>CM077645.1:33780849-34380849 GCA_039707465.1 Rhabdophis nuchalis
GACACACTGCTCCAGTTTCCGATGGTGGACATGCCAATTGCGGTCTTGGCGTCGCCCGCACTGACTCCATCTGAGATTTCGGAGGGCTTGAAAGCTGAGGACCGCAAAGCGGAGCTTGTCATACATAAGACGCACCAGGTGACCACCTGGGCCTTACGTGCTGCCACGGCGGCATCCTTCTTTAACAGGACTTCCCTAGTCTGGCTTAGGGAACTTTAGGATAGATTGGGACTGGAGGATTTCAGCCTCCACCAGGACGCCAACAAACTGGTGGCTGCGCTTGAATTTTCCTCAGATGCCACACTCAACGCTGTGAAGTTTTCCGCCAGGGCAGTGGCGTCTAATGTAGCTTCCAGCCGCTTGTTGTGGTTACGCCATTGGCAAGCGGACCTGAAGTCTAAGTGGCGCTTGGCTTCCACCCCCTTTAAAGGGGGCCCCCTCTTCGAACCAGCTTTGGACCCGATTTTAATTGAGACCAGGGACAAATGCAAGGTTCTCCCCTTGGTGGCTAGGCGCTCGGAACGCCATCACCAGCCTTACTGTAGTCGTCACTCCTTTCGTGCAGGGGATTCCGGGTACACAGCGGTACCTTACACTCCCCAATACAACAGGCCCTTTCAGCAGGCCCAGGGCAGGTTGGCCAATAGGGATAGGAACAGGCAGCATACCCAACAGCATACCCATCCTTTCGTGGTTTGGGCACCCGTTCCTTTCGAAGATACCGGTGACTCAGCCGCGATCGGTCCCATTGGTGGACGCCTGTCAGCCTTTATCCACCAATGGGAAGCCACCACCTCAGACGCCTGGGTGCTACAGACCGTGCGCCAAGGCCTTACTCTAGAATTTCTCTCCATCCCCCCGAGGAGGTTTGTCAGATGCCCTGTTCCCAGGTGCCGAATAAAAAGGCGCCTGATGGACGCGGAGATTCAACATCTCATCTCCATCAATGCCATAGAGCTGGTTCCCAAGGGGCAAGCGGGTCTTGGATTTTATTCCATCCTATTCCTAGTCCCAAAATCCTCGGGCGGATGGCGAGCAATTCTAGATTAAAAAAGGTTCAACTTCTATCTCAAATACAAAAAATTCAAAATGCAGTTGCTCAAAAGCATACTCGCGTGCATCCGCAGGGGCGATATGCTCACCTCCATCAATATCAAGGAGGCCTACCTGCACATTCCGATACATCCAGCTCATCGGAAGTTCCTGCGGTTCCACTTCGCAGGGCAGCACTATGAATACCGCGCCCTGCCCTTCGGCCTATCTTCATCCCCGCGGACATTCACCAAACTGCTGGCTGTCATTGCGGCCTCCCTGAGGGCGGTTCCGGTCCGCATGAATTGTTATCTAGACAACATTTTGGTATTGTCCTCTTCCCTCAGTCTAGCCCTCAACGACCTTCAGCTGACAGTCGACACGCTTCAGCTGCACGGTTTGGTACTGAATTTTCCCAAGAGCCATCTGGAACTGACGACGTCCCTGCTTCATCTTGGGACGGTCATCGATTCAGAGAGGTGCATGGTTTTCCTGTCCTCGGACTGCCGACGAAGTCTTCAAAATCTCGTCCGTCAGGTGCTCCAGCAACGGTCTCCTTCGCTCGCCAGTCTGTCCACACTCCTGGGCAAGATGATTTCCTGCATAGGCGTGGTGCCCTGCGCGAGGTTCCATGCCCGTTCCCTTCAGCGGTTCCTTCTACCCTTCCAACGCTCCCACTCCAGCCACTCCCATGTCAGGATCTGTTTGCCACCCAGGGTGTCCTAGTCTCTCCGCTGGTGGCTATCCTCTCGGCTTCTCGGGGGATGTCTCTTCAAGGAACTGGAGTAGTTAGTTGTGACCACCGACGCAAGTCAGTTCGGCTGGGGGGCCCGCGCCCTGGACCAGGTGGCTCAAGGTCGCTGGAACGCTCAGGAATACAATAGAATTTGAAAGAATGTCTTTTTTTCTCAGGTTCCAGAACATACCATAGACAGAGGTTGAAGATCTTAAAGATTTTATGAGCGTCTCCGCAAGCCCCATTTTCTGCCTGTTCCAGGCGGTGGGGATCAGAATGGAGAGAAAATGGTGTGTGCATAGGTCAAAAATGGAATGTGCAGAGGCGGCAATAGACAATGGCAATATCTGTAGCCTGAAAGAGGTGAAAAAGGCTGTTTGCTGCAAGGAGGCAAATTGCTGGGAAGCAGAGGCCGGTGGGTTGGCAAGGCTATATTGCCCCCAGATTTTCACTTCTTTTTTGGGGGGGGGGGAGTGTGTCTTATACTCCGAAAAAGTTTGGTATGTAATGCATCTATTATGTGTTATCTCTGGTGTCCATTATAAAAGATAAAGCAAAATGAATTCTAAAAAATGAAGCACAATTTATATAGAGTGACATAGATTGCACTCAGAAATAAAGACAAACATTTCTTAATGGGAATACAACGGCTTGTTTTAAGACATGAGAGCTGGTGTGAGAAAAAATGAGTGTTTGATTTACTGGATCAAAACTATTTTGATCCAGTAAATAGAATTTGCATAATGTGTATTATAACAGATTTGTGTTATTATCAAAATTATTCTTTAGGTATTTTACTGAGGGAAGTGTTTTGGCCCACTATGCGGATGTTCTTGGTGCTTTGCTCAGATTGAGACAATTGTGTTGTCACCCATCTCTCTGTTCCAGTGTCTCTCAATCCAGTTCTCTAGAAAGTGAGTACATTTTAACAATTCAGTAGACATATAAACTGATTTTTTAAGTTAGATGTTATATAATAGAATGGTATTTTATAATTGTATGTATTAGGGCTGTGCATTATTTCAGTTCAGAAGAGGAAGCAATGTGATTTCAGAATTGGGTAAAACTGCTGACAAATACTGAATTCCAAAAGACCTTTTTTGGAATTGATTCTGAAGCATTGCATAGTCCTAATATATACATAGCTTACAAGCTCTATCTATTGTATTTATTTTTAATGTGTAGGTACTTCTGAAGAATTGCGTGACATATTAATACAGAAGATGAAGTTAGTTCTAAGCTCTGGTTCAGACGAAGAATGTGCTATTTGCTTGGATTCACTGGTTGATCCCATAATAACCCACTGTGCCCATGTGTTCTGTAAGACCTGCATTTGTGAAGTCATCCAAAGAGAAAAGGCAAGTTATCACCATCAATCACTTGCACAAATTATTTCAGAGTGATATGCATTAGTCCAAGATGAGTAGACTTTGTTCTTTTATTATGCTCGCAGTAATGTGAATATTCTCCAGTTAGTGTCCTATGGCTGGGGGTTCGCAACCCCCAGTCTGCAGACTGTGCCGATCCGTGGACTGTTGAGAACTGAGCCACTGAAGCAGCAGGCAAGCACACAAAGCTTTATTTGTTCATGCACAGGATTAGTTGCCATGTGAAACTATCCCTGCACCATTGCCAGTCTGTGGAGCCAGAAAGGCTGCTGTCCTACACTACTTTCACATTGAACTTAATGTGTCTAGACTCATTTTTTGTCATTTTTATATGTAATATTTTAAGTTATACAAGTTAAATTAATGAAGTATCAGCTGATTTTAGACGTCATTTAGATGATTTATCTACAGCTTTAATTAAAACTATTTTAAATGTACCGCATTTTTTAGTGTATAAGACGCATCTTTTTCCCTCAAAAAAGAGGGTGAAAACTTGGGTGCGTCTTATAAACTGAATACAACATTTTTGGCTGTCTGAAACCCCGTCCCCTTCACCAAAATTGCCGTGCATAGCTTTTAGTGCGGGGGAGCATGTGTGGATCGCCCCCCGCCCCCTGTTTTCACTAGCAGAGGAACTGCAGGCCGGTCTTTTGTTATTTTCAGGCTGCCCCTGCGGGCCAGCACCCCATAGCCAAATTTTGCCCGTGGACCTTGAGTTTGACACTCCTGCCCTACAATAAGGGTAATTTTTTCAGGCATAATATGGCTCAAAATTTTATTTAATTAAAATTGTTTTAAACCTTTTAAAGAGGGAAGCCTTTTTTTATATTTTAATTTATTTATTTATTATTATTTAGCTTATATTGGGAAGCATTAAGGATGTTTTTGGAGATGGTAGGTTAATAAAATAGACATGAATGCCACATTTTTTACTATTATTCTAAGTTTCTATTTCAGAATGATAACATTAATTCCAGGACAATTAATTAGTTTTTCAATTTAATTATGCATTCTTTGGGACAAATTACATGTCAAATTTTTTAAGAAGTGTGGGCATACAAACAATTTTTAAACGTAATGATTGCTTCCAATTGTGTGAACTTTTACAATAAAGAGTTTTGTTTTTCAGGGTTATGCAAGTTGTCCTCTTTGTAGAAAGGAAGTTTCATTAGAACATTTAATAGAATGCCATTTAGAGGAAACTCATGATGAAAAAAATACTAAACAGCAATGGCCATCTAGTTCAAAGGTAAATTTTACATTTTATTTATATGTATGTGTGTGTATGTCTGCTTCACAAAAAGTGTGCTGAAGTACATCAAACTATTGCATTTCAAATAGTACAACATTTGGATAAATTATTTAGAAACTGAATGTTTTGAATTTAGTCAGTTAAATGGGTACTTCAATATATTTTCTTCTGAGCAATGGTTAAAGAAGCAGATGGGGACCATTTACAATGAGGGAGGAACCTTTCAGTGTTGGAGCAAATTTAAACTGTCAATCTTGTAGATATGCTTTCAAAAAAATGCTAACTTAAATGACCATAATGGTCCTCAGTGACCATAAACAGCTCCAAATGGATGCAGTAGAACTCTGCTGCATAAGCAAGTTGCTATTCAGTGTGGCACAAAAGTTATTGGCTTTCATTCAGCCAGTCTTGCCAATTTCCTGCCTTTGCCTTGTTACTTTACTATACTGGCATTACAGTTGTGAACTTGTTTTTAGTTGCAGCCAGTCTGACTGTAGAATTTCAATATCTGGATTCTCTTGACTGAAATTTAGTTAAAATTCAAAAGAAGCAATCAATGATCTGTCAATTAATGATTCATCATGATGTGCAATGGATTGTTTAGAATAGGTCTTACTCAAAAGAAAACAAATATGTTTAATATGATTTGATCAAAATGTGGCTGTTCCACACAGAATAGTTCAGGAGGTGAGTATAAGAATGAGAAAAACACTATAGACATTTGCAATAGTAGTTTAGATAAGAGTGGAAAAAGGAGAAAAGACACAAGGAAGATATAAAGAGGGTGGGAGAGTGAGAAGTGTGTTAGGATATTTGGTATGGCAACAATTCAGAGGAGGGATGGAAGGTACTGGGAAGATAATGGTAAGTACTGGTAGGTAGTCTATGCCATATTGGGATGCTTGTAGTTATGACGATTGCAGAAAGACTGGGATTTCTGGAGTGTTCAGACTTCCTAACCTGAACCATGATATTAGAAATAGCAGTATTCCTTATAACAGGGGTGTCAAAGTCATGGCCTGCAGGCTGGATAGGCCATGCACTGGCCATGCCAACCTCCCGTTTTAGTGAAGGAGAAAAAAGATGCGATACATCACGTGATGACAATGTAATGATGCAAGTTTGACACACATGCCTTAGGAAAATGCTATGAAAACTTTAAAAAGATTTGCACGGCTAGTCTGCATGTATTTCTCTAAGTTAAGGGGAGGAGTTGGATTGTTGCATTAGTTTAAATGGTTACCTTCCAACTTTGTGATAAGATATGTGCATGTAAAGTTGCCTGCATCTGTGACGTGATTACTACTTTTCAAAAACCATTCTATATAGCACAAACATGAATCAATTGTTTCTCAGATTTAGCAATTTAGATCTCTGAATTATAATTTTCCATAAAAGAAACTAGCTTTTTCTCCAGACTTCATATCATTTCAGTATTAATTTGGGAAATCTAATTTTCTGTTATTTGCTTAAGTTACAGTGATATTCAGATGTAGAAAATGAAGTTACATTAGGCTGGCAAATAAGACAGAAAATGTGCATGGACTTCATGGAAATGAAAAAGCCAGGGAAAAAAAGAAATTATTTTAAAAGAATTATTTTGTCTTTCAGGTCAATGCATTGATGCATGCTTTGATTGAGCTAAGAAATCAAAATCCAGCTATTAAGAGTTTAGTTGTTTCACAGTTCACAAAATTTCTGTCTGTAATAGAAAATCCACTAAAGTAAGTAAGATGTGTTAATTTAAGAATAATTAAATTTAAAATAATAATAAAAAACCTTGCCCAGAGTCACTAGCAGTTGGGGCAGCATGTGTATTTTAATAATAAAATGTGATTTAGAAAAAACGTTAAAATGAAAACTTCATTCCAAGGATCAGAATATAAACAAACAGACTCTGTATAACATGCTGCTCTTGTTTCTCAGGGAATCTGGATTTGTCTTCGTCCGTTTTGATGGGTCTATGAACCAGAAACAAAGAGTAGAAGCAATTCAGCAGTTCCAAAACAATGAAACTGGGTCTCCAACTATAATGTTGTTATCATTGAAAGCAGGTGGAGTTGGTTTGAATCTGACAGCAGCTTCCCGGGTATTTTTAATGGATCCTGTAAGTAAAACCCTGCTCAATGAGTCTGACATTTAATATTCTATACAGCCTACTTAGACACTTAAAGAGCAAATTCTTTGCAGTCTACTCCTAGAATTGGGGAGGGAGGGAGAAACATTAAATCAATTTGGCTGTGTTAGGATTAAAACTTGAATTATTATCTATATAATATATGTGTGCTTATCATGTTAATTCTCTGATTAGCACAACTTTTGAAATGGAATGTTTGCCACTGCACCCACCACCCAATGATGTTAATTACTTGCAATTGAAATGTAAGAAGATGTAATATACATAAAAATAGGCATTGTGTTTTATATATAAAACAAACATAAATGTATATAAAACTATTTTTTAAAGTTTCTGGGGAAGAAATGGCTAAAAGTCTAGAAGTGGAACCACAATCACAGCAGAATGAAACTTAATAGACAGTCTTTTCAGAATTCCATTCTGGCCCATAAATGCTCTCGATGACTGTTCCTTATAATGAGACAGCAGGACAGGAGTCCTGGTGGTTTTGACCAGGACAGGGAGATGAGGTGAAGCCATGGTTGGCACTTTTAAAAGGACATTGGGTTCACATGCTGCCTTTTCTAATCACTTTTGGAAATTGCTTATTAATTGCTTTTTAGGTATTAAGAATCTTTGGATTGACAAGTCTGAAAACATCTTGGGAGTTTCCCTCAATACTTCAAAGAAGCTTTAAATATAAGACTAAGAACTTAAAACCTATGTGTGTGGGATAAACAGCAAAAGGGTGATTAGAGCTTCAATTTTAGAAACTTACAAATGGATTAAAGGTCCAGATCAGAGGTTGAAACAAACTTTTTGGAATTAATTATAAAAAACTTTGGGGATTGAACAGTAGAGGGAACCAGATGAATGAAAGGTTACAATTAAAGGAGAAGAACAGTTTACAATTAAATTCAGAATGAACAATTTTTTTATCATTGGACATATTGGATCAAAAAGTTAATTTTAAGAGTGTCTGCCTCTATATATAATACTTAAAATATCTTATGGAAGAGGAAGAAGTTCTCCCTGACAAAATTGAAACTTATCTGAACCTAGATTTAAAATAATAAGCAGAAGAATGACAGGGAAAATGCAATACTGAACATACAAAAGAAATTGGCTGATGCCTTAATAATTGAAAGGGATATAGAAAGAACAAACCGAGAGTGACCTGTGGATAATTTTCCTATATTGGATTTACAGAAGAGGCTCATTAAACCCTCATTTATTGAAATTGTTTATACTTATTTTGATGCATTGAGAAGTCATTTATATATAGTAATTTCTTTATTATATTCCCACTCATATTTTTTTCTGTACCTTTTTTTTGTTAGTTTGTGTTAGGTTTTATTTAAAGTTGTAATTTTAAATATAAAATACTGTGAAGTTCCTAACGTTACTCTAAAATAAGATGTATTAAATTTTCTTTGTCAGGGCCAAATAAGTACTGTGGAAATTGAGATATGAATAAATATTTCCTTGTGTTCAACTTAGGCTTGGAATCCTGCTGCAGAAGACCAATGTTTTGACAGATGTCATAGACTTGGGCAGAAACAGGATGTTATCATCACCAAGGTGAGCTGATCAGTATTTTAACAATCTGCACCTCCAAAAAATAACATGTTTGCTGTTTTGCAAACAAATTATTGTATTTTTTCAGTAAGTTCTAGAATATGTTTACTTGCAACTTTGGAGGATAATATATCTATATTTTATAATTCTTTTTCAAGTGCTTTGAGATAAGTAGCTTTATAGTGGTAATTGTTCATTTGTTTTCTTTCCTTTACACCTTTAAAATAATTGTTCTAGTTCATCATAAAGAATTCTGTAGAAGAAAATATGCTTAAAATCCAGAACAAGAAGAGAGAACTTGCAGCTGGAGCCTTTGGAACCAAAAAACCTTCTACTGGTGAAACAAAAATGAATGAAATCAGGACTTTGATGGATATGTAATTTAAAATATTGGAACAAATTCAGCTTTAAAAATAAGTTGATGTTATATGTTCAGAAAACATAATACTAAAAAATAATATTTCTAATAATTGCAAGGTATTTTTGCAAACCGCAAATGAGGAATCATTAATATACATACTCATATTGGGCAAGTGGTCCAGAGTAGTAACAAACTTTAGTGTAGTAAACTCAAGTCTAATTGTTCAGTTTCTATATTAAGAGCAAAGCTTCATTACAGTTGAATGTATACAGTATATTATATTGTCAAATGATGTTTTTGATTTTTTTTATGTAAACACCTGAGTTGTAAATTATTATTTTTTGTTTGAATTATATCTACACCTATTGCAAGTTAACTTATAACTTCTGAAGTTTTGCACACTGGAGTTTAATGTTATTATGTATTATGTTTTGAATTGACTATGTATTAGCAACTAAATAGAACAAGGCTTACAAATGAAAAAAATGCATATGCTAGCAATGGCATTCCTGTCAGTTCTGCCCCAAGTCAGAAGCATCTGAAAAAGGATTCAAAATGTGCTAAACTGAACGCAGACTTCTTTAAAATATCAGGCATATAAACTTTTTATGCCTGCATTTGGTTTTTACTTATTGAAAAATAAGGAATCATTTGAATTGTTTTTCTGCTATCGATAGTAATGTAAAACTTGTGTATTTCTAGTTTGATTTCTAGGCAAATAAATTTTTTATCAAGACTTTGGGCTGCTGACTAGATATTATTTTTTGTTATGTCTCAGTTTAGGATTATTCAGGCTTTTGGTGATACTTTACTAGAGTTCAGAAAGGTGTAAAATTCCATGCATGCCACCATTCATGTGTATAGAATTGATGTTGGAAGACAGAAGTTTTCTTCTATCTTTGGATTTTCTCCACACATTTGAAAAGTCTGGCAATTCAAAATTCCAGCTGGTGTACAAAATTTCCAAGGAGAAAAGGGCTGTCTATGGACACCAATTGCAGTGACTTGACTGAATGGGCACCATCTCATTTAACTCATTATCCCTGGAATGCCCATTTTCATTATTCCTGGAATGCCCATTTTCATATACTTGGACTACATCAATATTTCAGTTTCTTAAAAAAACAATAGTAATGCACTATTTTTTTTAAACTTTTAACATCTGTGCTGGATACTTTTTCCCCCAAAATAGTAAAATTAGTAAAAGTGATACCTGAGATCCGTCTCTTGAAAGTCACATCTACCTGACTCACTAGAGCAGGGAGGCAAGGAATGTTGCAGGTTTCATCTGCTAGAGAGATACATCTGGCAGGACCTAGAAGGGTCTTCTCCGTTGTGGCTCCCTCTCTCTGGAACATCATTTTTCCCACACATTAGACTGCCCCCCCAATTCTAACACTCTTGGAAGGTGCTGAAGACATGATTCTGTCAATGGACCTGGGGAACCTAGAGCGGGATGGAGCCTATTAAATATATGAATGTGTGTTGTCGGGTATGTGTATGTTATTTTACTAATTTTTGTTTCTTTTTCTATAGTTTTTATATTGTAAGCTACCTTGAGTCGCCATGTGTGAGCAGGCGGCAATATACATTTTCTAAAATAAAACAAAACAGCAATTCCATCTTTAGTCAGTGTCTTTGATAGGACTAAACATACGCAGCTTTCATTAGGTTGTACTTTTATTTTTTCAATTGCTCTTCCCTTTCAAACACTTCAGAAAATCGCCAGAATTTATGCTGCTTAACTTTTAGGGGCAGGATATTTTGGCTATTAGAATTTGGAAAATAGAAGATAATTTGTTAATTGGTTATATTAGTAATATAATGAAAATAAACAAATTTTACCTAATTTGTTTTCGTCCAGCTTATAAGAAGATAGGAAGTATGAGTCTCACATCTAAAGGTTTGGTGCTGTTCTATTCATGCATCTTGCATGTACAATTGATGGAATACTGTTCAACAATATCAATATTTCCTATTAAAACATTGTGTTGCACATTGCGCATTATGGAAAAGACATTTTAGCCATTCAAAAGTATTGTTTAACCTTCTGTCAAGTATTCTAATTACTGAGGGTAATAATTTACTAAAGATTGTTAGTGTTTTAAAGTTAACGTGGATACGCTTAAGTGTGTAGAAATTTCCAGCCTGTAGATTCAGAACTTCTGAGACCATCTTATGATAGCATTATCTTCTCTTTATTTCTTCCCAGCTCCAAAGTGTCACCCAGGTGAGCTTTCAATTAATGTACACATCCTGTGTGGCCTTTAACATAGCTTCTTTTATATAGAACACACACAATGGAAAGCAGACATACCCCAGATCAACTTTTAAGAAATCCTCAGTGGTATTGATTTGAAAAGTGTGTTGATGACAGATCTCAAATGCTAAGCAAGAGACTTCAGAGGGTCACAGATTTTATTGCCACTTGATTGATGAATTGACAACTTTCAACAATGTTTTTATTTTGAGTGCCATTACAGTTCACAGATTTACTTGTCTCAGTTGTACAGAGAACTGAACAAAAGCATTTGCCATGCTGTAGTTTTGTGCATAGAAATCTGGTCAGAAATGGCTGGAACTGGCAGAAAGGTAACTTTACAGTTACCCAGTTGCATATACATATGCTAGTATTGTAAGGCTCTTCCATTATAGCTGCTTGAATCTCTAGCCATTATTTTATTGTAGCAAGCAGAACGTATTGGTGTGCATGTGTGAAAGGAAGGAGAGGTAATGCACAGTCTTTTAGGTCTAAATAGTATGTTTCAGGCCAGTGCAGTGTCCTGTTTTTAGGTTCTTTGCAGGCATATCCATGAGTTTTTGAGCAAAAGAAAAAAGATCTGACTGTTGGACACATGATTGGCACAAGAATTCATACTTAAAACAGTTTTTGCTCAGTTCTTACCTGCAGTATTACCAAAAGCCTTCAGTTGAGCAGTGGTAACGCTTCTGGCAAACCTAACTGACCCTAGCTGACTTTTCTAGTTGCTACAGCTCTGAAACAAGTCCTTGTATTGCTGATATTTGGGGGAGCAAATACAAGCTTTTACTGGAGGTAGGTGTCAAGTTTTTTCTTGATGTTGTCAAAGCTGTCTGCTCCCATATAGTCAGCCTGACCTTGCTCCCATTTTTCTTTACGTTCTTCTGAGGACATAGCTGGTGGTGATGGTGCCGAATGTGGCATTGCTGCTGCTGCTGCTGCTGCTGAAAGTGACAGGTGGGACACTGCTTCTGTTACCTCTTCCTAAAAGGAAAAGATAAGTGGGAGAAGCACAATTACACACTACAAAAAGGTATATATATATATAAAGTAACCAAGCAGAAGGTAAGAAAAGCAATGAGGTCCCATGCAAAGCAGCAAGCACCATTTATGCAATTTAAAGAGCTATGAATACATAAATAAAAAGAGCATCTGGGTCAATGAAATAGCAGACAGGTAGTTATGTTTTAAGTTCTTCATACCTCTCTACAGAAGCCACAAGAGAAAGCCAGTGTATAGACCAAGCCCGACAGCTGCAAATAGTTCATTAGAAAGTTGAAATACAGACAATAGAAAGCATAGCTCAAGAATAGATCAGTATGTTTAGTCACAGGGTTAAGAATATAATTACTTTGTTTTCTGTATATCAAGTCAAAGTAATCAATGTTGCATGATTAGTCTGAATGCATGAGAAGGCAGAATCATTATTTTAACTGGCAAGATATGTAAAAACATCAGTAAATAAAACCACAAATTTTGTAGGTGCACTATTATAAGAGTGTTGTAGCACACATTTTAAGAAAGTTGGCACAATATCACCCTCAATTTATCAGAGACAGCAGTTTATAATAGAGAGCAGATGTGCCCCTGCAGGCATCTCTCCATGGTCTGTTTACTGACTGCAATTTACTAGAAATTTTCTCTTAAGAGAAATAACTAGATGCCAAACATAGTGCAGGATATGAAATCTTGAGAGGCCTAGGTACATATTCCAATCTGAATCAACATTTAATGAGAATTAATAGAACTATGTCCTTAAAAGTTGCTTTAAAAATGCAAGAGTTTTAAATGGTGCCTGCTGGAATTTAACAGTGCTCTAGGATATGACTAATCTGAAGAAATATAGAGGAATCACGAATGCTTCAAGGAAATTCTTGAAATCGGCTATATAGATTTACAAAGTATGCAAATCCATTGTAAAGAACTGATTAATATCAAACTTAAGATTCCTTGTAGATTTCTTCAAAGTTCTGTTGAGTGAAAGTAAACATACAACCCATTCTATCTGGGGTAGATAGAATGATGGCAATGATGGTGAGGAGTGAAGAATACCACTGGTTTTGATGAGTCAGCACAAATCATTTGACTTATTTTAATTTATGCACTTCCTGTCCTGAAGTGCCTTGAAAATTCATTTGACATTCTTTTCTTCATATTCTAGCACCGAAATGTGGTATATAACTACATTTGTATTGGTAGATACACTCTTATATAGATGGATGACCAGGATGGGCAAAATGTTTTTCTGTCTGCATTATTTCTTTGCTCTACAACATTTCCTATGAGTTCTGGAGAAAATAATAGATTTTGGGGACATGTCGGCATTTCAAAGAAGTCATTGCTAACTATCCGCGGGATCGGATCCTGCCTCATACATCCTCACGGCCGATTCGCTCCCACAGAGAGGGACTTCTCCGGGTGCCGTCCACTAGACTTTGTCAGCGGGCGACGCCCAGGGGAAGGGCTCTCTCTGTGGCGGGCCCAGCCCTCTGGAACGACCTTCCCCCCGACATTAGAACAACTACGGACCTCCACTCCTTCCGTCTAAAATTAAAAACACACCTTTTCTGCTTGGCCGGCCTAGGGTAGTCTATCTATGGGTTTTTTTAGTAAATTTAATTGGGAATTTTAGTGAACGTCAATTGGGAATTTTAGCACAGGAATAATGTTTAATTTGCCTTTTAATTATGTATATATATTTGTATATGTATATTTATTGTCTTTTATCTTCCCTGTGCACCGCTCCGAGTCCCCTGGGGGAGAGGGAACGGTCTATAAATTAAAGTTTATTATTATTATTATTATTATATTTAGGATGATAGGGTGGTAAAATTCAGGCGATATGGGGTTGTAAATTTTTTAAAGATATTTCTTTACTCTTGAACATTGACCTCTGGAATCTATAACCTCCATTCCTGCTCAAATTTTATCTGTTGTAGGATAAATACTTCTCAAGTTCCCATTCTCCAAACACCCATTTTAACCACAATCTGGTTAGTAAAGCCATATATGCAGGCTTGTCCATATTTGTTTTGGCTATCCCATAACCCCTTAGGAACAGTCTAGAACTTCAACTATTATTGAAGTTCTTATCTAATAAGAAGCAGATCAATGTGCTGCATTTATGGGGAGCAGACAAAATGTTGCAATACTTATGACTAGTCAGCTCCTAGCTAATGCAATTGCAAGCTGTTTTTGTAGCAAACATGCTAGCTTCAAACCAACTCAATTCCAAGCCAAAAAAGAAATATTTTCTATATCCCACATTAGAGAATTTGTCCATTTATGAGACATACCGCTTTTACACCAGTAGCTGTATCTTTGATTACACCATGCTGCTGTAATAATGGTAAGATATTTGTGACAAAAGTGTCCCACCACATATTGAGGAACTCTGGATGAATCATTGTGGGATCTTGAGCGTCTTCTTTGACACTTTTTGCTTTGGAGTCATACGTATAATTCCATGGTTTCACTCTGCCCAGAAAGTGCACAACTTTAGCATTCATCCCAAACCTGTCAAAAGAAGAAGTCACCTTTATGTATGGGTAAAGTCACAGCACCTTAATATAGGAGTGGATATCCATTATATATAGCTTGGAAGAATAATAGCTTAATAATTGTTTAGAGTTAAATACAATTAAGTTCAATATTTTGTATGGATCTGAATTCTTATGGCTATCAGAAAAACACTTTTACTGACTTTACCATAGCCAGACCTGATAGTGAAGCACAAGACTGCAGTGCAATAATCAAAATCAATGCTATATGGTTACATCAATTTCCATAATTAATTCAACTTGTTTCTTGTCAATGAACAGCAAGCAGTTACAAACTAAAGATCACTGAAGTTCATCCCTAAGAAGTGATCAGAAATTCTACCCTGGGTATCAATAGCTTGATATTGTGAATTACTTTTAATCCCATTTATTTTTATTTGTATTATATACTAGAATACAATACTGGAAATACTAGTATATCAACAAGTCTTAATAAAGTATCTAAGTGCATAATCCTGAGTTCCTTTATTAATTTGATGGACAGCATAATAGAACAAGGAGTGTTTGAAATTGAACATGAAAGGAAACCAGTTCTACGAGATGTCTTAAATATTGTATGTGAAAAACAAGTTGATTTGGTGAGTTATTTAATAAATTAATAATTATTGTAAGCATTGTTCATTAACTATCTATTCAACATTCTCCAACTTTTTTTCCTGAGTAAAACATACCCCTAAATAAGCTATTTTAATCTTTTTGGTATTGTATGAAAATACTTTGCTTTAAATTTTGAGTTCACATCTATTTTTCTTAAATATACATTCTTCATATTTAAAAAACATTCAATGTGACCATAACAAAATTTAAGCTCATTCCAGGAGCTGTTGCATTTGGCAGTTGATTACCCTGCTCTAATGACATGCTAGTATCAGGCATGGCCAGACTTAAAAATTGGTTAGGACCGAGAAGGAATCTGGTCAGATTTTCATTTTTTTAAACTATGATATACCTATTTATGAGCTTATAATTTATTTGTACTTTGTTCCCTACTTCAAAGGGGAAGAACCTCCTGCTATAACATTTCAGCAATCATGGCCAGAATGCCACAAGAGCTACAAGAATGGAACTGAAGGACTCCATGTAGCTCAAATCTGAATGTAGGATTCTTTGTAGTATACTTCATGTTGTAAGAGGAGCTGCTTGCAATCACAATTACATCACAATTCCATTCACTAAGCCAGACACTCTTTCCACCAGCCACTGAGTACAATGTATTCATTCCAGTTTGCATGAAGATTCCAAAATAAGAGCACTAATTTTAACCTGACAGCATCTCATGACACTCAGATCATAAGACACAGTTAAACCTTAATAAATGAAAACAGTGCTTACATCAGCTGCTCTATTAAATTCATCATCATTCAGTGTTGCCTAGAGATTTGTTCCTACAACTGCACACTTGCTTCTGGATCTTCCAAAGTGGCAGAATTTAAAGAGATTTGGCTTTCCCTGAGATAATCTAATGCCAACAATTAACAATTTAATATGAAACATGAGTACTTCAGAAATGAACGTACTACCAAGGTAGGTTATACCAGGGAAAAAAGTGAGACATTGCCATAATCTTGATTTTATGGCACCAAGAGCACCCTGAGATTGTGCCATTTAAATCTGAAGATTAAAAAAGTAGTTTTTAAAAGTTTCAGCTAAAACATGGGACACAAATAGGACTAATGAAGCATTTGACCTTTGGTCTTAAGGACCCTTTTTCATGAGTGAAATGAATAACAAGCAAACTTCTCTCCTTAAATAGGCATATACATTGTGGGTTTCCTGACCTTATAAAATTATATATCTATAACTATATAACTCTCTAATGTATCTCAGGAACTGTCTGTTTTTAAAAATAAATAAATAATGCCTTCATAATTCAGGTGCACTGAGTTCTCTGTAAGGGCCAATTTTATCAGATCCATGCTGGGCTTCCATTAATGCTGTCCAGTCTTCACCATCAACTCTTCAGGCAAGGAAAGATGGGGAATTCTAGACAAGCCTCCCTAAACATCTACTCTTCCAGGACATCATCTTATACATCAGAATACCTGCAATTCACTAAATCCTTTTTAGCACTCTAAAGTACCACTTGCAGCTCTTATGTTTATTTAATAGTTTTTAAATTATATTTATTGTATTTTGTATGTTTTTAAATTTCCTGTGCGCCGCCCTGGGTCCTCTGTGGAGAAGGGCGGGATATAAATTTAAATAAATAAAATAAATAAATAAATTATGTCAACTGTACTTTTGAAAGATATCATTGCTTTCAGTCAATTGTATTCTTTATCTTTTTAGGGCACATCCTTAGCAGTAATCTTTCACAATTCTAGAACAACTCACAAAAACATCAAGAGCGAAACAACCTTTCCACTACAATATTCTCTTCTAACACTGTCACCTAATTGTTCCTTTGAGTGAACGTAACAGACAGATTAAATGTCACTATCTCATCCACAGAACTCTTTCTTCCAGGATGCCACCATGAGACAATTCCACCTTTTTATTTCAGCCTGGCATGCCTTCTTCATTTTCTTCTCAGTTACATAAACATTTGCTGAGGCCAATGTTCTAAAGTCAGACTTGATCTTGTGTTTGTTAAAGACATCTTGCCTACATTCTCCCAGCTTTTAGAGCTGTAGAAAACAGGTTAATTCTTTACATGGCCATACAATATAGGATAGTTTTGCTTAGATAGTTATTACTTGTCTTCCAATGACCTTTTAAAGTGTGTGGTCTCACCTTTCAGCATTTAATAATAGTCAGATTGATCTTTGTAATGTATGTATTTATTCAATTTCTATAGCCACCCATCTCAGACAAGTGGCTCTGGGCAGCAAACAAATTTATTGGCTAAACATCCATGTTCTCTTCTGATCTACACTTACTGCACTCTTCCTCTGGGACTCTGCCTTACTGAAGTTGTGCTAGACAACCACGTAGACTCAGTCCTTCATCTTTTCACAACATTACCGAAACTAATAGCTGTTGGAAACGCAACCCTCTTTGATAATGTTATGCTAATCGGGTTTACCTCCATCTTAAAAGCTGGCTCCTCTTTCTTTTGTGAATCACCGAGAATACAATAAAGATCTGATGTCTTATCTGTAAGTGCAGTTCTTTGAACAGTCATCTGTGAATTCATATAACTTTGGTGGGGTTCTATGCAGTGGCATAAATTCATAGATAACCATTCAAAGAACTGTAGTGATAGTTATTTTAAATTTTTCTGTCTTATTCTGCTGAGATCAAACAAAGGAGTGATAACATAACGTTAGAATAACTGTAATATAACCATCTAATTCAGATTATTCATCTGAAGGGAAAAAAAACTAAGGTTGGATATAGAATGTATATTACCTATTATAAGACATACAATAAACATGTTAATTGTTTTATTCTCATTTTAGCTGTGGGGGTCCATGCCTTGTCATCAAGAGCAATTAGCACAATTCCTCTCACACTATTTGAGTCTGGAAGTAATAGTGACACAGAATGAATATCAAATCATGCATATTTAATAGTTCAGCCTACTCTGTGTACATAATCATCTACTTACGCTTTAAATGCTGGGAGGTAGGAATAAATAGAAATGCTGCTTAAGTTATAAATAAATGGGAGATGCTTGCTAATATCTGTAGTTGCCCAACTGCTGAAGAAAGTGTTCAACAGACCCTGGTCCCCACCTGAGGGAGAGAAGGAGAGAGAGAGACAGGTCAGTCAAAGAAAAAGCAATGTTTTAAAAAAATCTTTAAAAATCAGTTTGAAATATTCTTGAGATACTATACATAAAACGAATCCAGAAAATCAGAAATGTGTACTTCTGATCTGCAGCATTAATTTGGTAGTTTTGTTGAACTAAATTTACTAAGTTTATTAATACAATTTAAAATCGTGTTTGGTAACAAACAAGACAGTTTTCCAAACATTCATAATTCATTATTTGAAGTGAAGATCGATCATCTAATTATTTCCGAAGTATGAATAAAAATTTTTGCTGGTGAAAATCAGTTTAAAAATTGCTTTACTAGGTGTATACCTATTTCCTCAAATAAAAGATATTACTTTTAAAAACCTGCTTAGTTCTAAAAACGGAACCATTAGGAGCTATGAATATGCCCAATAGTTATGTAAATGATTAAAACTGAACCTTTTTGAGCAGTAATTTTTGTCTTTATTGACCACAGCTATTTATCAGTTGTTTTTCTCAATGAAGGACGTGATCATCCATGCACTGACTTTTTCTGCAAGCATCCCTGACTCATCATGAATTCATATTTAAGGCTTTCAAGCTCTTGGCATCTTAGCAGAACACTAGCTTCAGGGAGCCCAGATGGGGTTGCATATATCAAACTACATTCTTTCAAATTATTTTATAAGGCAACAGACGGCAAGTAACAATCATTCAGGCCAAGGAACAGTTTATGTTGCTTAGCTCAGTTTAGCAAATAGAATAGGGAGCAACAAAGTGACAACAACATTTTAGAAGCAAGCCTAGCATCTTGGATTGATCTACAAAAATTAAGAGTGGGAACGTTTCACTTAAACACTTTGCAAAGTTATTTATTCAATAAAGATTAAAGACTGCTATTGCTACAAATACCCCAGTAAGACCCCAGTAAGTTTTGATTGAGTACCAGAGAGAGTCAAGATCAAATATGATTCACATATGAAAGTTGGTACACTTGACTTATATAATTTCTACCTTTAAAATAGAGTTATCTTCATTTTACAAGTCAGAGTAAAATTAGGAATGTTCTTTCCACAGGTCCTAAGCATAAAGCTGGAACACATTACAACACCAGGCCTGAGTGCATCTGAAGCTATTTGTAATTTCAAGTTTGGCAATTCTAGTTGCTGTACTAATTTAAGATTCAGGGCATATTGAACATAGAATGGAAAAGACCCAAACACTTAAAATATTTCTAAGGAAATGGCATCTCTGTTTCAATTTCCCACAGCAGAAAGAGTTGTCTGAAATTTGTTCTCAGTATACCATTGTTATTGCCAAAACATACCCCTTGGTAATATTTTTAAGTGAAATTCAATATGTTTGCATTCTGGGATAAATGTCAAAATAAACTTAGGGAATAGCCAAGGAAGGTAATATTAAGATAATAAAATCAAAGGGAACACAAGCTCTATTTATGTTTTGCTTGAGACAGGAACCTTGCAATCTTAATTGTTAATGAAAGCCATCTAATGTCTTTGCCAGTTTAACTAGTGCCAATACTCATTAATTAAGTCATATGAAAAAACCAAGAGTAATTTAGGACTTAACTTTTAAATGAGAAAAAAGAAGCTCAAAAGTAAGAGTCCTAAATAACTTGCTATTTCATAGGGGAGACTTTGTTTTCCATTTTGTACTCCATGTTAAAAGAGACACAAATAAATCTACTGAAAAGCAACAACATTTAGGCAACCAAGACAGCTTCTTTGGATATTTGGAAGATAGTTTCTACCAACTAACACAAGCAACCCCTAAAGTTAAAAAGCAGCAGGTTTAATTCACATGAATGAAGCTTTAGAATGTGTCTATTCTTATGGGGGGAGGGAAGAATTCCAGTGATAAACTGTCTGCAGTAATGTAACCTAATTTT
Source organism: Rhabdophis nuchalis (assembly GCA_039707465.1). NCBI lineage: Eukaryota > Metazoa > Chordata > Lepidosauria > Squamata > Natricidae > Rhabdophis > Rhabdophis nuchalis. Next base: position 33,800,724 of record CM077645.1, read on the forward strand.
CATGCGTATTTTAGCAGAGGGAACACAACAGTACAAATGTGAATAATACCAGAAATATGCCTGTTCATTATACATCTATGTTTCACCTTCTTTTACAATTCAATATAGTTCCTCTAAAAAAGCATCTTCTACATAATTTTCAGCAGACACTTCTCCCAGAAGGCAATTCCACATTAGGAGCAATTATAGCCAAGCAAGTAATAAATAAAGATCCTGTTCTACAGAGATAACAAGCCTTTGTCTTATGGACCATTTATGGATCATTTCCAAAATACAGTAAAATACATAGGGTCAGAATCCAGAATTACAGAATTGGAAAAGACCTTGGAGGTCCTGTAGCCCAACCCTTTGCTCAAGAAGGAAAGCCTATACTATTTCAGACAAATGGTTGTCCAATCTCTTAATAACCTCCAGTGTTGGAGTATCCACAACGTCTGGAGATAACCAGTTCCACTGATTGTGCTTTCAGGAAATTTCTGCTTAATCCTAGGTTTTTGTTGTTAGTTGTGAAGTCATGTCCAACCCATTGTCACTCCATGGGCAATGCTGCTCCTAACCTTACTGTCCTCTACCATCCTCTAGAATCCATTTAAGCTCACGCCTACTGCTTTGGTGACTCCATTCAGCCACCTCATTCTCTGTTGTCCATTCTTCTTTTGCCCTCAACCTTCCCCACTATTAGGCTCTTCTCATTAGGTGCTCAAAGTATTTGAGTTTCATCTTCAAGATCTGTCCTTCTAAAGAGCAGTCAGGGTTGATCTCCTCAAGGACTGACCGGTTTGATTGCCTTGCAGTCCAAGGGACTTGCAGGAGTCTTCTCCAGCATCATAGTCATGACTAGGCATTATAAAGTGATTCACGTGATCTTCATTCTAACCCTCAATGCAGCCTATGACTGCGTGGCTTTTTTGGCAGCTGCAGCACACTGCTGGCTCATATTTAAGTGACTGTCCACTAGGACACCAAGATCCCGCTTGCAGTTACTATTATTGAGGCAATTACCACCTATTCTATATCTCTGCATTTATTTTTGTTTTTTTTGTCTAAATGTGAAACCTTACTTTTTTTACCATTGAATTTCATTGTTCAAGACTGTTCAAACCCTTCGTATCTTGAACCTATCTTCTGGAGTGTTGGCTATTCCTGGCAGCTTAGTGTCATCTGCAAATTTGATTAGTTTCCTTTCTATCTGCTCATCTAAATAATTGATGGAGATATTGAAGGGTGTAAGATAGAGCCTTGGGTTACCCCACTGTATACTTCTATGTAGGTACAGTTCAATTAAGGATTACACGTTGAATACAGTTAGTCAGTCAGCCAGTTACGAATCCATCTATGGTGTTGCTATCTAACCCACATTTTTCTATCTTATCAAGCAATAGATTGTGGTCAACTTTATCAAATGCTTTACTGAAGTCCAAGTAAATTATATCCACAGCATTTCACTGGTCCACTAATTTTGTTACATTGTCAAAAATGAATAAGAGTTGTCTGGCATGATCTGATTTTGACAAACCTCTAGGTGTTCGCAGATTTGTTGCTTGATTATCTTTTTCAGAATCTTCCCAGGTATTGCTGTCAGGCTGATAGGTCTGTAGTTTCCTGGATCCATTATTTTTTCCTTTTTTGAAGAAGGGAACTACATCAGCCTGTCTTTGCACCGAAAAAAATCTGTTTCTAGATTTTTTAAAACCTTTTATTATAATTCAAGGTGACTAACATACCTAATACTTCGTCCCCCTATTTTCCCAACAAGACTACCCTGTGGGGATGGTTGGGCTGAGAGTGAATGATTGGCCCAAAGTAACTCAGCTGGCCTTCATGCCTAAGACAGGACCTGAACTCAGAGTCTTAGTTTCTAACCTGGTGCCTTAACCACCAGACCAAACTGGATTTTATTCAATTTTAACTTTTATTTCATTATAAATTGTATTATAATTTTATAATTGTATTATAATTTTTACTATGTTTATGACTTCTTATTCAGAAAAATAGCATTTATTTATTAAATTCATTTGCCACTATTCTCGCCTACAGGCGACTTCAGGTAGCTTACAACAGAAGAATAGTTTTCTAATTCTCTGCAAAGAGAATCAAGCTAAGTGTCCATTGAGCCATATTATACAAATTGACTTTCTGCATATACATACTACAGCTTCAAACATGGTCAGGAATGATGGGAGTTATAATAGAAACAGAACCAAGGAAAGACTACTGTAGCTTTTTTCATGTCTAATTGTAGAGATGAAAAGCCAAAAAACCATTCTCCTTCAGGCAAAGAATTATTGAAACAAACTGGCCAAAATGTTACAGTACATTCTCACTTTCTATCTGCAATGATTTTCTCCTAGATTCTAGCTGGCCATGCCCTTCTTTTCATCATCAGTAGCTGCAAAGGATCAAGTAAAGAATTGTTGCAATAAGTGAGTCATTTCTAGTGAGCCAGGCCAGTCTTCATTGGAATTCAAAGCAACATTTGGGTGGGGTGGGGGTGGTGACTCTTTTTAAAACCCACTATTTTAATTTTTGTAACTTTTGCAGCATTTCAGCAAGTGTTATGACACTCTTGGAAGTTTCAAATGATAAGTGGTCTTTGAATGCTGGACATCTGTACTTGAAAGGCTGACATGATCAAACCACCCTAAGTGCATTCACAGCAACTGTCAAACCAACCAGCAACTTGCCCTCCCTGTTCCATTTAGGCATTTTCTTACCTAGAAAGATTGGTGAGAGATAAGATGATATTCTTTTAAAGGAGTCTTACACAGAAAACTGAAACCTATTCTTTCCAAGAATGTTCCAAATTCAAAATGTCTTAAGTCTGAAATGCCCTACTTCAGTGGTCGGCAAACCACGGCTCGCAAGCCATAAGCGGCTCTTTGTCCCATCGAGTGCAGCTCTTCCTCCACCCTTGCCAACGGTGGGACTCCTGGGCGCTGCCGCAGCAACCCTACCTGCCTGCCAGCCCCACTCGCTCACCCACCGGCTGCTAGCCCCCCCCTCCCGTGGAGCCTCTTCAGCCCCTGGGAAGCAGCCGAGTGGCCGATATGTCGGTTGGGAAGGCTACAGCTGCCTCTTTGGCCTTTGGGCAGCCGCTGTGCTTCCCAGGGGCTGAGGCTCTGTGGGGGAAGGGAACCAGCAGGTGAGTGAGCGGGACGGGTGGGCAGGCAGGGAAGGTTGCTGCACTCAGCAACACTCCCTGCTGGCCCGCCCTACCGGCTGCTGCTTCCCTCCCCCTCTTGCGGAGCCTTCTCAGCCCCTGGGAAGCGCAGCGGGTGCCCCAAGGCCAAAGAGGCAGCCGTAGCCTCCCCAGCCAACATGCTGGCCAGGCTGCTTCCAGGGGCTGAGGAGGCTACATGGGAGTGGGGGAAAGGGAGAGACAGACAGACAGAGAGAGACAGAGAGGGAGGGAGGGAATCAGAGAGAGTGACAGACACACACACAGATAGAGGGAGGGAGGGAGAATGATAGACAGAGACACCGAATGAGTGATTAAGTGAGTGAATGCGAGACAGACAGATACACACACACAGAGTAACAGAGATGGGGGGATGAAGTACAGAGATAAAGAGAGACAGACATAGAGAGAGAGAGAGATAGAAAGAAAAAGAGAGAAAGAAAGAAAGAAAAAAGAAAGAGAAAGAAAGAAAGAAAAAGAAAGAAAGAAAAAGAAAGAATTTATGACCACAATTGAGCCCAAAAGTTTGGTTGCTAAGCAAGACCATTGTTAAGTGTGTTTCACCACATTTTCCAAGTTGGCCATGCCTACCCGGTCACATGACCGCTGAGCCACTCCCACAAAACAGGCCACACCTTCTGGCTCTCAAAAGAAATTTCTATCATTGTAATTGTTGATATTTGGCTCTGTTGATTAATGAGTTTCCGATAGCCGCAGCTCACCGCGGGGAGGCGGAGCCTGACATTCCTATATGGTTCCGCCTCAGGCTCCTGATGGACTCGGTAAAGTTCCAGAGGGAGCTTGGGCCAATTCCTGTGGACTTGCCCCGCGACTCGACTGAGGACCTAGTGGCTGCATGGTTAAGTGCGGCCACGGGGGACCTGGACCGAGTCGCGCCCTTGCGGCCTCTCTTGCGGCGACGAACCACCCAGGCTCCTTGGTTCACCGAGGAGCTTAGGGAGATGAAACGCCACAAGAGACGCCCAGAGAGCAGTTGGAGATCTTCTCGCTCCGAAGCCGACCGAACACTAGTTAGAACATATATTAGGACTTACTTAGTGGCGATAAGGGTGGCCAAACGCGAGTATTGTGCCACCCTTATTGCATCCGCAGATAACCGCCCTGCCGCCCTGTTTGGGGTGACCCGCTCCCTCCTTCAACAGAGGCCGCGGGAAGCCCCTCTACAGGGTCGAGCAGAGGAATTTGGGATTTATCTGCAGGAGAAAATCACTCGGATTCGGAATGAGCTACCCTCCATCGACAGTGGTCCAGTCGGACGGTCCGAGGCTGGTCTTGAGACACCATCTTGGGAGGAGTTTGACTTTGTTACTACCGAGGATATGGACAAGTTGTCAAAGAGACTTAGGGCTACCACGTGTTTATTGGACCCGTGTCCCTCCTGGCTTGTACTGGCATCCTGGGAGACGACACGAGGCTGGCTCCAGGGCATTGTCAACGCATCTTTGAGTGAGGGGTCCTTGCCTGCCGTCTTGAAAGAGGCGGTAGTAGTAGTAGTAGTAGTAATAATAATAATAATAATAATAATAATAATATTTTTTTTTATTTATAACCCGCTCTCTCTCCCCGAAGGGACTCGAGGCGGGGCACAGGGAAATTAAAAACAAATTGACACAGACAAAGTACAAAGTTAAAATCACATTAAAGCCCCTCCTCAAGAAGCCGTCCCTGGATCCAGCATTATTAGAGAACTATCGTCCGGTCTCCAACCTTCACTTTTTAGTGAAGGTTGTAGAGAGTGTGGTGGCTCAACAGTTTCCGCGACACTTGGAGAAAGTTGATTATCTAGACCCGCGCCAGTCCGGCTTCCGACCCGGTCACAGCACCGAGATGGCATTGGTTGCATTGGTTGATGATCTCTGGAGGGCGCGGGATAGAGGATATTCCTCTATCCTAGTCCTATTAGACCTCTCAGCGGCTTTTGATAAAATCGACCATGGTATCCTATTGCGCCGACTGGGGGGGTTGGGGCTGGGAGACACCGTTCTGCAGTGGTTCTCGTCCTACCTCTCTGGTCGGTCGCAATATGTGTTGGCGGGGGCAGAGGTCGGCCTCGAGACCCCTCGTATGTGGGGTTCCTCAGGGGTCGGTCCTCTCGGCCCTACTATTCAACACATATATGAAGCCGCTGGGCGAGATCATCCGTGGTTTTGGGGTGGGATATCATCTGTACGCTGATGATACTCAGCTGTACATATCCACCCCAGACCACCCCAACGATGCCGCCGAGGTGATGTCCCGGTGTTTGGAGGCCGTACGGATCTGGATGGGTAGTAACAAACTCAGGCTCAACCCGTCCAAGACTAGTGGCTGTGGCTTCCAGCACCCCGGTTCAGCCAGATTACTCCTACTCTGGCCATTGGGGGCGAAACACCGGCCCCCGTGGAGAGGGCGCGCAATTTGGGTGTCCTCCTGGATTCCCGGCTGTCCATGGAGGACCATGTGGCGGCCGTGGCCAGGGGGGCGTTCCATCAGGTACGCCTGATGCGCCAATTGCGCCCCTTACTGGACCGGGCTGCCCTACGCACAGTCACTCAAGCACTCGTGACGTCTCGACTCGACTACTGTAATGCTCTCTACATGGGGCTTCCCTTGAGGTGCACTCGAAAGCTGCAGTTAGTCCAGAATGCAGCCGCGCGGGTGATTACGGGAGCGCCCAGACACTCCCATATAACACCAATCCTGCGCGAGCTGCACTGGCTTCCTGTGGTCTTTCGGGTGCGCTTCAAGGTTCTGACGACCATCTTCAAAGCGCTCCATGGCTCGGGACCTAGTTATATGCGAGACTGTCTCCTGCCCCGATACGCTCCCACAGAGAGGGCCTTCTCAGGGTGCCATCGGTCGGATAATGCCGACTGGCGACACCCAGGGGAAGAGCCTTCTCTGTGGCGGGCCCAGCCCTTTAGAACGACTTACCCCCTGAACTTCGCACCATCTCTGACCTCCGCTTCTTCCGCAAGTGCCTAAAGACACATTTGTTCCATCTAGCCGGCCTAGCGTAACCTCCATAATGACTTTTAGATAGTTTTAAATTTTGGGGATTTTAATTTGGTTTTAGCGCAGGATCTTTATCAAATAAGTTTTTTAAATTTTTTATGTGATTTTGTATGTATTTTAATATTCCTGTGCGCCGCCCTGGGTCCGTTTGGAGAAGGGCGGGGTATAAATTTAATAAAATTAAAAATAAATAAAAGTTTGCCCACCACTGCCCTAGTTTCTCCAATCCTCTTCCAACCATTTTAGATGTGTTCAGAAATGAAATTAGGGTTGTTTGAAATTGGAAACACTTCAGAACTACTTGGAACATTTCTGGAAAGTGGGGACAACCACTATGGAGCTGTAGCATACAGTTAGCTACTTTTTATTCTTAAATGTAGAATATGTAATTGATGGGCTTAAGGTACCAGAAATCAGATTCTGGAGCGATATGGGCTTAGGTTAACAAGAAAACAAATTTCTGAGTGATAGGACAACCAACAGATCTAATTACTTGCAGATGCAGCTAAAGTTCCCCTTTGCAGGACTGTATTGAAACAATAGCTAGAAGCAAAGGGATTTCTACATGGATGTGGGAACCAGCTTGATGACTTAAATGACCTCTTCAAATTCTGATGCTAGGAATGTTCTCATCAGGTCTTCCTTTAAGAAAGATCAATAGCAGTGGGCATTGATATTGTTGCCAAATGGATGTTGTGGTCCATTATGCATTTATCTAACCATATTATTATGGTTTGAAAAATAACATTGGTTTGTTATTTTTCTAGAAGAAGCAGCAAACACACTTCCCTAGTCTATTTGCCATTAGGTAATGACTCTTGGTCTATTGAAAGACAATTTATTTGCAATTCTTACTGTAATAATACACATACACACAGCTGATTTATTGACAGATTACCCACTTCCTATTTACTCCACTTTTAGGAAATCTTATTAATGTTTCATACATTCAGGTCCTTGAAATAAAACATCTACTGAAAGCTTGAGAAGTATTCCGTTCTACAAGCATTACACATTTGCCACATTTGTTTTGAATAATCTGATTTAACATATACCCAGCCTTTAAAAACAAGATTTTCCCATTACCCAGAACAAATGAGATACGTACCATCAAAGCTGCCTTTCTCTGTGGCAAGTTGTAACAGTTGATTGAATGTTTCAATGGAAGGCCTATAGACAAAAACTCCTGAATTGAAACAGTCAGGCCAACCTGGATCTGGGGCTGCAGAAAGTTCTTCTCTTTCAAAAAGTTCATCGATGTTTGACAAGACCTAATAGGGAAGAAATGGTTTGCAGGGACAAGTTTATTCACCAGCAAAATGAATGGCAATTTCCTCTTAAGCTCCATTGTTTTTACATTGTTTACATCTACTAATGTTGATAAGAGTTATTTCTGGAAGCAAAGTTAATTGAATGCATTTCAATGCACAATCCATGCCCCATTTGTTGTTTGGAAGAATCCTGCCTATATGGCAAAAAGAAGAGACTAGGCATTCTAGATAATAGGTGTATTTCTATATCTAGCACTACCCCAGAATTCTGGTGCAGTCTGACTTTTTCCTTAAATCACTGCCTATTTATCGACAGGGCAGTTAGATGCATGGAAAAGTAATAATAATAATAATAATAAATTTTAATTTGTAAACCGCTCCCTCTCCCCACAGGGACTCGGGGCGGTGCACAGGGAGAATAAAAACAATAGTAGATGCTTTTAATGCACTGGATGAAGCCATAATACAATAGCAGAGTTGGAAGGGACCTTGGAGGTCATCTAGTCCAACTCCCTGCCTAGGCAGGAAACCCTATACCATTTCAGACAAATGGTTATCCAACATCTTCTTGAAGACTTGCAGTGTTGGAGCATTCACAACTTCTGGAGACAAGCTGTTCCACTGATTAATTGTTCTGTCAGGAAATTTCTCCTCAGTTCTAAGTTGCTTCTCTCCTTGATTAGTTTCCACCCATTGCTTCTTGTTCTGCCCTCAGGTGCTTTGGAGAATAGTTTGACTCCCTCTTCTTTGTGGCAACCCCTGAGATATTGGAACACTGCTATCATGTCTCCCCTACTCCTTCTTTTTATTAAACTAGACATACCCAGTTCCTGCAACTGTTCTTCGTATGTTTTAGTCTCCAGTCCCCTAATCATCTTTGTTGCTCTTCTCTGCACTCTTTCTAGAGTCTCCACATCTTTTCTACATCATGGTGACCAAAACTGAATGCAGTATTCCAAGTGTGGCCTTACCAAGGCATTATAAAGTGGTATTAACACTTTGTGTGATCTTGATTCTATCCCTCTGTTTATGCAGCCTAGAACTGTGTTGGCTTTTTTGGCAGCTGCTGCAGACTGCTGGCTCATATTTAAATGGTTGTCCACTAGGACTCCAAGATCCCTCTCACAGTTACTGCTATTGAGCAAGGTACCACCTATACTGTACCTGTGCATTTCGTTTTTGTTGCCTAAATGTAGAACCTTACTCTCTTTGCCATTTAATTTAATTTTATTAGATAGTGCCCAATGTTCAAGTTTGTCAAGATCCTTCTGTATCTTAAGTCTATCTTCTGGAGTGTTGGCTATTCCTGCCAGCTTGGTGTCATCTGCAAATTTGATGATTTCCCCATTTATTCCCTCGTCCAAATCATTGATGAAGATGTTGAAGAGTACTGGGCCTAAAACAGAGCCTTGGGGTACTCCACTGCATACTTCCTTCCGTGTAGATGCAGTTCTAATTTGCTGTAGCAAAGTATGCAGTTTCTACATGTTTATTTATTTAGCATATGACAGAGTAAAACGATAACAGTAGTAAAATATATGTATATATGAAAGGAATATATAATAGGTAAAGGTAAAGGTTCCCCTCGCCCATATGTGCTAGTTGTTCCTGACTCTAGAAGGCGGTACTCATCTCTGTTTCAAAGCTGAAGAGCCAGCACTGTCCAAAGATGTCTCCGTGGTCATGTAGCCTGCATGACTAAATGCCAAAGGCACATGGAACACTGTTACCTTCCCACCAAAGGTGGTTCCTATTTTTTCTACTTGCATTTATACATTTTTTTGGACTGCTTTGGTAGGTTGGCAGAAGCTGGGACAAAAGTAACAGGAACTCACTCTGTTATGTGGCACTAGGGATTTCAACCACCAAACTGCAAATCTTTCTGATCTACAAGCTCAGTGTCTTAGCCACTGAGCCACCGCGTTCCTAAACACATAATACTATGGTACAAAAATGATGGAAATATTTAGGTATGTAAGGTAAGGTACAGTATGAGGAATTCAACAAGTTTTGTATAAGCTATAGGTTATTCTTTAAAATACTTTTGTTCATGAGAATGGAATAAGTATTCTATATATTAATATTACATATATCTGAAGCGGTGCAAATCCAAAAGCATCTCATTGACTCACTATGTGGCATATAAATTACTATTTTCTAAGATGAACTGCAAACCAACACAACTAAAAAGGATTATCAGCAGCAAGAAAGACATACCATTGTGTCTGCATCCATAAACACACACTTTGAATACTGTGTTAGTTCCCAGCAGTGGAGTTTTGTCAAAGTAACGCCAAGTTCAGGCCTTTTCAATAGTGCAAGATGGGCTGAATCACCACTGTCCAAAACATCCACCAGCTTCACTTCATCAAAGACCTTTTCTAAGACTGTCCTATTGAAAGGAATGGTCATGGTTTACATCAATACTCAATGCTACTCACACTCATCCAATAACTGTCTACACTATCCCCAGAACCTGTGAGAAAGCAGACTTCTATATCATATTTCTGCAAGAGCCTATAGGAATTTGCTTGAAATAGATTATCCTGACAGCAACTGTTTATCCCCTGTAGTATATTTCAAACTTAAAGTGTACAGGAATGCAGACTTGAGATAATGCACTTGAAAGGTGGTGGATTAGTAGTACTGACAGGCTCTCAGAGCTACACAAACAGATGGGTCAAGAAAGACCTACACTCTTGATAAGTCAACTGGCTATTTTAAACTAAAGAATTGTGGAGCTTTTAGCATTTATGGAATGACTGCTGGGCAGTAGCTAAAAATAGACTAAGGTTGCAGACATATTCCCAGAAAACTGATAAGGTTGGAGAATTCTCAAAATTATTAACAATAACCAATCATTGATAATGATTCAGGATTTGCAAAAATAGAAAAGGGGTGTGCTGAAAAAAGAAAACAAAATCCAGATAAACTGTGTTCCAGAATAGAGATGCAATCACAGAGCAGGAACAGGTAACAGTGGTGGTGGCTCTAAATTCTACCAACAAAATTTGAAATTTCTAGTTAGCTGAGTTTACACTAAGATAAGAATAATGGTATTTTTGAAGTCTTAAATCTAAAATATTGAATTACTAAATCACCTTTTAAAATTATGGGATCTAAAAAGCTCCAACAATGTAATAGCATGATGTACAGAGATCTTCTTTATACTACTGCTCTCTTCTCTGTTACTCAATACAAAAGCAGAAGTTCTGGGTAGCAGGCAAAACTAAAGTACTTCCTCTCTACCAGTTTTACCCTAGATTCTACTAAGATTCATGGTTGTGCAGGAAGGAGCTAGAAGGCTTACTGCCACGTCCCTACAGCACATCACCGCTGCTTCCTTTCTAGCTAATAGACGACTTTTGTCCAACTGTCCATGAAACATATGCTGAAGATGCTTAATTATTAAAATTCTGGCATAATTTTTGCCTTTAAAGATTCTCCTGGAATTCTACCACAGACATTTATTTAGACTGGGAGAGAAGAGTAAGTTCTTTGTAAATATTCCATTTCTGTAAAATTTTAAACAAATTTAAACACCCTGCCCTCCATCAAGAAGAGATATCTTGCACAGCATTTGATATAACCGCTAAAGATTTAACACAGCAAGACACCAATCTCACTATACAAATATTTGAGCAAGCTTGAAAATGTAATGAAGTTTCTCATATCCTTAGCAAGACATTTAGAATTCAGGCTACAAGTTAAATTAGCCTTAAATTAGGAAATAACTATTACTAATGAAAGCAGCTAACACACTAAACTACTTTAGTTGTCCATACATAGACTTGTCTTTCTTGTTTACATTAAGAGTGAGCAGTCTAATGCCTCATCTTTATAAACATTCCCAGTTGTTAAAATCTTGGTCCTGCATTATTTTCAACATCCATTCTTTTTGAAAGCAAAAAGCTTTCAATTACATTCAGGGAAGATGTTAAAAAGCTTCCCTCCTAAGGGAAAGTTCACCTAGCTGCATTTATTTTTAACTAAGCTCCCACTTGACCTTCAGGGGCACGTTTTCACTGGGGCTGGATGACCACAGTGCATCAGGCAACTCACCTCATTGCATCCGATACATGGGGAGTGATCAATACTGTCAACTTCCTTGTCGTTCTGTAATTCCGTAGCGATGATCCAAGGACAAGTGCTCCTTTTACATAGGAATCATTTGTGGCTAGTGTCACAAAAGATTGGTCTTAAGGAAAAGAGACACACATTTCATTAATATGGAAAAGACCTGTCATTGTACATAGTGCATTCTTAGGGATCCATAACTCTTATAACTTTTATTCTGGCAGTAGTTCCAGAAAGATAGGATTTACTTTTTGGGCGAAAAAAAATGACTATACAAGTAGTACTTGACTTATAATCACAACTGGGGCTGGAATTTCCATCATAAGTGGTTGCTGTCATAAGTTGAATCGGTTCAAATTTACAATGGTTAAATAAATCACCTCGAACATTAACTAAATCACATTAAGCAAACAATGCAGCCATTAGGTGAATCTAGCCCACCACTGAAAAAAAAGGTTGCAAATTGTGATCACATGACCGTAGCATACTGCAACCAGTTGTAAACATGAACTGGTTGCCAAGTGCCTAAATTGCAATGACATGACCGCAAGGGTGGTGCTGTAGCCATAAATATGTGTACAAGTCATGAGTTACTTTTCCTGCGGCCATCTTTGACTGCTTGTTAGTCATAAGTTGAGGACTATAGTATCTATATCAGTGGTGGCGAACCTATAGCACACGTGCCAGAGGTGGCAAACAAAGCCCTCTCTGTGGGCATGCGTCCCATTGCCCCAGCTGTGTTTCGGGTCTTTGCTGCTCATGTGCGCATGCCTCCCACTGGTCAACTGGTCTTCGAGTCTCTGCTGTGCATGCATGGGGTGTGTGTGCACAGTGTTCACATACATGCACTCACACCTTGCAGTTTGGGTGGGGTGCGCATGCATGTGTGGGGTGCATGCGGGCACGCCTTGCAGTTTGGGTGTGCGCACGTGCACTTTGGGCACTCAATGTCTAAAAGGTTCGCCATCACTGACCTATCTATCCATACAGCATGAATCACTTGATTGCAAGATGGGTGGCTATATAAACATGGCAAATAAATAAAACATTTTTTGAGATCACAAAATAAAATACTGCCTTTCTTTGGGATTCCAAGAAGCTGTTGGCTGATCAGTTTAGGAACATACTAGATTAGAGAAGATGAAGGTGACCTGACATTCTGCCACCCTCTTTTGGCTTTGGCAATAGAGCTGGGGCTGATAAATACTGCTATGTAATATAATGTAAAATATGTTCATTAAATATATAATTAAAAATAAATAAATACAAACTCATGCATATCTTAATGCAATTGATATCTACAATTACCTAACCAATAGTGGTAGAACATGCATGTTGAAAAGTTCTTACTGCAGGATAGGACCAAACATTCACTGGTAGTAATTTAATCCTAACAAAGAACACTTTTATTTTCTTTCTTTGTCTTATCAGTAACAATGGGCTAATGTAGGAGCAAACAATAAAATATATAATCTTAAACAGAAAACATTCAAAGGGACATGCTTGCCACACGTTACTGGATATCATGTCCCTATCAAACTTCAAATTATATGGAATAGGAAACTTCTATGTCAGTGAAATTATTAGGAAATGTGTTTAGCAATTTTAATTGTGCAAGATACACTGGCTGTCGTAAGTTTAAATTATACACACCAAATGGATTTCTAATTAAATGCATTGCTTGCTACTTTTGCACGAGATTTAATTTAGTGGGTTGTGGGAGAAAAGGCTCGGACCTTCCCACCCATGTAGTGCTAAAATAAAGTTTCTACAAATTCATTAATTTCTCCCAATGGAACACATTATCGAAATGTTTACAGACAGGTTAGAGCAGACCAGCCTAGTCTACATTATGTCCTCCTGAGGCAATGATCACGTGCTTATACATATCCAATTTTGCAATGGAATATCAAAACTGGTTCTTTGATCATCTCATTGTGTGTGTCCTGAGATGTCTATCGTAAGCAGGCTGATAAAATTTAACAATGCGTTTTAATTCCTTATGCATAAAATCATTACTTGAATATATTTACACAACTACCACACCCGTCCAATTGTAGTGGTTGTGTGCCCAGGAATGGGTTTGGAGTGTACATATTTTCCTTCTCGTTGTGAGCTTCCATAATCAATTGCTTTGTTGGCTGAAAAGAAAATCTTTGAAGATGATGCAACGGTGACAAGGGAAAAAAAGACTTTTTACATGTCTCAGTAATACATCATTGTGAACAGTTAATCTGTTTTGAGAAGCCTTACAGGCCTTAGCCATCTACCTGGTAAGCAAGTCATTTTACATCTGGAAATTATTATTCAGAGCAATTGTAGGCAGCCTAACCTGAATATATTTCTGCTCTGTCAGTAGATAGCAACTGAAATATAGATGAGAGGCTCAAACCAGCTGATTCAGTGTTATCATTAGTTGCATACAGACGTCTTGTTCTTCCAATCTGAAAACCTAGCTAGAATTTGTGTTTAAATTAGAATCTAGACAAGGTTTTAGCTAATATTCTTTCTAACTGCTGAAAGTTAAAAGTGTGATAAACTGGCACTTGTAGCCTGTTATTATCATTTAGGCAGGAAGAAATAGCCAGTCTTGTACAATGGTTAAGGTGTTGGTCTAGAAACCAGGAAGCTCTGAGTCAACTTCTACCTTAGGCATGAAAGCTGGCTGTGAGACTGGGTCAATCACTTTCTCTCAGCACAACCTACCTCAAAGGGTTGTTGTGGGGAAAATAGGAGGAAGAAATAGTATATATGTTTTCTGCCTTGTGCTATTTATAAATTAATAAAGGTGAGATAAAATTCAAATAAATAAATGTTATTTGCTCTTTACTAAAGACAGGTAAACTGAATATTAATTACAAATTGGTAATGTTTAGTGTTCAATAGTTTTTTTAAAAAAAAATTACTCAACATCAATGCTGTTCAAAAACTTCATGCAATTGTATAAATGTTTATCACATGATTTTGTAGAATCAACCAATCTTTTATTTTGGTCAAGGACCAATATAAAAACAAGAACAAAAGCAAAGACTCCAGAAACAATCTAACAATATTACCATATAGAAAATATTTATTTTTATTAATATTAACGACAATTTTATAAACATAAGATATTGATTGTATAAAGATGTTATACTAATACTATGTTTTAGCTAAATCGGTATTACCTTACAGGATGATTATGGATTATATATGATTATGTTGAAATAACAAACCAATACAGCAATGCAATACAACTCAGATCACTAATATATATTTTTAAGAAAATTTAACAATATGCACATTTTATGAATTTGCTGGCATAAATTAGGTGTTCAATTGCTTCCACTGATTTATCAGCAGTAAGTAAGAAAATCTGATATAATCCAGCATCTAGCAAGCTCTTATATTTCTGAATGTATATACTAAACTTGATGTGCTATTAGACCGTTTAGTATTGAGGATTATTGTGTACATAATTACTGTTCACATAATCCAAAATATTTTTCCAATGTAATGTTTCTAAAGATGCTTTATTCCCAAGGGATTTTTTTTATCCCAAAGGTCATTAATAAAATCAAATTTATCAATATAAACGTACGAATATTACTCAAGAGTGTTCATTACTTGAGTCACTTTATAGTAACACCACAATAACAAGTTTTAAATTCAATTTCCAGTTATTGCTATAAATCCACGTAGATTTTGGAAAAATCAAAAGAAAACATAATTTAGCTTAAACTCAAGGCTATCTTAACATTGGCCATTACAGTCACTTGTGCCTTTTACCACTAGCTGTCAGGCCCAAGCCAGTCCAATACTGTATTTGTTCACATCTAATAGACAGTATCACACCAAGCTAAAGCTACAATTGTCTAACATAATAGATATATCCTAAGAGATTCTAGGGCCTTTTTTGGCTCCCATGCCATAAGTAAGGGGAGCACGGGTGTGTGTGTGTCATGCGCGGGCATGCCACACCCATAGTACTATGTCTGTGACATCCACCCCATGTGCACATGCATGTGACCAGTGTCCCCCCGCTTTTGGCATGGTTGTTGTGCCCTCCCCTGGCTCCAAAAGCTTTCTAGGAGAATGGGGTGGGTGAAAATACCCCCCCCCCCCCGATGCCCTATGGAGGCTTCAGGAGCTTCCCTGAAGTCTCCAGAGCGTGAAAAATGAACCTACGAGGAACCCGGAAGTTTGGGAATGGTGACTTTCGGTTTGTCTGTAGGGCCAATTTTTGACCTCTAGAGCCTCCAGGAGGCTTCCCTGAAGGCTCCGGAGGGCAAAAAAATGGCCTCAAAAGAAGCCGAAATCAGCTGGCCAATGCGCACATGCATGCTGGCCAGCTGACAGGGCAATGCCTCGCGTGCCTTAACAAATGGCTCTGTGTGCCACCGGTGGCACGCTTGCTATAGGTTCGCCATCAGTTCTAGGGTGTGGCTTTTGATTTTTTCTCCCCCAACCTCCTGGACTGCCCAGACTCTTATTTTGGGCTTCTCATTGGAATGCCCTACCTCCTCTTTGGGAAACTGCAGTGCTCCTGCTGAGATCCCTCTCCCCTCCCCCATTCCTTTTCTAGTTACACCTTCCATCACACTAACCTCCAGAGAGGCAGACAATAGCCATGTACAATGTCACAAGACACCCTTTTTTCAGCAGGTGACAGCACTTGGTTGACGTTGTCTGGAAAGCAGGGTCAGACTTGATAAGTATTTGGATGGAAGGCCACTGGGTAATTTTATGCCTAGAAGGTTGAACCAGGGTACCAAAACACAACCTGCGAGAAAGCAATGTCAAGCTTACTATAGTAGGAAAACTACATGTCCATGTCCATGAAGTCATCAGAAGCTCAAGGTATTTTTTTTTAAATAAAACACCCTTAAGATTATGCTGCAATTTAGAAAATGAACAAGTGTTTCAAAAAAGTTTAATCCCTGATACCTGGAGTTAAATGAATTGGAGGAAATAATGGAAAGACCATTGCATTTTTTTTATGAAGTCTGCTTCCCAAAGAACACAATACAAGATCAGATAGACTATATCCTGACTCAGCACAAGACAGCACACATGCCTGAAACCAAGTCATATAATTTATGCATAGGAGCATTCCAGAGTTGAATTGGTTTATGGCCAGGGGATGTCAGTGTTGATATTAAGAATGGATGAATGCAGAAGGCAAGGCCTCATTCATGCAAATAAAGTAAAACAAGAAATGCCTAGGCTTCACTTAGTGAATGCTTATGATAATGATTAGATAAGTAAGAATCTTAAAAGAGTTTGCATTGGCCAATAGGCTAAAATCTCAAGGTAAAGGTATCTGTGGTAGAACAAAGATACATGTAAACATTTAGCACTCTATGTGAGATATTACAGGCATACCTATCCAAGATTTTGAATTGTGTTCAAGATAGCAAGAGTCGGTAAAGGCTAAGCTTTTGCAATCACAAGAAAAAAGAAAGGCTCACATTTGGTGGAAAGAAACCCCAGTGCCATAGTAACTATTCCTCAAATCTTTGGGAATATGTTATTATCATCTACATAACCTGTGTAGCTGGCATTGTGATTGGAAGAAAGTTCTTCTGCCTGAATAGTTAGTTTGAAACAGTAGATTCCTACTACCCATACAGTTATTTGGGCTCCTCAGAAACCCACTTGTGCATCACCTTGAAAGTAAGGTCCTACATATAGGCAAGAAAAACAAATTGCACAAGTACAGTATAGGTGGTACCTTGCTCAATAGTAGCAACTGTGAGAGGGATCTAGGAATCCTAGTGGACAACCATTTGAATATGAGCCAGCAGTGTGCAGCAGCTGCCAAAAAAGCCAACACAGTTCTAGGCTGCATAAACAGAGGGATAGAATCAAGATCACGTGAAGTGTTAATGCCACTGTATAGTGCCTTGGTAAGGCCACACTTGGAATACTGCATACAGTTTTGGTCGCCACAATGTAGAAAAGACGTGGAGACTCTGGAAAGAGTGCAGAGAAGAGCAACCAAGATGATTAGGGGACTGGAGACTAAAACATATGAAGAACGGCTGCAGGAGCTGGGTATATCTAGTTTGATGAAGAGAAGGACCAGGGGAGACATGATAGCAGTGTTCCGATATCTCAGAGGGTGCCACAAAGAAGAGGGAGTCAAACTATTCTCCAAGGCACCTGGAGGCAGGACAAGAAGCAATGGGTGGAAACTAATCAAGGAGAGAAGCAACTTAGAACTAAGGAGAAATTTCCTGACAGTTAGAACAATTAACCTCTGGAACAGCTTGCCTCCAGAAGTTGTGAATGCCCCAACCCTGGAAGCCTTTAAAAAGATGTTAGATAGCCATTTGTCTGAAATGGTATAAGGCTCCTGCCCACGCAGGGGGTTGGACTAGAAGACCTACAAGGTCCCTTCCAACTCTGCTATTGTATTGTATTGTATTGTATTGAACAAGCCACAGGCTTAAATGTGTATTATTAACATGTTCAACCACTTTACATTTTGACACCTTCAGGCTCCCTCAAATTGGTATTGCATAACATTGAGATAGTTATTGTGTTAAAGTATCAAATTTAAAAATTAATATTCAGGTAACATCCCCTTGGAATTGACTATGTTCCTTATCACTTCTACTTACCATTGTCATTGTTTGGGGAGCAGGTGAACAGCCACCAAACTTATTTCTTGAAATAGTTTATGCAGCCGATTTATAGTCCAGAGTTCTGCTTGCAACACTTCATAATTAAAAGAAAAATTATGAAAATGAAGGGCCTGATGGCATTAAGGAGAGTGTCTCTGGCCACATCGGCATGGTGGAGCATCACACCATTGGTCCCCAGGACCATTAGATTAGAATAGAATACTTTATTGGCCAAGTGTGATTAGACACACAAGGAATTTGTATTTGGTGCAAATGCTCTCAGTGTACATAAAAAGACAAGATACATTTGTACAACACTTAATGATAGTCATTAGTCATAATGGTAGGAGGCTACAAACAGTGATTGCAGTATCTGCATCCCTAGATAAGAAATACCGCTAACTGGCAAATTCTACCATAGAGCAGATTTATATCTTTTCAAACTTCTAATCTTGTTTACATGGTGTCTCTTCTACCCAGTTAGGTAGATTTGTTTTTAATCAGCCCAAAGATAAGACAGAGAAAAGCTGACACATCCTATGGACCAACGGGATTCGCCCGAGCTGTTCAAAACAAGGCTGTCACTTTAAGACAGTGGCTCTCAACCTTCCCAATGCTGTGACCCTTTAATGCTGTGACATGTTCCTCATGTTGTGGTGACCCCCAACCATAAAATTGGTGCCTCGGTTCCTAAGACCATCGAAAATATGTGTTTTCCGATGGTCTTAGGCGACCCCTGTGAAAGGGTCGTTCGACCCCCCCCAAAGGGGTCCCCACAGGTTGAGAACCGCTGCTTTAAGAGGAGGTAAAGCGCATCTGCGCGCAGCAATGCCCAAATTGCAAGAGTTTTATTTCCCATTTGGCCGCCGGTGCCCGTCACCCTCACGTGCCCAGACCTTGCTCCGAAGACACCCCCCCTCCAAAAGAAAGAGAGCGTACGCTGACTTGCACTCCTTGCACGCTACTCCCTGGGCTGGGGGGGAGAGGGGGAGAGAAAGGGCTCACGCGCCAGCCTAAAAATAGGAACCGCCATGCGTAAAACAGGGCAGCCCGAGGTCCCCCGAGGACGAGCGCTCCCGCCAGCCGCCCGGCCCAAGCGAGCGCCGCTCTCCTTTCTTTTTCCTTCGCTGGACCAGCCGCGCCGGGAACGAGGAAGTGCCGCAGCTGCTCCGGCTTGTCAAGTCACTTGTGGCTGTAAGATAACGCCGGACCCGCGGCGGCTGGGCGGAGAGGAAACTCAGGCGGATGTATGATCCGCTCTCCGCAACTGACGACGAAGCCAGCCGTCGCGAAAAGGACGCGCGGCCAGACTCCTTCCGGGGGGCGGAGGGGGGGGGGGAAGCTAAAGAAAAGCGCGTCATTCGGGCTTACCTGCCATGGTGCCACTCGCTCAGTCCTGCAGCCCACCTCGCAAAACACCCCCTTCCCAGACACTCGCTCTCTTTGCGGAGCTCCGCCTCTTTATATAGGGCAGGCGGGGCCCAGGGGAAGGGGCGGAGCCTCCAGAGTGAGCGGAAAAGGGATGCCTCCTGGGAGGGAGGAGTATGTGCGTGCTGCCTGAGGTGTTCTTCGGAAGGCCGCGGTCTGGCGAAGGGCGAGTTTTGTGGCGGCGCTTTGAGGGTTCAACGAGAGCCGTGCGGCGAGAGCTTCGGTGGGAGAAGATACGGGGGCTTGTTTCTAGCTGAAACGGAAAGAGAAAGCGAAGGCTGCATCCTTTTTAGAATAAGGTCATTTTAGGCTGGTAGGGAAAGATCCGAAATCTGGAGAAGGGATGCTACGCTCCGGGAGCTTGCCCGATTGAATGGTACCCGCTATAAAGAGCATACGGTGTGTAGCTGCGTAGGCTGAGCAGTAGTAGTATTAGTAGTAGTATTCTTCAGAACACTGTAGAATAGAATAATAGAAATAGAACAGAATAGAATAAATAGAATAGAATGGAATAGGAATAGAATATGGAAGAGAAGAGAATAACAGAGTTGGAAGCCACCTTGGGACAACCATAACCTGAATTACCATGAATCTCCATAGATGGCACAGGATAACTTCTCTGAAAAACTTGTCAAAAACAGTGAAAGCAAGCCTGTGTTAGTAAGACAGGTCCTCCTGTAAAGACTTGTGGACTGACACATTTTTCTCTACTCTGAGACCTCCCAGATGTGTTTGACTACAGCTCCCATGACTCCCAGTTACTAAGTAAATTGGGAGTTGTCCAACAGCCATGGAGGATATTTGTTTGGGGAGGATTCTACTGTTGCAATTTCCTAAAAAATGACATGGTGCATCTTTTCTAGATGACACTGGAAAAGGGCCACGGTCTTCAGTTTACATGTTGTATTAAACCACCAGGTAGTTTGAGCTTAGTTGTGTGAACCCCATGCCATAATTTAATCTGTGAATCCATTCCTGGGGATGTGGATTAAGTCCAAAGTGGATGAGTTTGAATTTTTAAAAACACCAGATAGCTGTGCTGCTTGAGAGGTTGCAGGAATTACAGTATGGGATTGCTGAGGCTCTAATTGAAGCAGGTGGTAACAGAGAGCTGTCTTGAAAAGTGTTGGGTATTTTGCTGGACCACCTTCTAATGATAATCAGTGCACAAAATGTTTCATTATATACACACATGCATATCTGCAGAGTGAACATTGGAGTTTGGGGAAGCATGCAAAAGACTGCTGAGAATATCGTGGATAGTCAAGGAAACAAACAGTGTTGAACAAATTTACCTAGTGTTCAATGTACAATTTCAGGCTGAAATTATCATACTTTGACCATATGATGTGAAGGCTCAGTTCTCTGAAGAAGGCTGTAATGCTGAGAATGGTGGAAGGAAAGAGAGGAGTAGCAGCAAGGTGGATGGATTCAATTACAACAATTCATTTATGTATCAAAATGTCAAAGTGCTCAACCTCTCACAGAGGGATAGTAATAGTGCACTGTTGGAAGAGCTGAAGGACCAGGCTGGGAACAGATCATAATGGAGAAAAAAATCTACATCTCATTCTTGACTTACATCCATTCATTTAATGACCGTTACAACAGCACTGAAAAAAGTGACTTATTACTGTTTTTCACATGTGTGTTGAAGCATCCCCTTAGTCCAGGGATGTCCAAACTTGGGAACTTTAAGACTTGTGGACTTCAACTCCCAGAATTCCCCAGCCAGCTATGCTGGCTGGGGAATTCTGGGAGTTGAAGTCCACAAGTCTTAAAGTTTCCAAGTTTGGACATCCTGCCTTAGTCAGTTGATCAAAATTTGACACTAAGCAACTTGCATGTATTGTGATGGTTGCAGTGTCCCAGGGTCATGTGATCCCCTTTTGTGACCTGGCAAGCAAAGTCAATGAAAGCCAGGTTCGTTTAACAACCATGTTACTAACTTAACTACACTAATTCACTTAACAACTCTGCCAAAAAAGATTGTAAAATGGGGCAAACTCACTTAACTGTCTTGCTTGGCAATGGAAATTTTGGCTTCAATAGTGGTTGTAAGTCAAGGACTAACTGCTACTAAGAGTTGACCTTGCCTGACACATAATCATATATAAACAACTAAAGACTTGCGTTTATACTGCCATGGATGTACTTGTCTTTATGATCAAACATCTAGGAAATATTTCTCAGACTTCGAAGTCAACATTCCTCCCGATTCTATAATTAAAATAAATTGAAAACCCTGTATTGCACAGACATGTTCTGATCAAAAGGACCTCACTTCAGATTATCAGAAAACTATGAAAAGGCATAAGCCTGTTTAGTCATGCTTAAAGTTTACCTGTTTTTTCTTCTTAGTAATGGGATTGCAATTCAGGTTGGGCTCTATACCCCTTCTAGCCTTGGATAAACTCTTCATTTTCTAGTCCCTGGTACTACAATTTGTAACGGTGTGAAGACTTCTTGGAGTCAAACTCAACTCCGTAATATGTCCATATATTTTCTTGATAAGAATACAAAAGAACATGCTGTTGCCTTCTAGAATACAGGTAGTCAATTTACAAATGTTCATTTCGTGACCGTTCAAAGTTACAAAAGTAACTTTTAAAAAAGTGAGTTATGACTGGTTTTCACACTTACGACCTGTGAAGCATCTGCTTAGAAGCTAGATGAAAACCAGGTATTTATTTATTATTATAAATAGCATCCTTTCATTTGCCCTATTCTGAGATATTTGTATAAATGAAAGAAAAGTCTAAATATAAATAGTGACAGTCTGAATCCTTTGAGGGGACTTTTGTTCTGCAGGAAACAACTTTATTAAAATTTTAGCTTGCTTTATTATCTTATAAATAATCCAAGGCAGTAAACATAGTGTATTTTTTGGAATATAAGATGCACTGGAGTATTAAAAAAATTTTTTTTGGCACTCTGCAAACCTCCCGAAAATGGGCCGTTTTTTGAGAAAATGAGCTCGTTTTTTTAAAAAAGGCTATGAATAGCCCTTAGGAGGCTTATAGAGTGCTCCTGGCGGCGCAAAATTGAGCAAAAAAGGCCCCCCTTTTTGCTCAGTTCTACCCTCCCAGCCCCCAGGAGCTCTTTGAAAGCTTCCTAAAAGCTATGCACGGCCATTTTGGTGAAGGGGTGGGGTTTTGGGAGGCCAAAAATGATGTATTCAGTATATAAGACGCATCCAGATTTTCAGCCTCTTTTTTGAGGGAAAAAGGTACGTCTTATACTCTGAAAAATACGGTATATAATACTCTTTCCTTTTTTCTTCCTCCTCAACACCAAGCCTGTGAGATGGGCCTTAACTACTACACCAAATTGTCTCTCCATTTTTATATATGTATGGTAGTTCATATCCAGATTATATCACACTGAGCTTTTTAAGAGCTAGATAAATAAAAATTAATATAGTGCAAATTAATGATTTTTGGTTTGTATGTGCTTTTTAAAAAGTTGGAAAGGGTTCTGAACATGGTTGTATTTCTGTTTAGTTTTTTATAATGCTTCTCTATATCTTTTAAAGTATACTTTGCTGGATTACTTAAAATTTATGAGGAGCAATTCTCTGTTCCCTATAAGATATATATTGCTATATTGATGTTAGAGGTGTGTGTGTGTGTGTGTTTGTTGGTGTGTGTGTAGGAGTAGTTATTGCTTTAGAAACACAGCATAAGTCTTACCCATTGGATACAAAGAATTGGGTCTTTAATTGCTATTCAGTCCTAACCAACCACACCAACATTAACCCTACTTTAGAATAATGGATCATTGATCTTATGCAGTCGAGGGAACCTGATAGTGTGACACACCCAGAATTGGAATTTAAGAATATGTTTAATGCCATTAAGAATTATAGATGAGCTTAATGGAATGTGTGTTGTACTGGAAGAGCTCAGGTACTGTGTGGGAAGCAATTTCATCAGGAACTTTTTTTGTACATTAAGGAGAGGGGATGTTTTCAAAAGAGACTGTATTTCAGTTCATCCTGAATTTTGAGATACGATGTAGTTACAAAAAGAGTTCTGTTTCTCTTCCTATACGAGCCTGCCTTCTCTCTCCATATGTTTATAGAGGCCTCTTTCTAGGTCTGAACTGTGGTGGGAGCTTATCTAAGGAAAGAAAGGCTTTTTTAGTCACCACACCTAGCTCTGAAATTCTTTGCCCACAGGAGCTAGACTTCTTCTATTTTGCTAAGGAAGACATTTGTTCTGCACTCAATTTAAATTTGAGAAAGAATGTTATGCCTCTGCTTGTTCTAAAACTTACTTTTTCCTAATAGTGTATTACTTTCATTTCACTTGGGCATTGATTTTAAATATAGGCAGCCATCCTGAACAGTGCATAAAAAAGAAAGGGCATTTTGGTTTTCCTGGCCTACAGTAAATATAGTCCAGCCAAAATGGCTCTCTTGATTCTCTACAGAAATATGGGTTGATCCCCATCTTTTTTTCTTTTTTTTTGTTTATCTTCTTTGACCAGCTTACTTACACTTTCAAAGATTTCTTTTCAGGAGCCCATTCTATACTGAACTCCAGACTTGTGTGACTACAGCTGTTAATCATAGTGGATGACTCGAAAGCAGAGGAATCTTTGTTGTCACCACGATAACTTGGCATAGAGGTTTGTAAATTAAAGCCAGTTATACAACCTGCTTTTATACTGGCAGTCAGAAACCTTTCCAGTGTCCTGAGTGTATGATCTAAAAGTAACTACGGTGTAGGGGGAAATGCATTCTGGAAGATAAGAAAAACAAGTTTCTGTTCTGAAAAAATTGAGGATTTATATTGGATTTTTCTAATGTGCCATTTCTCTCTTGATTTGGATAGTGTAGAAAGCAACTGAGTAGCATGTTAAATTTCGTAGCTTCTCCCAATCAAACTAAATACCTTGTACTTTTGCTTTATTACTTTAAACACTTCTTACATTCTTATTCCCCTTTTCTTTTTTCAAGTAAGGAATTAAAGTTGTTTCTTTTATCAAACAGCAGTCCTTGTTCTTAAGGGTAACGTAAAATTTAAAAAAAAATGTTTATTGAAATTTGAGATAGAAGTGGACAATTTTTTGAGTTATAATATACAAATGGTACAATGGGAAAATATCTTGTTGAAAGGTTTGAAATTTATGTTATGTTTAATCTTAAAGGAAATATTCCAAAGGTGTTTTTCTGGACTTTCTGAAACTGGACTTTCTGGTTTTTCTTTGAAGATGTTTTTTTAGTTGAAGAAGCTTCTTGGATGAGAAGTGAAATGTCTTCAAAGAAAAACCAGAAAGTTCAGTTGCCTCTTGAAAACAACACCTTTGGGACAACCATGACGTAGATGACTGAGAATCTCCGTAGACTTAAAGGAAATATTTATAAAATGATGTACCACTGGTATATGACATCAGAGAAATTATCTAGACCTTATAAACATACTTAGAATTTATGCTGGAAATGTGAACAACATGAAGGAATATTTTATTGTGTTTGGTTATACATGTAAAAAGAAAATATTTCTGAAGATTTTAAAGATGAATGTACAATCAAAACCAAAGATTTTTATTTTGGAACGGATGGATAAATAGATAGAAAAAAGTCACAGAACTTTGTTTTTGTATATAATAACAGCAATGAAATTATTATACATATAATAGAATAACAGAGTTGGAAGGGACATTGGAAATCTTCTAGTCTGGTCCAACCCCCTGCTCAGGAAGGAAACCCTAGATACCATTTCAGACAAATCTCTTAATCTCTTAAAAGTGATGCTAAAAACTTCCAATGTTGGAACATCCACAACTTCTGAATGCAAGTAATTCCACTGATTAATTGTTCTGTGTAACTATGCTCAAACTGGAAAAGTTTGGCAGTATCTACAGTGGAGGAATGGTTGGTGATGATCATGGAATTTGCAGAAATTGCTAAACTGACTTCTTTCATTATAGAAAAGATGACATGTACACTTCTTGCTGACTGGATAAGCATATTGTATGTCATTACAAAGTAGAAAAAATGATCAAGAGCTGATAGTCTACAGTAAAACTACAGAACATTGTAGAAGCACAAGTGTTAAAATGTTTCTTTCTCAAGGTGTTATGACAGTGAAAATTCCACAGAGCTATTTTCTTTAGAGAACCTTTTTAGTTGTAACATGACTTCAGTACTTACAACATGCTAGACATCCATACTATATATGTTATAAAGTGCATTATGATACTACGCATATTTACTTTTAGTCTCCTGATTTCTAATTAGGATGCTTTGAAGTGGAGAATTTAAATTCTATTTCTCATATTTGCCATAATAAGCATTCCTCAAATACTCAGTCATAAAGCCACAAACAAAGATTTCCCAACATAAATCCACGTTCTGCAAAAACCTGTTATCAAATTTCTGCTCCTTTCTGCTATTAGGGATTCTATGGCTCTTTTCATGAATGGAAGAACTTAATTCAGCAAGATTCGCTCCCACAGAGAGGGACTTCTCCGGGTGCCGTCCACTAGACTTTGTCACCGGGCGACGCCCAGGGGAAGGGCCTTCTCTGTGGCGGGCCCAGCCCTCTGGAACGACCTTCCCCCCGACATTAGAACAACTACGGACCTCCGCTCCTTCCATCAGAAATTAAAAACTCACTTTTTCTGCTTGGCCGGCCTAGGTTAGTCTCTACCTCAGGGGTTAGGAAATGTTAATTTTAAAATGGGAATTTTAGTGCAGGGATAGTTAGATTTAATTTGTTTTTATTGTATTTATGTATGTATATATTTTATGTTGTTTTAATTTCTCCCTGTGCACCGCTCCGAGTCCCCTCAGGGAGAGGACGCGGTTATATAAATAAATAAATATTCTATTCTATTCTATTCTATTCTATTCTATTCTATTCTATTCTATTCTAAGATCATTCCAGGTTTGGATATAGACTGATAAACATGCTGGAAATCTCATGAATAAATGCATCAACATTTTAGATGGGAATGTGTATTATTTCACTTTCAAATGTATTAAATCAGTATTGCTATATTTCGGGGCCTTTGTGTCAGGTCCGCCTCAAAGGCCTCTCCCAATGAGGCCACTAAAGAATTGATGCTCATTCAACTGGGAAGTGGAATGTGGATTCTTGCCAGTATTCACATAGGAATATAGGAATTAACTTTCATTAACCATGGCAATAAAATTTCCCCCGCTTCTGCATGTTTAAATATGAAATATGAGAATATGCATTTTAGAAGAGACAATAGAGGCAATGTTGCATGCTTTTCACTTGATTCTACTTGTCATTCACATGCCTTCATAATTTTTTTAAAACTTACTTGACAAGACAACCAACAGATATTTGATTGTATTTTACAGGGGGGGAAACCATCAGCCATTCAGTTCTCTTAAGAATAATCTCCAGCTTTAAACTTACTTAATATTAGAATTTAGAATTTATTTGACTTTTATTCCGCACCTGTCTCCCCGAAGGGACTCAGGGCGGCGCACAGGAAGTTAAAACAAGTATATACATATACATAAATAAAGACACCATAAATACTACAACAATAAAAATTGATTAAATTTAGAATACCCTGTGCTAAAATTCACTAAAATCCCACTAATTAAAACGTTATGTTAATTTAAAACACAGTTTGATAGGATGGTCTCGGGGGCCTAGGCTAGGCTGGCTTGATGGAAAAAGTGCGTCTTCAGACGCTGGCTGAAAAGGCGGAGGTCTGTGATGGTCCGGAGTTCGGGGGGAAGGTTGTTCCAGAGGGCTGGGCCTGCCACAGAGAAGGCCCTTCCCCTGGGGGTCGCCAGCCAGCATTGCCCGGCCGACGGCACCCGGAGAAGACCCTCTCTATGGGAGTGAATCGGTCGAAGGGATGCATGAGGTAAGAGACGGTCTCGCATATAACTAGGCATATTCTTGTGGTTCCAATTTTGAAACATTCCAATGTATTGGAATGTTGCAAAACGATTGTATTTGTAAAGGTTTCTGTGGGACCTTGGACTGGCCTTACTTATGAGCTACACAAACGAAGTCAATATGA
Organism: Rhabdophis nuchalis; assembly: GCA_039707465.1. NCBI lineage: Eukaryota > Metazoa > Chordata > Lepidosauria > Squamata > Natricidae > Rhabdophis > Rhabdophis nuchalis. The sequence goes on from CM077645.1 coordinate 33,828,320, forward strand.
TAATTTATCTTAAAGTCACACAGACGTCTTAGCAAACTCTGGACTTTGATGCCCTTGTTCAGAAAGAACTCAGAGGAATCAAATGAAAATTCTTTTGATATGAAATGTATTTTGTAGTTTCTAAGAGTGGATGATGCATACCATAGTTTTAATTTCAAAAGCAAGGTAGCAAACACTTAAAGATAGTGCAGTGCTAAAGGTAGCTCATTAAATGTTAATGAATAGAATAATACTGGTACGAGAGCATAGGTTCCAGTCTGTATTGTATTAAGCACTTAATATCAATATGGCTTCTATTCAGGAAGGCTATTTGAGCATATAGAGCTGCTCAAGAGCCTTACTTATGTGAGCATCAAGCAGGGAAGCTTTTTGTGCTTTCAGTGAATAAGGGTTGGGGTAGAGGAGGATGGGAGATTGATAAGCCCTGAAAAAACACAGGTTATCTTTGGTGTGAACTTTGGATGGATGGACTTCTGACTTATTAATATTTATCATGCTTGCCTTCTATCTTCTTCATACCGTAGTAACTAAATCATCTCATTTTATCCCCACAATAACCCTGTAAAGTAAGTCAGGCTGAGATCAATGTGTGGTGGCCTTGAAAGAGGTGACTTGGCTAATTCTAGTTCAAGTCTCTGCCTGTCCCATGATAGTGAAATGGCATCAGAGCAAACCTAAATCAGTATAACACTGATGCTCAGATGGAATCATTCCCAATATATGGCCTGCCTCAATATGCAGTGAAATGGGCATCCTTTTTGAGTAAGACTCAAGAGAAAAAGGCACTGGTTTGTCCCAGGATACTTATTACCTTCCCAAGCTTCAATGTTGAACCCAAAGTCTAGAAAGCATTTGCTATTAATTGCACCCTGCTTTTATGTATTCTTTCTTTGCATCAGCCCACTGAATGGAGCGTATTATCAGTACACATGATAACGTACTATAGTGTTACAGGGAAACATTGCCTTAAGTTAGGGATGAGTTGCCTTAAACTCTTAAGAGATAGTTGGAATTCTTAGAATATCCATTTGAAGAATTTGAAGCTTCTGATGATTTGAGGAGTTTCTTTGGTTGTCTTACAAAATGTTATTTTGTACTGGTCTTATTAGTTAATTAGTCAATTTTGAAAAAGTTTTGTTTGCATTTTGATCCTAGCCAAAGCATGTTTACCATTGGTGTCTGAATAAAGCTGAGTTAGTTGAGTTCCAGTACCAGTTCTGTGTAAAAGAATGTAGACCTGGATTTAGGAATGGGATAAGAATGAGTGAACCATTAAAGGAGAAGAGAAAGAGAGTGCGTGTGTGCGTGTGTGCATGTGTGTGTGAGACAAAAGATTACTCAGTCTTGAAGAAAAATGAAAATGTAAGACAGATACACAGAAAACCCTATTTTTTTATGTATTTGGTCTAAAGCAGAGTACCAAAAAAACTCGGGAGGCTGCCAAAATTGATGTCAGCCCTTAAAAGTAGGCAAGGTCAAGAAACAGGCATGGCAGGGATTCCAGGAATTCTCTTCATTTTTATTGAGTGGAATAACAGGGACCTGAAAGTTTTAATCATTTTCTGAAATTTCTTCTCCCTTTCTAAGGCCGGGTCTACATTATTTCACATATATTGATGGCTACCCAGACTAATACTTTTCTATCAAGTTTTTAATGACTAGATAGACTTCCTGTTTCAGGCTGACTAATGGTACACTTATTGCCATTGTAACTGAGTCCATTGTCCTTATTGCTAATCATTCTCTTCTTCTGTTTCCTGCCACATCTCAGAATTGGAGCCTTGTCAATAGAGCTAGGTCTTCACATTAGGCGTCCAAAAGTAGATCATTTGAACCTGGTCTTTTGTGCCTCAAGTGAGAAGTCTGGATTGATTTGCTGGATGATACATTTCTGTGTTTTCTTGGTTGTCCATTGTACTCTCAGGAGTCTTTTCCAAGATCAAAGTTCATCTTTCTTATCCTACTTTTTCAAAGTCCAACTTTAACTTCATATGAGTGTCACAGGAATATCATGGTTTGAACTATTCTGATTTTGTAGGCATTGACACATCATGGGATCTGAATATCTTTTCCAAGATCTTCAAGACTGCCCTACTAAGTGCTAGTCTGTGGCATAATTTGTGACTGCTTGCGTCATAAATATATGGTTTTACTATTTGGGCTACCTGATCTGGTTTGCAAAAGTACAGAAGACCACTAGATGGCAGCCCAAAGATACAAAACATTGGCTCTTTGCTGCTCTTTAAAGATTACCTGGATTTGGAACCCAAATATTGTAGCCTAATTATTATGCATTTATGTTCTACCATACTTCCATAATATGGCAGATACAATAGAACTATAATAGAAGCCCAGCTTATGTTGCATAGGGAGTGATACCAGGCCTGAGAAATCCAACTGAAAAATTCCCGATCAATTAATGGCTTTGAAAATATAACAGCTGGGTTTACACATTGCACCAAGTTCACTTAAAAAAAAAAGATAATTGCATCACACTTGAGTTAGAGACACCTAGGCACTTCCGGGTTGAAAGGATTAGCCAGTGACATTACTATTATCAGGGAGATGCCTAGTTGAGGGATCCTTTCATGTCCTCCAGCAGGAACTAGAGCAAAGAATGGGAGCTCACCCTGCCCCATGGCAAAACCTGGGTCTCAAACATGAGCTTGCTGCTTGTCAAGCAAGCATCCTAATCATGTGAACTGCCATACTCTTAAAGCTGATAATGCCAGTTTATTGAAACCAAAAGCAAGAAACTGAACCATCACATCCCTTAGTCCTCTTAAGTAGCCATACAGAAGTTGAATTTGAGCTCTTCTGTAGGAAAAGTTACATTTCTGATTCTCTTTCTATTGTTTTTGGAAACAGACTGCAAAAACAGAGTAGACTTGCCTATTTTTTTGTAATCTCAATTACCGTTCTTAATTTCCAGTGCTGATGGTAGACAGAGAGCAGTTAAACCTGATTTTAGGATACATGGTTGTTTGCTTGGAGCAGATTGTGTCAAATTGCAGGATTAAAAATCAAAAAAGATTGGATAAGACTGCTGGATTTGAAATGTATACTCTTCACTCTGCTTAAATCATTGCCTATATATTTCGACAATATCATGTCAGTGGTAATATAATAAATGTACCCGCATTTTCCTTACAGAGACAAAAAAAAACTGAAATCAGACAGAATTATCTTTCATTTGTCAATTACATTAAACCCAACTACTAGAATCTGGGAAGCAATAAAATGTTCATGGTAGTATGAATAATATAGCAAATTTGTTATATTTTCATTATATAAAATCAAGGATGCTGCTTTGTGTGTGCGCATATAATTGAATTCAGGATGATTCAAATGGTCAGATAGAACAAGAGAGAACAATTCTACTGCCACTAATGGAGCTATACAGATTTGTGCTTGGCAAGAAATTGCTTTCATTTTTTTTTCTTTTAGTACCACTCATTAGTAAAATAGTTTCTGAAAAACAAAACAATAGTTTGGAGCCATTTATTTTTATAAGGCAGATGCAAAAGTAACAGAGTAGTCTCTGGAGGATGCACTATCTGTACGTGCTTATTAATGTCCTCAAGATAATACTTTATCTTTGCACTTTGATTTGTTGTTTTCTTTTGCTTTTGGTGTTTACTTGCAACAGAGGCACCTAATGGGCCAGATCAGCATTGAATAATTTAAAATTTGCATATTTTGCACATGTATTTATTTTACTGATAGCACATGGACCAGAGCCTATAAGCAGAACTCAATTATTGTTAGCCTTTGGTACATGCTGCTTCATCAGGGCAAGTTGATGTTCCTAGAAGGAGTAAACAAAGCACATGGCATATGGCAAGAGTGTATAGGGTCTTCTATTGTCAACCATAGAAAAATCTAAGATTGAAAGTTAGCATAATCTTTATGTACAAGGATCTTGCAAGGATTCTTGGTTTTCAGAGAGATTTCATGTAATGCAGCATATGAGAAACACCGAGAATTCCACTGGAAGAAAATGAAGAGTGAACTAGACTGTGTAAGGATAGGAGCCTTTCTTAAGGATGATCTTGGGTCTATAACGATGTGCTGAACCAAAGGTAAAAATGTTGCATTCCAAATTAAAACATAAAGTTGCTCTTAAATTATCTAAAAATAAGGTCTTATTAAAGATCAGAGACCGCTCCCTTTAACCACTTGCTTTCCTGAGCTTGTGGCTTGCTGGGGTGTCCAAAGATAGTCTTTTCTGGCAATGTTCTGTTATGTACTGTTTGTGCAACTATTTCAGAAAAATATTTGAGAAGTATCTGTCCTTATACCCTCTAGTCTAGCAGTGAGCACACGAAACTGAATATCCTTGTAATCAAATTATCTCTTTGTATCACACCTTGTTAGTGGTTTGATCCCAGTCTCCTTATTTTAGAAGATATGAAAAAAGATATTATTAAATTTTATGTTTTTTTCTTAATTCTAACATATAAGAGTATAAGAAAAGCTATCAGATTGAGATGAAAGAATATCTAGTTCAGCAATCTGATGCACATGTATCACACCAGTCTATAAGTTGATGGCATCGGAGTTTGTAGTTTACAGATTGAAGATTCCGCTGGAAGAAAATGAAAAATGAACTAAGCTGTTTAAGAATAGGAACCTTTCTTAAGGATGATCTTGGATCTATATTTCCCAGTAGGTATAAAGTATCAAGATATCAAGAAACTGATTGTCTCCAATGATGGACGTAATTTTGACATCATGAGAAGTAAACATTGATTGGCTTATCTTCATTGATTTTAAGTAATTAGGAATTGATAATATAGTAAGGGTGGGAACTAATGTATCACTAGGTACTTCCTTTGTTCCAGACCAGTCTTCCAGCAACAACTGCCACCTTTTTTTCTTCTAAAGGGAGGCCTTTTATAAACTTCATTTCCCTTTTCTCTTTTGTTTTGCACATAGACAGATTTGTCTTCCTCTCTCTGCCTTTCTCTCTCTGTATAATCTCATTGGGATGATGTCAAGTATTCTGAAGGGGCTTTAGATTCTTTAAATCAGGGGTCTCCAACCTTAGCAACTTTAAGTCTGAAGGACTTCAGCTTCTAGAATTCACCAGCCAGCTTTGCTGGCTGGAGAATTCTGGGGGCTGAATACCTTCAGACTTAAAGTTGCAAAGGTTGGAGACCCCTGCTTTAAATGACTATTTTAGTACCATTTTGTAAATAGACAAGTCTCCTAGAGCAGGATCGTGCCAATCAAACAACCCCCTGGCTCTCAAAAATAGACCACCCTGATCTAATTCTCCTTTAATATAATTCATATTGATAACCATCATTACATCTTGTGGAACTGTTCCTAGGATGGCAGATTTTGCAACTACATTTTCTTTAAATGCCCAGAAATATCAAGAATTTCTGATGTTCAGCGTGGTTCTCCAAAATATAGGGCTTGTAAAAGCACCCTACTATAACACATTAGGAGAAATATCCTGAAAATATCTGCAATGCACACACTGTAAGGTAAGACAGAGTCTCAAATTGTTCATGCAAAGTTGAGAAGAAGGCATTCGTTCTTCATTCCAAGGGTGGAGTAACAAGGCGTATTCTTCCCAAGAGCTTAACTCACTGCTTCTCTGTCCTCTCAGAAAATATCAAAATAAGTAGATATTTTTACTTGAATAATGTTTTTCTTGGAAACCTTAGGGATCCTATTGATGCTGTGGTTGTGGTGTATATTTGTGGAGTTTATAGAAAGTGTTTCTTGAGTTGCGGCTCTTAGTGTTGCCAAGTTTTTATTTTTATGAAGGAGATGTTTATATGTCCTTGGGGACTTGCTGTTTATGACAGTTCAGGAATGAATTTGGTTTTGTGTCCAAATATAAACACACTGATTTTTTGATCCAAGCTGTAGGTGAATTAATAGGAATTTGGCAGAAATAATAGCATAGTAATGGGCATCCAATGACGATTCATTGTGACATTGTGGTAGAAATACTATCCTTTACATATTTGAATGTGATGCCGTGATGCATATATAAAAGGATGGAGCTTGCACTGCAATGTCAAGAGTAAGGTTCTACATTTAGGCAAGAAAAACGAAATGCACAGGTACAGTATAGGTGGTACCTTGCTCAATAGCAGTAACTGTGAGAGGGATCTTGGAGTCCTAGTGGACAACCATTTAAATATGAGCCACCAGTGTGCAGCAGCTGCCAAAAAAGCCAACACAGTTCTTGGCTACATAAACAGAGGGATAGAATCAAGATCACGAGAAGTGTTAATACCACTTTATAATGCCTTGGTAAGGCCACACTTGGAATACAGCATCCAGTTTTGGTCACCAAGATGTAGAAAAGATGTGGAGTCTCTAGAAAGAGTGCAGGGAAGAGCAACAAAGATGATATGGGGACTGGAGACTAAAACATATGAAGAACAGTTGCAGGAACCGGGTATGTCTAGTTTAATAAAAAGGAGGACTAGGGGAGACATGATAGCAGTGTTCCAATATTTCAGGGGTTGCCACAAAGAAGAGGGAGTCAAACCTTTCTCCAAGACACCTGAGGGCAGAACAAGAAACAATGGGTGGAAACTAATCAAGGAGAGAAGCAACTTAGAACTGAGGAGAAATTTCCTGACAGTTAGAACAATTAATCAGTGGAACAGCTTGCCTCCAGAAGTTGTGAATGCCCCAACACTGCAAGTCTTTAAGAAGATGTTGGATATCCATTTGTCTGAAACAGTATAGGGTTTCCTGCCTAGGCAGGGAGTTGGACTAGATGACCTCCAAGATCCCTTCCAACTAATGCTATTGTATTATATTGCCATGATGCATAACTTGTCATTTTGGTGTCGTAAGCTTACAATACAGATTTATGAATATGGATTATGAAATTAATTCCATTTATTAGGAACTCATTTCATTTAAAATTGAATCTGTCAATGGTCAAGAAGACCATTTTGTTAAAAAAAAAAAACGAGATGGTAGCTCCAGTAATGCTATCAAAGTCCTGCTACTTCGTATATGGGGGCAATGTTATCAGTTACAAAAGGGGCTTGGCTTTGATGGAACTGCTACAATCACCATCATGACCTTTTTTGATTCCTTTTGTGGATTCCCAGTGGATTCCATGTTATATTGAGTCACAGTAAACTATGGTAACTCCGTATCAGTTTTCTAAATGCACTCCAGAGTCGTCCTCTCTTTTAAAAGACACGATTATTTGCATCCCACATTAAGAGCAACTTAAAAGCCCTGGCTAAAATCTCATTAAAGTACTGCTATGAACTTACATAGTTGTTCAGATATCCTCCATACTCCCTTCTAACTTCTGTGATGCTAATGTTCATGTTTGCAATGGAAATTACCTTAATAGCGCTGCCCAAATGAGACAAGTCATCTTTCCTTGAGCAAATAATAAGATGCATTAAGTTGTGATGGGAAATAAGAAGACATAGATGATTCCCTAAAATGTATTATTATTACCTTCATCACCATCACCATTCAACACACAAGTGTTTTTATTTATAAAAGCAAGAAGTTTCTACCTGTATGTACAAAACTATCACTGGTTGATTGAACCATGATTTAGCCAACCTATTTACTGAATTTGTGAAAGACACTAAATAAATTTTACAAAACTAGCGTAGGCTAGTTTGTGATTCAGTTTGCCACAACAGGTTCCAAATAGATGCTGATGTTCTTCTAAGCAGTCTCCTTTATTACTCTTTACCTACACACAGAAATCTTGCCTAACTAAAGCAAACTACCTACACCATAAAACATATACTCTGAGAACTGCTAGGAAGGAACTCTTTAACTCTTTTCTTCCCACTCAAGATATCTAAACCTTTCTATCTTTTCCTCCACTAGAATGCAGCCCTCCCTTTTGGGAATAATAATAATAATGATGATGATGATGATGATGATGATGATGATGATGATGCTACATTCTATCACATAGTGTGTGTGGGGAAAAAAAAAAGATATGGCATTTGAATCTGTCAAAAAACCCCAATCCATCTTACTTTTTAGACTTTGACCAGCCAATAGTTCCATAATGTGCAATCAATTGACTTGGATATCTGACAAAGTATTTTAAGGGAAAGCTAGTTCTATGTTGTGTATCAAACTTGTGTATTCATGACTTCCGCTTCCGCCTTCCAGCGGCGACGGACGGGTCCTGGACTCGTCCGCCGCTTTGTCCTTTTTTCTGCCCCCCGACAGGGGCGAGACGCCCCTCCTTGGGGGTCTCCCGTAGGGTTGGCTTGCTGGGGCCGTTTTTTTCCCTGCGGCGGTGGGGGAGCGACCCTTGTCTTCAACCTAGGTGAGGAAAGGCTGGCTGCGGGGGGGAGACGCCTCGTCTCTCCTTCGCCAATGGAGAACGGTAAAGCTTTGTGAATGTGGAGAGAGCCGGACGTTCGGGTTGGAAGGCTCTCCCGAGGCTCGGCTGCGAGGTGAAGAGTGAGTGTTCTTTTTTTATTTTGTCTTTGCTGGCAGCGCTGGACTAAAGAGCTTGGAGGGGGGTGTTTTGCTCGTTAAACCCCCCCTCGGATTTAAAGCGGCGCTCGGAAATGGCTCCTCGTTGTGAGGAACCGGATTCTTTCTATGTGGATTGCCTGGAACTTAATGAAAGCAAGTGAAAGTGGTATGCGGCTTGCTTTTTTACAATGTTTCTAAGTTCGACTGGCTTGCAACAACTTTTCTTTTGTAACTTTCTCCGGCTGGCTCTCAGTTTGGACGGTGGAAAATGGCTACTCTTTGTTCCTGAATGACTATTTCATTTATGGAAAATTACCAGCATTTCCTTGCGATTTGGACTTCCTCTTGCCATTAATGAAGAATTTTTTGGATTAATTGATTCCTTGTCTGGAGTGGCTTTTTTACTATAATTATTGATTTGGAAAAGTGTTTCTCTTCTGGTTTTTGAACTTTCTACAACCCTGACCTGAAACTTTCATCTCCTGACTTGCCTCAGCGGCCCCACCCAAAAAACGCCATTTTAGTGGCACTGACTTTAACAGCTAACCATGGCACAAAAATTAGAACTGGCAGGTTTGGAACAAAGAATGTCTTCTCTGGAATCTGTATTACAAACTTTGGTGCAAGAGATCAAGGCTCAGAGAGAAGAAAATAGTAACTTTAAGAAGGAACTTCTGGAAACACGGAAGCAAGTGCGGGAGAACACACAGAAGACTGAAGAGTTGGAAGGGGGGCTGGCTGGGGCAAAGGGAGAGCTTAAAAATGTTACTAATGAGGTTGTAGAAATAAATGGGCATGTGTCTAGGATTGTTATGGAAAGGATGATATATTTTTTAAGATTTCAGAATATTTCTGAGGAACTGGGTGAGTGTCTCCCTGAACTCATGAGTACAATTTTAGCAGATTATTTACATAAACCTAAGGATGAGATCAGGGGGGACATTGACCTAGTTTACAGAATAAATTCCGCATATGCCAGGATAAATGAAGTACCCAGAGAGATACATGTTAAATTTGTTAAAAGGTCAACGAGAGGAAATTTTGAAGGCGCAGAAAGGGGGGGCGTTAATTTACCAACAAAAGGTTGTCGTCATCTTGAAGCAGATCCCAAAAAAGATTAGGGAGATGAGAAGGAGGTATTCCTTCTTATCCAAAAAATTGTTTGATCACGGGATTTGGTTCAGGTGGGCGATGCCCGAAGGGATGCTGGTGTTCTGGGAAGGAGGAAGAGTAAGGATTAAAACAGTTGTCGAGGCGGAAGCCTTTCTTAAAAAACATTCCTCTGTCCTGGGGGAAGATCCAGGGGGAGCAGGGGGGGCCATGGCCCCGCCCACTGGGGGCCAGGAAGGAGAAAAAGAAGATACAATTACCAAGAGGCTTAGATCCAAAAAATGACTTTGCTTGCTTTTTTTCTTTTTTTTATTAACTTTTTTTAACCTTTTTATACCAGGATGTTTGTACAAGTCTGCCAGCGTAGAATGGGAAATGTATGATGTATTCACTTATCTTTATCTTGTAGTATTTTTTGATAAATTTTCTTACCAATGTTTTATTATGTAGCCTGGGAAGGGCCAAGGACTCTGACGCAAAGGTTCTCAAAATGTTTCTGTAACCCCTACCTTACCCTTTGGAAAATTGTAAAAACCAATAAAACTTTTTCAAAACAAAAACTTGTGTATTCATATAGAAATGCAAATATTGCAATAAATAAAAGATGGCAAGATGCCAGCAAAAGCATACAGGAAGGTATAAGACTTTGCTGCCACCTAGTCTTATCCAAAATATTTCAACCAAGATATGGTATGCATAATCATAAATCTTCTGTGAGAGAAGCATTTGTATAGCAAAAATAGTACCTGTGTGAAGTCTGAATACTTACTCAATATTCATAAATATGTGTTTCAAGATAAATGGTGCTTGCTTGAGTTTACACACATTATGTAAATGCCAGAAAATTTGAAAATGGTGCTTATTTAGGTAGCTTTCCTAATAACTACTCTGTTTATCTTTTCTTTTCCCCTCACTATGTTTGTATGTATTTAATTTAAAATATTCCTTTGTTGGCTCTGATAAAGTCAGTTGTGGTCCATGGAATCTTATATTTTATCCTAGCATTTTTTCAATCTTAAAAGCTGCTAACAGTCTCTTTCTAATTTTTGGATATACATATGCATGCACACTTGGATGTACAGAACATCCTTGCACAATCCAGAGAGGTGGGAGAAAGACTTGCTGTGAAAAAAAAAGGAATTGTAATACCTATGCAACACTATATACACACTATACACATACACGCACACATACATTCATGTTTTGGTTGGCAGAGAATTTTATCAATCATTCTTTCAAAACTGAATCTGCCAATCAAACCTTTGAAGTTACTGTGTCCAATTATTACGTTTGAAATTTAGTTGATGACTTAACTTTGAATACATACACCTTTTACTTAATAAAACTGAAAATTGGTAATGCTGTAAGTTAGCAGACTGATTTGACTGAACTTATTGTATTGACTCAACTTGTCAAATCAGATTTTGGTTGTTGTGACACCTCTATTAAATGAGAGAAGGGGAAAAGGAGCATGGAGAGAGAGAGGAGAGAGAGAGAGAGAGAGAGAGAGAGAGAGAGAGAGAGAGATACACCTCACATGTAAACATACAAAGTTGCAAAGAAGGACAACATAATGAAGGAATAAATGGGTGGAGGAAAGGAAAAAAGAATATAATAAAGGTGTAAGGAATTTGCAGCAAGAGATAGGGGAAAGTCATCATATGCCGTGGTTTGGAAAGATTTCTGTAGTGCTGAGTACAAAAGCTGCAATAATAGGTTTTTATTTTTTCAAACAATAGCATTCTTAAATAATTAGGTCTACAACCACCCAAATTCTTATCAGCATAGTCAACATACTGCTGACTGGAAATTCTGCAAAATACAGCCCTACCTCATCTGAAATCCAGAGGTTAATAGAAAGTTATCATTCAACATTCAATGCTATTTAGATTTTCTATTTAGATAGTGAACATTTACTAGGTATACATTTCCTTTTCTCTATACAAATAAACCTGAGTCCATTTCTTTGTGCAAAAAATGGAACTTAGGACAGGATGACGTAGTACATGAAGAAGGAAAAAATGTTGTAGACCAGTTTTGAATGGCTCATCTTGCTTCTCTGTAATAAAGTATCCTGCAGTTGCCAGCAGACAGGCAAAATAAATTCCTCATCTCAAATTAAATTGGGAATTTTGCTGGCTGTGCAATACAGGCATCCACTGTACCTCTATAACGGAATTGGCTCCAACATCTGGCATTGATGGAGATCTGCCAGATTCTACTGCAGAATCATATTTCAGAATCCTGTTCCATATTTCTCTGGAAACGATCTACAGGAAGCTGTCTCATTCAGTGTATTATAACAATTCCGGTCAAGCTCACGAAGGCAACTTTTGGAGGGAAACAAGCCAGAACCTGGAGTCTGTTATGCTACAAGCTCCATAAAGGAATAAGATTTCTGTTGGCCTTCGACCAGAGGTGAAATCTGCTTACTTTTGCTACTGGTTCACAAATGTGAGCATGTGGGACCTTCCGCGCATGTGCAGAGAATAAAAAACAGACATGATGACATTCGGGAGGATGGACGGAGCCTGTTTCCAAGTGCACCTGCAAAGGTAAATAGAACGGGGGTGTGGGGGAGGAATCCACTGTGCCACGCAATTTAGATTAGCTAGAAAGCAGTAAATGCTGCTTTCTAGCTAATATAAATCATGCGTCACAGCTAATTGTTGGAAATAGTGGTTTGCTTGAACCAGTAGAATTTTTTTACTGCCAGTTTGGGTGAACCAGTAGCAATTTTTACTACCAGTTCAAATGAACTGGTCCGAACCAGTAGCATTTCACCTCTGCCTTTGACCATAAAGTTCTTAGCAGAAAGTCACATTTTGCTCCTGCCCACTGCTTGAGAAGGTGCTTCTGTGTGGCTTTGCTTTTCAGTTCTGGGAGTTGAAGTCTACAAGTCTTAAAGTTCCCAAGTTTGGACATCTCTGTGTTAAGGTGTTCCCAGTTAGGGCCTCCTTGGATTACAAATCAAAACATTAAAAGTGATGGGATGACTTCACTCCTACCCACCTTTCTAAAATTCTTTAAATGATAACAGGGCAGTTGTGTAATTCATAGAGAAAATTATCTATGTGGTCATTAGAAGTCAAAAACTATTTGAGGACACATAATCATTTAATCATGCAATACAAAGTATTGCCTTAAGTTAATATACTACAAGGCTATAGGCTTATTTCTACAATATAGTGTTTTTCTTGGAATTTGGAAGAACTGTATTTCCTGTACTAGATGTAACAATTAAGGTGATAGTGTTTTTTGTTTTCATTTGAAATGTGTTAAGGGAAAGTTTGGTTTTTTAAGATAATCTCTAACAGAAATTGCTGGCCTTCTTAGAGGTCCATTTATTGAAGGGCTTTCCATTTTAATACTTCGATAAACTTTCACATTGCCCCTTTTGGGAACGTTTTTGCTCTGAAATTGGCATGTTGATCTGTCTTAGCATGTAGCTTTTTTTCTTCTTCTGCAAGGTAGCCTGATCAAGGTAGTCTCAAATTATGTAACAGTGACCTCCGGCAAGAAAAACAACAAATGTATGAATTTGCTGACAGCCCTGGGAATTAAAAGATCAGAGAAAAAAGACAGGAGAGAGCAAGTCATACCATTATGTACTGTAAAGTAAGACTACATTGGACCTATATTGATGTTCTGAAGCACAGAATCATTGCATCATGCAGGAATCTCTAAAATGGTGCAATACTATCCTGAGCAATTTGGATGACAAAGTTTCTTAAAGTGAAAATTATTAATGGGAAAAAAGAGTGTGCTGAAGTAAGGAATGCCGCTGGTGAACAGATTATTATTTTTGTGAGAAGCAAGCCCTTGTTTACTTGCAACAGACTACTTCTGATGCCTGCCGGCTGCCTACAATTAGGCAGTTTGAGTCTCACCAGGTTCAAGATTGACTCAGCCTTCCATCCTTCTGAGGTGGGTAAAATGAGGACCCAGATTGTTGTGGGCAATATGCTGACTCTGTATACTGCTTAATGAGGGCAGTAAAGCAATATATAAGTCTAAGTGCTATTGCTAAGTGCTATTGTTTTTGTCAAAAGCAAGCCCTTGTTTACTTGCAACTTCCACCTGCAGAGAAGATCATAAGGCTACACTGTCAAGTAATAATTCAGGATCCGCAAATAAATTCTTTCAAGTCTACAAGTCTGGGAGTTGAAGTCCACAAGTCTTAAAGTTCCCAAGTTTGGACATCCCTCCCTTAACAGATTTATCATGTCTTATAATTTAGTTATTTATAGATTTATACCCAGCATTTTATTTTTTACAGTATATACACAATCAAGTCATTTTACAATAATAAAATACCAAAAAAGACAATATATAATAACAAAAACAAATAGGTTTCCCCCCCCCCCCTAATGTTGGAAGCACTGAAATGTTTCCATGGTGAAACAATTTGCCGGTGATATCACTGTTCCCCACGATATAATAATAATAATAATAATAATAAAATTTTATTTGTAGCCCGCTCTCTCTCCCCAGAGGGACTCGAGGCGGGGCACAGGAAAGTTAAAAAACAATAAACACAAACAGAATACATAATTTAAAATCACAATTAAACAAATCCTGCGCTAAAAACATCTATAAAAACTAAAAACTGTCCCTAAAACCCCTTAACACTACAAATAATTAAAATTACCCTAAAACCCCAGGACAGGGAGGCTATCCCAAGCCGGCCAGACGGAAAAAGTAGGTTTTCAATTTGAGATGCCCAGTTGGGGGCTCCTTTTGTGTCCCCCAGAAGTTGCCCATTGAAGTGGTACCCATTAATCTACTCATGATTGCCCACTTTTCAACTGCTGGGTTGACAGGAGGTGAAGTGTGTGATTGGTGCTCACCGCACCCAATGATAGCAATGGGTCTCAAACGTGAGCCTGCTGACTGGCAACCCAACATTCTAAATAGTGAAACCAATTCAATTCAAACCAAACTTAAAGTCAGTCAATAGTTAAAATCTTATAAAAAAACAATGCACTTTAACTATTTTTGTAGATGATTGAAGTCACTCATCTACAAAGCAATTTTTCTAGCTACATACTGGTGCCTAGGCTCTCAGTGGAGTCTTTACTAATTTAAACCCCCAAGCATTATCAATATTCATAGACAGAAGAAGGTTCAGACCACAATACAAGAAAATGTAATGAGGCAAAAGGGACTATCAAGCTTGCCCTAAATGGAATTCAAAACATTTTTCAGGAAATGATGCTCTGTCATTAAATAAATATCTAGAGCTTTTCCTTTGAGCCAAGTTAATGTGCTATCCACTCAGGTCTCAGAGAGAAAACTATATCAGCTTAGATTCTTATCCTGCTCTAGGCACAATGCCAACAAATATTATAGTGATGTCTTTATTTACTGTTTATACAATAAGGAAAGATATTGGTAGATTTCCTTTTCTTTGTTTTCATCCTCTCCTACTGGCCATAACTAGGTAATTGGAAATACATTGCCACCATCACCACTGTCAGCTATTGGTCAGATCTCCAAGCTGAGGATTGGCTATAGAAGACAGTACCCAACGGTTAGAGGTAAGCTTGAAGTGAAGAGATTATAAATTGATCCTACTCCCCCAGTTGCTCTCTTCATGCCATCATTGGCCAAAGATTTAGTCAAACTTGTCAAATTATACGCAGAGAAAAATATATCAAGACTTGTTGACTGCTTAAAAAGGAAAACACTATCAAAACAGTGAAGGATGGCTTTAAGTTGCTTCAAGTACAGTTAGCGGATGAGATGAAGGCAATGTATTGAGAAAAATGGCAGACGAAAAAAGTTACAATGTCTCATGTGTTGCAATTAGATTCAAGTGGAGAAAAAGCCCTAATTACATAAAAAAGATATTTTCATATCTTTAGACAGTGCCAAAGGACACTTAGATTCTCTGAGATTTGTTGAGTATTTGAAGAATATGTTGTAACAAATTTGACTTAAATTCATCAGAATCTCTTTTGGTTCTGATTTATAGGACTTGTTACAAATGCAAATTGGGCTGTAGTGATTCCACAACATGCTGTAATTCATGCATCAGGAGCTGACAAAGAAGTCTTTTTACAGAGGCATCCACAGGACCAAAGACTTTCATTAACATGACAAAAGCAGTGTCATGCCATCACACTGCAAACTCTGCATCTTTCATATTTGCAAGCACTGTCACAATATAAGTAGAAAAGGAGCAGAGCTTATTGTACAACAATGCAATGCTTACATTCAACCTTAAGTTGAATGGACAAGTCCACTAAATGATATGCACATATATTTTCTCTTATGTATATACAGTACACAATACACAATTCTGTTTACATGCTTTATTAAATGAATAATAACAGTATAGGCTAAAGTGATCCAACTCCCCATTATCAAATTCACATTTCAGTGTTATAAAAATTAAGGCAAACTCAGTTTTGTATTAGGCAGACAGGAGAAGTATTTAGGCCATCAAACTCAATCCCTGAACAGGGCAGAAATCCAAGATAACCATCCTAGACCAGTCTCCATTGAACAAATGCATCTCCTTTCTTTGACAAAGAAGTTATTTGTTAGCAAAGTAAGATTGGTGCAGCAAGATTTGCTCTTGATAATTACATGTTGACCCTGAATTATCACATTGTTTCTGAATTGCTGCAGACTGTTCCTTGGTATTGGTATCACATACCTGTAGCTTGTGGGATCTTCATCTGCCTGGCTGCCTGCCTGTCTGTCTAGCATCTTATCAATTTAAACTCATTCAAAATAAAAATATGTTTCCTGATCGAGCCCCTTCATTGTACTCTTCAAATTTTTTGAGTGGAACATATTCTTTTGAAAAAGACTGAAACAAAATAGGACTCGAGCTTTTTCTTTATTACCTGCTCTTATTTTGTTATCTTCAAAGAGCAGCTAGTATACTGCTTCTCTTTTTTTTTGGAACGTAATAAAAATTCTTTGTATTCTTTCCAACTTAAGAGAATGCTGGAAAGGAATTACATAAAGGGGCTCGGAACTCTGTCTGTCAACAAGATAACTTTCTGAAACAGATTAGAACAGAACGATATTTTGTGCTAGGCATGCAGGGGCTCAGTGGCTAAGAGGCTGAGCTTGTCGATCAGAAAGGTCATCAGTTTGGCAGTTCGAATCCCTAGGGCTGGGTAAGGGAGTGAGCTCCCGTCACTTGTCCCAGCTTCTGCCAACCTAGCAGTTTGAAAGCATGTAAAAATGGAAGTAGAAAAATAAGAATCACCTTTGGTGGGAAGGAAACAGCATTCCGTGCACCTTCGGCATTTAGTCATGCCGGCCACATGACCACAGAGACGTCTTTGGACAGCACTGGCTCTTCAGCTTTGAAACAGAGATGAGCACTGCCCTCTAGAGTCAGGAATGACTAGCACATATGTGCAAGGGGAACCTTTACCTTTATATTTTGTGTTGAGGAATAAGCTTACTAAAGAAAGATTGAGTTTGAAAATGGATTGCTTCAGGCAAGTAATCTAAAGAAAAAAAGCCCCCAATTTCCCCCACTGGATTCCCAATGTCTGAATGAGACAGTTGTGCAGTTGTTTCGAATGGTGGTGATTGCTTCATTCTAAGTTCTCCTCTCTCCTTGTCAGATGACCTGGAGCCAAATGTATACATTTTGCTTTATGCTTTCGAGTGCACACATACAATATATGACAATTATTGTTGAAGGGATTAGAAAGAATGCCAGAAACGAAGTTTTGCATACTTCTCTGTCTTGTTATTCTTAGCATCTGCTCATCCTGAATGCTCATTTTCATGACACCAGCAATTTATGCTCACTTTCTCCAGTGTTTCTTCTTCTTCAGATGACTTCCTTATTGATTTGCATTAGGACATTTGATCTTGTTCTATTGCTCCATCTTCTGAAGGACAAAATTGTCAGCAAGATTTGTCAGGAATTTCTTGGAAGGATTGCATAATGTATGGCTATAGTCAGTTGGTAGGGAAAAGTATATGAATATTGTGGATTTTTTGCAACCAGCAGAAAGTACCGAGAACACCATACAGTTCACTATGGTCAGCTTCTTGTCCAGACAATCCTTTATTTGCCTTTCTTTCACATAGGGTGATGTTCCACAATCCATTCTCTATCTGTGGGATCTCTGTTTGGAAAAAAACAACAATGTTTTTATTTGAAACTTTGTGGCTCTGCAGAAATTGTGTGAAGTCTATTTCCCTATTTGCCTTATCCCAAAATTCAGATTCCAGTTCTGAACCCCCTAGGAAGGTTTCCAAGAGGCAAGGTAGTTCAATGGCCTTGTAGCCCTCATTGAAGTTATTCAGATTAAAAATAAACAAACACCTAAACAATACAAACAAGATGTAATAAGATTGGCTCACCTTCTAAATGCTGACTTGAAGGGATGGGACATCTGGAAGGCATGGGAAAAGTTATTCTACTTTTCATTTAATTGCTCAATGATTAATTTAAGTAAAAATTGAAATAACACTCTTTTTCAGAACTCCTGACTTTAAGCACAGATTACATTTCACCAATTTCATCTAGCAAGTAATAAATGATGAATGGAGTCTTTCTTTTTCTTAAAAAAAAACCTCCACAACCCTAATTGAAGATTGGTTTAGTGTGGTTGGGGCAGAAATGTTTTTATTCCACTATAACTGACCAAAGAATATTTTTAATCATCTGTGCAGCTCAGCAACAAGGGAGAGCTTTGCTGCCTGTATGAACCTCCGATTTGGATAAAGAAGCTTTGCTATGGTCATGGCTAAACATTACTGCCATGTCCTGTCAAGCAATCTTGTGGAGAAACTTGTGAACTTCGGTTTTGGATTACTGAGAGTTTATCATCAAGAGCCTGCATTTCTTATGAGACTAATAAAAATATTTCACAGAAATGAATGAATTTCAGTTACATTTTAAATTGTCATAATTGTGGGGGGGCAGATAGCGTTTGCACATAGTTGCTTGAAGACAGGAAACTGCATTACACTGTAATTTAAAACATTTAAAGGAAAATAGTTGAGCAGGTATATACTGAGCAGTTAATATAGGGTGGTGCTCATCTCTGTTTAAAGGCTATTGAGCCACCACTGTCCGAAGACATTTCCATGACCCAAGTGACCAGAATGATGTCACAGAGTACTGTTACCTTCCCAATGAAGTAGTACCTATTTATCTACTTCCATTTGCATGCTTTCACACTGCTAGGTTGGCAGGAGGCTAGGGTGAGGATGGTAGCTCACTCCATCAAATGATGTTCGGATCTCAAACTCGGGCTGTAGGCTTTTTCAGTTGACAAACCCAGCATCTTGGCCACTGAGCCTCTGAACTGTCCCCATCCAAATATATATTTTTGTGAAAGCCTAAGCAAAATAAGTCTAGATGATTGTTTTCTTAAAGTGAATTTTACAATTAACAAACAGCTACTACAAAAGTCTTATTGTGTGATTTTAGGGTTATTAGTGGTGCATGTACTGATGGTAAATCCAGGCAATAATGAAGAATAAAATTTACACTGAGATATGCTGGACCCAAGTTGTTAAGATGTCACCAAGAAACATGTTGATTTCTTTCAAAGATAAAAAAAAGTAAGATGTTACATTTTCACACATTGTTTTTGGCTTGGCAAAGTTAGAAGAGAAAATTTGAATGCAATTATTTTCTCCCTCTTAGAGTGCTACAGTGCGATCTGTTTAAAGTGATGTGATATAAAATCTTTATAATATGCCTACTGATTATATGTAGAAGAAGAAAGTAATTCCGCCTTTCCCAGCTTAGTACCTTGCAGCAGAACTTGGATGACAACCCTAAGAATTTCTGGAAATTGAGGTCCTAGCACATCCCAACGTAGAGGGAAAGACAGAGGTTATCGTTCGATGACTGGGCCTATGCTATAGAGCCCCCACCCAAAAGGAAGTTGAAATTGGGAATCAAAAAGGAGAAATCAGCAAAACAGGACCCTCAAATTTGGCAGAATAGGTATCAGGAAGGAAAAGTTCTATGAAAAATAAACATGTTGGAATCTACCTGCTAGGTATCTGCAATGGAAAACTAGGAAGAGGTAAGGAAATGAAGTATTCTGGATAAAGAGTCTTTTTCTGTTTTGCAAATGAGCTGAATATGTTCCTTCCATTCTGGCAGCAGATTTGGAGGAAAAGCCATAAGTCAAAACATAAATCAGCATTCCAGGATCAGGAATTCATTTTGGGAGTTAAAGGCACTGATTCAAAGCAATGTTTGACTGTGCAAATGCTTTAAGCTGGAGCTTGAATAGTATTGTGCACATTGTAAGCATTTGGTCAGGCTCAAATGAATATCAATTAATAATAATGGGAGGTACTTTAATTGATCTCCCCAAAATTGCTGAATGCTATGGCAGTGCTGTGCAGAGTTGTTTTGATTTTAAGAATCTATGGGCTTCTAATAGCCACAATTCTGCAGTCATGCACTCATTCAGACATTCTGGAGACAGACTATACCCATTAGGCTATATTCTCAATGCTCCACTTTCCTGAATCCAGTGATGGAAACTGGATTCAGTCCATTAGTTGGAACTATTGCAATATAATCTGGAATAAATAGTTTTACTGAAACCTGAAATGGGGAGCTTAGAATGCAGACTCACTGCAGAGACATAGGACTAGTCAGATTCCCCTTATGAGGCTACAGAGAAGATCCAGAGGTTGAAACTTGATACTGGATTCCCTTTCTGAATCCCTGGCATGTTGCTCCTGCACTTAGTCATGGCATAATCATTCCTCGTCAACAGCAATTTTCACCTTTGTCCACACCATGAGGACAATCTTGTTCCCTGCCTATGAATGACACAGACATAAGTCAGTTTTTCATCATTATACAATAGCACCCTCAAGATATACAAGATTTAAGATTTAAGATTTATTGCATTTATATACTGCCCTATCTCCCTTTCGGGACTCAGCCAACAGTAAAAATGTACAGCCAACAGTAAAAATGAGTAATATAAAAGTTAAGATCAAATGTTAAGATATAATTAAATAAATTGGCCTACCAAATTAAGACCCCCTACTAAAATTAATTTAAAAACTACGACAGGCCGGCAGTACGAAATAAATGGGTCTTCAGGGCCCGACGGAAGAGGCGTAGGTCCGTGATCGTCCGTAGTTCAGGGGGTAGGTCATTCCAGAGGGCAGGAGCTGCCACAGAAAAGGCTCTCCCCCTGGGGGTCGCCAGCCGACATTGCCTGGCCGACGGCACCCTGAGGAGGCCCTCTTTGTGGGAGCGAACTGGTCAGTGGGAGGTATTTGGCAGCAGGAGGCGGTCTTGCAAGTAGCCAGGTCCCTTGCCATGGAGCGCTTTAAAGATGGTCACCAGTATCTTGAAGAGCACCCGGAAAGCCACAGGCAGCCAGTGCAGCTCCCGCAGGAGAGGTGTCACATGGGAGCGTCTAGATGCTCCCAAAATCCCCCGCATGGCCACGTTCTGAACTAACTGGAGCCTCTGGATGCACCTCAAGGGGAGCCCCATGTAGAGAGCGTTGCAATAGTCCAGGCGGGAGGTGACGAGGGCTTGAGTGACCGTGCGTAAAGCGTCACGATCCAGAAAGGGATCGTGACTGATACTGGCGTATCAGGCAAACCTGATAGAAAGCCCACCTGGCCACGGCCATCATATGATCTTCTAGAAACAGCCAAGACTCCAGGAGGATGCCCAAGTTGCGAGCCCTCTCTGTGGGGGCCAATAACTCGCCCCCAATAGCCAGAGATGGCACCAACTGGCTATACCATGACGCCGGGAGCCACAGCCACTCGGTCTTGGATGGGTTGAGTCGGAGCCTGTTTCTCCCCATCCAGATTAGGAAGATATTGAAAAAGTACATTTTGGGGGCCCTCAAGAGTGGCTCAAATATTCAGTGGCTCCTATGGGGTACCTCCTGCAATTGGAAACACTGAGCCACACAAAAAACTGTTACACTGGCAAGGTGCCAAACACTAGCCTTATGCTTGGGCAAGCATAAATAGTGCCCAATGGTTTAAAGGCTTTACTCCTGAGAGACAGGATAATATACCATCCTCCAATGAAAAGTTGTAAATATCCCTCTTTCTATTCACTTTTACTCTGTTGTGCTCTGCTCAGAGTTCCTAAATAGGTGCAATTTGAGTGATGATTTCAATTGCCTTGCACAAGATTAGACGGGAATGACCAGCATCTTCTTCACTACACTGTCCTAGAAATGCATTAAGTCACATAAATTTATCCTTCACTAGTGGTCAGTTTGTATAACAAACGTGATAGTAATGGATACTCCGTTTATGAATGTATTTTCTTATAGGAATAATTGGAGTATTACATAACCAATATAATGAATGAGGTTATATAAGTGGTGGTTGTGCCAGCTTGTTGAGAAAAAAATGTGAATATGTCTTATAGCATTTTAAAACTAAATTTATAATGGCATAAATGTACTTGTCACTTGTATCCTGATGATGAATGAAAACGACTTATTTTTGTAGAACTGTAGCTGAAGGATTCAAGTACTGCATGTTAAGGCCATAAAATTGCTTGGCTCCAGTTATCTGTTTTTATAAGAAATATTTCTTGAAATCCTGTATTATTTTTAGTAAAGCCTAACCGAGTACTAGTGGACTTGCATACAGCAGAAATGTAGTAAAGTTCCTACATGGCTGAGAATGAAGAGAGGATGAACAGATAGGCAAATGATAAGCAATGGATAGAATATATATGTATGTGTTCGTTGTTCTTTTGTATTGTAATGGCCTGGGTGGTGGGTGGGGCTCGTTTGTTGGCTAGTGCTGGTTTCCAGATGTCTGGTAGGCAGGAGGACATCTGGAAACCAGCACTAGCCAACAAACAAGCCCCATCCACCACCCAGGCCGTGACAATACAAAAGAACAACGAACACACAGCCAGCACCAATCAGCATCAATCTACCAATCAGGATACAACTGCAGCCAATCAACCCACTCTCAGCAACAAAGCCAGCACTCCCCCCCCCAAGATTTATAAAAGACGAAAATAGATAGATAGATAGACAGACAGATAGATAGATATAAATGGCAAATAGATAGATAGATGATAGATGATAGATGATAGATAGATAGATAGATAGATAGATAGATAGATAGATAGATAGATAGATAGAGATAGAGATAGAGATAGAGATAGAGATAGAGATAGAGATAGAGATAGAGATAGAGATAGAGATAGAGATAGAGATAGAGATAGAGATACCATATTTTTTGGAGTATAATATGCATCGGAGTATAAGATGCACCAACAGGTTTGACTAGGCTCCAGGGGATTTTAAGTTTTAAATGGATTCCTATTTCTACAAAAGATTAGTTTGTAAAATAGGCAACATGTACATTAAATTCCATATTGGCCACAAAGAATGAAGTATAATTCACACAGACAAAACATATATTATGCAATAGTACATATTCCATATTTAGAAAAAAAGATAAAAGCATACTTCAAAATTATAATTATTTTATTATTTTAAAAAATCAAGGAGTTCTGATAGACAGTAATAGGGTTCTGGAAGTATATCATACCCAGGATACTATGTTAAATAACCTAAGTTAGATTAAGTGATGAGTTGTGAAAATCAGAGCTAACTTACTTTGGATATATTTATAAAAAGTTATGAGTGTTCCTAATTTCTTATACTGTGTATTATTCATTCACACCGGAACATTATTTTAAGGTAGCAATGCCCTCTGCTGGTTTAATATCAGAAGTGAAAAATAGTAAATTAATTAATTTACTCTCTAAATTAGAATAATTCTGGGGATGGAGTGTTGAGAAATCATTAGGTTTTCTGGGAATTCCAAAATTCTCTGCAAGTGGTTTTGAAAAATAGAATTAAAAGACTATTTTTAAAATTCAGCAACTGAAACAAAAATAAAACTAACTTTTTAAAAAGAAAGATTGATGTATTTTAAAGCTTCTTATCTGGTAACATTGTACTGAAAACTAGGGCATACAAAACCTTTGCTGTACCAATTCTTGAATACAGCTCATCTGCCTGGAATCTGCACTTATATTGGACATCAATACAATTGAGTGAGTCCAGAGGTATTTCATGAGAAGAGTCCTCCACTCCTCTGCTCACAATAGAATACCTTATGTCACTGGGCTTGGACAACCTAGAACTATGCCGCCTACAGTCTGACCTAAGCATATTACTTAGGGCATTGTATCTGCTACAATGCCCTACTTGCCAATGACTACTTCACCTTCAACTGCAATAATACATGGGCAAACAATAGATACAAACTTAAGGTAAACTGCTCCAAACCTGATTGCAGAAAATATGACTTCAGCAACAGAGTGGTCAATGCCTGGGATGCACTACCTGATTCTGTTGTATCACCCTCAAATCCCCGTAACTTTAACCTTAAACTATCTACTGTGGACGTCACCTCATTCCTAAGAGGTCTATAAGGGGTGTGCATAAGCGCACCAGTGTGCCTACTGTCCCTGTCCCTCTGTCCCCATTTATTCATACCCATTTCCATGTTCATATCCATGTTTATACTTGCATCTGTTATGTCATACATGTTTGACAAACTAAATAAAATAAATAAATAAATAAATAAATACGTAGGCCGCTAATATGAACCTTTAAGAAAAATTTTAAACCACCAATTCCTTTTTCTGCTTAACCTCGATCTTGAGACACACAACTAGGAAAAAACACTGAACAGTGTAGTGTTGAAAGAATGTGACCTATTATTTCAACACCCTTCATCCAAAGATCTATGACTGAAGAGTTTTTTGTTTGGATCTTCACCAAAAAGTTGTTTAACTGTGGTTTGTGGGGTAAAGAATTCATGGGATCACGTAAGAGTTAGAACTTGGAAAGGAAGTCCGTGATCATTTTATACTTCTGCTCAATGATCCATCAACCCACCATTACAGCTTCCCCAGCAGATTATGATGCAGTTTTTGTTTAAATACTAAAATAAAGGATGGGCACATCGTTCCATTTTTGAACAGCTCTTTCATGATATCCAGGTTAGATCTTATTCTTTACAATTTAATCCCATAGTTTTCATACTCTCTTCTGGAAAAGGTCTGAACAATTCTGTTTTCGATTTACAAACAACAGATACAGATAGTCCTTGATTTATGACCACAATTGAGCCCAACATTTCTGTTGTTAAGTGAGATATTTGTTAAGTGAGTTTTGCCCCATTTTATGACCTGGCTTGCCACAGTTCTTAAGTGAATCACTGTAGTTGATAAATTAGTAACCCTCTTGTTAAGTGAATCTGTCTTCTCTGAATCTGTCTGGACTTTGCTTGTCAGAAGGTCACAGAAGATGATCACATGATCTTGGAACATAGCAAAGGTCATACGTATGAACCAGTTGCCAAGCATCTGAATTTTGATCACACGGTCATGGAGATGGTTGTAACTCTGAAAAATGGTCAAAAGCCACTTTTTTCAGTGCTGTTGTAATTTTGAATATTGTGACTACCTATACTTATAGACAGCTTTTGAGTTCATTCATGACACTAATGCAAAATAAAGAAACTACATTGTAGTGGTGGGGCATTCACAACTTCTGGAGGCAAGCTGTTCCACTGATTAATTGTTCTAACTGTCAGGAAATTTCTCCTCAGTTCTAAGTTGCTTCTCTCCTTGATTAGTTTCCACCCATTGCTTCTTGTTCTGCCCTCAGGTGCCTTGGTGAATAGTTTGACTCCCTCTTCTTTGTGGCAACCCCTGAGATATTGGAACACTGCTATCATGTCTCCCCTGGTCCTTCTTTTTATTAAACTAGACATACCCAGTTCCTGCAACTGTTCTTCATATGTTTTAGTCTCCAGTCCCCTAATCATCTTTGTTGCTCTTCTCTGCACTCTTTCCAGAGTCTCCACATCTTTTCTACATCGTGGTGACCAAAACTGAATGCAGTATTCATGGAATGCAGTATTCCAAGTGTGGCCTTACCAAGGCATTATAAAGTGGTATTAACACTTCACGTGATCTTGATTCTATCCCTCTGTTTATGCAGCCTAGAACTGTGTTGGCTTTTTTGGCAGGTGCTGCACACTGCTGGCTCATATTTAAATGGTTGTCCACTAGGACTCCAAGATCCCTTTCACAGTTATTGCTATTGAGCAAGGTACCACCTATACTGTACCTGTGCATTTCATTTTGCCGCTATGCTAAACATTAATGTATCCCCTATCCCAGTGATGGCTAACCTTTTTTGGCTCGTGTGCCAAAAGTGGCGGGAGCGCAGTGGGGTTGTGCTTGGGCGTGCCACACCTATAATGCTATGTGCGTGACCCCCTGCTTTTGGCGCACTTTTTTCACCCTCCCCAGGCTCCAGAGGCTTTCTAGGAGCCTGAGGAGGATGAAAACAGCCACCACCACCCACCTTCAAAAGCTACAGGAGCTTCCCTGAAGCCTCTAGAGGGCGAAAAACAGCCTCAAAAGAAGGCCTACATCAGCTGGCCAGTGTACCCATGCACGCTGGAGCTGACAGGACAATGCCTCGCGTGCCCTAAGAAATGGTTCCGCGTGCCATCTGTGGCACCCGTGCCATAGGTTCGCCATCACAGCCCTATCCTGACTATTCCTTATATGAGAAGTCTAGGGAATAATGTATCCAATTTTTTTGTAAGATTAATATCTGTTTCTTGCTTTTTTCCAAATTCCAAATTATCAATGAAACTTTGCTAGAGTTCAGCTACAATCAGCTTCAGAGGGGTCATATTTAACTTCCAAATTGTTCTGGTGGAGAGCATATGTAGACCTATGTGTGAGAGAGTGTCCTTTGCATGCAAAAAGGGATCAATTAATTTAGAGAAGGAGGATTATTTTAAAGGCAATTTATTTTAAGCAATTCCATTGAGATTGATTGATTAGGACTGCTTAGGACTGCTTCCACTCTCGCAGGCCTGGCCCCCCGGTCTAACACGGGCCCACCTCGAGGATGGATTGATAGATCCAGAGAGGTGGGCGAGGCGCAAACTAAGGGGGTTTTTATGCAAATTTTTAATTCGGCTTTTAAGGGGTTCCGGGGTGGGGGGAGGGTTTATTCAGTCAGAGGGGGGTCAAGATATAGGGCCGGCTGGCGGAAGTAGGATAAAGGAGGAGTCCATTACGGAGGGGGGATCAGGGGTCGTCTCTGTTGAGGGCCGTCCCATTCGGTTGGTCTTAGGGAGGGGCAGGGGCGGTGGGAGACAGGATGTCCATCGTGGGTTGGGGGCCCGTGGTCGCTGGCTACGAGCGATCGCTTACCCCAACCCCCTGTGCTCCACTCGTGGGCTAGGCGGTCAGGGATTACAGAGCCGGGGCCCTGGGCTGATGTTCTGCAACGCCAGGTCCGTGGTGAACAAAGCCCCCCTCATAAATGACCTTGTATCAGAGGGGGACCCGGACCTGGTGGGAATTACGGAGACATGGTTGGGCCCCGAGGGGGTTTACCCCTCGTGGAAATGTGCCCACCACGCTACCGTGCATTTCATCAACCTAGGGCCCTAGGCAGGGGTGGGGGGGGGGTGGCGGTTATCGTTAAGGAAAGTTTGGAGCCGAAGGAGACCACTGTGCCTCAGACGACCGGCTGTGAGTCCCTCTTCGTGAAGTGGGGCCTAGGGAGGCAGTTGGGCCTGCTGGTTGTATACCTTGCTCCCCGCTATGTAACAGCAGTCCTGCCTGAGCTACTCGAGATGATCGCCGCGATGGCGATGGAGACCCCCAGACTTATGGTCATGGGGGACTTTAACCTGCCATCGGTGGGCGAAACATCCGAGGCAGCTCGGGAGTTCATGGCTTCCATGACGGCCATGGACCTGACCCAAGTAGTTCAGGGCCCCACTCACTCATACCCCACCGCGGGGAGGCGGAACCGGAGACACCGAGTTGGTTCCACCCCAGGCACCTGATGGACCCGGAAAGGTTCCAGTGGGAGCTTGGGCCAGTACCTGTGTCCCTGTCCCACGGCTCGACTGAGGATCTAGTGGCCGCATGGTATAGTGCGGCCACGGGGGCCTTGGACCGAGTCGCGCCCTTGCGGCCTGTCATGCGGCATCGAGTCACCCAGGCTCCTTGGTTTACCGAGGAGCTTCGGGAGATGAAACGCCGCAAGAGACGCCTAGAGAGTAGGTGGAGATATTCTCGATCCGAATCTGACCGAACACTAATGAGAGACCATATTAGGACTTACTTAGTGGCGCTAAGAGTGGCCAAACGTGAGTATTGTGCCACCCTTATCGCGTACGCGGAAAACCGCCCTGCTGCCCTGTTTGGGGTGACCCGCTCCCTCCTTCATTTGAGGCCGCGGGAAGCCCCTCTGCAGGGTCGAGCAGAGGAATTTGGAGTATTTCTGAGGACAAAATCACTCAGATTCGGAACGAGTTGCCCTCCACTAGTGGTCCGGTCGAGGTGTCCGGTGCTGGTCTTGAGATAACACCTTGGGAGGAGTTCGACTTTGTTACTACCGAGGATATGGACAGGTTGCGGAGGAACCTTAGAGCCACCACATGTTTATTGGACCCGTGCCCCTCCTGGCTTGTACTGGCATCCTGGGAGGTGACACGAGGCTGGCTCCAGGGCATTGTGAATTCATCTCTGAGTGAAGGGTCCTTGCCTACCATCTTGAAAGAGGCGGTGGTGAGGCCCCTCCTCAAGAAGCCATCCCTGGACCCAGCTTTATTAGAGAACTATCGTCCCGTCTCCAACCTTCACTTTTTAGTGAAGGTTGTTGAGAGTGTGGTGGCTCAACAGTTTCCCCGACATCTAGAGGAAGTTGATTATCTAGACCCGCGCCAGTCCAGCTTCCGGCCTGGTCACAGCACCGAGACGGCATTGGTCGCGTTGGTGGATGATCTCTGGAGGGGACGGGATAAAGGTTGTTCCTCTATCCTTGTCCTATTAGATCTCTCAGCGGCTTTTGATACCATCGACCATGGTATCTTATTGCACCGATTGGGGGGGTTGGGGCTGAGAGGCACCGTTCTACGGTGGTTCTCGTCCTACCTCTCTGGTCGGTCGCAATGGGTGTTGGCAGGAGGGCAGAGGTCGTCCCCGAGGCCCTTCACATGTGGGGTTCCTCAGGGTCGGTCCTCTCGCCACTCCTGTTTAACACCTACATGAAGCCGCTGGGTGAGATCATCCGTGGTTTTGGGGTGGAATACCATCTGTACGCTGATGACACTCAGTTGTACATATCCACCCCAAACCACCCCAGCGATGCCGTCGAGGTGCTGTCCCGGTGTCTGGAGGCCGTACGGATCTGGATGGGTAGTAACAAACTCAAACTCAACCCGTCCAAGATCGAGTGGCTGTGGTTTCCGGCACCCCGGTTCAGCCAGATAAGTCCAACACTGGCCATTGGGGGCGAACAACTGGCCCCCGTGGAGAGGGCGCGCAACTTGGGCGTCCTCCTGGATTCCCGGCTGTCCATGGAGGACCATGTGGCGGCCGTGGCCAGGGGGGCGTTCTATCAGGTACTCCTGATACGCCAGTTGCGCCCCTTACTGGACCGGGGAGCCCTTCGCACAGTCACTCAAGCGCTTGTGACATCCCGGCTGGATTACTGTAACGCTCTCTACATGGGGCTCCCCTTGAGGTGCACTCGAAAGCTACAGTTAGTACAGAATGCAGCCGCACGGGTGATTATGGGTGCCTCAAGGCAAACCCATGTAACACTTCTCCTGCGCGAGCTGCACTGGCTGCCTGTGGCCTTTCGAGTGCACTTCAAGGTGCTGACGACCATCTTTAAATCGCTCCATGGCTCGGGGCCTAGCTATATACGAGACCGCCTCCTGCCCCATACATCCCTTCGTCCGATCCCCTCCCACAGAGAGGGCCTTCTCCGGATACCGTCGACCAGGCAATGCCGGTTGGCACCGCCTAGGGGAAGGGCCTTCTCTGTGGCGGGCCCAGCCCTCTGGAACGACCTACGAACGAACTACGCACCACCTCGGACCTCCGCCTCTTCCGCCAACGTCTTAAGACGTATTTATTCCAACAAGCCGGCCTAGGATAGCCCCCCGTTTCTGACTTTTTAAGAAAAATAATTTATAATTTGGTAATGGTTTTAACATGGGTTTTAGCACGGGTTTATTAATTTAATATATTTTAATTGATATTTATTGTATTTTGTGTTTTTAAATAATGCCTGTGCGCCGCCCTGGGTCCTAACAAGGAAAAGGGCGGGGTATAAATTTAATAAAATAAAAAATAAATAAAATAAATAGGCGAAGTTGGTGTCAACTCTCACCATTATAGATAACTTCCCCCAGGATGACACCTCTCCAAACCAAAGGGCTTCCAACAGTGCACCTGTAACATTGCTATAATTGAGTCCATCCCCTTTGTTGCTGAGCATCCTTTTCTCTTTTCTTCTGGATTTCCCAGCATTACATATTTTTCAAGGGTGCTAGGACTTTGCTCGTATAATGTTTCCAAATTAGGAAAAAATGAAGTTGGTCATTTGTGCTTTGAAAACTCTGTGTTCTATAATCTATTGCCTTTTTTCTGCTATCCATGACTCGCAATCAATCAATCAATCAATCAATCAATCAATCAATCAATCAATCAATATATCTGAATATTTGGAATAAATATATTGACACAGATATACAAGTTCTGCCGCACACATACATTTATTTGGGATAAAAGGTCTCCTGGATTTCACCTGGGCCTGCCAACTGATGTTTACACACACACACACAAAAAAACACACACACACACAGAAACACACACACACACACACAGGGAGAGGGAGAGGGAGAGAGAGAGAGAAAGAGAGATGGAGAGAGGGAGAGAGAGATGGAGAGAGGGAGAGGGGAGTAGAGTAGATAACTATAGTGATAGAGATAGATATTTACTCTTTCCCTATATAAATACATTTGTACACACTCTAGCTACTCTTCCTTTCACTGGGCAGGATAATTTCAAAATCAAGCTCATCTTCCTTTTTGTTAAATACAAGTAGTCCTCTTTTATCAACTGCCTCATTTAGTGACCAATTATGATTGTGATGAAAAAGTAACTATGACAATCCTCACATTTTCAGCCTTTGCAGGTCTGTAAAGCAAAGGGTAGCTGAAATTTCAAAGAACTTAAGTTCATAAGCAGAATGGCTGTTTCACATAGTGTCCACTTTGCGTAACAACTAGGTTGCCAGTCTCAATTGTGGTCGCTAAATGAGGACCACCTGTATGTTGTATCTCATACTTTAAGATATTATTTTTAAAGTAGAATATAATTTTTTGCCACAGGGGGTCACCATTGATTTAATTATTGAAATAATGTTTGTGGAAGAATAAAAACACTATGTAGGTTGATAGTTCCATCAAAAATGCATTATTTTTTTCCACAAGTCATAGTTGATGGTGATCTTACTGAATGTGCTAATCTCTGAAGGTACACTATACACGATAGCAAAGAAATTATAAATAACAGAAATGTATAATGTAGCCACCTTTGAAAGTGTGTATAAAAATAATCCTCATATTGCAAAACTGGAAAAAATACAATATTAAGAAACTAGGATGGTCTGTGAAATAGAGTAATTCATCTTCTGTGGCAAACACAAAGGACCAAGACCATACATTAAGTTGCAGTTCAAAGATTTATTGGTGAAGCCTACACACAAGAATCTAATCAACTAAGTTCAATATTAAATTGGCACCAGATAAGGGTCAACAGAATTCAAGAAGTGTTGAACTTAGTTCACTTGTGGCAACATGCCAATTCTAGGCTGATGACTCACTTGATTCTGCTGCCCCCTCCCCAGCTTTGCCTGCTCTTCAGCTATATCTTCAAAGAAAGACTATGTGTATGTAACTATTTCCTGGCATCAGGTATGGCTGCATGACCCCGAGAACCTCTCATGCTATATATTACGTTTGCAAAGCACCATTTAAAATAGCCGAAATGCTCTAGAATGATACTGTGTTTTTAATTTCATTTCACTTTATTTATTTATTTTTATTTTAAAAGACCACAGAATATAAAGCAAAGTACCAAGATACAGAATGACAAAATTAAACTAAACATCCATAAAAATAAAAACTATAAAAAAGAGGAAAAAAGGAAAAGTTAAAAAGTTAAACAGATAAACAAATCTATCATATATTAAACTGACAATTGACTAGTGCTTTACAAAAATAGCATATCGTGCTATATTACAATATTATTATAAAACATAACATTTATCCCATAGAAAAGATATTTCTTCATCCTTTTACTAATAGAGAATTTTGACTTTTCTAAAACAGATATTTCCAAAAGCCAATCTTTCGTATCTGGAGCAGTGGTGGGTTTCAAATTTTTTAGAACCTACTCTGTAGGTGTGGCCTATTTTGTGGGCATGGCTTGGCAGTCATGTGCAGGGTGGGAGTAGCCACCTTTTAAAATGTGGTGAAACTCATTTAACAAAGCTCTTGCTTAGCAACCAAAATTTTGGACTCAATTGTGATGATAAATTCTTTCTTTCTTTCTTTCTTTCTTTCTTTCTTTCTTTCTTTCTTTCTTTCTTTCTTTCTTTCTTTCTTTCTTTCTTTCTTTCTTTCTTTCTTTCTTTCTTTCTTTCTTTCTTTCTTTCTTTCTTTCTTTCTTTCTTTCCTTCCTTCCTTCCTTCCTTTCCTTTCCTTTCCTTTCCTTTCCTTTCCTTTCCTTTCCTTTCCTTTCCTTTCCTTCCTGTTGGGTCACTGGCAGCGGCAGGCCAGACTCACCGGTTCTCTAAATTTCACCAACCGGCTCTCGCGAGTAGGTGCGAGCCTGCAGAAACCCACCACTGATCTGGAGTAAAGTCACTGTTCCTATCTCTCAATATTATCTTTTTAGCTATCCCTTCCCCCTACATATCATATGAGTCAATAATCCTTTTTACATCTTCCACAGAGAAATCTCAAGTACGTCCTTTGGGGAGTCCCAATACACTCTAAATATTTTTTTTTTTTGATGAATCAGCTTCAATCTGAAATTAATCAATACCATTTAAAAACCTTTAAGAACATGTAGCCATCGATGGAGTATTATTGGTATATCTAAAGCTTTGGCCTATGTTTGATATATCCCAGTAGTATTCACTATCAAAATATTCTTCAACTTTTGATAAAGAGATGTTATGGGTTTCTGCTATGAATTCCATCAACCATAGCATCTCAGATACCTTTGAAGTAGGCAAAGTATCTGATCTATATTGAGCCATTAAAATAGGCTTAAGTTGAAAATACTGCCAGTGTTGTGAAATACTTGCTCATCCTATTTCAGATGAAAAAAGATATTTCATCCTCTCTGACATGCGATTCTTGCAAAAATACAATATCAGATATTTAAAGAACTAGACAGAATCTTTGTACATTTAGGGATGTTTTGCATTCCTCTCACTTTCCAACTCAATATCCTTAAATTCAGCATATGAAAAATTTAAATACAATATAATTATACAGAGAAACCATAGAATGTAAGCCACCCTTGAAAGCATTAAAAAGTAGCATTATGGATATACGGATAAATAATATATGGCTACAAAGAATTATTATCAAAATAATCCAACCAGGAACAAAAGCAACTGTACCTAGAATTAAAAACATAAAACAAAAATACTTACACAAAAAGAAATTAAACCAACAAAATAAATAAAAACAATGACTTCCACAGAGAACAAGTTCACCACCTCAACCACCTTAGCTCCCCATTTCCTCCCCCCACCTCCTTTTTAATAGAAATTAAAATTAACAACAGAGTGCTTAGAACAAGACCCAGCAGAGGGCAATGCTGACTAATTCAAAATAAAACAGTGAAATTACCTAAGGAAGTGTAATCATTTCAAGGTAGCAAGATTCAGTCAACGCAGAGTCAAAAATGTCAAAGCTGGTCAGGAAAGTCAGAGATGGTGAGACAGAAAATTGCAGAAAACAAGAAAAAAAAACCCATTGATATCCTTTAGTCAAGAAAGTGGAGGAACAATCTTTCCTCAAAGAGATTGAAGGAGGTGAAATATTGGGGAAGATTTAGATTTTATGCCCCCTAAAGTTAATTAAACAGATATCATGAATTGCCACACCATGAAATTTGATAATAATCTGAACATTCATGGCAAAAGAGATAATATAAAATGAGAAAGATGTTGAAGCATCTCGAAAAGGGTTTTAAGAAACTGAAACAAATATATGCTAATTCTATTGGTCTGTGCTGTCTGGAAAAAGCATGGATCAGGGAATGAGAGAACAATTTTTAATACAGCACTGTTCCACTTTCTTGGTCTATTTGGAGAGTAATGATCTGAAATCACGGCAAATTTTAGGATGCGAGTTTATTAAAGACATATCTTCAATTCTAGCCTTGAAAACAGGCAGGCACATTTTGGTCAATAATAGGTAAGCAGTAGCATGTTGACCCTGAATCACCAGAGAAACTGACTTTGTAGAATAACCTAAAATGTGAAAATAGTTTAATTTTTTTATTGGAATACTTGGGCTAAGCAGGGATCAATACATTAAATCAGACAATTTCTTATAGTTCTTTAAAAGACTTCAAAAAATGCATGTTGATTATGACTACACTTGGCCTTAAACAATTAAAACATGCAAAAGGTTTAGCAAAAAGCTAAAAAGTATTGCCTGGATACATTTTTAGGTTAAATCAACAAGCATAATTTTTAAACTGCAGAAAGCAATACTTTATGGGGAATTAGTATTGTTTAGTTTTAATGGGAATTTTAGCGCAGGTTATATTTAATTTGTTTTTAGAATTGTTGTATGTATTTGGTTTTTATTCTACCTGTGCACCGCCCCGAGTCCCTGTGGGGAGAGGGTGCGGTTCTACAAATTAAAAATTATTATTATTATTATTATTATTATTATTATTATTATTATTATTATTATTATTATTATTATTATTATTATTATTATTATTATTATTATTATTATTATTATTATTATTATTATTATTATTATTATTATTATTATTATTATTATTTATTTTATTTTATTTTGCTGAAATCAGATGAATCTCAACTATGGTGTCCCAATCTGGACACCTCAGTTTAAAATGAATTCAAAGATATTGGGACCGATTCAGAACATGGCAAGGAAGATGACCAAAAGACCACAAATTATATAAAGAAAAGTAAAAAGAGATGGGTTTGAGACAAGACACAAATTCATGATTTTTAAAATAATCTAAGCAGTGGAGAAAACAAATAGATAAACAGTTGCCCTTTACTGCTGTCTGAGTATTCTAATTTTGGGGTAGATTCAAATTTTATATCTGTATCTTTTTCTGAATCTAAGGATAACACAAAATATAACAACCTATATACCCAGCGCACCTGAATTCCTCTGAAACAAGTTTGGGGATGGTAAAAATTTCCTGCCCTTTCGCCACTGGCGTTTTTGAGAACAAAAACTATCATGTTCAATGGTTGGTCTCACCCATCATAATAGATCATGAATTGTTTAACAGGTTTGCATGAATAAGGAATAATTGGCCAGACTCATGCATACATTAAATCACAATGAAGCAAGCTACATTATAGTTTAATGTAGCACATAGCTGCAATAATTCTAAATAATGTTAATTTTGTGTGACTGTTTTTACACCTGTAAATAGCTCTCATGAGAAGGATAAACATTATTGAAACAACAGGAATTTGGGAAGATGAGTTTTATCTTTTTCCCTTATGACCTGTTGCAGTGAAAATCACCTCTGGGAGATGTTATTTTCATTACAAGAAATATTCCGATTTACAGCAGTGAAACCTCTTCCAATATAAAGAAAAGCTTAGCTTGAAGGAATAATTTTCAGCCTTATCAAAAGAAAGGGTATTACATCTGATCCAATACAACATAGTCCAATCCTAGTTTAACAGAGTTGGAAGGGGTCTTGTACTGTAGGTCATCTAGTCCAGCCCCCACCCAAGTAGGAGACCCTACACCATTTCTGACAAATGGCAGTCTAAAAGCCTCCAGTGATGAAGCTCCCACAACTTCTGAAGGCAAGCTGTTGCATTGGTTGATTGCTCTCGCTGTCAGAAAATTTCTCCTTATTTCTAGGTTGAATATTAAGTGGCTTCTTCCACTTAATATCCACTTAATTTAAGATGTGAAAATATTATTTGGCCATGTACATCTTATAAAAATTATACTATAGCCTCCCTTCAGTTTGATTTCTAATGAGGGGCTGGGCATTCCATTTGTCTTTCATTCAAAATCCCTTTACGGTTCTATTTAATTTTAAGAAAATATATACTGTAGCTCAGTATTGGCGAACCTTTTTGGCACAAAGTGCTGAAACGGGAGCAAGCACATGCATGTGCTGGAAACTGGAAGAGCAGCCACCTGGTGCACATGCACACGCCGGGAAGATGATCTTCCAGTTTCCGGAATGCGTATGCGCACCGGCTGCCTGATCTTCCAGTTTTTGGCTCACATGTGTACATAAGGACAGCTGGCCAGTGTGCATGCATGTGCCAGAAACCAGAAGAGCAGCTGCCTGGTGCCATGCGCACAACGGAAACTGGAGGATCATCTTCCTGGCGTGCACATGCCCTCAAGAGCAATGGGCAATGGCTTGCGTACTAAGAGTGATGGCTTTGTGTGCCACTTCCAGCACACATGCCATAGGTTTGCCATCAAGGCCATAGCTCATTTAATTCAAGTTGACTGAACTGATACATCTTTCAATAACCAAAACAATACAAATCCTTTAATTAAGAATTTGTAGAGTTATAGTAGATTAATATAAAGACCTCTCTTTTCTGGAATGTCCGTCTGCTGTCTCATAATTAGAAACAAGTTTGCAAGAAAAATATTTATGTAATTATATTTTATGCTTGAAACTGAGGACGCTGAAATGCCTTCTTTTGCATTGACTTGGGACCACAGAGCCCAAAAGAGCTTTCGAATTCAAAACATATATTTCTCATGTAATAAATGATGATTTATTACTTTCCAAACATCTATAATGCATCCAAAAGTGTTTGTCCAAATTATAAAGTCTTGTTGAGGATGTAACTGGCAATTAACTTGACTGCTAGCATGATCTCCTGGCAAGTTGGCTTGATCTGGGATTCAGGGAGAAGGAATCCATATTTGCCTTTATCACGAAGCTCAAAGGTGAAGGAATATTTGATTCCCTGGTTGAATACCCAGTCATCGGAACAACCGGAGGAAAGATCTGTAAAGCAAAACACAACAAATGGATTGACAAGAAACATGACAGGGGAAAAAAGTGAAAGAAAAATAAAATAATAAATGTGAAGGTAAGATACTGGTGTCTGAATAATTTTAAGAGGAGGAGATGATTGTTTACTTGTGGAGGCCACGAGGGAAGTCAAATGTTACTTCCATTCCAAAAATAGGATCAGGAATCATAAGTTATGAAAGCCCTCTCAGAACTTGGAAAACTGCTACCAGTAATAAAAATGAAGGTAGATGGAAAAACCATTTATATAGAATGCTATTGGAATTCTATAGAGCTGTGTTGGCTCAGTGGTTAGAATGTAGTATTGCAGTGGTTAGAATGTAGTATTGCAGGCTAATTCTGCCAACTGCCAGTAGTTTAATCCTGACCAGGACTAAGCCTTCCATCCTTCCGAGGTGGGTAAAATGAGGACCCAGATTGTTGGTGGCAATATGCTGACACTGAAAATTGTTTAGAGCAGTGATTTCCAACTTGGGCCCCACCCCCACAAGGGGGAAATTTGATTTTTAATGGGGGCAATTTGAACATTGTTTAAACCAAGTTAATGGCCTTTTAGGCTTCCTCTACGTGAGTAGAGTTCACATTTTGAGTAAAGTAAGAATTATATGTCACCCGGGGGGGGGGGCGGGCGGATCAGGATTTTAGAGATGCTCAGGTGTGGCATGGCCAAAAAAAGGTTGGAAACCATTGGTTTAGAGACTGCTGTAAAGCACTATGAAGCAGTATACAAGTCTAATTGCTAGTCTTGTTATTATGGCTCAGTTGCCTGCTTATTTTCTAAAAAGAAAGAAACAAATAAACATTACTGAAATCAGTAATGTGGGATTGATCTATTATTAATCTCTTGGAGATATCATCCATTTACACGCATGGACTTTTATGCATTCACTGACTAACTTCATTTTTGACCTGCATCTGTTTTAGCCATTTTGATCTGTTTTTCCTCTCTCCTTTCCTTATTTAGTGCCCCCACAAAAAAGTCAAAGATGAGTTCTTTTCAGGATACCAAAATGTTTGGGTCTTCTTAGACCCAAACATAGACCCAACAGCTCTTTGAAAAAATACATCTTCTATATAGTAGATGGTACAGTTAGTCCTCGATAAATGACCATAACTGAGACTGGTAACTCCAATGCCAATGTAAAATGAAAAATCATGTAATCAACTTAAGACAGTAGTTCTGGTTGTGGTTATTAAGTGAATGGTACACTGTCATTAAGCACAATGTCAGATGACTGCAACTTACTGCAACTTGAAACTACTTGTCTTCTCCATTCACTTTGTTTGTTGAAAGCTTGCAAATGGCAATCTCTGATTGCCGCAATGCTATAATAGCAGCAACTTCAAGGACCGGCCAGACGATCCCTGCACTGTTGTAAGTTTAAATGGTTGCTGAAGAAATGATCATTAACCAAGGACTACTTGTATTTTCCACAAGTGCTACATCTCCACACTTCTTTTTCTTCTTCTGCTCAGACAAAGAAAGCCCTATTGATATCCAACGTGACTTATAAAGGATGTAATATGTATTTTGACAATATATAAAATACGTACAGATAGTAGATGCTGATGTTCCATACTTATACTCTTTACCATACAGAGTGGCTATAGCTTTGACAGCTGTTTTTGCAAGTTCATTCTAATATCAAACAAAGAAGAAGCTAGCATCAATTGGAGCAAAATACATAGGTCTTAAAAGTAAGCTTCCTATATGCTTTTCTGAACCACATAATCTAGAACAGCTTCATGAATTTTGCTTACCTCAATTATGCTTCACTGAATTTTTCATTTTATTGATCTAATTTTTTTTCATTTCCATTGCTTGTGAATTCAGCAAAAAAAAATTTCACACAAGTATTCCTATGAATTGTTCTAATTTTAGCTTGTTCTAGTAGTGTGTGGTTCTAAAGTTCCTTGTGTGCAATTTTTGTAAGAACATTTTGAATTCTATCAAAGTTTGAGAAATGCAGATTTCTTCACGCTTGTATATTCTGGATATATTTGGCAGGTGAAAAAGTGCTGTATGTGATTAAAAATGCTGATGGGCCTTTCTTACCTTTCCTACTCAAGCTGAAGGAGTGCTGATTCTTTTTTTTCCAGGTTGAGAGTCACACTTGGTTTTTGAGTAGGATTTTGGGACTAAACTCCTATGACAAAGAAGTTAGTTGGGGGCAGGGCAAAAATCAAACTTGATTTAATTGATCGATAGGTAATGCAAATAATTTTCATATAATCAATTGCCATTTATTTAAAAAATACTCCTTTCGTCACATTAAATGTAACAATCTGGTATTAATTTTTTGTAGGTATGACAAGCCAAATGAAATCCTAGGTTTTCTGGAGGTGAATTTCTTTGTTAGATACCATCTCAAGACCACTAAGGAATTGTGTTAATTGAGCACATAGCAGACAGAATCAAATTAGGAAATTTGTTAGGAAATAGGACAATTGTAATGCCTTCATACCAATTCTTTATAATTTGCTGTCTTCTCATAGGTATAACCGAAAGGGAACAATATCATCTGAGAGTAGGAATGCATGGTGAGGTAACCCTTGATTGAAGAAAGATGGCTGCGGATGAATGATGCAACTGCTTTAGTTTCTGGTTCAGATTCTGGTGCAGATCCACAATATGTTTCTTCACAGGGATTTCTGGAAGAATCAGCAGCTGTTGGTGGAAAGAGCACTTTCATTTTATTACACAGTTAAGTTGACCCTGGCTAGCAGAGAGATTTCTGATAAAGGTTTATTTATTTGCTTTGAATCAGAACATTTTCCACTGACCTATACTGTTAATTTGATTAATAAAAATAAGCCATTTAAACATGTTCAAATAGCTAATAGATTTGACTGCAAAGGATTTCCCCCCCCCAAGTTTATTCAAAAGTAGGTCCCAATGAATTCAGTAGTGATTACTGCTAGTAGATGTCCATAGGAATATACGCTAGAGATAGTTTAACTGTTATGTAAAACTATAACACTGGACAATTATTGTACTAAAATATTTAATAGGATACAATTTCCATATATTATTACATATATAATAAATAGAAGCTTGCCTCTTCCCCCCCCCCCTTCTTCCTAGCAGTATCCCGCAAGTGCAGGCCCCACTTGTTTTTGGACCAATAGTGGCAAGTTACATCATTAAGTTTTGGTGACAAATTGCAATAGGATTCTGGGAAGTGTACAATGCTACTTTATCTCCTTTAGAGAACTAAAATGGAAGAATAACAGTCAGAGTTTTGTACTTCTCACAGTAGTCAAGAAATGAGTGTGAACACTGATGCCATGTATGGTACAATGGTAACCAATATTAAAACACTTTCCTCCATCATTTAGGACTTGGCATGGAGGTCAAAACAGTTATAGGTATTTGAGTTACATAGGAAAACAGAAATTATGCAATTTTATAATACATTTAATTTTCCCCTTCTAAATTCTTAATGGAGGATCTCATACACTTGAGATAGAGTCATTCCTATTATTCCTACATAAAAATAAAGTCTCCACCATCTTCTTTCAATGATATTAGTTAATAAGCTTATTTTTCCCCATAAAGACCAGGTCTAAAATTCTACCATGATCCTAATCCTTTTCAGTATTGTCTTATAACTGCTGTTAAGAGCAAAGAGTTAATGTTTTACGATTTACAATTTATACTCCACACTAAATATAGTTTCACTTGTATTTTCTTAAAATGGTGCTTTTGTTATCAGTCGTATTTGAAGAATTATATCAAAATATATGTACTGCTTTGTAAGAGTAACAAAAATAAAGGCCTGTTCTTTTATCTTTTTATCTTAAACATGAAATTGATGAAAGTACAACTTTGGTGATAATAAAAAAAATGAAATATTTACTCAGTCTTAGTTCCTAAATTCATTAAACATGATATTTTCAATCCAACTCTTTTGGATTTGCTCTAAGGGTCTAGCGGCAATCTAAATAATTTTACTGAAACACCATCTGGCTTAGTCAATTGAAAATAACATGTAGATATACATAATGTTACAAAGGCTACTTACTACACCATGCAACATCAAAGTTCCTATTGATGTCAACACCAATGCAGTTACTACGGGATGCATTAGAACGATTCTTTCTCCAGAAACGGTTCTGCTGGACAAAAATCATTTAGGGACTTCAGTCTGACCCATATATATTTCTGTATGTTTTCTCTTTGTTTATATTAATATAAAGTGGAATGCATTAATTGTCTACAGAAAGGCAATACAGGACAGTATGTTGAGTGAGCTTTGATTTGCTAGTCTGATTTCCCTGTTTAGTTATTTAGTTGTTCTTTGCTATGCAGTTCAGATAAAAAAATTGTTCAAGTGTTCTGTAAAAGAATGCAGGAAGAAGAGAGGAACCCTCATATCCATTAGACAAATGTCCCTAATGAAGACCTTATAAATACAAAAAGGCCCATCTAAGCTTTGGCTCTGTCAGGTTTCCCTGATTAGACTGATCTCAAACACTTCACAGCTTATCTTGACTTTTTGGCCTTAACCTGGTAGACATTTCAAAGACATGGCTTGACTAGATTAAAATTTATTTCAAACCCAGAACTAGGCATTATAGAACAATAGATTTCCTACTACATTAGAAATATATCGGGAGCTTTAAATCCAAGAATGCTTTATTTTTCTCCTTCTGAATTAACTGCTTCTTGATGGAGTCCTTGACAGCCTTAAAATCTGTCTTGTTCTTGCTTAGCAGGATCTACTCTTATAAAATTGATATCTAAAATGATTAGATATCAGTAAAACCAATTCATTAGTTTTCCCAATCATGATTTATCCACACCTATCCATTTAGCAGGTGATTGGTCTTAATAAGCACCCATCAATTCAGGCTTGGTAATTGTAGCCACATTCAGTGAAATCTAACTGCATTTTAGATTTATCCCATTGTAAATTCTTTGCAGACTTTTCTTGTTAGTGCCAGGGTGTTAAAGAGATCAAGAGCCAAGCAACAGCCTTCCTAACCCCAACCTTCAGACTTTTTTTAGAGTCCTGTAAATGTGTTTGTGTGAGTGTGTATGTGTGTGCGCGCAGGTGGCATATAACAAAACCACTAAAATCAAATGTAAAAACCAGCTAAAACAATTAAATCACAAACATAAGGAAAACAAGTTTGTGAAGGATTAATTTTAAGATGTCATAAATGGTGCAAACAATGCCTATGTTCTCTTCTCTCAAGAGATCTCCGAGCCTGACCAAAAAGCCATGTTTTGAGAGCTTTGCAAAAGGCCATAAGGATTGGGGCTAATCTCGCTTTAGGAGGGACAATGTTCTAGAGAGAAGGCATCTCCAGTCAACTCCTTAATGGATGGAACCTGCAACATGCCTCTCCTGCTGGACCTGATGGCAAATAACTGGGGAGAGGTAGATGGTCCTTCAAATAAATTGGCCCCATGACTTGTAGGGCTTTAAGGGTAAAAACCAGCATCTTGAAAACAGGGGTGGGTTTCAAAATTTTTGGAACAGGTTCTGTGGCTTGCTGGCCATGTGACCGGGTGGGAGTGGCTTGCTGGCCATGTGACCGGGTAGGAGTGGCTTGCCGGCCATGTGACCGGGTGGGAGTGGCCAATTTGGAAAATGTGAAACTCACTTAACAATGGTCTTGGTTAGCAATCAAACTTTTGGGCTTAATTGTGGTCATAAGTTCTCTCTCTCTCTCTTTCTTTTTCTTTCTTTCCTTCTGTCTTTCTTTCTCTCTTTCTCTGTCTCTCTTTCTTTCTCTGTCTCTTTCTTTCCTTCCCTCTTTCTTTCTTTCTCTCTCTCTCTTTATTTCTTTCTCTTTCTCTCTTTCTTTCTTTCTCTCTTTCTTTCTCTTTCCCTCTTTCTCTTTCTTTCTCTCTCATTTTTTCTTTCTTTCCCTCTTTCTCTCTCCCTCTCTTTCTCTCTCTCTCTTTCTGTCTCTTTCTTTCCCTCTCTCTCTTTCTTTTTTTCTCTTTCTTTCCTTTGTCTCTTTCTTTCTCTTTTTCTCTGTCTGTCTTTCTCTCTCTCTCTCCCACTTTCTTTTTCTTTCTTTCTCTTTCTCTCTCTCTCTTTCTTTCTCTTTCTTTCTTTTTCTTTTTCTTTCTCTTTCTTTCCCTCTTTCCCCCCTCTCTTTCCCTATTTCTCTTTCTCTCTCTCTCTTTCTTTCTTTCCCTCTTTCTCTCTCCTTCTCTCTCTTTCTTTCTTTCTCTTTCTCTTTCTCTTTCTCTCTTTCTGTCTCTTTTCTTTCTCTCTTTCTCTCTCTCTTTTTTCTCTTTCTTTCCTTTCTGTCTCTCTTTCTTTTTTTCTCTTTCTCTCTGTCTTTCTTTCTTTCTCTCTCTCTCTCCCATCTTCTTTTTTTTCTTTCTCTCTCTCTGTCTCTCTTAAATCACTCATTCTGTGTCTCTGTCTATCTTTCTCTCCCTCCCTCCCACTCTGTCTCTCTGTGTGTGTCTGTCACTCTCTGGTTCCCCCCTCCCTCCCTGTCTCTCTGTGTGTCTGTGCCTCTCTCTGTCTGTCTGTCTCCCCCCCCACAAACCTCCTCAGCTCCTGGAAGTAGCCTGACCAGCCCGCCAGCCCACTGGCTGTAATCGCTCTCTCACCCATCCACCGGACGAAGGAACCTGGCGTCCGATGGGTGAGCAAGCAACTTTCCTTACCCGCCCGCCGGCCAGTCGGCCACAGTTACTCACTCGCTCGCTCACCCACCGGACGCCAGCTTCCTTCGTCCGGTGGGTAGGTGAGCGAGCGAGTAACCGCAGGCAGTGGGCAGGCAGGTTGTTGGGCGCTGCTGCAGCAAGTTTCCTTGCCCGCCTGCGCTTGCTTGTTCGCTCGTTCACCCACCCCCGGACGAAGGAACCTGGCGTCCCCGTCCCCGCCCCCCGTCCCCGCCCCCCACGATCACTCGCCTTAGCCTGCGCCAGCCGCCTGGCTGCGCGCTCTGCCCAGGGGGCTGCCCCCTCCTCCTCCTCTCTGCCGCGGCGGCGGCAGCAGCAGGGGCTTGGGCGGGCAGGCAGGAAAGCAAGCAAGGCGGCTGCACTGTCTTCTTTTTCCCTCAGCGAAGTGCCGCTGCCGCGGCGGCCGCAGCGGCGCTTCGCTGAGGGAAAAAGAAGACAGCGCAGCCGCCTTGCTTGCTTTCCTGCCTGCCCGCCCCAGCTGAGGGAGCCGCAGTTAGCAGCGGCGGTTAGCCGCCCCCCCGGGGTCCAGCGATTTTAGCGTTGGCTGGGTGGCGGGGGGGGGGCGGGGACGAACGCGGAGGACTTACTTCTGGGTCCACGGTCGAAAGGGAACGCTCGGGATCGGGAAATTTGACGAAAGGGCTCGCGGGATCCCGGGCGAACCCTTAGAAACCCACCCCTGCTTGAAAAGCACCAGCAACCAATGCAGCTTATAGAGAA
Source organism: Rhabdophis nuchalis (assembly GCA_039707465.1). Classification (NCBI taxonomy): domain Eukaryota; kingdom Metazoa; phylum Chordata; class Lepidosauria; order Squamata; family Natricidae; genus Rhabdophis; species Rhabdophis nuchalis. The sequence goes on from CM077645.1 coordinate 33,872,410, forward strand.
GATATGTGGCCTTTTAGAAACACCCTTAACTGCTCATGTTGCTACATAAAATTTTTCTTTTTCTCCAGTCATTTTGATTTTGGCTAGAAGCTGGTTGAATTAATTAGATCTGAAGCAAATATATATAATTTAAAAGAGATATTGAACTTAGCTGAATCTGGTGGCTTGGAGTTATGTTACAGTTTTATGAAATGATAGGTAGGTAGGTAGGTAGGTAGGTAGGTAGGTAGGTAGGTAGGTAGATAGATAGATAGATAGATAGATAAATAGATAGATATACAATAGATGGATATAGATAGATATTACTGTATTGCTCATAATTTTGATCTATTATAACATTATACATATATTTTGTTATGCTTATCTGTGCTTTGCAGTATAGATATTTGCAGTAATTTCTGATTTCTACTAATATTGTTTTGTTGTCTTCAATAGCTATTTCCATTGTAAGAAGCAAATGTAAGATGATACATGAAGTTGGATTGGATATAGACTAAAATAGTTTACAGAAATGAATGGTTTGGATTAGTTATAACTAACTTTTTCCAACTCATTTCAGTGACTGTTCTACTTTTAACCAAATGAATACACCAAATACAGTTTTTAGTACGCAAAATTTCTATTGTATTCAGAACTGAAATATCATCAAAAAATGTTCACTTCATAATGGCAGAAAATTCTGCATTTCATAATTAAAGTGGTCTTCAAAAATTATAAAACAGAGATGAGGATCCTATGAAGCTCTGGGGTCACAGATCCCCATTTCTCCATATATGACACAAAGCTGGCTATCTATTGATCTAGGTCCATTAAAAGTGTGCAAAAAGGCCAGCAGGATTTAAAATTATCTAACAGATTATCAATAACAACCCCCCAATCTTTGTGAAATTAATGAATTGTCAGCTTTTGAAACAGCAGGCAAGAGAGAGGAATTCTGATATATGCTTTTTGCCTCTCAAAATAAAAGTTGATCTTTAACCAATGGTATTGGAATCCTTGGTTCAAAGAACATGTCTTAGTGCTAGACAGAGATTATGGTGTTAAAAAGAATGAACAATACCTGAGCCCAGCTCCAGACATAGCCATCTATATTGACTATAGGGACGATGTAGAAATTCATGTTATCCAAGATGTACGTCATGTCCTTGTCTTTTCCATAGGTGCTGATGGCCTTTAGAAATTTAGAAAATATAACTTTTTTTTAGAAAAAAACTATTTTTTTCTATGATCCTATGTACTCAAAAATTTAGACTCATAAAATAAAGTGTATCTAGAATTGCAGCATTCTTCATCATACTATATGCTCATGATGGTAAACCTATGGCACGTGTGCCACACGTAGCCCTCTCTGCCAGCATGCAAACCATCACCCAGCTCAGTTCCAATACACATGTGTGGGCACTTCCCGCCGGCCACCTTATTTTTGGGTCTCTGTTGCACATGCAGGAGATACACATGCATGCATGGGAGTGGGGGGATCGTGCATGCATGCGCGGGGGACTTCAGGGAGGCCTGCTAGGCCCAAAATGGGCCATGGAGCAGGCGGCTTCAGAGAGGGCTGCTAGACCCATGGGGGGGTCATACACGCATGTGCAGGAGGGCGGGGTGCATTGAATGGTGGGTGTCGGCAAATGCGTGCGTGCTGTTTCACATGAGCATGTGATTTCGGCATTCAAGGACAAAAAGGTTAGTCATCACAGCCATATAAGTTATAGAATCTATTTTCCATATTAATCATGATGGACTTTTTTGAGAATACAGTAATGTGTTTGTTTAGTGGGATACAAGGGCTTAGATCTTGGGAGTAATGGAACATGCAAAGATCAAAAGATGACAGTTCAAAGTCAGTTTGGTTTAGGAATTAAGGCACCAGGCAAGAAAGCAAGAGATTATGAGTTTAGCCATAAAAGCCAGCTGGGTGACCTTGGGACAGCCATTCTCTCTCAGTCCAACTACTCCACAGGGTTGTTGTTGTGGGGAAAATAGGAGAAGGAAAATGCACTAGGTATGTTTGCTCCTTTGAATTATGATAAAAATAATAAAGTGGGATATAACTAACTAACTAACTAACTAACTAACTAACTAACTAACTAACTAACTAACTCACTCACTCACTCACTCACTCACTCACTCACTTTAACTTTAACTTTAACTTTATTTCCATTTCTATACCGCTCCTATCTCCCCAATGGGACTCAAGGTGGTGCACAGGAAAATTAAAAAGAATATAACAAACAGACAATAATAAATACAATCATATTATTAAAATGTAATTAAATTAGATGTGGCCTGTGCTAAAATATAGTTAAAACTGTTAAGACAAGTGTTAAAATTCAATAACTAAATCTGCAGTAATTATATCAGGATCTAGGCTAGGCCAGCCAGATGAAAAAAGTGCGTTTTAAGCAATTGGCGGAAGAGGCGAAGGTCCGTGGTGGTACGGAGTTAGGGGGGTAGGTCGTTCCAGAGGGCTGGACCCGCCACAGAGAAGGCCCTTCCCCTGGGGGCCGCCAGCCGGCATTGACCAGCAGATGGCACCCTGAGACGGCCCTCCCTGTGGGAGCGGATCTGCCGAAGGGAGGTGTGCAGTAGGAGGCGGTCCCGCAAGTAACTAGGCCCCGTGCCATGGAGCATTTTAAAGATGGTTACCAACACCTTGAAGCGCACCTGGAAGGCCACCTAACTAACTAACTAAAATTGTGAATGAGTAAGAACTTCTAGGGATACTAGAAGTTGTTTCCACTCATTTGGAGCACAGTTTAGGGAAAGGCTACTTTTAACAAATTTGAGACAAAAAACCTTGTTAATTAACCTCTTTCACAAACCACTGACAAAAGGCAGGAGAAATCCACTCTCGTGCATGAACACCACAATCCATGAAGATGGCCTTTCCTTCGCCACTTTTCTTTCCAATCTGCTTTGAAAATATTTTTCCAAAATAAAAAAAGGTTTTTAAGAAAGTACACTTCAATGTATTTAAATAGCGTTGCTAATTAGAAAAAAAATACAGCTTCTAAGAGTCCCATTCTAATTCTTGTATGATAAAACATACATGCAAGTCATTTTTTTCACTGTTGTTTTCTAATTGAAAGAGCAGGATGGCTCTTATTATTGGGTTGCCATGTCATGCTTATTATATTGAGCTAAATGACACAATAAGCCAAAGATGCCTAACCTTAAACCCCAGGGCACCTGTGATCTTGAAAGTTCTCCAGAAGTCACTGCTCACTTGTAATGTTCAATGTGATAGAAGCAGAATGTTTTTATATATGTGGAAGCAATTGCATTATATATATATATATTTAATTAATTTCAGTTTCATGTGTTGTAAATGAAATGGCAACAAATATAATTTTTGTCTTATAATTTTTTATTCATTCTGACACCATCTGTTATGTAAAATATAATGCGGTATGGAATATTCTATTGGTCCTCCGTTCAGAGGGGATATTGTGTTCTTGACCATAAACCAATCATGATTTATTAATCAGATGGCTGGACTAGAGTAATACAGTATTAAACTAAAACTGAACAAATTGCATGGTTGCTTAAGCATGATACATATCTTGTGGAGAGCTGGAAGAATCAATTATGCTTACTAATACAAATGTATTACTAAATACATGTATTTTGCTGTATTTCTCTTGCAACATCTTTAACAGTAGAATTTAGTGTGTTAATTTGTGTCTATTGATGATCAATTGATTATGGAATTAACACATTCAGAGGAAGCAATAGATTCAATGTCTTTAGAGGAGGACATTTTATTATCTCTCAAGTAATAACAATTAAAGCTTTGGTGCAAGTCATATCAAAGATTCTATGTAACTTTTCAGAGAAAACTCTGTAGTGTTTTCACACCACAGAATGATACCCACTTCCTTCTTTCTGGTTAATTTTTTTTTGGTCTGGCTATTATATCTCATTAAATGTAAAGAACGTTTCCTGCATTTGGGATCTTCTGCATGGCTGAAATACTAGATCAACATTTATATAAGATCACTGTAACTTTGCTGTTGGCTCTTCTGAATGCAAGAGACCCGTGACTCACTGTAATCTGCTAGTTTTAGAACTAATCAAATAATCCTATGAATCCTCTCCAGATACGGGTGATGAATTTGGGAGGGTGAGTTTTTCAACACAATTTCATCTGTTCTTTGCTTATTTTCCTGTAAAAGGTTTTAATACCTGAAGAAGGAAGATGGGTCGATTTTCAAATGTCTTTCCAATCTGGATACGGGAAACCAATGTTGAGTTGCTTTTTGCAATTCTGGCAGTCCAATCAGAAATCTGGGTTAAAAAAAACAACGGATGCTGGAAAAGCATCTGATGAAATGACCAGATCCCATGAAATTAAATGATTTTTTTTAGCTGGACATTGTACTGGCTGGAGAATTCTGAGAGTTTAAGTCCTCCTATACTAAAGGTAAAGATAAAGCTTTTAGATAAAGCTTATCGTAAATATAACAGAATCTTTAAAAATATTGACAAATATTGAAAAATGGCCAATGGGATAATAATCTTAGAAGGTGATTTCTACAATTCACGTAGTTGTGTCTGTACCTTAAGCCTTGCATGAAATGAACCAAGGACTAAAAAAATACATGTCCAAACCTGTATGAATTTTTTTCGCATGCAACTTTGATGGAATTCTTAGGTAATAGTCCAGTTTTAACCACCAACTGCATTCTTCATGCTTCAGAGGATGGATATACACTCAAGTGGCAAAGTCAAATATAATTACAAAAAAATTCAAATGGTCCAATCTCTCTCTCTCTTTTAGTATATGGTGAACATATCGAGGGAAGTCTACAATGCTTTTTATCAGAGAGTAATACTGGCAGCCTAAAATTGCTGGTTCATTTTGTTCACGCATGTGCACTATCCTCATAATGCCACATAGGATGAACTAGCTTTGTATTAACTAACAGTGCTAACAGTGCTAACAGTGTTTGAGAGATGTCAGGTTATCTACGTTTTCTTCTGCCAACCTCGGAAGAATCTGGGCAGGTCTGGAACCTGTATGGAACACTGCTAGATTTTCCCACTGAAGTGGTACCTATTTATCTACTTGCATTTTTACATACTTTTGAACTGCTAGATGGGAGGAGCTAGGCGGAAATGACAGAAGCTCCCTCCACCTTGTGGCATCGTGGGTCAAACTGCTGGAGTGCCGATCATCTCTGCCTGACAAATCCAGTGACATTAAGCTGTTGTGTCACCATACCCCCTTACCAGTGTCTCTGATAAATTGAGATTCTTTCTGCTGAAGAATGCTTCCTTTGTAGAACGTTATATACATTATTTACCTTGTCCCATTCGTTATATTTTTCATAGCTATGTTCATCGTTCTTGTCACCATCAAGCTGCTTTTTAATGTCTTCTTGTAGGTTGTCAAATACTATTCTGCACAATAAAAAAATAATAAACAGAAAATTATACACTGTCTCAGCTCATCTTATTTCTGCATTTTAGAACTTTCTGCACTTGACTCCAGAGTGACTTTGAGCAGCTTATATCAAGTTAAAACACTAAAGAAAACAATGCAGAACAGCAAGAAATATCCTGCATTTAGACAAATCCACACTAACAAAAATGTCATCTACAGACTTTGATTTACTTTAGACTGATTCATTGTATATTTAAAAATACAATAATTATTCAACACAAAATGCATGGATTTTGTACAACTTTCAAGTCATGGTGCTCAGCCAACTTAAATCTGCCTCAAATTGGCAATAGGCTTAGATGTGACAAACCTGTTTCATTGCTTTCAGTGGTATTTGAATCATATGTGTTAGAGCAGGCCAGATAATTTTTTTTAAAGAAGCCATGGTTCTTTTCAGATAACTTTCATATTGACTTCACAGGGAATTTTGCACATTGATCCTGCAGCCATACTCTTATCTGTGAATGAACTTTTTTGCACAATCCAAAATTGCTCTTTTTTCCAGCAAGGATGCTACAGTGAAAAAGAGCAATTTATCATTCCTATCCAAGAACACTATTTTCTAATAAGAGAGAATTAATTAATTGAAACACATTGATTCATGAATATTCATTTCATAGACATATCCCGGGAGTGTGGAATCTCTCCACAATTTCAAAAGTGCACAGTCACAGACCTGAAAAATAGAGAAGTTTAACTTACTGATAAGGCATGCCATTCTGTATCAAGAGTCTCTCAACAGTTTTACTCTGCGCAGCACTGACATGGAAATCTACTTCCATCTGTTTGTCTATATGCAGTGCCGAATCTGGGTACCAAAAATCAATCTGCACAGAAAGAAATACACAAAGGGTTGTGATTGAATGGAAATGAAAGTTAGATCCCCGAAATCTGTTGCTTTTCAACTTGGTGGCAAATTTCTTTCTCTTCAGTTTTACTTCTGAGAGGAGAACTAAGTTCAGTTTTGTGCAAAGACTTCAAAATATTAATTGCTAATTGGTATAATTTGGGAATTTGGGAAAATAATTCTTCTGTTAAATAAGGTAAGTTTTTATCTGATATGGATAGTGAAGACTAAAACAAGTTCATATGTAATGACTACTTGTAGCTGAATGCTTTCTGAAGACAGAAAGATAAATCTATTTATGATCAATGGATTATGTGCAATAAAGTAATTTTTGACTCTAAAAGACCATGTACCAATCAATTTTGGTTTTTATTTAAATATATTGTGTCCTGTTTCATCTTCTGTCACAACAGCATGAAAACTCAATTATATGCTGATATATATTTAAAATATAAGCTCATTGTAATATATATAAGCTAATGTTTAGAAATTGAAAACTGAAGCAATTCATTCTGATCAATTACTCCCTGAATTGGGAATCAGACTGCATCACTTAAAAATACAGAGTGAATAAAATGTATATACATCCCTAGCAAACAATAATATAGTGAATGTAAGCCTGGACAAAGGTAACTTTTCTCTTCTTGACTGCAATTATGAGAAAGAAACTGAAAGTTTTCATTTCTTGTTTTTGTTAAGTTTTGTAAATGAGGGTGTCCAGACCAGGCTAGCGAAGAAGAAAAGCCATTTATTGGCAGTGCGAGAAAAACGTAGGAAAAACTATTTACAGAAATGATAGGCATAGTAGACAGGGGCTCCCGCGTTTGACAGCTACTTATACGCGAGCTGTCAAACGGGGAGCCAATCAGACCGGGGCAGGACCGGCTTTCCCCCCAGTCGCGTCTTGGCCAATCAGGCGCGACTGGCGGTTTACAAGCCTGCTACAGCCTGTTGCCATAGTCCTATCCAGCAGACTGGAAGACCTGCGGCTGGTCGTAAGTCGAGACCAGTCGCAGGTTGAGGACACAACAGTTTTACTCTCATTGTGTTTTGGTTTTGCATTTAAGACACTGTAAACAATGTTTTAATTAAACAATCAAAAATTAAACGACTTGTAATAATTGTTCCTACTACTAGGCTAGATTTGGAATATCTTTTCATTGTAAAGTTAGCCAAAAACTATTTGGATTCATATCTTTAACATTAAACACGTTAGAGCTCAAAATAGGCAGGACCAGAGCTGAAAGTGGGCAGTGTTTCAAAAAAGACATTTCCATTCTAGCATTCTCTTTCCCCCCACAGGGGACTGGTGAGAAGCAACAGCTGCTGGAATATACAACAATTATGGTAGAAGTTCCATGAATTAGCAAAGCCACCAGATGACAATATTATTCCAGAAATGTAGATGAAACAGAACAGGTTTTTGGGGGAAGGAAGAACCCTACTTCTTCTATGCTTGGTTCAGAGGTGGTATTCAGCAGGTTCTGACCAGTTCTGGAGAACCGGTAGCGGAAATTTTGAGTAATTCAGAGAATTGGTAAATACCACCTCTGAATGGCCCCATCCTCATCTATTCTCTGCCTCCCGAGTCTCAGATGATCAGGAGGAAATGGGGATTTTGCAGAAACCTTCCCCTGCATTGGGGAGGGAATGGAAATTTTACAGTATCCTTCTCCTGCCACGCCTACTAAGCCATGCCCATCAAGCCATGCCATGCCCACCAAGCCACACCCACAGTAGTAAAATCTTTTGAATCCCACCACTGGCTGGTTGTGTGTTTATGATGAACCTGTTATGCTGACAAAGTTGCCTTTACCAAGGAAATGTCTTTTAAATCTTGCTGCTTGAATCCTTTATTATCTGCTGTGCAATCAGCACACTTATTTATTTATTTAGTGTATGGCATATCGTACATGGATTAACAATACGTTGACATTTCAGCTAGTAAAACACAATAACATATAAATGTTAAAAAGATCTATGTTCAATTATCAATATCTAGGCCATCCAACCATTGAAACACAGCATTGTTTATATTTTAAAAATAAAACACTGGACTGGCATATGCCTTCAGCTTACAGCCGGTCATGTTATGATTTACAGTTTGATATGGGATCCTGTACTCACACTGAAAAGAAGATACTATGTCCCTTTTACACAGAGATTCCTGTGAGGTGCGAATCCTAGTCAGGATTGTCCATTGCTGATGTGGTAGTTCAAAGCCTGACATCTTTTTTTGTGGCGTCATTTATATATATATGTCTTCCTATGTTGGCTTTCCGTTGGGAATTGATGTTAAAGTTGTTGGACAGATATTGTGAACCACTGAACAATAGTTTGGGAAGAAACTGGGTGTCTGAACTAAAATGCCAGAGGGATCCCATCGGATCCATGGCAGATTTTATGGAAGGCCAGTGGTTAGGTGTTGGCATGGAGCTCCAAAATAGTCTTGTTATGTTAAGAGACAGGACTGTCCTTTTTTGTAGTTTCATTTTCATTCTACTTCATCAAAATCAGTGCTCTTAAAGACTTCTGGGGCCCATAAAATGATTTGTAGCAATAAGAAGCTTTGAGATTGCAGCTTGTTTAGTCCCTCTGTAAATGAGTTCAGAATCCTAATGACAATTAATTATTAAATTAAGCCAGGAAGAGAACTTTCCAAACAATATTATCCTTTTGTGTATTTCTTGGAAGGCAACTTAGTTTTGAGAATGCATTCTATAGCCAAGTTCTGCACAGATTCAGCCTTTGGTAATGGAAACGCAGAGGGAATCCTTATGGTATTAGATTAATAATGTAATTAGTAATGTAATTCAATTGGAATGATAGAGTTGGACTCTTTGGCTGTTCTTATTTGGTTCTCATTTGACATTGCATGTTAAAGACCTTGACCTCCAAGAGGTTTCTTTTTTAAATCCACATTGCACATAGGCAATAAGGCAAGTCCATGGAAATGTCAAGGCTTTTCATCATGTTTATATTCTACTTATAAAGCATTCTTGTCTAGAAGAAAAATCAGGCTTTACTGAGTTATGAAAAGAACACTAAAAGGGCTAAAGCTTGATGAATACCTATTTTCTTATTATAAACACTATAGTGTTTTTTACGTTTTCCTCTTGTGATTTATACAAGCCATATTAGGCGGAGAAAACCTTCTGTATATGAATGAAGATACAGTCCCAGAAGATGATATTGTATGGCCGATATTGTCTGGTATTGGAAGTTAAATAGACTCAGGCCTGTTTAGTACTTGGATGGCAGACCTCTTAGATGCCTAGTATTAGCAAATATTAAAGTAAGTAGTCATATAAACTTTCTAAATAAATAAAAACATCCCAATAATCGAAAAGGACATTTGTGCTGCTGCAAAAAACAAAACAAAACAAAACAACACAAACTGCACATCCATGAAATCACCAGGAATCCAACTAAACTTGAAAGACACTTTAAGATAATGTGAATCTTTTAAATTGGCTTTTAATGCTACCCTGGCATGAATTTAATTCTCTTAAGTACTGTATAAGGAGAAAAAATAAACCCATAGGAAATAGTTAGGATATTCATATGGGCAATTGTTACTGCTCTGCCTTCTTACACAGTAATTTTCAGGTAGGCATCCCAAGTATGTTTATGGATGCTTATGAAGAAAATAGGTGTTATATATTAAAAAATTGGAAACATTCAAAAGAGTCCATTTTTTTCTATTAGGCAAAGAATCCGTACTGCATGCATAAATCCGGGTTTTTGTATACGCAATATACATGCAATTTTGTATACACACACACATGCTACTTTAATGAATATAAAATATACATATATTTTTGAACAGTCACGTATTTCACAAAATTGCAAACTTTTCTCACCTTTATGAGGGTTGGCAAGTATTTCATGATGCTTACTTCCTTTTCATTTTGTGGTTTCACACGAAAAACCTTTGCACTTTGGAAGAGAAAGTCAAGCAATGAGCAGTATAAAAGGCATGAAAACAAACAAAGAACCCACACTACCCTTTGATGATGGGAAAAGGCTGTACCTGTCAAATCGTACAGCAGAAATGAAAACACAAGTAATGGTCATCACGTCCAGAGCCAATAGGGACATCATGGTCCTTTCTGTTTGCTGCCGTTCATCTCTGACATTTTTAGTCTTCTGTTTGAGGATCAGATAATATCCTCAGAGGATTTCTTTGGATGATGTGAAGTTCTGCAGTTGTGTCTACATTTAGATTTAGATTTGTTTAAGTTTACTATGGATATTGGAATATTTTATAATACTTATTAGCACCTTTAAAAAATTCAGAAAACGACTCTCACAATGTTGTACAATATTTGATAAACGAGAAAACATGTCCATGGACACCAGTGGTGGGTTTCTGCAGGTTCGCACCTATTCGCGAGAGCCGGTTGGTGAAATTTAGAGAACCGGTGAGAGGGGGTTCCACTGGCGTACCTGGAAGTAAATCTGGCCCGCCGCTGCCAGTGACCCAATGGGAAAGAAAAGAAAGGAAAGGAAGGAAGAAAGGAAAGGAAAGGAAAGGAAGGAAGAAAGAAAGAAAGAAAGAAAGAAAGAAAGAAAGAAAGAAAGAAAGAATTTATCATCACAATTGAGTCCAAAATTTTGGTTGCTAAGCAAGAGCGTTGTTAAATGAGTTTCACCACATTTTAAAAGGTGGCCACTCCCACCCTGTCACATGACTGCCAAGCCACGCCCACAAAATAGGCCACACCTACAGAGTAGGTTCTAAAAAATTTGAAACCCACCACTGATGGACACAGAATACATTTGTACATGTGTATCTGTGCACTTGAGGGTACATGTCTGAGAACTCTCTTCTAAGTAGTCTGAATACATCTAGAGGACCTCACAGTTTGGGGAAAATCTGGTTTCATTCTCGTGTGGTTTTGAATATATTTAAGCACTCATTTGATTATTTTTTTGCCTTTACTTTGTTATTATAAAGCAACAGTAAATACTGTTGTACTGTGACATTCCCATCTTTGTGTGTAACCTGTGGCTGTCCCATCCAGATCTAAATTCCCCTCTCCCACAAATTTATTGATTAGATTTATATCTTGTCCTTGTATTGGAGCTGAAGATATCATATACAGCAGTCATTCTACCTAATTTTCTTCACAGTAACAATGCTTGTAAGGTAGGTTGGACAGAAAAGGATAAAGCATCTTCTATTTGGATTTAATGGATACTTGGGAAATTAGGAGAGCTGCAGGTAATTAGAAAGTTCATTGTTCAGAGTAAAACAGGCCACTTCATTCCACCTCTGGACCATATTGCATCTGAGATAAATACCAGAAGAATGTGTGTGTTTCAGGTTAAAATATGTTAAATGTATAGATATCTTTTAAGTTAACAGAGATACCAGGGAAACATTTGTCTAGATCAGTGTTGGTGAACCTTTTCAGCACCACGTGCCAAAACGGGAGTGTGTGCCTGCATGTGGGTGCCAGAAACCAGAAAAGTAGCCTCCAGGTACGCATGCTTGAGCCAGGTGGCTGCTCTTTCAGTTTCCAATGCACACATGTGCACCAGCCATCTGGTCTTCCAGTTTCTGATACGCATGTGAAGACCAGGGGCCAGTGTGCATGCATGCACCAGAAATCAGAAAAGCAGCTGTCCTGTGCCCATTCGTGTGCCGGGAAGATGACCTTACAGTTTCTGGCACATGCATGTACACCAGCCACCTGGCCTTTGAACACACATGCGGCATCGAACCCAGAAGAACAATGGGCAATGGCTCGCGTGCCCAGAGAGATGGCTGTGTGTGCCACTTCTGGCACGTGTGCCATAGGTTCGCCATCACGGGTCTAGATCGTGAGTTCAAACATTTTGCCTTGCCAGGGCTGCATTGAGTCCCATGTAAAATATAAGTAATACAGTTAATGTATATAAATCACATAATGATATTAAATACTTGCAATGTTGTTGGGCTGCCTTACTAGCTGTCTAGGGACGCATGCAGTCTATGAGCCTTAGACAAATGTAATATAGTTCAATAGATGCCACGGGTCGATGCCAATTACTCTGACTTTTATAAGATAAACAATGAACTATATAATCCGTGGGTTGTCTTGCAGTTTAGAATACAAGGAAAAGTCTGTGAAAAGCTGTCTTTTGGGGAAAATAACCCATATTTAACTGGAAGTGAAATGTTTCACATGGGGGGGGGGAGGATAAAGGGAGTCTTTTCCTAAAAACAGCTATTTTTGTTGATTTTTCTTCCTTCAATGTGAATTCCTCAAAGTAAAATTTAATTTGTACTTTTAAGAGTGTAGCTAAATGAAGTCAAACTGTAGACTTTTAATTCCCTACCTGTTTCTCACTTTTTAGAATAATTGCCCTTACTTTAATTCCTTTCTCCCATGTGGGTTTCTTGCCTCTGGGCTGCACTTATTCAGAATACAGGCCAGGAAGAATTTAATTCTCCTGGGTAAACTAGCCATGGCATGGAACATGATCTCATGGTGCTATTTTTATTTACGTATGTTTACGATCAGCATTGTGCAATCAAGTATTTTATTATTATTATTATTATTATATACTGACAGACTGAACTTCTTAAGGAAATATTTTATTTTTAACTTGCTGTTATCAACCCTTATCCACATATTTTTGAACTGACTTATTTGCTAGGCATTTTCTGATAGCTTCTCATAGTGAAGACATCTAAACTTCAAGATGCCTTTAGTTATGACTTCTTACCCAGCAGATAGGAATTGGATGCAGAAAGAGTTGTCTTGACTAAGAACCCGCTGTGCCTTTTGACCTGATTCAGCATAATCCTCTTCTCTTTCATAGTTTTAAAACTGTTTATAACTTTAAGCAGCTACTTTTACAGGCTTTTACTAAATTGCTGTTGTTTTAATGGTTTTCAATGCATTGAAAACAGTTTTTAATTGTGTTGTTTGTTTTTCTGCTTTGGGGGTTGTTTTTAATGACACAAAATGGGTGAACTTTTAAACAAACAAATAAAAGAAGTTCAGACATTTTGGATGACAATTCCAAGTAGCCTTAGCCAATAAGAAGATGCCATGGATATATGGGGTAGGAGTTTAAAAAAAGAATGATGCTTTTTTTGCATAGGTTGAAGGATCCAAAGAAGCCAGAATCTTCCTATAACAATTTCAGGTGTGTAGCCAAGAAAGAACTGGATCTTTTATGAGTGTTAAACCAGATAGAACATTAAGTGCCTTTTGCTGTTAATATATATTTATATAAATATAAATATAGCCACAGTGTGCAGATAGTAACTAGAATCTCAAGATGTGGATGAGGCTTGGTCTTTTATTGTCCCAGTAGAATTATGATAAATGGGTAGCCAACATCTTCTTAAAAATGTCTAACAAATGCTCCAACTCTGGACATTTTAAAGAAGATGTTGGATATCCATTTGTCTGAAGTGGTTAGGGTTTCTTGCCTAAGCAGGGGGTTGGACTAGAAGACCTTCAAGGTCCCTTCCAACGCTGCTATTCTATTCTATTCTATTCTATTCTATTCTATTCTATTCTAGTCTAGTCTAGTCTAGTCTAGTCTTTTCAAATTGGTCTTTGTTTTGGGGAGAAATCCCAAGTGAGAGTCTTGTTTAGCTTCTAAATACTCCTAACATTGGATAGAAAATAGATGATAGATAGATAGATAGATAGATAGATAGATAGATAGATAGATATAGATAGACAGATGATCAACAGTTTGTTTTCCCTTGATGCCTATCCGAAGTTCACAGCAGATATTTTATCTTTGTGCCCTGAGAGAGAAACATCTGCCACTGTTTAGGATTGAACCCTCAGCCTTCCAATTGGGAGGTGAGAGTCTTCACCTCTAGGCCACTGTGCCACTCACTCCCAACTTTATGTAAAATCATTCAAGTATTCTTATCCTCCTTTTTAAAAATCATTTTTCATGTTTATTTCCATATACTATTTAGCAGTGTTTCAAGGTTCATTTTTCAAACCAAGAGAAAATGAACATACAAATAAATTGCAAACTATATTTTCCAGACAGAATAATAAATTGATCAACCTTGATTAAAAAGGTTGGACTGGGCACTTTAAAAAGTATTGCCTAATACTGAAAAGATAATAGTGACAGTATCCGAAATATCATAAATGGAATATTCTCCACTATTCTTGCAAGCTGTTTGCCTTCAGATGTCCAGGGGACCTGAAGACAGGGTGTCATGGCAACAGACATTTCTTCCTGTTCTTGGATTTTATGTTAGATACGACTTTAAAAAGGAGCCTGTGCTGAGAAATGGGATTGAAGCATATGTTATTCCTCTGAGAGCTAAGGCTGTTTCTGTATTAAGAACAGGCCTGAATAAAACAAATGCTGGTAATCAGCTTTTGTCTAAGAAACTTCATTCACTTTTTTCAAAAAAAAGACTAACCCAACTAAATAAAAATCAAACAAGCACTGATCCTTCTACATCTTAAAGCTAAAGCTACAGCTAAAATAGATGAGATGATTAACGTTGACCACAGTTTTTGCATGAGATAAAGATGAAGTATCTTATGAAGATAAAGCTTGATGCAATTGGAATCATTTAAATATCTGTCCTATTTTTTCCCTTTCCAGATACTACCGATTTCCTTCAGATAATTTAACCTTTTCAATTAAATATGTGTAATTAGGCTCTTTATATAACCTTGAATAGGTACCCTCTAGTACTTTTCCCATTTCTTCTAGATATCTCAGAGGCTACACGATGGAAATCATTTCTCAAGAAGACCAGGGTCAGAATGAGAGGAAGAATACTGTCTTAGAATTCTCCTACCGTGTACTCAGTTGCCCCATCCCAATCAAAAGGTATGAAATTTGAGTAAGAAATTAACTCTACCCCTTCTGAATGATTCGGACTGTAGTATATCTGCACAGGAAGACTGTCTAAAGGCCATTTTCCTTTAAATTAGTGCTTGTGTATCTATGTGTCATAGTAACTGAAGAATGCTTTCCCAACATTCTATAGAGACCCCAATCACTCATTCTCTTGGAAGTTGGCTGACTTAACAAGTAGCTACAGTATTTGATAAGTCTGTAACCCAGTATTCCATAACTTCTGGATTTCTGGTTGTTGAAGTCCATAAACTTCAAGCTGGTCTAGAAAATGGCAGAATCATGTTCAATTTCATCTGATGGTTTTTTTAAAAATGCAGTATCCATTGTTGCCTGATGAAGAGTTAATGTTTGGTGACCTAGTTGGCCAAATAAAAATATTTTCCTCATGAGTATGAAGGATGCTAAGGTTATATTCTAATCATAACTGAACTGTCCAGGCAACAAAACAAGGTATAATAGGACCTCGAATTAGGAAATAGTAAGTTTTTAGTTTGATGCACTGGATTTATTGAGAGAAGTAATGCTAAGCAAGTAATACCAACAGCAAGCATTTTGTAAAAGGAAGAAATAACTGTAAGCAGCCACATAGCAAATACAATAAAATTTGTCCATTCAAATTTACTTTTGCTACTTCAGTTAAAATAGGACTGTGGGTTTGTTTATCAGAGTCAAAATGAATTTTATCCTTGTCTTTAACAATAAATTGGTTCTAATTTAGTTAGCTGTTTTGCTGGATCGTGTATGAAATGTAGATTAGTTCTTGCAAAGTGAATGAATGGTGGCACATTAAGTGATGAACTGAACATGTAAATGCAGTGAACCCATTAATACTGAATTACTAAATAGCTATACAATGCCTTGAGACAATGCGGTTATTGTGCAATTATCTTGCCTCATTCCCAGAATTGAACCGAGGGGAGACCAAACATCATTGTCTTCCCTTTGTAACTCACTTATTTTCCCATGTTTTTTTCTTAGTACAAAACAAATGGTTTAGGAAGAAAAGATGGAATAGCCTTCCAATGCCTTCCAATTGATAGTTGCAAGATTTCTTTTCATTGTTAGAAAAAATTCAGTAGCAAAGATTATTTTGGGACAGATATAGGTCTCAAAGATGCTTTTTCAAAAGGCAATTGGACTGGGTTTGGTTTTTTTTTTTGAGATAACTATGAGCTGGATTACTGACAGACAGATACATACAAGCTAAATTCTGATATTTTAGGAGAGGAGCATAAGGCCACACCTATAGCTCTTGAGAATTGGAACCTCTTTTCTTTATAGCCTTCCATTGAACTGTGATATGACAGTGCTACTTTGGATCTTCATCTGGTTGACCCTCACAAAGACATTTTGCTAAATGACTGATGGATGGGGTGAGAAAGATCTATATGATCAGTTATATAGGGAGGGGTGGGGGGGTGGCGATCATGGTTAGGGAAGGTCTTGAGCCAAAGGAGACCACGATCCCTCAGACGACCGGGTGCGAGTCCCTCCTTGTGAAGTGGGGCCTAGGGAGGCAGTTGGGCGTGTTAGTTGTATACCTGGCTCCTCGCTATGCAACAACAGCCCTGCCCGAGCTCCTAGAGGTGATAGCCGAGGCGGTGGTTGAGACCCCCAGACTTTTAGTCATGGGGGACTTTAACCTGCCGTCGGCAGGCGAAACCTCTGGTGCAGCTCGGGAGTTCATGGCTTCCATGACAGCCATGGACCTGACCCAGGTAGTTGTAGGCCCTACCCATGAGGGCGGACGCACCCTGGATCTAATCTTCGTCTCGGGACAGTGGAGTAGTGATCTGGGAATAGGGGATTTAGTCATCACACCCCTGTCATGGACAGATCACGCTCTCCTTCGGCTCGACTTTCCGATCGCTGCACCTCACTGCGGGGAGGCGGAACCGGACATTCCTATATGGTTCCGCCCCAGGCTCCTGATGGACCCGATAAGGTTCCAAAGGGAGCTTGGGCCAATTCCTGTGGACTTGCCCCGCGACTCGACTGAGGACCTAGTGGCCGCATGGCTAAGTGCGGCCACGGGGGCCTTAGACCGAGTCGCACCCTTGCGGCCTCTCTTGCGGCGACGAACTACCTGGGCTCCTTGGTTTACCGAGGGGCTCAGGGAGATGAAGCGCCACAAGAGATGCCTAGAGAGCAGATGGAGATCATCTCACTCCGAAGCCGACCGAACACTAGTGAGAGACCATATTAGGACTTACTTAGTGGCGATTAGAGTGGCCAAACGTGAGTATTGTGCCACTCTTATTGCATCCGCAGATAACCGCCCTGCCGCCCTGTTTGGGGTGACCCGCTCCCTCCTCCAACAGAGGCCGCGGGAAGCCCCTTTACAGGGTTGAGCAGAGGAATTTGGGATTTATCTGCAGGAGAAAATCACTCGGATTCGGAGCGAGTTACCCTCCATCGACAGTGGCCCAGTCGAGCGTGCCGAGGCTGTTCTTGTGACACCATCTTGGGAGGAGTTTGATTTTGTTACTACCGAGGATATGGACAAGTTGTCAAAGAGACTTAAGGCCACCACATGTTTATTGGACCCGTGTCCCTCCTGGCTTGTACTGGCATCCTGGGAGACGACACGAGGCTGGCTCCAGGGCATTGTCAACGCATCTCTGAGTGAGGGGTCCTTGCCCGCCGTCTTGAAAGAGGCGGTAGTAAGGCCCCTCCTCAAGAAGCCGTCCCTGGATCCAGCATTATTAGAGAACTATCGTCCCGTCTCCAACCTTCACTTTTTAGTGAAGGTTGTTGAGAGTGTGGTGGCTCAACAGTTTCCACCACACTTGGAGGAAGTTGATTATCTAGACCCGCGCCAGTCCGGCTTCCGACCCGGTCACAACACTGAGACGGCATTGGTCGCATTGGTTGATGATCTCTGGAGGGCACGGGATAGAGCATTTTCCTCTATCCTAGTCCTATTAGATCTCTCAGCGGCTTTTGATACCATCGACCATGGTATCCTATTGTGCCAACTGGGGGGGTTGGGGCTGGGAGGCACCGTTTTGCGGTGGTTCTCGTCCTACCTCTCTGGTCGGTCGCAATGTTGGCAGGGGGGGCAGAGGTCGGCCTCGAGGCCCCTCATATGTGGGGTACCTCAGGGGTCGGTCCTCTCGCCCCTACTGTTCAACACATATATGAAGCCGCTGGGGGAAATCATCTGTGGTTTTGGGGTGGGATATCATCTGTACGCTGATGATACTCAGTTGTACATATCCACCCCAGACCACCCCAATGATGCCGTCGAGGTTATGTCCCGGTGTTTGGAGGCCGTACGGATCTGGATGGGTAGCAACAAACTCAAGCTCAACCCATCCAAGACTGAGTGGCTGTGGCTTCCGGCACCCCGATTCAGCCAGATTATTCCAACTCTGGCCATTGGGGGCGAAACACTGGCCCCCGTGGAGAGGGTGCGCAATTTGGGTGTCCTCCTGGACTCACGGCTGTCTATGGACGACCATGTGGCAGCCGTGGCCAGGGGGGCATTTCATCAGGTACGCCTGATGCGCCAATTGTGCCCCTTACTGGACCGGGGTGCCTTACGCACAGTCACTCAAGCACTCGTGACGTCTCGACTCGACTACTGTAATGCTCTCTACATGGGGCTTCCCTTGAGGTGCACCCGAAAGCTACAGCTAGTCCAGAACGCAGCCACGCGGGTGATTACGGGAGCGCCTAGACACTCCCATATAACACCAATCCTGCGCAAGCTGCACTGGCTTCCTGTGGTCTTTCGGGTGCGCTTCAAGGTTCTAACGACCATCTTTAAAGCGCTCCATGGCTCGGGGCCTAGTTATATGCGAGACCGCCTCCTGCCCCATACATCCCTCAGACCGATACGCTCCCACAGAGAGGGCCTCCTCAGGGTGCCGTCGGCCAGACAATGCCAACTGGCGACACCCAGGGGGAGAGCCTTCTCTGTGGTGGGACCAGCCCTTTGGAATGACTTACCCCCTGAACTCCGTACCATCTCCGACCTCCGCCTCTTCCGCAAGTGTCTGAAGACACACCTATTCCAACTAGCCGGCCCTCCAATTCTGACTCATAGATAGTTTTAAAATGGGGATTTTAATTCGGTTTTAGCACAGGTTTTTTAGTCGAATAAGTTTTTTAAAAAAGTTTTATATGTTTATATGTTTTTTAATATTCCTGTGCGCCGCCCTGGGTCCGTTTGGAGAAGGGCGGGGTATAAATTCAATAAAATCAAAAATCAAAATCAAATCAGTTCCATTTCTGTGTTTATATGTATGTTTCTGTATCTATAGGTGTATTTCAGCCACAGCAAGTAATATCAAAGGAAAGTAGTTGTGACATACCCTGTTTCCCTGAAAATAAGATCTCCTCAGATAATACCCAATCGGGCTTTTGAGCGCATGCGCTAAAATAAGCAGTCCTTCAAAAATAAGCCCTCCCTGAAAATATTGCAACACAGCAACAGCCATGAGGTGACCACACTTGCCATCTCCTGCACCTCAAAAATAATAAGACCTCCCTCAAAATAAGGCCAAGTGCTTATTTCAGGGGTCAAAAGAAGACCTTGTCTTATTTTCAGGGAAACACGGTAGTTCAGAGTGTCTGTGCCCAGAGATTTAAAAGTTTATGTTCTAGATGAGCAGGCAAGGCCAAAAAACAACAACACCTAAATTTGGAACAGGCAACAAATATTCAAACATAGAGCAAAGGAGGAATTTTCATCAGATTTATCAGAGATATCTTCATTAAGGGGCAAATCGAGAAATTCACTAAGAAGTGAGCTAACAGTTATTCAGCAAATGTATTCTAGATGCTTGAATAAAATGAATTCAGCAGGAAATTAGTGCTTCAAACTGCATTTTCAAATTTTAATTAGTGCTGAAAAGCATCAAAGGGAAAGACAACAAAATATCAGTGGAATAGAAAAATCAGAAAAGAGAATTTGTAATCTGTAATTACAGGTAGAATCAAGGAGACAATTGTAGACAAGGAAACGAGAATTTCTTTTGTAAGAAAGTATGACTAAATGTTTACTGAGTATTGTCAACAATGTGCTTGGCAATTACTTTGATTGCCAGCATGGTTTCCTTACAGGTAGGTTTTATCTGACTTTCAGGTAGGAGGAAACCGTACTGGCCATGGTCACGAAGCTCAAAGGCGAATGAATATTTTATTCCTTCGTCGTAAGCCCAATCTATGGAACTTCCAGAACAAGGATCTGAAAAAACAAATAATGTTAAAAACAACTGGAACACAAAAGGAATGATGAAATAGGAAGACTGGCTATGTGAGATTAGTCTGAGAAAAAGCTTTTCACCAGAGCTACCTCCATTGGTTTAAATGAAACAATAAGGGCTAGCATAGGGAATTAAATGGATATTGTTATTTCAAGGCACCCAACTATCTATGTCTTCATCCATACTTTTTAAAATCATGCTTAAATTCTCTGCTTGTATTCTGAAGTCATACATACTTCTTATGAGATGCCAGTAAGGATTGGGATTCTTATTTTTCTTCTTCTTCAGATTGATTATTTACAATTGTGTCCATTCTTAGAGAAGGGCTGGATAAATCCCTGCAGTTTTCTTGGCAAGGTTTTTCAGAAGTGGTTTGCCATTGTACCTTTCCTTTTTTTAAAATTCAATCAGAATAGAATTATAAGGGATCTTGGAGGTCATCTATCCAATCCCCTACTCAAACAGGTGACCACTGTACCATTTCAGACAGATAATTGTCCAGTATTTTCTTAAAAAGTTCCAGTGATGAAGCACCGATAACTTCTGAAGACAAAATGTTCCACTGGTTAATTTTTATCACTGCTCGGAAGTTTCTCCTTAATTGCAGGTTGCTTCTCTCCTTGATTAATTACCATCCATTGCTTCTTGTCTTGCGCTTTGGCGTTTTGGAAAATTGGTTGACCCCTGCTCCTTTATGGCAGCCCCTCAAATACTGAAATACTGCTATCATGTCACCCCTAGTCTTTCTTTTCTCTACGCTAGCCATACCCAATTCTTGCAACGGTTCTTCATATGCTTTTTGTCTCCAGACCATTAATCATCTTGTTACATGCTGACAGCCAAATAGTAGGTTCCAACAAGGTCCTCCATTCTGGCGGGAGAAAAGTCAAAGCCAATTGGCTGAGCCATCTGACAGCTCCCTATAAAAGGGCTAGCTGTTAGACAGGCCTGTGCTGGATTTGTAAATAGTTGTATAATAAAGAGCTGTTGTTTGTCTCCGAAGCCTGAGTCCTGTTCTCATAATCCATTCACCCGATCTAACACATCTTAGTGCAAGGGTCTCCAACCTTTGCAACTTTAAGTCTGAAGGACTTCAGCTACCAGAATTCTCCAGCCAGCAAAGCTGGCTGGAAAAGTCTGGGAGCTGAAGTCCTTCAGACTTAAAGTTGCAAAGGTTGGAGACCCCTGTCTTAGTGGATAAATGTTTGTTAAATAGTTTTAGAAAATGAGGTCTCTTGAAATTATGAGGTAGATTGCTTTATTAACTGTCAGTACTATTTGGTCTGGAACTTACACATTTACCTCTCTTGTTAGAAAAGGATGTTTGTTAACTTATAGAACACAGAAAACTCTGGGGGTAAAATATCCAGTTATTTGAAAGAGAAAAAGTGAGATCACCAGTCCAGATATGCAAATATAAAAGAGAGCTTGCAGAAAACAGTTGAGATCTACAGATAGACAAAGTTAGATCGAAAAAACATCACGAGGAAAATTGCATAATAAACTTCCTGCTCCATCTGAATGACATTTGGTGTCAGTTATGGGAATTTATTGTAATACAATGTCATATGATGTGGTGTGTCTTTGTAGAGATTTCATCAGACAGATGGAAGTTCAAATCAGCACTTTCAGTGGGAAAAGGCTAATTTAACAGTTAGATGAAAAGCTGATATGAAAGTATATAGTCTGATTTTGAAAAGTTATCTGTTGCAATCATAGAGAACAAAGGGAATGTTCAACACCTATATGAAGCCGCTGAGCGAGATCATCCGTGGTTTTGGGGTGGAATACCACCTGTACGCTGATGATACTCAGTTGTACATATCCACCCCAAACCACACCAATGATGCCGTCGAGGTGCTGTCCCGGTGTCTGGAGGCTGTACGGGTTTGGATGGGGAGTAACAAACTCAAGCTCAACCTGTCCAAGACCGAGTGGCTGTGGTTTCCAGCACCCCGGTTCAGCCAGATAAGTCCAACATTGGCCATTGGGGGCAAACAACTGGCCCCCGTGGAGAGGGTGCGCAACTTGGGTGTCCTCCTGGATTCCTGGCTGTCCATGGAGGACCATGTGACGGCCGTGGCCAGGGGGGCATTTTATCAAGTACGCTTGATACGCCAGTTGCGCCCCTTACTGGACCGGGTGGCCCTTCACACAGTCACTCAAGCACTCGTGACATCCTGGCTGGACTACTGTAACGCTCTCTACATGGGGCTCCCCTTGAGGTGCACTCGAAGATTACAGTTAGTCCAGAATGCAGCTGCACGAGTGATTATGGGTGCCTCAAGGCAATCCCACATAACACCTCTCCTGTGCGAGCTGCACTGGCTACCTGTGGCCTTTCAGGTGCACTTCAAGGTGCTGACGACCGTCTTTAAATCGCTCCATGGCTCAGGGCCTAGTTAGATACGAGACCGCCTCCTGCCCCATACATCCCTTCGACCGATCCGCTCCCACAGAGAGGGCCTTCTCCGGGTACCGTCGACCAGGCAATGCCGGTTGGCACCGCCTAGGGGAAGGGCCTTCTCTGTGGCGGGCCCAGCCCTCTGGAACAATCTACGAACGAACTACGCACCACCTCGGACCTCCGCCTCTTCCGCCAACGTCTCAAGACTTATTTATTCCAACAAGCCGGCCTAGCATAACCCCCGTTTTCTGACTTTTAAATGTGGATAAATTTTAAATTCTTAGGGTTTTAAAATGGGTTTTAGCATGGGAATAATTTAATAGTTTTTTAATGATATATTTTTGTATTTTGTATGGTTTTTAATATTGCCTGTGCGCCGCCCTGGGTCCTTGCAAGGAGAAGGGCGGGGTATAAATTTAAAAATAAAAAAAATTAAAAAAAGAATATAGAACAATGCCATTGTTTTTCATTTCAAGGCAAAAATGGACACTAGTTCAAAGTTTGCAATGAAAGGCATTAAATAAAACTTCATTTCCTATAACTTTAGGAACTTTAAGAGGTGAACTGCTTAAAGGGAAAACCAGCATTCAAGTAATTATAAAGTGAAGAATTACAATATTTGAGTTTGGAGAATCAATAGATCAAGATGATTAAGAAATATATAATATACTTGTTATGATTAACAATGAAATTAATTCATTAGAAAATATTATTTTATTTTAATTCTATTGTTCCCTCAATTGACATTGAAAAAGATTTTTTTTTAAATTGTAGATTGTTTTGTGTTGGCATTGTAAGAAATTTGAAGTTTCTTTAAGTCATATGGTACAGCTATGAGTTAATTTTGGCTTTAAATCATTACCTCTGTCAATATAATTTTATGAAGAAATATTCTTATTAATTATAGTTAAGCAGCTTAATCTGAAATGGAGCTAAATTCATAAAACATGGAATTTCTTATTGCATGAAAATTTTTGCCTGCACTGAACCTGGAGTACAGCACAGAGAGTATTTTGAAAGTAATTTTACTTGGTTTTGAGGCATATTGGAGAGTATTATTTACCTATTTACAGACTTTTCAGTGTAAAATGCAAATAAAACATTTTGAAGCAGAGTTTTGCTAGTACAAATACTTACAAATTGTGGTTGCAATTGGTCCATGTATATACTCTGTTTGATGGAGGCTATGTAAAGCATCCATAGCTTCCTTAGCCAATTCATTCTATATTTTAAAAGAAAAAATATTAGATCAATAATCCAGATTCTCCTTTCTTTCTTGGCAAATTCAACTGCATACAAATTCAATGATATCCCAATCACTTTCATATAATTTATATGAAGATAGGAACTTGCCTTCAGCCAGAAAAGGATATTTCTTCCTCTAGCGCCGTACGACAAGCATCTGAGGTCCTATTTAATACCTGCTAACTGAGCCCTATGGAGTGTCACAAGTAAATTAAATTTTGGTTGATTTTAAAGCTCTTGGACAATCATAGATTTGGGACCCAGTCCATATGTAATTACACGTAATGGAGCATTGATGTGACTAGAGGCCACAAACAATGAATTTGGATTCCCACTTCTGTTGAAAGACAGTTGGGAATTTTATCCCTATCCAAGCTGTACAATTTGGACAGAAAATCAGCTGAATGATTTGTGCTGTATCTAGACATGTGTGGTTATACAGATGTATACCTAATATGCTCCATGTCTCCTGCTGAGACTGCAACAATAGTCTGCATGCAAGCCAGGATCCAAATATGCCTCTCCATTTGCCTATTGGTATATGCACATAAATGCATTTTAATCCTTAATAGTAGAAAAGTTAAGTAGGACCTTTTATTTGAAGGAATACCAACTTCTATGTCTATTTAGATCAGTGGTAGTCAATCTGCCCATTAGTGGGTGTTCCAGCTTTCATGGTGGGCGGTAGGGGTTTTGTCTGATACTGAAGCACTTTCCTTTTTTTTAATTTAATTGACTTCCCTACTTCATAAATCACCATTACTGTGGAACCGGTGAGCGGTTAGAAAATTTTACTACTAACAGAGATACAAAAGTGGGTGGTACGTATAAAAAGGTTGACTACCCCTGATTTAGATTAAAGGTATAAAATATACTTTTCTTTGTTGCATCTGTCCGAGACATTTTTAAAGATAATTTGCTGAGGCTTTTTTCTGCCTGTTTTGTTCTCCAGAAGTACAAAGATACCCTGCAAAGATGGGGATTTTTCAGTGGTTACATTCCTATTACACAAGAACTTAGCCTGGTGCCAACTTTTTTGGTGCCAAGAGAGAACACTTTTGTATACTGACACATTTTAACATATTTTACTTAATTACTGAATGTACTGTTTTGAAGACTGTCATTTTGTAAAACTGATAGGATGAAAAGCTGTATAAAATGTACCTACATTGTTTAGAGAACATTAATATTATGTATATGTTGGCAGGTGACATAGCATCTTCTTTACCTTGGAGAAAATTGAATTTCAGAGATTGGAAACCAAATCCTAATTTTAGATGATTAGCATTTATAGCATCCTGCAATCTTAGCAATGTTCTCTAACTTGCTACCCTACAGATAGGTTGAGGTGGCAAATCGCAAAAGCCAATTTCATTGACAGGCAATTTGTAAAATGAAGTTTTGCCTAGAATCAATAGGAGAGAATACATGAAGCTCAGGTTTGAACTGTGGAGTCCTTGATGCTTTCTGAATTGTTTGCTTGCAAGTAAACAACCAAACTCAGAGAGCACCAAGATCTTTAAATCGTCTCATGGAGCAGATCAGCTCTACATTTTGCAATTCATTAATCTGTGAAACTTTAAACAGATATAAGCTATTTCTGTAATATGAGTACCAATAAAGGAGAATATTTGTAGCTCAGGATTGAAATGAGGTGGGGCCTGCCTTCTGCCAGATGTTTCACTACCCAAACTAGGTAATATTATCAGTGCTAGTAATATATATTATATATAGCATATAATATATATTATATATTATATATATTATATAATATAATCACCAGGATTGATTATATTACTAGCATCTTCTAGCATTGATGATGTTACCTAATTTGGTAATAAAATGTCTGCAAGGAAACAACCAAGCTCAGAGAGAACCAAGGACCCTGCTGCAATATGATTCTGGGTTAATTATTATAAATTGTATTGTATTGCGTTGTGTTGTGTTGTGTTATGTTTGGTTTTGTTCTGTTCATCATTGATTAGGGTAAAGGGTCAAAGAGACCCCTTGGGTGTTGTTTGTCATTTTCAGGAGGTGGCTGGGCTCCATTCCAGGGAGAACAATGTGGTTACAAGTTCTTTTGATTTATTTGCATCCTATTGCTTTTCTCCTTAGCCATGGCCAAGAAGGCATTTTTATTTATAGTCAAATAATTATCACCATCCCATCTCAGATCACCTCCCAACTGCACCTTCTGTTATTGGTTACATGTGAATTCAAGGAGGCAATCTAAATGTAGTAGATAAGCAATGACCATCTGGTTATTCCTTTTGTTTTGGTCTATTTATTGAGAATGTGGATTTTTGATCATCAATGAGCAACTCCGTGATTCAGGCTATAAAAGCAAATGGTTTCTTAATCTGAACTTTCTATACTTTCATATTATCTCACCAGGAACACCACTAATGGAAAATGATCCTTGTTGACATCTGCTTGTATTGGACAGGGGAACCTTTCAAAACTGTTTCTGCAAAGAAAAACATCTCATTTTGAATGTGAGGTGATTGCCAAAAGTTCAGATTATTTTAAAAACTAGCAAGAACTTTGTGATAGTACGTACTGGTTGGGAAGATGGAGAGTGGCTTTTACAAGCCTTTTTCTGGGGCTGGATGGTGTCAACACCAGCATTGTTGGGCACCTGCCAAAGCCTATGCTTCAGAGGGGCTTTTCAGCTTGCTGTAAGAGCTGCTGCTGCTTCTCCTTCTTGAGTTTCCTATCCATGTGCTATCTCTCACCAAGCAAACAAGCAGGCAGAGAAGATGGATGAGGAACTATAAAATGGTATGAACTGCCAAGATGGATTCTTCTGTGATTATTCACAGAGTTCCCTGATCTATGGCTTGAAATAGCACACAGGTCAAAAATTGCATTAAAATGTGTAATTTGGGGAAATTGTTTAAGGGAGGGAAAAGTCTCTTGGGGAAAGTCTGTTTCCCTCTTAATATGCCAATTTAAAAAAAAAAAATTCTAGGTGACTTATTACATGAAAACAATAAACATTTTGTCCCTGCATGTATAGGGTGACCAAAGAAGGGCAAATATCACATCCTGGCTCTGCAAACTGCACTAGTATAAGTTTGCTTCCGGATTAAATTCAAGGTGTTAAGTCATCACCTATAAAGCCCTTTGTGGCATGGGGACAGGCTACCTATGAAACTGGCTTCACCCCATCACATCAGCCTGTCTCACTTGTTCAGATAGGGAAAGTATGCTACAGACCCCATCAGTCAAAGAATTTTGACTGACGGGGTCTAGGAAGTGAGCCTTCTCTGCCCCTGCCCCTACATTAAGGATCATCTTTAACTTAGAGATGAGGCTGGCTCAAACTCTCCTGGCCTTCTGTAGAGATGTCAAATTTGGCTCTACTGCCTTGCGTGGAGGGCACAACAGACCAGACGTGGGTTCCTATCAGTTTGGCCAGGTTCAGACAAATAGGTAGTAACTCGGCCAGCCACGCCCCTGAACCGGTTCTATTGGTGGCTCCGTAGGTGCTGCCATCTTGTTTTTTGCTTCTGTGCACATTTTTACCTACTGTGCATGCGTGCATAGCACACATGAAGTGTGCACACCCCCTCCCCGAAGCACATCCCTGTGTGAACTGGCAGTAGTAGAAAAAGCCGGAGCCCATCCCTACAAAGGAACATGCAATTATGGGTTTGGTTGGTGCCATGAACGCCCTCATCCACCTTAATTAATCAATGTTAAACGGCCATCTTGGCATTTTAAAAAATCTTTAAACTTTATGTTATAAGCGTATAATTTTAAAATGTTTAATTCAAATTAATTAAAATATTCTAATGTTAACTTTATATGCTGTTTTATATATTATATATACACCGTCCAGATCTCCTCCTTAAAGGAGATAGGTGATCTAGACATATGAAATATAAATTTTAAAAAAAGGGAAAACATGTTTAAATACTTAAAATTAAATAACCAAATATAAAGGGCAAGCAGAAACTTTTGGGATGGCCGGGAGTTATTTTAAAGATTCAGAGGAGGCACGGACAGTGAGAGAGGTGTTTTTAATTTTTAAAACATGTCTTTGAGCCTGTTTCAGGGTTTCCACTGCAGTTTTCTGCAAGTTTTTTTTTTTTAACCTTGAAATAGCAAGAAAATGTCTTACTTACAGTATATTCACAATGATTAGCTCATCTCGTTTGGCTTTTTTTAAGCTCCCAGAAGAGTTCTGGAAATTGCATATGGTCCTAAGGCTATTCATTTTTTGTTGTATCCTTATGAAAACCTCCCTTTTTCTACATACCAGTTTGCCATGAGTAGGCGCTTCTTCTTCTGTATAGCCATAAGGAAAAAGCAGCATCTGAGAATAGGCATGGATGCTTATATATCCTTTGATAGAAGCAAGGTGTGCACGAATAAAGGTTGTGACTGCCTTTGTTTCTGGCTCAGATTCAGCTGAGGAGCCACAGTATATAAATTCACAAGGGTCATGCAGTTCTTCATATTTGTCTGCTGCAAGGAAAAATATTAAGAAGAGTTGCTCATATGAAAGCTATTTGTATTTCTTCCCAATACCGATGCACAGGATGGGCATCCATAATATGTTTTTTATGTAAGCCTTTGAATTTGTGATAACAAGATAATGAAAGCCTTGAAATATTGGTCATTTTTCAATCTACATAGTTTGAGGACCCTAGCCTTATAGGCATAGTTCTGATTTTTTGTTGAACAGATACAGCTTTTTGAAAAAAGGATTGGCACATCACAAATATTCAATACTTTAATATTTCTCATAATGTAGGACTAGCAGGACAAATTGGCATTAATTCTAGTCTAACTTAGTGATTGTCCCTGATTCTGCTATGCATCCTATGCATTAATCCTGTACATGAGAGAAAACTAATCGAGTTCTATGCAAAAGTGATCTCAGAATCTATCACTTTCATCCCAAAATGACTAAAATAGCTCCACCCCTTTTGTGTGTACTTGTGACATCATGAGCTGTGATGGTGCAGTGGTTAGAATGCAATACTGGGGAATACTTCTGCTGACTGCCAGCTGTCAGCAGTTCAGCAGTTTGATTCTCCCTGGCTCAAGGTTGACTCAGCCTTCCATCCTTCCGATGTTGGTAAAATGAAGACCCAGATTGTTGATTCTGTAAACTGCTTAGAGAGGCTGTAAAGCACTGTGACGCGGTATATACGGTACGTCTAAGTCAGTGATGGGTTGCCAATTTTGTTATTACTGGTTCAGGCATGCTCCCCTGTGTGTGTGATGATTCTGCGGATGTGCAGAAGCGTTCGGATGGGTGGGTGGGCAGAGCCTCTCGCTGGCACTACTATCAGTTCAGCTGATCTTGGCCAAACCAGCAACAACCCACCTCTGGTCCAAGTGCTATTACTATCATGAAGCACATATAAAAGTGCCAGAGCTTCTGTAGCATCAGCATGGTGCTGCTTTCATCATTTGTGTTACCTTGACCACTTTGAAGTTGTTTTTCCCCCCCCAACTTATTCTGGGATTGATATTTGCTTGTGGGATTTAAGGAAATCACACCGTTCTCTTTTCTTACATTCTACTTACAGCCCCAAGCAGCTTTGAAATTCCTGTTCAGGTCAGTGCCGATGCAATCACTGTTAGAGTTATTGGAACGGTTCTTTCTCCACATGCGATCCTGTAGGGCAAAAACGATTGAAGTCCATTATTTTGTATTTTTATTAATTCTGAACTTATTATCAATTTATTTGCAAACTATAATGTAAGTGGGTAGAAGGACTGTGGTGCTATATACCACTTCCGCACATGTTTTCTTTTGTATTACTGATCAGTAGTATAACATCCAAGTTACCTTTACTTTTTATCTCTGAGTAAAAATAAATGCATCTACATTAACTTTTGGAATTGCTTACACACTATGTTTATTACATTTTAAATCTGAGTTGTTGTTTGTCAGTGGTCTGAGTAAGTATAATCCTACTTTCCTGCTGTGCTGACATCCAAGTAAGGATGACATTTGAGTAATTCAAAGACGTACTCATATGAGAGAAGATGCTGCTTATTATACACTGTAATTTCTGATGGATTTCATCCTGTTCTGTATGAGTAAGGGAGCTATAATCTGTAAAATATCAGATAACAATATACTCATTTGCTTTAATTTGCATGTTGCATTTTTTAAATCCTTGGAAGTAATTAACTGATATGAAGACTAATGAAGCCCTCTTATGACTTTTTTCTGTCTTTAGTTAACGAAAGGATTACATGAAGAAGCAGCTATGCTTTTAATATTAATTATGGTAGGAAAAAGACCCACCAGAGAAGGACAGATAGACACATTTCTCTGTGATTAATTTCATTTTTTTGGTGTTAGAACACATATAACCTTTACAGATATTCTAACATTCCAGTAGTAAGAAAGCTTCCGTTGAAATTTTCTACTCTCACCAGAATTCATTTTAGTAAAAGAAATAGTGTTTTCTAGAAAGGAATAAACATGAACAGTACTTTGGTCCATGTCCAGACATAACCATCAATGTTGAAGACTGGGAGAACATAGAAATTTATGTTGTCTAAGAGTAGTGTCATGTCCTTGTCTCTTCCATAAGTCGTGACAGCCTGTAACATAAAAAGACATGTATATTAAAATAAAATAATTTTTAATAAACTGAGAATATTGGAAACATCACAATAATTATCTTTTGAAGTATATTTTCATTCTGCCATTCCTCATCTACCTATAGTAGGTAACATTAATGAAATCTATAATATAAATAATAATTTACAATTATTTTACAATATTTACATTGGTTATGTTTTTTTGGGCCCCTACTGATGTCAGAATTAGTGATGGGAAAATTTATTTTCAGAGGGAAAGCAAAGATCACTCTTTCTTAAACGCTGTCTCCTGTTTCACCTTATATAGAAAACTTCCAGGAGGGCTTAAGAAGATTATTTGGGGCTTGGAGAGACTGGCATGGAAGAATCTAAAACAAGCCTTAGGGAATCAGATCAAGAGATTTTGTAGCCCAACATGTCAAATTGTGGCTAGCCAGATGCCTACAGAGACAAAATGCGTGCGCGCGCATACACACATACTTGACCTAAATCAGCAGATTTCTAATAGCTTGTACCTTTCAGTTCCCCTTAAATAACTCTTTTCTAAAAAAATTGCTTTTTAAAAAAGAATGAAACAAAGAAGGTCACATCCTCTCCAGCATTCAACACCCAGATAAGCAGAGAATAACACTAGACAAACAATCAAGCAAAAGAAAACAGCTTCATCAAACAACAATGAAGAACGAAACCACATCCCTACCAAAGCTGCCAGGCAAGTTACTGAATCTAAACACTGAGCAAAATTTACCTTTACTTATACTGATATTGTTACCTAGTTGGATAATGAAACATCTGCGAGCAAGGGGGACCAAGGACTATATAATTCAGCTCAGCTACACATAATAGCTTCTAGTTGAATATGCCCACATGCTAACTGATGATATAGTGCCTGTCCTATCCTAATCCAATTATTTACTCTAGGGTGAATATAGTACTGAGTTCATGACAGTGTTGATAAGTATATTTTACTAACCTCCTTTACAAACCATTGGCAAAAGGCTGGTGAGATCCACTCTCGTGCATGAACACCACAATCCATAAATATAGCTTTCTTTGGGTTACTCTGTTTCCCAACCTGTTTCCAGGGAAAATTAAGCTTTTACAACTTTCTTATGTTTACTTTGCATAATAATCGATCTGTTTCTGGTGTTACAATTAATTTGCATTTCCTTTGATTTTCTTACTTCTAGCTTTTTTTGAAATTTTCATTAAAATTGTTTATTTTAGGGAACCAGACATGTAAAATTGTATTCTGAGAAAGTTGTGTAATAAAATACGTGTACATTTTACTACAGTTTGAAACCAAAGAGATGAACATTTGATGGAGTGATTTTTTAAAAATGTATGACATAGAATGAATGAGTAGGTTTAACCATACTTTCCATTGTAGATCAGTTTATTCTTGTGTCAGCTAATGCAGTTCAATACTACAACTGTCTGTTAATCTACTTTCTCATTATACATTGGCTATAGATGTACACTTATTCATTAAATGCTTGAATTATATCGGTACTTTTACCTTAAGAACATACATAGGCCGCTCCTCATAAGTCTTTCCAATCTCAATCCTGGAGATCAGTTTGGCATGTTTTTTGGCCATTCGCTCAGTCCATGCAGCGATCTAAGAGGATCACATAATAACAGAATTAAGAGAATCTTAAAAGGTTAGAATATGCTTTGTTTTTTTAAATTACCTAAGCAATTAAAAAAAAAAAGTTTCTTTCAGTGCATCATACCTTTTCCCATTCATTGTATCTTGTGTAGAAGTATTTCTTACGGAAATGTTTCCCTCCATCGAATTGATTCTCAATTTCATCTTGTAGATTGTGGAATACAATTCTGTAATAGGAAACAAAATTCAATTAAATATGTAGTCTTGCTTTCCCTGAAACCTTGTGGTTTAGGATTTCTTTGTCCCATGTCTACCCTACAGATACCTCTCACATACCTATATTAAAAAGTATTCCTTTTTTCTCTCTTTTTCGCTTTGTTAAAACTTGCATTATAAACAAGTGGACTGCTCCCCCCCCCCCCGTGTTTGGCTCACCTTATTCTGTAAATTTATAGGAATAAAGATAGCCAATGGAATTTAAAAAAGTAGATTTGGTATCCACAATTAAATGATCAAAGCCCAGCTCCCTTTTTAATGTATCTGAGGACAGGATTGATCCAGTGACTAGCAAGGGCTGCATT
This sequence comes from Rhabdophis nuchalis, assembly GCA_039707465.1. Classification (NCBI taxonomy): domain Eukaryota; kingdom Metazoa; phylum Chordata; class Lepidosauria; order Squamata; family Natricidae; genus Rhabdophis; species Rhabdophis nuchalis. Next base: position 33,905,190 of record CM077645.1, read on the forward strand.
GTATCTTACCCCAAGTGAAGCACAAGCCACTCCCATCCCTAAGATGTCACATAGCTCCTGGGAAGTTGCTTTAAAACACTACTTCCAAGCACTAGCTCACTTTTTGCTTGTATTTAAATATTTATATTTCCAGATTAATAGTTTATTTTTTCCTCAAATTGAGTCTGTTCTGTATCAGGCAGTCCATTTGGAAATCCATTTTTGCATGCCTGTGCAATTTATAGATTTCAAGGCTGGCATCAATGAAGCACTGATGATATCTCAGGATGAAGACAGACCAATCCGTAGCCTTGGAATTTGATCAAAATGGCTCAGTCAAGGGAGGAACCAATGAGGAACCAGATTTCTTGGACTCACAAGACATGGACAAAACATAGATCAGCTTTTAGGGTTTATGTAAGAGTCTATTCAGCTCAGCTGAGTTTCCTGTGTGCTGCTGAGAAGTACACCTCAAAGCAGCTCAGTCTCTCTCTGAAGATACCATCTACAGTTGCTAGCAAAACATCAGAACAAAAGAAAATTAACCAGAGGCATTCAGCCCCAAAGTTCATCACTGCTTTAATGTATAAATTCTTAAAATAAATAAATGATGGATCATAAAAAGTTTTATGTGTCACCATAATATGTGAATTCTGGTGAATCGATTATTTTATATGTACAAATGGAAAGAAACGACTTCGTTTAAAATAATATGGTGAGCCTTTCTGAAGAAGGTTTTTAAACTGAGCATAGTGGGGAAGTTGTCAACCAGTAGTGCAATTCAGCCGGTTCTATCCGGTTCGGGCGAACTGGTAGCAGTGGTGGCAGGAGGCTCCGCCCACCTGCCTGGACATCATCATGTCCTGTTTTTGATGCTCTGCACATGTGCGAAAGGTCCCGCACATGTGTGGAGGTGGCGCATACGCTCACATTTGCAAACAGATAGCAAAGGTAACTTGATTTCACCCCTGGGGTAATCATATTAATAAGTGCATCAGAAATGCAACATCATGTTATTCTATGCAGCCTTTAATACTATTTAACACAGGAAGTAGAGTAGCTTGATAAAGTCAGAAATGAATAACTGATCCTGTAATCTGCAGAAAGCACACATACATAGTCATGATGACATAAATTAGCGATTTCTATTATAAATGTATTGTTCTGTTTAGCAAAATAACTGAAGAATGAAAACCTGCTTAAGTATCATTTACTGTTTGCTAACTTCCTATTTTTCTGTTTTGTATTGGATTGCCCTCATTAAATAGAAATGATATTTAGATGAAATCAGTGGAGGAACTCCCACTGCTTCTAATGTCTCTGGATTTTAAAATCTGTAGTTATTGCAATACTACATCACAAGAGACAGTCAGGAAATTGAATTGATATATTATTGAAGGAGCAATAGTAAGAGAAGAGGAATATGGTTGTTCAAAAAAGAAAGCATGTCAAACCTCATGTTTATACAGGGAAAAGATCGAGTATCAAGCAGAAAGATTGAATAGCGAAATAGAATTTTGCATTGATTACCTTTTATCCAAGAACAAACAGCACCGATGTAAAGGGACTCACACCATACATAAGTACGTACAGAATATTGCAGATGTAGATGTAGCACAATATACTATTTTAAAAACTGGATTAAACTAAGACTAGTCCTGTTTATCTCATTTCTCCCCCCTGCCCCCCCACACATTTCAAAGTTTGAGAGGAAAGTTAAGGGCAAAATGGGTGTTTTAAGCTTGGAAGAAAGAGAAGGCATTTGTTCTTACATTTAAAGCCCCTGAAACCTATTCAAAAATGGCCTTTGGCCCCATCTGCTGTGGCCCTTGATATGTGGCCCTTAATATGTTGCGTACTCTGCATTGAAGAGTACTGGTAATTCTTTTAGCTTGATTTAAATTGTCTTTAATTAATTAACATATATTTACTCTTCATCTCTGTCTAATTCCTTCTGTCTGTCTCCTAAAGAAATTTATTTAATTCTATTTGGATTTCATTGATTGAATTGCTGATTATTTATTTATAGCATACAATTATTATTTATTTATAGCATACATTATTCTCATGAATCTGAATTTTGAACCACATACCTGTTTTGGATATGATTTTGCTCCAGGATCTTTTGAACAAAGTTTGTCTGGTCTGAACTGACTCTGAAATCCACGTTTTTCCCAATAAGAACATGTTGAACTGAATGAGGATGCCAAAAGTCAAGCTAGGTAAGGGAAAAAAGTATGGCAATTTTATCAATCCAGATTAGTTGAGTCTAACTTCAGCATTAATTTAGTATTTAGTATTTATTAAATTTGTATACCACACCTTCTCCCTTTCGGTATACAATATAGAATTTTTCATTTTCCTCAACCAGGAGATACTAGGAGGTAGAACTTCAAAACTTTACTGACATAATCCATAGCAGTAGCTGCTCAATGTAGACATTTCACTATACCTAATAGAGTCGTCCTGTTTTATTTTCTGTGTAAACAAATTCATTCTCTCTTTGACTTCCTGTGTATATGTAGCAGAGCAAAAGTAACTGTAGTCTCAATTAATGACTACTTGTTCAGCGACTGTTGATGGCTATGATGGCTTGAATGAGTAGGCTGGTGCTGAGAGTAACTATTAACATTGTAACTGAGCACTACTCATCAGAAAAAGATAGCTTTGGGAGAAAAGAATGCCAATTGATATGAGGCCATTGAATGACCAGTATGAAGCTATAAAATGGTTGCATAAAGGGAATGCCTTCATGTTCTGTTTTCTACTTTATAGATTTTAGCATATCTTCTAAAATAATAAAATGCCATAAGGTAAAAGATAAAGGTTCCCCTCACACATATGTGCCAGTCATTCTCGATTCTAGGGGGTGGTGCTCATCTTGGTTTCAAAGCCAGAGAGCCAGCGCTGTCCAAAGATGTCTCTGAGGTCATGTGGCTGGCATGACTAAATGCCGAAGGCGCAAGGAACACTGTTACCTTCCCACCAAAGGTGGTTCCTATTTTTCTACTTGCATTTTTACATGCTTTCAAACTGCTAGGTTGGCAGAAGAAAATGTCATATAATCACCAATATTTGAATGTTTACCCTCACAACATATCATTATTAATCTTTCAATATTTGTAATATGTAAATATTTTGCAGTATATTTATTGTTGACATGCAATGTTACTTCATATCTAACAATCTTATCAGCACCAAGATCAAAACAATTAAAATGCCAAAAAGTTTCATACAATTTATATTCAGAGGCATAGAGTTTACTTTAAAAAAATCATGTAAATATTTGGTAGTTTAAGCTAAAATATATCTGCACATACAATATATAGAGAGATTGTAAAAGCTAAACTACCGGAAATGGCTTGTTTTCATTTGCAGCTTTAATTATGTATTGAAAACACATTTACATAACTGAAGCATTTTTTATTTGAAAACACTATGTAGAAACACATGAAAAGAAGTTATGGTGCATATGGTTAAAAAGACTCCTCACCTGTATTGTAGAGGCCAGGTCCTTCAAGACATTTAGTTGATTTTCATTCTCAAGTTTCACTCGAAATACTTTGTCACTTCAATACAAGTAAAGCACAATTAAAAAAACATTACCATCAAACAAAGTCACTTTTTGTTCTATTTCCTTCCTCTCTTCATCTGATGTATGGTTGTAAATCATGCTAACATATAGCTAATCAAACCAGTAACTTCGCTTTCAGGAAATAACCACAATGAGAAATATCTACCTGTCAAAGGAATGTGCGAAGACACCCCCCAGAGGTGTAAAAAGGAGCGCTAGAAATGTAAGAATGAAAATCATGATTCCACTTTGTCTGTAAAGCTAGATCCTTATTTCTTATATATGCCTTTATATGCACACATAAGCAGTCAGCTGACTTCCTCTAAAGCTTTCATTGGATACTACATAATGGCTTTTGAATTTGCCGGATAATACACTTTTAGTCTTCCACTCATTATTACAAAACCTGAGCAGTAAAACATAACAAGAAAAACTGAAACTCAATCAGAAGAAAAATACCATTAAGTGTCATGTTGTATGGTGGGAGATAAACAGCTCTGCAGGATACTTCAGCACATATCAGCCTAGATAGGTGTAAGATAGAGATGAACAACATTTACACTGTTCAAAAGAGACCGTCAAAAAGCTAAAAAGAGAAGAAAAAAAGTAAAATACCTCTTCATCTGCAATCCACACCCAGATAAGCAAGGATTAACATCAGGATTAGTATCAGACCAACAATCAAGCAGTAAACAATACTCCAATCAAGGAACTACCAGCCAGACAGCCAAACAGTAAACAACAATCTTATCAAAAACTACCAAGAAGAAAACAACACTCCTCTCAATACTGAGACCACAAAAGACTCCACAGATAGGTGTGGCCCAGAATGATTTTTTTTGCAATGTTTTTATGTTTTTACCTTCGTAAGCTGCCTAGAGTCACATATGTGAGATGGACAGCAATAGAAATTCACTAAATAAACAAATAAAATTTCAGTTTACTTTTGCTCCATTTACTGGCCACTTTATCCTAACATGTGCTCCCATCCTAGCAAATGCTCCCTCTGACTGAAGGTAAACCAACCCTTTGTGAGTGCATGGAGACAATTTGAGTTAATCCTGGGCCTTTGTACCAGAAATGTCCTTGTCTGGATTTCTGTAGGTATAATTTGGTTCGATTTGAGGTCAGTGTGAGATTTGGAGAAACAGGGTGTATACATGATGATTTTGTTGTTTATGGGGAAAATAGGAGGATAAAGAAAATTTAAGTATGTTTTGAGTTATTTATACAAATAATAAAAATGAATATAACTAATGAATGAAATGGCAATTCAGAAAATCAGATGCTTTAAACTAAAGCATATACCTACAACATTACATAGGTATTGAATCATGTCATAATATGTGGATTCATATTGGATAGTTTTGGAGAAATTCTACTATCCATGTGTTCACGTGATTTGCTTTCCCTTTTTCACATGTACGGTAGAGAAATATGTAGGAGAGATCATCAGTCTCTGTTGACCCTTATGTGACACTTCAAATAAATCTGCTCTATTTATCTGAACAGAAAGATTCGAAGAATTTCAGCAGTTATGGTTCACATTCCTTCTTAATTGTTTCTCTCTTTCTTTCTTTCTAGTCTGCCTGCTGCATTCTTAATGTCTTCATTAATTCTCTGATTCTTTCCTCACAAGTTTGATTAACCAGTTAAAGAACTGAGGAACAACTAAATTTTCCTCTATTCATTTTAACATACCCACAATTATTTGGAATATCACTTTTGCTAACTGCTTAATGTTTTGACTCAAAGTGCTCCATATAGCTTGCCTTTTTAATTTAATTTAATTATACTGTCTTTTGGTTGCGTTTTATATCTCAAGAACATCTGAAATAGATAAGCTCAGGAGGAAGAAATGACCAGCCGTTATTTCTGTCTACGTCTAGATAGAACTGTGCGTGTCAGTTGCAGAAGAATCTGATTGTGGTCAGAACAGAAGTCTATTGTAATCTAGACAAGCTCTTGTGCAAATAGGGATTTCCCCCCACCTTTTGATTAGCCTTTATGATCTGGGGAATTTTTGGAATTGAACTCTATTATATGATGGGTGTGCTGGGTGAGAAAGACTCCTTTGTGCCATGCCATTCTTACGTGTACTTCTCTCTGCAGGTACAAAGAATTGTGCCAAAATGAAGATGTAAGAAGGCCATTCCAGAACACAATCCCATTTACATTATTTATACTGCCAGTTAAACCAACCTTAACCTAAACCTGCCCCTGCATTCATCTACTCATCCACCTATGTGAATTCTAGCTTCCTCAGAACAAATATTATTTTTTAAACAATAGCATATTAAGGAGGCTGGCAAACATGCATCTATAGTTTTTGAAGAACCCAAAACCAACTGAAGGCTAAAACATACGAAGAATGATTGCAGGACTTGGGTGTGTCTAGTCTAGTGAAAGGAAAGCCTAGGGGGAGACATGATAGCAGTGTTCCAATATCTGAGGGCCTTCTACATAGACAAGATGTTGTGTGTGTGTGTGTGTGTATGTGAAAGAGAGAGAGAGAGAGAGACAGAGACAGAGAAACAGACTATTTTCCAAAGCACCAGAAGGCAAGACACAATAGATGAAAACTAACCAAGGAGAGAAGCAATTTAGGACTAATAAGAAATTTCCCAAGAACTTGTCTCAAGAACTTGTGGGTGCTCCATCGATGTAGGTTTTTAAAGAGAATGAACAGCCATTTGTCTGAAATGATAGAAGGTCCCCTGTTTGAGCTGGACTTTGGACTAGAAAACTTCCACGATCCCTTCCAACTGTATTATTCTATGTTCTAAGTTATGGCGGCAAAAAAATAATAATCAGAAAATGTACAAAAGCATTTCTGCATTATATTTTATTTATTCAGCTTGGAAAGCTTTTTTTAGTGCTGATAATTAAGGATGCGTTCAGCAATATATTTAACAGCAATCATAGTTTCTTCACAAGTCGGCTTTATCTGAGATTCAGGAAGAGCAAAACCATATCGGCCTTTGTCGCGAAGTTCAAAGGTGAAGGCATATTGTATACCCTCATCATAAGCCCAATCATCGGAGCCACCAGGAGCAGGATCTGTAAACAGGAAGAAATACACATGCTAAAAAGAAGAGGACATGAAAATAGAACTGATTTTTTTAATAAATTTAATGTATGATATCAATGACTTGGCATCCTTTTGGATCTTCAGTACCCATAATTCCCAGAACATATGTCTGTCTAGATGCCTGCTATTCACCTGAAGAACAAGGCTATATGTATTTCTTTGAATGTCATTATATAGTATATGAGAGACATGAATGATTGTATTTTCCACATTAATAGATAATTTTACCATGCTTGATTCCTTTGTTTTTTAATCAGTCATGGAATTTCATATTAAAGTTAATGAACTAAAACAGTATAGTTCTACTTGCTTTCATATATATCAGTCAATGCATTATATTATGAAAAATAGGAGAATTGTTTTATAATACTTTTGAAAATCACATATACTGTAGTCATACAGTACTCAAGAGGCCTGATAATTGAAAAGTGGGAGAATCCCTGAGTATATACACTGTCTGTAATGTTCTAATTACAAGGTTTTATGACTAATAACCTAATCATTACCACAATTGTATTGCTGTTAGAGTAATACTTACAAATTGTTGTAGCTCCTGGACCATAGGAATATTCAGTGCCATACAATGTTGCTAGTTCTCGAATGGCTCCTTTAGCAATAGAATTCTTTAGAGAAAAGATAAATTGTGGTAGAGATTGAGATATTTTGCCCAGATTGGAAGCCAACCAAGAAGACTTATATTTTAGGAACTAGGTATCATATATGACTGTAAGGAGCTAGTTTAGATATGTCATGTGGTGTTTCAGCTAAAATGATAAGATTGGAAATGATCACTGTGAAAGAATGCAAGCAGACAGTCCAGGGGTGAAATCCTCCCACTTCGGCCAAACCGGTAGTTAAAAAAAAGCTTCCAAGAATCACACGGCTCAGCCTTTTAAAGCATTTCCCCCCTGTAAATGGCCTCATGGAGGCTGCTACCACAAACCCTAGCTACCGCGCCCCTTCTCTTAGTGGCAGCCGCAAAAAAAAGTGGCAGACCCAGCTACGCTAGGGCTGGCAAGAGTGTGCCAGAAACAGAGACAGAACTTCCGGCCCTCTCTGGATCAGCTGGTCCACAGTCTGCGGGCCATGGGCTGAGGTTAAGGGGCCTCCTGCACCTCCAAAACAATAAGACCTCCCTGAAAATAAGGCCAAGAGCTTATTTTGGAGTTCAAAAGAAAATAAAACCCTGTCTTATTTTGGGGAAAACATGGTATATGTATATTTATATGCATGAAAGCATACTAAAATAATATACAGGTAAGTCCTCAACTTACAATAATTCATTTTGTGACCATTCAAAATTACAATAGCACTGAAAGAAATGACTTGTGGCCATTTTTCACACTTATGACCATGTATCCAAGTGATTTACATTCAAACAATTGACAACTGACTCATATTTATGACTGTTTCAATCTCCTGGGGTCATGGGATCCCACCTTATGACAGGCAAAGTCAATGGGGAAGCATAACACATTGAACAGCTGGGTAGCTATCTTAACAAATATGGAAAAAATAATAATAAATGGGCAAAACTCACTTAACAAATTTATCACTTAGCAACATAAATTTTGGGCTCAATAGGGGTCGTAAGTTGAGGACTACCTATATGATTCATCATTCAGTTGAGAGCATCTGAAAATATGTTGCAAATAGCATGGATTTTTGTTATTTACTTCTTTTCTAAAGCAGCCTTACAAAATTTGTGGAATTTAAATTATGTAAGTTATTCTAGCCTGTAATAAACAAGAATAACAGAAAGGGACATGATAATTAGTCAAGGCAACTTTACTCATTTCTAATTATTCCAGTGCTAAGTTCATTCCACTCTTCTTGCATCAACTTTCTAAAAGAACTGTACCCAAAATTCGTACTGTTTTATTTTCATTTTTTCTCATTTTTTTTGCATCTTTTCAAATGCTGTCACCAATTTAATTTCCCGTAAATTTTGTGGGGTTTTTTTCCTTTGTGTGTGCACACAAAGAAATGCTTTTCTTACTCATACTCCGTTGTAACTTATTTTGTAATATTTCCTTACAGAAATAAGGAAATATTAACTGAATCACCAGTAAATTTGGGAAGAACAAACTGAGTCAGATCATATTATACCGTGGAACCAAATAAATATGGGAAGTAAAACTAGTTCAGAACATAGGCTTTCACTGGGGAGATTAAAAAATGTACATGGATATGTAACACAGACTATGCCTTTCATTATACTTGTGTGCAGTGTCACACATTTTATCATTTTGCCATCAATAGGGTTAAGGATGGATATCTAAGTATCTGGATTCCACTATTTAAAAATGTTGAATTAAGAAATTAATTTTTATTCTATCAAAAGGCATATTCTCAGCAGTGCAGATCTTTTCCGAGCAGCTGAAAAACTGGATCTTTCTTGTTTCCTGATCTTGATCTGTATTCATTGGGAACCCCGAAAAGCTGTGGCAAGTGATGTGAATCCAAATTGTACATTTAGAGTCTTTACTCAGGCCTTCAGAAAAAACTCATGGAAGGTGTAAACAGGGAGAGAAGATAGAGACTTCATTTAACCATCACTCCATCTCCATCCATTCAATAAACATTTGAAAATGTATCTTTTAGAAATATAAAGGCATGAAGCTAGGTTCTAAAAGATTAGTATAGAAGGGGATATTTTTAAAGAGACATCTCAGGCTGTGGTTGGAGCCATTATTTTATCAGACATCTGCCAGTTTTGTTTATCACATTTCATGTCAGAAAAGAAATGAAATAAGGTGATAAAATTTGCTTTAGAGTTTTTAAAGGATTATGGTCATTTTAGTTTAAGAGTGTATTCCAAAATGAGCTAACCGGGTCTTGTCAGGACATACTAAGAATTTTGAACATAAGTTGAGTTCACAGTCTCCTTTCTAAGATATATATCATTGGAAATACATTTTAATTTGTTCAGTAGAATTGTACTATTCTGCACACTTCTTTGCAAATATGTTCAAATGAACCGGGTATGATTTCCTTCTGAATAAAACAGTGGCGTAGCGTGGGTTGTCAGCACCCGGGGCAAGGCAAGTAATTTGCGCCCCCTAACCCGTGGATTTTAGCACTCGGGGGAGGCAGCTCTTCTTGTGGTGTCGAGCCCACGCACCTCCCGCGAGGATCCGGCGGGCAGCCGCTGCCCAAAGGGCTCGGCCATCCGGGTCTGACACTCGTTGCCTCGCTTTGGGGAGAAGTGGGCGCCCTTTGCGTGGTGCGGGCCTGGGACACCCGACGCTCCTTTCTACGGAAGGCGACGGCCCGAAAGCCGGGGCAAGAGGGTCTTCCCGGGCCGCCGCGGGGCCCAGGTCGCCGCTCCTCTGGCTGGCTTGGAACGGAGGAGTCTTCCAGGGTCTCCGCATGGCCGTTGCTTCGAAAGACCTGCGCCTTTAAGTCTCGCCTGGCCCCCTCGGGTGGTGCTGGCGGGTGCGAGGAGCCGGCGCTGGCCTCAGCCGGGGGATGGCCCGGGAGGGTTTGGCCCCTACTGGCCGCTGTTCGCTCCCCGACTCTCGCCGGCCCAGGAGTGCCCAGGCGCCGCCGCCGCCAACTCCAGAGACCCGCGGAGGAGAGCTTCCGAGTCGGGTCTCTGGAGCGCGCCCCCCCAGATGTTGCGCCCGGTGCGGCCGGCCCCCCCTGCACTCCCCAACGCTATGCCTCTGGAATAAAATATAAATGTCTCTCCAACAACCAGCCAGCTACTAACTCCATTAAACCTCTTTATCCCTGGTTCTGAAAGCATACAAATCCTTGTGACATCACTAGTCTATTCCCCATTAGCTAGGCAGATAGCAATGGATATGGCTTGGCCTTTGCAGGCAATGTGAACTATATTCTTTGATTTCATACTTTGGTAGTGATGGACACATTTGATTTCTCAGCCACTATTTATCTCCAGCTTTTTCTTTGTGAACTAGGTATAAAATATATCAGCTGATTGGATTTAGGTACATCTACAATGCAGTTGAGTGAAAAAATTATTTCCTGGGCAAGACTAGATTACGGGCATTTTACAGGGGGACAAATTATGAAGAATGCTTGATGATATCATCACACAAAAGCTGCATGTACTTGTAAAAGCACCATTTTTGTGATGAAGACACTGTATATATGCCATCATTTTGGCATCATAGCAATTAGCTACTAGACGTTGTCTATTTTGTATAATTAACCCTACAGGATGTGAGTTAATAGTTTAGTTGGTCCCTTTGTTACAATAACAGTCTAATCTTAACTGATCTGGTTAAGAATGTTGTGGGAACAAAATCACCACACACATTTCCTCTTTTCCATACTAAAGCGAGATCACTAAAATGACACAATCCAAATTTTATGATAAACTGTTAAAACCAGTGACAAAAATAATTCTATTGTAATCTATCAAATATATATTATTGCATCTCAGTTAAATATTGTTTTGTTAAATGAAAGGCAGAAAAAGGGGCAAATAGGTTTACGCTTTGGAATAATTCTTGTTAAAACATTGTAGTTTAAGGATAAAAATATATATAAACTAGCATAGCACCATTAAATAAAAATTGTCCCAAATTTCCAAGGCAAAACTGTTAATCTATTCTTACTTTCTGTCTCTGGCCCAAATCCTGTTATTTCCACTTGGGAAACATTATAAATCTGTCTGAACTGTGCAGCCATACATGACCACTTTTCTATTTCTGGCAACTAAAAGTTAAAATCTTCTCAATTTTTAAAATAACTTATTTGTCATGATGTATTTCAGTGCTGGATACTTCTACTTTTCAAATATTCCACAGAACTAAAGATATATTTTGAAAAAAATAAAAAAATAAAAACATATAAATAATTGTATAATGTTCTAAGCAGTGGTAGGAATCCAAAAATTTATTACAGGTTCTGTGGATGTGGCTTGGTGGGCATGGCAGGGGAAAGATAGTGTAAAATCTCCATTCCCACCCCACTCCACAGGCAGGTTACTGCAAAATCCCCATTTCCTCCCGATCAGCTGGAACTCAGAGGCAGAAAATAGATGGGGATGGGGCTTGTCAGAGGTGATATTTACTGGCTCTCTGAAAAAAATTCCGCTATCGGTTCTCCAGAACTGGTCAGAACCTGCTGAATATCACCTCTGGTTCTAAGGCACCAAGTTTAGTAATTATCTTGGACAAGGAATATACAGAGATTGTTATTCCTGTGCATCAACAAAGAAAGCAAAATGGTATTTTAAATAGCATTTGCTCTAACTATAAAGCAAAAAGCAAGCTACATTATGGCTTAGTGTGTTGCATAATCCAATCTAGAATCTCCCTCCCAACTAATAGCGTTACATATTCTTGGCCCAACCTCACTTTTGAAAGGGAGATAAGCACTGTCCCCTATGGTCAGCAATGACACTACCAGAGTAAAATCCACAGGTACCCCTTTACCTTTACCTCACTTGGCTAAAATCCACAGGTACCCCTTTACCTGTGGATGGTATTCTTGAATCTGAATACCATCCTTGCACTTTGATTTTGTTTGATATCTCACCTTCTTTCTTGTTTTAACCTTGTATGAAGTCTGGTGTGTTTCTGCAATACTGTTGAATCACTGGTTGCTTCTTCAACAGTTTAGAATGCTCTGTGCATGTCAAACCACAGGGAAGTGGTTTTTGTCTATTGATATTTTTAAAATTGAGTTAAAATGAATATAATATGAAAGAAGAACTTCCTATGAGACAAAATGCTATTTGTTCTGAAGAAAAGGGAAATGAAACATACTCTTTTGTAAGTCTGTGATAGAAAATATACTTTTAGGTCATTTTTGGGTCGATGTTTCTAAGCTTGTGTGGGACTAATTAAACAATAAAGGATTTTGGGATTGATTTGTCTATATCTTCATTGCTATTTATTCCGTCTTCCCTATGTGCTTTACCTTTAACCAAGGTGAGAATGTCTGGAGACACTCTCCAGAAAAATTACATTTGTGCTTCATTTTGAGTTGCAGACAACACAGACTCACCCCCAATAGCCTGCGCCTGTGTTCAACAATGATGGGACAGAAAACACCTTGCAGAAAATGCAGTTCCACAAATGTCTATGGAGATTCTCAGTCATCCAGTTCATGGTTGTCCCAAAGGTGCTTTTTCAAGAGGCAATGGGACTTTCTTGTTTCTTTTTGAAGATGTTTCACTTCTCCTCCAAGAAGCTTCTTCAACAGTCCACCATCCAATCAGACCTGAAGCTTCTTGGATGAGAAGTGAAATACCTTCAAAGAAAAACCAGAAAGTTCAGCTGCCTCTTGAAAATGCACCTTTGGGACAACCATGACCTGGATGACTGAGAATCTCCATAGATGTTCACAATTAATGCAACTTTCAACTTTATCCTCACCACATTCTACTTACCAGTTCTGCATTGTTTGGTGCTAGATTATAAGTATAAGAGTATGGATAAAGGAGCATCTGGGAGTAAGAGTGAATGGTGAAATAAGCCTTGATAGTTGAGCGGTTTCTTCGAATGAAATCAGCCAAAGCTTTGGTTTCCTTTTCTGATTCAGGTTTAGTACCACAATAGGTTTCACTACAGGGGTTTTTTGAAGCACGATCATCTGAATATAGTAAGAAAAAAATTAGACATAATAGACAGGTTAGTCTAAAAGGCAGAAAAAATGTACCTTTCAAGTTTACTAATGATTTTAAGGAAATCTTTTACTTTTAAGTTTTAAGTTTTAACTTACTTTTTAAATAAGTATCATTGAACTGGTTAACAACAGGATGAAACATTAGTATGGCATTTTTAAATTTGAATTTTTCAAGATCTTTTATGTATCTGTTAGTCTACCAATGACTGGATTTACACATGCTAAGTCATGGTTGCTATGAGTTGTTGTGATTCTATAATGGCTATGTGCAAAGAACATGGAAACGAATATTACAGCTCAGCATGAAGTAGATGGGAATAGATGGAGGAAGGGTGACAGATAATGGTCTGCACAAGGACAGGTCATGCTATCAAGGCAGAAGGAAGATTCAAACTGCGAATGGCATGGTATTCTTATTATGCTAGATCTCAAGTAATACCATCACAAGTTACTTTTAAAAGTAGCTTTAAAGTGATATTTATTTTATCATGCTTTCTGTTCACTACTTCACCACTCTGAATAGCACCTCCACTATCTTCTTTCCCACAACCAAACATGCTTTCTTTCTTTTACTTCTCCAATCAATCTCATTGTTCAAAAACTCTATGGAAAACTGGCACTACTCTCAAGTAGTGCAGTTAGTTAATGGTGCAGTTAGTTTTTCAGAGATGACCAGATAGTAGTAAGAAAATGGATGGAGGCAATTGTTATTACAAAATAGCACCCCCATGTGACAGGGATACGTGAATTGTGAAGGAGACTATATAAATTATGGGCTTACTTCCACTAAGATACCCAACTGTTTAGAGCACATTAAAAGGGGATTGTATAGAGATTATATAGATTCATTTAACCCAGAAATGTGAGGGGCTATTTTGATCTAATCAAAATCCCCCTCTTGCATGGAAAGAGTTTAATACATTCCCTAATTAGCATCTATATGGACATTGAATAGAACACTACCCTACATAATTCTGCACCTCCTCACATTGTCTGTTATAATTCACAATGTTTCTCTGTTTGCCAAACAATTCTTAGGAATAGGTATTTACTGTAAAGAAAAATTGGCTCAGTAGTTTAAAATATTTTATGCATTGATTTCTTCCCATCTCCTAGGTATACAACAGCAGGAGAAAGAATTATATTGTGCCAGTTTTATTGTTGTCTAATGTTACCTATCATCATTGCTCTGACCTTATAGCTCAACAATGAGAATACAGCTTGATGTGTATACAGCTCTGGCTTTGATTCTTAAAATTTCCAATTAAAATAATTTGAAATGTCAGGTGTGAGGAAATTGGAGCCTGCCAGAGTAGATCATGTGCATTTGATCAGCTTGGTGCTCTTTGATGGCAGAATCCCATAAAAACATCAGTCTCAGGTTGTATTTTGGCCTCCTTACTGTTTAATATTTCTATATGTTTCAAGGCAAGAAGATGGCAATAACTCTGGTGGGTGCCAGTTAGTGAAGCTGGCATACAGCATTGTGGAATATATTGCATATGATTTTATTTATTTATTTATTTATTTAAATTTATATCCCGCCCTTCTCCACAGAGGACCCAGGGCGGCGCACAGGAAATTTAAAAGCATACAAAATACAATAAATATAATTTAAAAAACTATTAAATAATCCTATCCTGCGCTAAAACCAAATTTTAAAACCCAATTTAAAACTACCTAAAAGTCCCCATGGGAGGTTAGGCTAGGCCGGCTTGTTGAAACAAATATGTCTTAAGACATTGGCGGAAGAGGCAGAGGTCGGTGATGGTACGTAGTTCAGGGGGTAGGTCATTCCAGAGGGCTGGACCCACCACAGAGAAGGCTCTTCCCCTGGGTGTCGCCAATCGGCATTGTCCGGCCGACGGCACCCTGAGGAGGCCCTCTCTGTGGGAGCGTATCGGTCTAAGGGATGTATGGGGCAGGAGGCGGTCTCGCATATAACTAGGCCCCGAGCCCCGATTTACCAGGAAGTATTTCATAAGGCTGTGACAGTGCTTTGAGGAAGATGTATTATAACTCATCGGAGTGCCTATAGTACAATGATTCCTTGGTACGCAACTGCTTTGAAACTCATCAAATTTGGTATTCAACTCATTTTGATGTGAAAATTTTGTTCTGGTACTCATCATTTATTTGGTACTCAACACACAAGGTAGAACTTGTCAGTGCTGCTTTGTGACTCACTACATTATTCTTTATGGAAAAATATTGTTTCGTATCCATCATTTTTGGTATTCAAAATTCATTAACCAATTAATGATGAGTACTGGGGTACCATTATATTACTTTTTGAATCTTTTTAAAGCAGTGGTGTCTTTTTACAGCTTCAAGTCCACTTAGGAAACTGCTTCCAGCTCTGTCCACTTGAGTGTTACTGTGAAACAGTTGTTTTTATAATTCCCAAAGCAGAAGTTAGTATCTGCTCCTGTGCTTTTTGAAGGACCTCTCTTGAGGGATTTGCAAACTTTATTATTTAACAAGACTTTACCCTGGGACACTATTATTGTGCCAATACATGCATCAGTGAATATTTTACTTTGCTTTGCCACATCACTTGCAGTGTGAACATGAACAAAATTTCAGACATGTGGAAACTGACAAAAATTACTTTGGTCAATCGTTTTCCACAAAAATGTTATTTATGATGGAGGAGCCCAACTAATTCAAAGTATATAGCATACAGGATTTTACATACATAGTATTGTGCCACCCTTATTGCATACGCAGATAACCGCCCTGCCGCCCTGTTTGGGGTGACCCGCTCCCTCCTTCACCAGAGGCCGCGGGAAGTCCCTTTACAGGGATGTGTAGAGGAATTTGGGGCATATCTGCAGGATAAAATCACTCGAATTCGGAATGAGTTGCCCTCCATCGAGAGTGGTCAGGCCGGATTGTCCGAGGCTGTTCTTGAGACACCATCTTGGGAGGAGTTTGACTTTGTGACTACCGAGGATATGGACAGATTGTCAAAGAGACTTAAGGCGACCACATGTTTATTGGACCCGTGTCCCTCCTGGCTTGTACTGGCATCCTGGGAGACGACACGAGGCTGGCTCCAGGATATTGTGAATGCTTCTTTGAGTGAGGGGTCCTTGCCTGCCGTCTTGAAAGAGGCAGTAGTGAGGCCCCTCCTCAAGAAGCCTTCCCTGGACCCAGCATTATTGGAGAATTACCGTCCGGTCTCCAACCTTCACTTTTTAGCGAAGGTTGTAGAGAGTGTGGTGGCCCAACAGTTTCCGCGACACCTGGAGGAAATTGATTATCTAGACCCACGCCAGTCCGGCTTCCGACCTGGTCACAGCACCGAGACGGCATTGGTCGCATTGGTAGATGATCTCTGGAGGGCACAGGATAGAGGATGTTCCTCTATCCTAGTCCTTTTAGACCTCTCAGCGGCTTTTGATACCATCGACCATGGTATCTTATTGCACCGACTGGGGGGGTTGGGGCTGGGAGGCACCGTTTTATGGTGGTTCTCATGCTACCTCTCTGGTTGGTCACAATATGTGTTGGCAGGGGGGCAGAGGTCGGCCTCGAGACCCCTCTTATGTGGGGTTCCTCAGGGGTCAGTCCTCTCGCCCCTCCTGTTCAACATATATATGAAGCCGCTGGGTGAGATTATCCGTGGTTTTGGGGTGGGATATCATCTGTACGCTGACGATACTCAGCTGTACATATCCACCCCAAATCACCCCAACGATGCCGCCGAGGTGTTGTCCCGGTGTTTGGAGGCCGTATGGATCTGGATGGGTAGTAACAAACTCAAGCTCAAAACATCCAAGACTGAGTGGCTGTGGTTTCCGGCACCCCGGTTCAGCTAGATTACTCCAACTCTGGCCATTGGGGGCGAAACACTGGCCCCCGTGGAGAGGGCGTGCAATTTGGGTGTCTTCCTGGACTCCCGGCTGTCCATGGAGGACCATGTGGCGGCCGTGGCCAGGGGGGCGTTTCATCAGGTACGCCTGATGCACCAATTGCGCCCCAGACTGAACCGGGCTGCCCTTCGCACAGTCACTCAAGCACTCGTGACATCCCGACTCCACTACTGTAATGCTCTCTACATGGGGCTTCCCTTGAGGTGCACTCGAAAGCTACAGCTAGTTCAGAATGCAGCCGCACGGGTGATTACGGGAGCCCCTAGACACTCCCATATAACACTGATCCTGCGCCAGCTGCACTGGCTACCTGTGGTCTTTCGGGTGCGCTTCAAGGTGTTGACGACCATCTTTAAAGCGCTCCATGGATCGGGACCTAATTATATGCGAGACCGCCTCCTGCCTCATACATCCCTTCGTCCGATCCGCTCCCACAGAGAGGGCCTTCTCAGGGTGCCGTCGGCCGGGCAATGCCGGTTGGCGACACCCAGGGGAAGGACCTTCTCTGTGGCGGGCCCTACCCTTTGGAATGACCTACCCCCAGAACTACGAACTATCTCTGACCTCCGCCTCTTCCGCCAATGTCTAAAGACACATCTTTTCCATCAAGCCGGCCTAGCGTAACCTCCGTTGGGACTATTTTTAGATAGTTTTAATTTGGGAATTTTAAATTGATTTTAGCACAGGGGGGAATTTAATAACTTTTTAAATTTTATATTTTGTCTATACTTGTATGTTTTAATTTCCTGTGCGCCGCCCTGAGTCCTTTTTGGAGAAGGGCGGGTTATAAATGCGAATAAAACTAAAATAAAACTAAAACTAAACATAATCAGATTTTATTTTATTTCATATATATTGGGATGTCTAATATGTTGTTCTCTGAAAAGAGGAAGACTTTTTTGCCTCTCACTGACGGAGATAAAAACCATGTAGCTTATGTGGTAGAAACTGAATAGGGTTCAGTTCCAAACCATTGAGAACCTCCTTCTTAGAGAGGTTTAAAATTCCTCTACAATACATTTTAGTATTTCAACAGAAGTTGACCTTATATTCTTTGAAAACTTGTGTTTGGAGATTTAGTTGGTCAAGTATTGTTTATTTTTGTAGGACTGCATTAAGATGTTAAAACTCAACTTTTTCAACTCTAAGAATTCATCACATTCCACATAGGATTGGAGCATAGTTTTGCCTTGTTGGAGTACAGGATACTTACTGCACCATCCAGCATCAAAATTTCTGTTGGGATCGGTTCCAAGGCATGTACTACCAGCATTTACAGAACGAGTTTTCCTCCACATGCGAGCCTGAAATGGAACAGATTTGTTAATGTACCTTTTTAAAGATAATTGATACGATAATTGTGACCTGCTGACTGTGTATTATTTACCTTGGTCCAAGAATAGACATAACCATCAATATTCAAGACAGGCAAGACATAGAAATCTAAGTCGTTCAGAAGCCGCGTCATAATGATTTCTTTTCCATAGGTCCGAACAGCCTACATACAAACCACAGAGACGGTGAGGATAAATCTAAATGAGGATAAATCTTACATCATTTTCATTTATATGATTACCAAAAATATTGCATGTCTTTGGCATAGGAATAGGAATATAAAGAAAAATATAGAGAGAAATAAGAGTAGCAGCATGAATTAAGAGCATTCATTCAAATTTCAGCTGCTTGCCAATTAGTTTGGTAATACTGAGGGTGCCAATTGCTAAATGAATACAGACACAGAAAATTCATAACGAGTCATAGATTTGATATTGTTTAGAAATTAGGATGTCACTGAAAGACTATAAAGAGAGCCTTTTAGTATTTTATAATTATCTATCTGCAATATTAATTTGTGGATTATGATTTTGAATAGATATAGGAAAAAATTAACAGAAATGATATCTGTGATTATGTTAGAAATTAATTGTATAACTTTACCCATTATTCAAAATATATGTGACAATTAGTAAATATGTTAAATGTTTAATAGAAGATTATAAAGGAGTCTCTGATTAGATTTGATAACTGTAATATTTTAAATAAGGTGAAATTTTGCTCTCCGCTGCATTATTGGAAGGGCTAAGGAACGATGAATCTGAATAGCAAATAAATTAACAATGTGGTTTTCACTTTTCAAACTGCTTCTCCACATTTTAAAGAACAAGTAAAAAAATTGTATTCTGTCACCACAGCAAATCTGTCAATGCTCTAGGATCCCATTTATACTCTATACTTCATTGGGTCAAAAGAAGGTAGCTTTAGCAGGTCATGCAAACAGTTAAAATGGTGGAAAAAGTTAGACTGAACTCTTTCAGAGCACAACAGAATGCTCCTGATCAGCTGATTTCTGTGAAATGGTACAAGAGATTATATCCCAAAATGATTCTGGGAGTGGATGTGATTTGATACAATCTCTAGGATTGCCACAGCACAGAAAAGGGCAGGTTTAAGAGTTAGGCTTTCCTAATACAATTTGCACAGCATTGACCTCAAATATTACAATTTTGAGCATAAAAAGAGAGAATGCAGGGTAATAGTAAAGCTGGATCAGGACTGGGGAAACCCAT
Organism: Rhabdophis nuchalis; assembly: GCA_039707465.1. NCBI lineage: Eukaryota > Metazoa > Chordata > Lepidosauria > Squamata > Natricidae > Rhabdophis > Rhabdophis nuchalis. The sequence continues at coordinate 33,924,885 of CM077645.1, forward strand.
TTATTGGTACTTCAGCGGTTGACATTCTACTCATGCTCTCTTAGCCCAATTTTCTTGTAGGGGAATTGTTGTAGGGACAAAATAGGAAGAGAAAATGCTATGTACCCCATTCTTGTGCTCTTAAAAGAAAGGCAGGAATAACAACAATAACAAATGAAACTTTTTCTGTCCCTTCATAAAGGTCTATGGTCAACTCTGATATTGATTTAAATCAAGAAAGATGAAGACTATACGTTTCTCGAGACAGATGTTGCCTCAGAGGGCTGCAGATCTGAGGGAAAGGAGAAACTCAATCCACAATGCTCTCATGTTGCTAAGCTTTTGTGAACCATGATTACTAAGATAGTATCAGGTTTTGTAAATCTGTGTCTTCAGAAATAGATATCCCTAAAAACAAACTCAAGTACTGACTATCACCATAATTGAAGGACAAAATTTTCAACATGCCTAGGCACCATTAAGATCCTTTAAAAAACAAAACAAATCTAAGAAACCAATAAACTAAATAGTGACATTAAAAAACAGCCATGGACATCAAGAATAGAAGAAGCTGCTGCTTCTGGGATTTTTTCAGGATTTTTTTTTTGGCAACAGCAAACTGCAGTAACATGTTCGCAGTGTAATTATACTATTGCAATGCATTCTTCATGGCAAATAAAAAAAATTGCTTAAAATGCAAACTGGATATCAAATGAAAAATCAAAGTAGAGTGTTATTTTATAAGAAAGACAGCAACTTTTTAATAACTGTGAGAATTTGTTGAGGAATTGTAAATAATTTTTCTTTCATTTTGCAATCCCATCCAATTCCATTTTCAGTTGAATCAATAATTTCTGTCACTGCTATTTTGTCACCAACCTCTCGTACGAACCACTGGCAAAAAGCAGGTGAGACCCATTCTCTGGCATGGAAGCCACAGTCTATAAAGATAGCTTTTTTATTTTCACCAGGCTTCCCAATCTATACAAGAAAATGAAAGAAAGAACAAATGTATACAAATATTTAATGGTCTTCAAATATTAATAGACCATTAAATACAAATATTTAATGGTCTATTAAATATTTAATAGTATAGTACAAATACTCTTACACAGTGAAAATAGAATAATAGAGTTGGAAGTTGGAAGAGACCTTGGAGGTCTTCTAGTCCAATCCCCTGCTCAGGCAAGAACATACTATTCAGATAAATAGTTGTCCAATCTCTTCTTAAACATTCGTAATAATTTAAAAAATAACTTTTAAAACAACAAAAAAATAAAATAAAACACTTATTTGTTTATTAAGAAATGTATATGTTGCCTATCCCTTTAATAGTTCTTCATAGTTCACAAAAACACAATAAAAATATCTATGAAATCAATGTTAAAAGAATTACAGATGTAAAACACAAACTACAACTAAACCAGAGTTGCTTCTAATCGTAGTTCCCATCTTACTTGAGTTCGCCTGGAAAGAGCCCTCCTCCTTTTCGTTTTTCGTTTTCCTTTTTGGCTATAACCTAATTCTTAGTATTTTACACTCATCCGTACAAACCACCATATTTTATCCTGGGTGATTATGGTCTGGCTACCTGCACTATATTGTTTTTATATAACTTTGCCTCTTACATAAATAGTAAGGCATAAAGTATCCAGATGCAAAGGAAGACAGGGCTCCCTTATCTTTAAATGTAGTTCACAAGAGGGATGTTTATTGTGCAGAAGTATGACAAGCTCCATCTGGTGAAATTCCCAACCATTAAAGGCACAAGGAACTGATTTCTTTCCCAGCTAATCTTCGTAGTCATGCAGTTTCTATCAAAGTTGGAATTTTTAAAAAATGTTGCAAAACTCAAAAGTCAGTTCATATACAAAAGCCATATACTATATACCAATACTTATTCAATATTTGTTTGTAATTTTTTAATGATTTAATCAAAATATTGCAAAATAACAATAATAAAATAAAAATTCCCTGTTATTGTTTGTTGGAATGTATTAAGGACAATATGGGGATGTGAGAGGGATTAAAAATACTCCCAGAGTTACCTTGAGTAAAATGGGAGCTTATACATTTTATAAATACATAAATAAATATTAAATAAACACAGGTTTCAGTTGAAACAGCGACAACTCAAATCTCAACCTTGGGATTGTGTTTAGGTCTTCAGATAGCACAGAATACCAGCAGTCCAAAACCTTATTGATCAGCACACAGACACAGACTGCCAACTAGATGTAGCCAGTAACTCAAACTTTATTGTCAGTGAAATTTGAATTTGAATTTATTTATATTTATATCCTGCCCTTCTCCACAGAGGACCCAGGGTGGCGCACAGGAATTTAAAAACATACAAAAATACAAAAAATAAATACATAATTTAAAATATATTAAACTATCCTAATCCTATGCTAAAACCAAATTTTAAAATACCCAATTTAAAACTTTCTAAAAAGTCCCCATGGGAGGTTAGGCTAGGCCGGCTTGTTGGAAAAGATGTGTCTTTAGACATTGGCGGAAGCGGTGGAGGTCGGTGATGGTGCGTAATTCAGGGGGTAGGTCGTTCCAAAGGGCTGGCCCCGCCACAGAGAAGGCTCTTCCCCTGGGCGTCGCCAGTCGGCATTGTCCGGCCGATGGCACCCTGAGAAGACCCTCTCTGTGGGAGCGGATCGGCCGAAGGGATGTATGGGGCAGAAGGCGGTCTCGCATATAAACCTATAGTTACTCTGCCTCCTTATGGTATATCTAACTAAACTCAGAGTACCTAAACACAGACGTGTCTTTATTCTGGTGTGATGTCATGCCTTTCTCTCAGCTGTGCTTGAAAACACAGATTCCTTATCTGGAGGCACAATGCCCATGTTATACTGGACACACAGAAGCAACAGAACATATCCTTCTCCAATGCCTGTACTACAGAAACATTCATACCAGGCTCATCTCACTATAACTTCATACATATCTGGAGTGGACAGGATAATTTTATACCACCCTGTGGTGTCAGACATCAATGCATGTCGAACATACGTCCGTCCGTCCATCCATCCATCCATCCATCCATCCATTCATCCATCCATCCATCCATCCATCCACCCACCTACCTACCTACCTACCCAGCTACCTACCTACCTACCTACCTACCTACTTTCTAGTTTTTAATTATATATTTTTATATCTTCTAGCTTTTCATAATTTTAAAATACTTTTATTTCTATAGCATCTATGTACTTTTTTCAATGACTATTCTTCAGGCTCCTTATGCTGATCTATGGCTGTAATAAGGATTTGGTTTGATTTGAACAAATTTGAAATGCTTATGTTTTTCATGCTGGAAAGCCTTATTATTTTTAAAATGTCAGCACTAGCAATAGAGTAGTTCTCATCCCTACCTCCAGTTATACCACAGCTTAATTTCATGGACATACTGAGGATGGAGAAAAATAGCCACAAGCTGGAAAATGTTCTAGGGCAATTCTACTTATGCTGTTTTCAAGGCAGTTTTTAAAGCAATTTTGAAAAGTTTAAAAGAAAACATGTATTTGTTTATCACTTAATAGCTCATGACAGTTTACAAAAACACAGTAAAAATATCCATGAAAACAGTGTTAAAAGAATAACAGATATAAAACACAAACTACAAATAAACCAGAGTTGCTTCTGTAAGAAAGGTGGCCCTATAAATGGGATTAATAAATAAAATAAAACAGGAAGATTCAAAAGGCTCGATAAATAAGTGTGCATTAAGCCTTCCTCTACATGGTAACCAGGGGGACCCATGCCTCATCTCTAAGATCAATGATCACAAAAGCATAGGGTTTGTAATGATGCCTACACTATGACCATATGGTTGCATCCTTAGGCCTGTCTCAAGCTGCTTTGCTTTATGCATCATTGGCTGCAACAGCTCAGTATGCCAGGGGATTCTGAGATGGGGAAGATAGTGTTTAGAAGAAGCCCCTCTACCAAGGGTTCAGGGGATGACTCAAACAGGTCACTGGAATTGAATTAATTATCTGGAATCTGATGAGCTTCATTAAGCTCTGTGGGTGGACGAACATGATCTGGTCCTTGCTCCTGGAGGGGACCATGTGCTATAACTATTTCAACAGGAAGCAAATTTGTCTTTACCATAGCTACCACTGACTCGTCTTTTACTGTCAAAATACATTTGAAAGCTCTGAAAAGGAATGACATATATCCCACAATTGATTGCCAGTTAATAGAGCAGTGAATTTTGGGAAGAGACATCTGCTATAAATTGGGTAAAGGTGATAATTCTGATAGTAGCTAGTTCTTTAAGATCCAACCTCTTTTCCATATGTGAATATGCAGCCTCTTGTGTATTGTTACTTATACACGCCTTCTTCTCCCTAGCACCTTCCAGATGTTGCACCACAATTTTCATCATCCTCAGCTGGCATATTTTAGTGATGAGGGCGTTTGTTGCTCAATATATCTAGAAGTGTGGTAGTGCAGAGCTCCAACTCGAATGGAGGTGTTTACATGTATAGATGGCAATCGTATCACATCTCAACAGACAACTAGCTTTTCAGGCCAGTGTCTGGTATTATTTGAAGCAGGAAGAGGCTGCTTAATCCTGTTTGCATGTTCAGTTGTGTGTGCCAAAATATCAGCTGAACAGGGCTAGGTGTTGCTTTGATGTGGTTTAGTGAAAGCAATTAAAGAGGTAACTCTGCAAACCAAAGGCAAATTTCTGCAAATCCTGGCACTGTGAATCTTTCAATTTGCAGAGCAGCTGGGTCACAGCTGCATAGAAGCTAAACCAAAATGAAAGGAGGAAATGCAGCTGTAGTGCTTGGTTTATTGCACCCTTAGGAAAAGTTCTTGCAAGTCAACCCTGTGGTTCTCCAATAATGATGTAGGTCTATTCTCATGACCTTTTAAAGCAAATGTCAGTAAGAAGAGAAGTGTATCCCATACTGATCTTATCAGCTCATTTCCCTGAATGGAGAAAAGTTCTAGCCAATCTGACCAGAGTTTTGCAGGGAGGAGCATTGGAGCCTTGTAGGGTTCTATAACATTTCTCCATAAATGTACAAGTATAACAGAACTGGTGATTAAGAGCATTAGCACAGTCTTGGCATACAACAGGCTTACTGTCCTACATATTATCCCTTGAAAGAGATACCTGTGTTCCCAAGACATATTTTGAAGTGCAGGTTATAGCTGAGCTTTCTTCTACTCAGTGTGCCCCCCTGTTCTAAGTCTCAACATACGGAAGTGTTCCTTGGCTCAGGAATTCTGGGAATTGAAGTCCACATATTTTACAGTTGCCAAGATTGAGAAATGCTACTCTAGACCAATTGACTAGGTGCAGGAAGACTTTAAAAGGGGGAGGGGGATATCAAGACCAATTTTTCATATTTTTGAAAGAAAATGTTTACAGCTGGAAAAAACTTTGCATGCCACTTTCTCCTGTGACTTTAGTGTGCTTGCGTTCAAATATAGCTATTTTGAGGTCAGTTTTGAATGATGCAACCTTGAGCTTTGGCATCTCCAGATGAGATGTTGGCTTATTACTAGTTGCTCACCATGCCGTAAAGAGGCCTTGTTTGAACTCCAGGTCCATCAATATCTTAGTTTTCAAACAAAGGGAACTGCTGCCATGGATTAATTAATTTTTATATCTCCAACTTTTAGTTAGTTCATCCATATCAAGCAATGGAATATGCATGTGTTGTTTGCATGGCATGAACTGACTGGAACCTTCTAAAATGTGACCAAGCAATGGGGCAAGTGGAATAAAGACAGAGTATGACTTAAATATGTCATGCGATAAGGCAAAAAGCTCATCTTAGCCTGAAGAGGTATGAAATTATCATACTACCATCATATACTGAAATCACCATATAAATTGGATTTTAGACAGGAAATAGTCACATTGGGATTGTATATAGTAGCTTTTTCTCCCTAACATAGATGCAAATTTCAGTCACATCTTTTATATAAAGGAAATTATAAGAAGTTCTTTGTATTTCAGTTTCTGGATGACTAACACAAGGTGTACATCAGAATTTGATGAGACTCAAGTCCAGATGAAAAGATAATTAGTTCATTTGAAATCATACTGATACAATCAGGTGAACAGAATCAACTCAATCTTAGCATTTCAGAAATAGGGAATTGCTCCTTTTATTATTGTCTCTGTATTTTTGCTTATTCTAAGACAGGGGTGTCAAACTCGTGTTGTCATGTCATCACATGATATATTGTGACTCCCCCACCCTTCGCTAAAACAAGGATGGGTGCGGCCAGTGTGTGACGCATCTGACCCATGGGCCATGGGTTTGACACTCCTGTTCTAAGAGGTAGATTCTATACCAGTTGATTAATTAGGTATTGTACAGATGTCCTTATTGGATCACACTCCCTCCCTCTTCACATTTAATGTACTATTGCAAAACAGATCAAAATTACTACATGGAGCCTGAGAGAAGAATTGGATTTTCCTTCCAACATGATAAAATAGCACGATTTTGTTTTTTGTGTTAAGAGGAAAATCTGATTGTTTGCATCTCGTTGTCAAGAAAAAAAAGGGGGGAAGGAGGTTCTTTCTGAAGTTTATAAATCATTTTATAGCAAATATGTTTACAAACAACAGATGGAATACACAATTAAACAAAAGTAAATTACCATTTACCTTGCTTACAGGAATATGGCTGAATTTTTATTTGCAACCTGTCAAAAGCTTTTATTGCAGACTGTGATATTTAGGAAGACTTTACTATCAATCAAAATGGATGAAAAATGTCTCCACAAAGGAATTTATAAAAACTATGTTGGTTGACTAAAGCACTTTTAAAAAACCCACTAACACACATCCAGGATTTACAAACACCTAACAAAAGTTGCTATTTGCTAATTGCCAAGAGCAAACCTGATACTTGGACTTTAGAAACAAATTTAAAAAAATATTGAATACCTTCAGGAGCGGCATTGGACGTCCCTCAAAAGTTGTTCCTATCTGTGATCGGGAAACAAGATTTGGATTTTCATTGGCGATATCAGCTGTCCAAGCATCTATCTGTCAATTAAAAAATACATCAGTGTCTTGAACGACAGAAACAAATGATGTAAAGAATGATTTAGATTAATTGTTAATACAGATTACTGTTGCCCAAATATGGAAATGGAAAACATTTTTTTCTTTTCTTGAAGAATTCAGTTCAATGTATTAGAAGTGGTTAGTGCCCAGTGACTGAGTTATATAACATATTTTTTGGACTATAAGACGTACCGGAGTATAAGATGCACCAAGATTTTGAAGAGGTAAGTAAAAAAAGTTTTTGCCCTCCCCGGCCCCCAGGAACACTCTGCAGGCCTCCCAAATCTTCTGCACACCTCGTTTTTTGTAAAAAGAAAAGAAAAGGGGGGGGCATGCAAAGAGTTTGAGAGGCCTGCAAACTGGTCCTGGGGGCTGGGAAGGGCAAAAACAGTGCTGTTTTTGCCCTCCAAGCCCCTAGAAATACTCTGCAGGCCTTCCAAACTCTCTGCAAACCCTGTTTTTTGCAAAAAAAATGGCCCATTTTCACCAAAGAATGGGCTGTTTTTTGCCCTCCCCAGCCTCCTGGAGCACTTTGCAGGCCTACCAAACCCTCTGTACATCAATTTTTGCAAAAAAAATGATGCATGGGGCGGGGTTCTCAGGAGGCCAAAATGCTGTATTCAGTGTATAAGATCCTGAATTTTCACCCTCTTTTTTGGGGGGGAAAGGTGCGTCTTATATTCCAAAAAATATTTATTTATCTTATTTATCTTTATTTGGTGCACAAATAAAAGAGCAAAAAAAAGTAAACATTTCCGTTTGCCATCTTCCCTTTTACCAGGGAGAAAGGCCAGAGGATTGCTCATTGTCTTCACGGCCTTGATAATTTCCAGAAGCAGCAATTAAATTCATTGCTTTAATGAGATGGAACCAGGAAATTATCAAATACATGACCAGAAACACTCAAGTTAACAGGACTTACCATATATTTCGGGGTATAAGACGCACCTTTTTCCCCTCAAAAAAGAGACAGAAAATCTGTCTTATACATTGAATACAGCGTTTTTTGCCTCCTAAAACCCTATCCCTTCACCAAAATGGCCATTCATAACTTGTAGGAGGCTTTCAGAGTGCTCCTGGGGACTTGGAAGGGCAGAAATGAGCAAAAAACAGGCCATTTTTTTGCTAAAGTTTGCTTTCCCAGCCCCCAGGAGTACTCTATAAGACTCCTAAAAGCTATCCATGCCCTTTTTTTGCTTGTTTTTATCCCCCCCGGACCACTTTAAAAGTCCCCCAAATGCTATTCATGCCCTTTTAAAAAAAAACCAAACAAACAGGGTCCGTTTTCACGAAAAATGGGCTGTTTTCAGAGGTTTGCAGAGTGCAAACAATGTTTTTTTAATTTGCCTCTTCAAAACCTTGGTGCATCTTATAATTTGGTGCATCTTATACTCTGAAAAATATGATAGTTTTCCAGTTGCAGAATTTTTTATTTTCAACATAAAAACAAGTAAAAACATTATTCATCTTCAGCTTTGTACAACGTGTCATTCGGTCATGAGTTTTGTGCATCGGTTTTTAGAATTACAAACATAGTTATCGATTTTCCATCCAATGTATGTATATCACCTTATTTTCCACATAGTAACAGCTAGTATTTATCAAAATCAATCCTTTTCTATAGTTATTCAGTAGATAAAAACAAGTAAAATTTTTCCATAGATTCCTGTTTTATAACATTATTCTCAATTATCTTTGGAAAGTAAATTACTACTGTAAAATACATACCCATAATATTTTCTCTATATAAGACCAAGATTTATCCAACTTTTCCATTATATATATCTTGTTAATGGTTTAGCTAATATACAGAATATCTTTCTAGAATGACATAATCTCAATTTGTTACAATATCTGCCAGTCCTAACAATTAACTTCTATTTCTAAAGATTCTTTTATATATTATGTCCCGTTTTTTTAAATCTAAACAATGATAAAACATATTCCATACTTTATAAAATTGTTCTTCCTCTTGTTCTCTAATTTCAAATGTCAGTTTACTCATTTCTGCACAATCCATAATCTTACGAATAATTTCCTCTTGAAAAGGTAATTTCTCATTTCTCCAGTTTTTTGCAAATACAATGCTAGCTGCTGTTAGAATATTCACAATTAAATATTTCAGGTTTTTATCAAATGTTTCCAAGTAAAAAAAGTTCAGGTTTAAAGTCTACGTGCTTATGTGTCATTTTCTCCAGCCATATGTGGATCATAGTCCAATAAAAAAAAATATGGTAGTTTTGATTCAAAGGCCAATTACATTAAATAGAAGGCTTTTTTTTTCTTGGTTCCATATTTTACTCAAAGGCCAAATGCAGCCCTTCACCCGAAGAAGAAAAAGCACTCCTAATATATTATAAATGGTGTCAGCAACTTGGAAAAGAATAGTGTGCATCATGAGAATCTTGAATCCTGGGCTGTCACATTTAGATGTTCATATTTGCTTTTCTAGTCCTGTTCTGTATAAACTGGTTGGAACATGCTAGCATTGACAAAAGGATAGAGACCTTACTTGTCTAAGAACATGTTAACTAAAGATTCTAGGGTTGGAATTTCTGTAGAAAAAGAGAATTTTCACATGTGAATCTTCTTTACCTTTTCCCATGTATTATATTTTTCATATTGGTATCCAGCAGTCCGAGCACGATTGTCCAGTTGCCTGTCAAGGGCAACCTGAAGATTATCAATTAAAATTCTGCAATGAAACAACAATACAGATTGGCAAAATGGGTTATTTCAATTTCTTTTGTACTGTCCAGATTTCCTAAGCTTTGATCTTCTTTCCCATGTTAATCATTAAGTTCATGTAAGTCAGGCCTTGTTTGTTGGGTTTGAATGTCCCATTCCAGTTTATCAAGTAGATTGACTTGATTTGAAAATCTAATTTTGTTCTGACAGAAAGATTCTCCGCCAAGCATTCTCCAGATATGAAGAGGAACCAATATATTTAGGAACTCCTAACTTTAATTATAGCATATGTTGGTAGTTACAATCTCAATATATCAAGAGGGTATCAGAGTGGGAAAGGCTGGGAAATTAGCAACATCATCTCCTTGTTCACTGTAATTTGCATTTGGAGAGTATGAGACACGCAATTTGCAAAGCATCTCAACCTTCATAATACTGTAATTAATAATTGATCTAGTTACACTGACATGATGTCAGGGTATCTCAGATGCATATCAAAGGCTCCTATCTTGAATTGTCATAGCAAGGGCACTTCTCTGAAGTTTGTCAGGGACAATCTTTCAAAGAGCTCTGTGGTGCAGGCTGAATTGTGTACATTCATCATTGGAGGAGCTAGCATCTCCACACATGATGAAATAATTCTTTCCTTTGACATGGTGACAATCCTACACTGTCAAGGTCTACAGTACTACAAGATTACCAACCAAGAGCAAAACAATAACTCATCAGTGCATAACTAATGGATGAATCCCACCTTCCACAGCTCAGTTTTCATTTTCTATCCACTATAATTGATATTTACAGTGTTGGGGAAAAAATGTAAATTATGTGCTGAATAAAGTTGATTTGGTGTTAAACTTGAGGAGTTTATTTTGTTGCTCGGTTTCTCCACCCTGTTGGATCTGATATTCTCTAAGGTGAAAGCCTTACTCTCTACTTTTTCTCCCTAATTCTATCTTTTTGATTGCATCCTGGAATTAATTACTACTCACATTTTTGGTTGACTGTTTTGTGCTAAATCTCAGACATATTGCCTTGTCAATGTAAAAAGACCTAACACATTCATAGCACCATCTTCATGGAGATTTGTGTACCGTTGAATAGCAATAGCAATAGCACTTGTATACCACTTTCCAGCCTTCTTTAAGTGGTTTACAGAGTCAGCATATGAGGACCCCAACAATCTGGGTCCTCATTTTACCCACCTCGGAAGGATGGAAGGCTGAGTCAACCTTGAGCCTGGTGAGATTCAAACTGCCAAACTGCTGGCAGCCAGTGATCAGCAGAAGCAGCCTGCAGTACTGCACTCTAACCACTGTGCCACTGCGGCTCTTGTCATTTATATGAACCACTTATTTGTTATCTAATAAATACTGCAAACACATACTCATAGTTCAGCCCACGATGCTGTAGAATGCTCTCAACTTCAGAACATTTGCCTGCTTCAATTCGGAAATCAACAGTCATTCCTGCTTTCACTAGATTGACAGAATCTGGTCTCCAAAAGTCAACCTGGACAGAGAAAACCATGGCAAAAAAGGACATATGATTTCAGGCTCAAACATTTCCATCAATGCCCTTATTATGGTATCCCTTGGGATTATGGGGTGAAATGGAATAAAAGATGGGTACAATATAGTTTATAATTTGTTATTAAATACATGTCATATTTACTTTAGAAGCTTAAACTACTGTACATTAGGGATGTATGTACTTTACTCATACTTAGGGATTTCTGCCAATGAATTACCTCCTTTAAAGAACTCAAATTTTATTCAGACTCATGGAAAAGCCTGAAAAATAATATATAGACTATGTCATTGAATAGTAAATAAGTCCTGCATTCAGTAGATATTGGCTACTGCTGAGTTGATTCCTGTGAAATGGCACAAGAGATTACATCTGCAAGTGATCCTGGCAGTGGAAGGGCTGGTGATACAGTTCCTAGAAGTGGCCATAGTACAGAAAAGGGTAAAGATTTCCTAACATTATTTAAATGGAACTGACCCTAATTGGATCACTGCAAACGTTTAAACTTTTGCAGTGTCTGGAAAGATGACAGAAACATTATTGATTGTATGTTGCTGAGATATGATAATAAGTCAGTTACCTGGGAAATTTCATGGTCATTATGTTGTGAAGATAGTTAAAGATACCACTGTAATTTTTCAAAAAGAAAATGGTAGTGCAAGGGCCTTTATTGAATAGGACAGTGATGGCGAACCTTTTTTGGCTCACTTGCCAAAAGCGGGGGGAGCACAGGGGGGGTCATGTGTGGGCGTGCCACACCCATAATGCTATGTGCGCGACCCCCTGCTTTTGGTGCACTTTTTTTGCCCTCCCCAGGCTCCATAGGCTTTCTAGGACCCTGGGGAGGGTGAAAACAGCCTCCCCTCCCCACCTCCAGAGCTTCAGGAACTTCCCTGAAGCCTCCAGAGGGAGAAAAACAGCCTCAAAAGAAGGCCTAAATCAGCTGGCCAGAGCACACAAGCGAGCTGGAGCTGACAGGGCAACGCCTCGCGTGCCCTAAGAAAGGGTTCCACGTGCCACCTGTGGCACCCGTGCCATAGGTTCGCCATCCCTGGAATAGGAGAATCAAAACAGACATAAGACATTGTAAGATTATTTGGACAAAAACGCCCAAAAGATTTTTAGGAACGATAGAAAAGTTTATCTCATGAAGAGCCTGTATGGTTTTTTTAGCAACAACGTGAAGGTGGCTTCTCATAGTGCTTTTCTAGGTCTTTTTTCTTTTTTTTTCTCATAGTGCTTTTCTAGGTCTTTTTTTCCTTCTAAATCTAGTTTAGAAGATTGATATTTATCAGAACTCAAGCACTTCATACAAATCATTTACAAGGCATGCACAATCGTACTGAATGTAGCACTCCTTCCTTCAGATATATCCCAATAACAATAAATTTGAGAGTTAAGCTGGGATGACTTGTACAAGATCATCTGCAAGCTTGCATGAGTGTGGAGTATAGATTCTAGGTTTTTCATGTCCTAGTCCAGTGTCTCATTCACTAGACCAGTTTTTCTAAATCTTAACCACTTTAAGATGTCTGTACTTTAATTCCAGAATTCTGCAGTCATCAATCGCTGAAATTCTACATCCAGCTACTGCGCTAAACTTGTTTTAGTTCTCCTTAATATGTTTTAGGCTTATCAACTCTCATTTCTGCTTTCCCACCTATTCTTCCTAGGTGATATGTATAATCCTATAATGTAGTTATGGTTATATTCAAGGAGTTTTCCCTTTTCCAATCTAACCCAATTTGCACACTGGGACATATAGAAGACCTGTCAACATGAGAAAATACAGTCCTATAAATATCCTAACTGGAATGAATTGAAATAATTATTTTGGCCATTAAAGCACCATTTCTATATTAGTTGAAAAGTATGTCTGTACATTAAAGTCTCAGAATAACTAGAATCCACAACACAATTTTTAAAATGCCTAACTAACTGGCAGAAGTGGTTTTAGCACTGAGAAACAAATTAACAAAAACTGTATGAATGTATTGCCTTATTGTGGCATATATATTCTTTTAAATTAGAGGCTTACAGCCACTTTTTATTTGGATGTACTGAATGGTTCTTTAGAGACTTCTTGTGACTAAAGCATTTCTGAAAGGTGCCTGGTATCTAAGCAGTGAACAAATATTATCACTTCTGGCACTGTTATCCATAAACAAAATCAGCCGTTATCTTAGAATGCCGTGACAAATATGATTTTTCTCCTTAGATCATGTATGGTTGCCTAAGATAACAATTAAAAATAACCACAACTCCATCCTTGCTTTTGTTGTAACTTCACTTTATGTATTTAATTTATTATTATTATTTTTTACTTCACTCACATGATTGTATCATACCATTCTTTAAATGGGTGCTTTTTATTATGAACTTTTGATGCAATTCAGTCATAGGACTAATCCAAGGTAAAATTTGTTTATCCAGAATTTATAAAAGCAAAGCAAAACAAAACAAAACATTGGAAAGTTTAAGGTTTTGAAAGTCAGATTCAGTAAATCATGAGACCTAATTCATTACAGTTTTTCATTATGATCTGGGAAGAAGAAAGAATAGCTTACTTCTAAATGTTTACTTGGAAATCATGTACTGTAATGGCATTTTATTCCCAAGAAAACATACATAGTACTGTAAATCCTTTATGTTAAAAACTATTATTTAATGGTCAAATGTATAGGGAAGAAATTGTTGTGCATATGCCGGAATTTATGGCTAAGCAAAAGTTTATGAATTACTAATGCAGAAATATTTAGAAATGTTTCGTAGGGTTACACATGCTTCAAAAATGAGTTGGAGGAAGCGTTTTAGACTCTGGGTGAGTACCTGTCAGCTATTGATTTTAAAAGCCTGACTTTTTAAAGTTTCTGGTTGTGAAACAATCTGTTTCTTCCCCCCCCCCTTTCCCCCTTGAGTTTTAATTAAGTGCTTTGAATGTTAGCCAATTTCTTACTTGCATGCTAGGAAATCAGTGGTTATAAAAAGGAAAGGGGGGAAAAAAGCCCCAGGAATAATCCCCCAATTGCACCTCAATATTTCTCATTTTCTAAAGCAGATTGATGTAGTAATTTTACAAAACATTGATTCAGTAATTTTATTAAAAGTACCAATTCCAAACTATTTATTTAAGGTTATTGTTCATTTTGCTTAGACTAGATTCCGATATACAGTATAAAAGATAACTGAAGCAGCCTTCTTAAAAATTATTGGGAACTTAAATGTAAACAAATTATAGGCAATGTAAATAGTGATTATTCCAATGCTGTTTCCCAGCTGACTTGGTTCTCTAATTATAGCAATTTTTCTGATAAAAGATTAAGCGCTAGAAACACACTGATCCTACTCTGGTATGTAGGTTCCAATTACTTCTTGGATAAGAGATAAGATACCTATAATTTATAGCTTGCCAATTTTTTTTGGGAGGTGAGTCCTTATAATTGTGAGACCTATGGGCCATGGTAACTGCTTAGCAACTGGGTCGTTATGATTTCTACCAACCTCTGCTGTTGTCTCATCAGATGGCTATCAAATACTGCATCTAGTTTATTTATCAACATACTTACAACCTAATAGTGCAAATGCCTGAAGTGTCAGGGATGTGAAAAACATAACTTAAGAGTTTTCAAACTATAATATAGAATGGAGCTAGATATGGGAGAGTCTCAAATATGCCCTGTGATCAATAAAAAGCCTTTCTGACATCCAGATATCATTGCTAAGTGCCATGTCTCATAAAGATTAGAATGTCCCTTCTTCTCCTTTGCAGCTATTTCTCAACATCAAAGCTAAGTGTAAATACTGAAAACAGAACTTCTATCTCTGATGGCTCTTTCTCATGCCATAATCTGGTTACATCAAGGTCAGAAAACACAAACTTGGAATGAACAAGAGGTTCACTGAACATTCGTGGGAAAAAAACAAACAGGAGAAGATGATAATAAGCTGAAACTTCAGCAAGCAACCCTTTAACAGCATTTCTTTCCACGATGGCACAATTTCTTTCTACAGCCTATCATATTTTTATGGACAGAGATTATTTTTATTCAAAATTTTAAAGTAATGTAAAGGAATATACAGGCAGATTTTGTGTCTAATCCCTTTCGATAGAATATTTTTCATTGGTTTAAAGAGTGTTCATTTAGCACCGTGAGAATGCATGATGCTTTACAGCAGGGGTCTCCAACCTTTGCAACTTTAAGTCTGAAGGACTTCAGCTCCCAGAATTCTCCAGCCAGCTTTGCTGGCTGGAGAAGTCTGGGAGCTGTAGTCCTTCAGACTTAAAGTTGCAAAGGTTGGAGACCCTTGCTTTACAGAGTAATATATGGAAATAAATTAGATAGCAGCCTGGATAAACATAAAATCCCACTTGTATATGTGGTATATGAGGTATAATGCTAAGGGGAAATTACAATGAAGGAACTGACCATAAAAGAAGAATGTGTTGCTATGTAAGACAGTTTAAGTGATTTTTTTTGCCCCATTTTTATGACTTTTCTTGCTACAGTTGTTAAGTGAATCACTGCAGTTGTTAAGCTAGTGACATGGTTGTTAACTGAATATTGTTGCCCCATTGCTTGCCATAAGATTACTAAAGGTGATCACATGACCCCGGGACACTGCAATGGTAGTTAATCCATGTTAGTTACCAAGCGCCTGAATTTTGACCATGAGACCATAGGGATGCTGTGAAAAATGATAATAAATCACGTTTCTCACTGCTGTTGTAACTTTGAATGTTACTAAATGAATGGTTGTAAATCGAGGACTAACTGTAAATGAAACTGGTTGCAGTGGAATTACATTTAATGAGTATAGGATTGCAAGGTTAGCCTATGATTCTATGAATTTTCTTTGATAGTTTTCTTGGAGATGTTGAGAAGTATCCAAACAATACTGATATTGCTCTTGAGCTCCATAGCGCCCAAGGTGATTACAGGTACTGTAAACAAAGTGTACTTTCTGTTTTTTTATGAAAGGAGAAGAGATTAGCTACATGTCACTCCTTTGCAATTATAATCAGTCACCCTAATAATAAATTCTTCACTATTTTGTAAAATACAAAGATCTTGTACCAGGATTAGGAAAAACAAATCTCTCTGAAAGTTTTGTAGTTTCAATATAGCACACCAAACAGCAAATAAAACTTTACTGAGGTTGAGCTGCTAAAAAGTAAAAAGAAGTGGGAGGAATTAAATGGGATCTGTTAGTTACTTAATTTCCAGTCAGTTTTCTTTTTAGAGATAAAATCCAAACCAAACAAAGAAAAAATATGTCAGTCCTTTTCTTTCCCCTTTCCCCTTTCCCACAGGCTAGCAGAAGTACTAGGTGAAGACAACATAAATTAGGAGAATTAAAATTGATCCTGCTTGTTGTTTTCTTATCACTGTTTAACCAAAAGGAAGAGACCATATGGGATTGTAGAGCTGGGGAAACACTCAAAGAACAGCTTGTCCAGGGCTCCCACAAATTTGACAATATCACTAAGTTCTATTACTTAAAGTTCTAGATGTCAGTATGTGCTGCCTTTCCTAGTTTAGCCATCTTTATTGTGAGAACAATGAATGGATCACATCATCATGTATTAGTATGACATGCTATAAAATGAACATGAAGTGTATTTCCCCCACCATGCTCCATATTGGAATTTACCTGCATAATATTGGCTAAGTTATTGAGAGCATGTACTTCATCTTCATTGCGGGGTATAACACGGTAAACCTTCTCCCTAAAGAAAACAATGGAAAGATATTACCTAATACAAAAAAACTATTGTGCTGTTCTGAAATGTTCTGAAATATTATTTTGTGTTCTTACTTACCCATCAAATCTGTGAACTGTTGCTTCAGCAAAAGCTGAAGTGGCACCTATGAAAAGCAGTAAAGGCCACATCTTGCTTCTCCTGTGAAATGAGAAGTAGCAGCAGAGTTTTTGCTTGCTTTTATAATATCGTGTCTCTTATCTTTCTCAAACACAACTGTGAAAACCAGATCATTTTCCATTGATTAATTTCCTGACCTTGTTTTGTTTGATACACTATTTCTTAAGATAAGGCTCACCTGTGGAAATAGACAGGAAAATCTCACATGGAAGAGATTAGGCGGTTATTTTCATACAAAAAAAGAGAGAAACTACATAGCTCAAAATGAAAATTAAACATTTGAGCAGGAAACTTTTGAACTAATGAAAATTATACATAAATTTAAAGATCTCAGGATTTCCTCAGCAGACAGACTGAGGAAAAAGTGGGAGTGGAAAGGAAAAAAACCTGACTAAGAAAAGGAGGTTGCTCATTTTACATGAGAGAATAAGTATGAATCCCAGTAGATTACATTTTATTAGTTGTAATCTTGTTTCAGAGTTATTAAAGTGGACGATTCCCCTCCCGTTTGAAAATACAAATCTATATAAAATCTAAATGGATTTATTTTAATTAATCTTCCTCAAGAAAGACATACATCTTGGGATCACATATGGTACTAAGCCATAGTTTGCTTAACTATGTTTTCTTGAATTTGCAACATACATGGTTTACATGTATGTCATAATTTATAGTCTACAAATCACAATGGATACATTCACACATAAATAATCACATTTGTGATGCTGAGTATTAATTACAACCTAGGGAACCTGACAATGTACAGCAGGTATTTTCCTACGCTCTTACACTTTACCTCAGGGCTAATGGTAGAGCTCCTCTGGTTTTAAGAATTGGAAGACTTCAACCATCAAGATCTGGGGAAGCTAAAGAAGGTAGAGAAGGCTTGGAGAATTTGGGGAAGTCATGGCAAACATGTAATAACCTAAACAGGTAGCTACATTTTAGAATACTTCCAATCTGTATGTAATTATCTGGTAATCCAAATCTATGTTTGATCAAATTACTGTTCTTGAATTTCATACCACTGGTAATCTTTGCAAGATGGGAAGACTGTTATCCCCTGTACGTGCTTCCTGGCTCCAAATTAATTATGAAACAGTGTTTCTTCCTCAATGGATAGTCTCAGTGAATTACAATAAAATAAGAGGGGTCATACAGGTGAATATTCACTTGTGGAGTGCTGCAGGAATCATTGTTCCCATGATTTAAATGTTTTAACCTGGAAATGGTTATGCACAAGTTTGGAATGAAGCATAAGCAATATACTGATGATACTCAATTGTTTTCATCTACTGGGAACAAGTTGGGATGGAATAGAAGTCTTGAACCAGGGATGTGAGACTGTAAGGGACTGGGTAGAGAGACAGAAACTGAGACTAAATCTCAGAAAGGTGGAGTTGCATTTTGTCCTGAAATCATCTTGCATTTTGCCTGCTCCAGTGATAGTTCTGGCTAGGAGATACTTTCCCTGAAAGAATGGGTCGGCAATTTGGGAGTTCACCTAGACTCAGAACCATTGCTATTACACAATAATCAGATGAAGGATGTGGCTGGGGAGACTCTTTGCTCAGTTGCACTTTGTTTTCTGATTGTACCACTTTTGGGAGCAAGAAGCTGTGACAATAGTTACCTACGCATTGTCACCTTTATTTTAGAAACTACCGCAATGTGTCCTGCATGAGACTTTAAAAATTACAATTGATATAAGCAAGCAAGCAAGCGCCCACATGCTGATGGGTAAGAGTTATCAGTAGCACATAACAACAGTTCTGCAGGTGTTGCACTGGCATCCAGTAGACTTCTGAGTGTTATTTAGTGTCTAAAATATGTTTGTTGTTTGGCACTTGGATCTTGTATGGGCTGCTTCCTTTAGGTACCATCAACCTATCTGGTTTGTTGATTTCAAGATAATGCTGAGAGTCTCCTTCACTCCAGATTGATAAAGGGGCAAAGATTTCTCAGCATAGCATCATCCCTATGTAACAATAGTAATAGGAATAGCACTTAGACATATACAGCTTTACAGAGCTTTACAGCTCTTGGTTTACAGAATCAGCTATTGTTCCCAACAATCTGGGTCCTCATTTTACCAACCTTGGAAGAATGGAAGACTGAGTCAACCTGGAGCCAGGTGAGATTCAAACTGCTAAATTGCAGGCAGCCGAGAGTCAGCAGAAGTAGCCTGCAGTACTGCATTCTAACCACTGCATCACCTTGGCTCTTATGTAATACCTTATCCCAAGAGGTATCGACAGTGCCCCCCATTGATGTTTCAGAAGGCATGCATATCAGAAATTTCTTCAGTGTTTAAAGTTTTAAAATTATTTTTAGTGTTAATACTTTTTGGGATGCCAATGTAAGATTTGTATTTAAATTATTTAATTAAACATTTATTCCCCAAATAAATATTAATTTACAATTAATAAATCCTAATTTTACAGCCTAATAGGCAGTTTGTCAGCTATCTCTTTTCTGGAGTCTGACCAACTAAACCTGGAGATTCTATGAACGATGGTAAACTGCCAATGTGAATATTCCAGACACTTTAAAACTTGTAATGTGAAAAAAAAATACGGTTCTTATCATTTAATACACTTTCAGATTCATAAAAACAAGTGAAGACAACAATGTAGAATGATCAAAAGCCCAGAACTTATAATAAATAAATGATGAAATGGAGTAATCAAACAAATTGTACATGTTGTTCCCTGTTGAGCAACAAGAGACTTAGAAATGTAAGACTGTCAAGATTTTCTGTATTTGAATTCAATTTTAGGAAATTATTTGTGCTTTATAAGCAGTTGGAGGCCATTTTTGAAAAACACATCACTAGCTCTGGTATGACTAGCTCTGGTGTGGACATGAAATGTCCACACTATATGGAAAATTGTAATTTTGCAACAGACATCTTGTCAATGATAAGATTACAGAAACACTGCCTGATATGGGATGCCATTGTTTGTTTTATATCCAAGGATGTATGGCCATTTGTCAAATCATCTCAGAAAATAGTTCTAAATGGATTTTAATTTCCCCATGACTGTAATAAAAAAAGTTCCATACAGCATTGGTAATGAACCAACAATAATTTGCAACTTTTCAATAATTGCCAGCCTGTAGATAAACTCCCAATCAAGACTGCATACATTATTGCTTCTATGTACCACTTTTATTTAATTGAAAAGTTTGGCCTTTCCCTTGACCACAACAAAAAATTTGGAATGCAGTCCATCAGAATTCATTGAGAATGAACAATACTGTTGAATAGGAGGACAGAAAAAGGGTAGATGTAGAACAGAGGTGATATTCAGCAGGTTCCGATCAGTTCTGGACAGTAGTGGAAATTTTGAGTAGTTCAGAAAACCAGTAAATACCATCTCTGACTGGTCCCACCCCCATCTATTCTCTGTCTCCTGAGTCCCAGCTGATCGGGAGGAAATGGGGATTTTGCAGTAACCTTCCCCTGGAGTGGGGAGGGACTGGAGATTTTACAGTATCCTTCCCCTGCCATGCCCATCACACCACGTCCCCCATGCCACGCCCAGGGCACACACACAGAATCAGTGGTAAAAATTTTTTAATCCCACCATTGAAGTAGAACTGACTGCAGGCATCAGTACTGAAAGCATGGATGGTTTTAAATATGAGTTACCAGTGCAACTTAAAAGTATAGGATACATCCTTTTGCTTGCTTTGTGGATTTTGCCCCTTTTAAATATCTACTTAGAGCTTTTCAGTTTTTTCCTTCTCTGGTCTTTGCTCCAGCTTCACCCAGATTTATTTTCTCTTCCATTTCTCTTCCTTTTGCAGTTCAATCCTCTTATCAATCTATCAGGTGTTATTCTTTTAAATTTTTTTATTGGAAGAGGGTGGATGTGTGCATGTATTTCTCGGGGTTGTGAGAAAGAGTACAGGTAGACAATTCTGTTATATAAATGGTGTGCCATAATGCAAAATTTTATTTTGTTATTTATAATTAAATTTATTGACCACCCATCTTACCCCAAGGCAACTCTGGGCAGTTAATTTTAATCAGTAGCCAGTATAATTTATATATCTTCTTGCCCATTTTTAGAATGTGGCTTTTGGAAGATGCTATATATAGAAAAATTTTTTTTTCCTTCCTATGTGTCCTAACAAAACAGCAGAATAACAACAGAATAATAGAATATCAGAATAAAAGAGTTGAAAGAGACATTGGATGTCTTTTGGTCCAATCCAGAGCTGGGTTTCTCCCAGTTCAGCTGCAGAACCAGCAGTGACCCAGGCCAGCCATGCCCCAAAGCCGGTTCCCCAGTCTCTTCTGCCGTTGCCAGCATGTCTCTGCACATGCACAGAACAATTTTTAGTCAAGTGCACATGCGCGAGCAGCCGGCGTGCGCAAGCAAAGCACGGACACAGTGAACTGGTACCAACTGGTAGGAACCCACTCCTGATCCAATCCCCTGCTGAAGTAGTATTCTGGACAAATGGCTGTCCAATCTCTTCTTAAAAAGGTGCAGTATTGCCAAAATTAAAACTGGACTCTCTAAACATTTTTGGCTTTTAAATTCACAACTGTTTCATCTTTCTGGGCTTAACTCTTTTCCCCTATCCAGATTCTTATAGCCTCCAGACCGTAGGTTAGGGTCTTCTCAAACAATAACTATCAGAATTAGCTGAAGAAGTGCCACATAATTTAATTCTCTTGCTCCAACATTAACTGCTCACTGCAGCTGAAGCTTCCTCCATGTTTTGACATTTTGGGGGGGAGTATAACTAATGTATCACTCCAGTGGTAGGATTCAATTTTTTTTACTACTGGTTCTGTGAGCGTGACTTTGCGGGCATGATGTGGCTTTGTGGGTGTGGCTTTGTGGGCGTGGCTTTGTGAACCTGGCAGGGGAAGGATACTGCAAAATCCCCATTCCCTCCCCACCCCACTAATCTGCTTTCCAGCTCCATTCTCCTGTTCAGGGCAACAAAAGAAGATCAGCTGGCAGGCTGGGAGGCAGTGGGGACCGGGCCAGCCTATTTGCCAGTTCTCCAAACTACTCAAAATTTCTGCTACCGGTTCTCCAGCAGCTGTCAGAACTGGCTAAATACCACCTCTGTATCACTCCAAACTTTCCAGAATTGTAGTTGGAGATGCTCACACTACTTCATGTCAATCACATTTCACAGAATGATTTGAGAGTGCCATGATGTGAAATGATGTTTCTTTCCAAAGAAGTCCATGATGGACAGCTGCAGAAAACTTTTTGAAAAGCATCAGATATTTCTGGAATGCTTAAGAAGCAATGAGATATGGTGGGAAGCATGCTATGGGGAGAGGCTTGTGTTACAGTAACTGGTGGAGGGCACTTAATCAAGGCGTCAATATTTCTTTTTTCATGGCTTTTTTTTTTTTAATTTCGCTGGCAAGACTGATTAAAGTAAACAGCAATCCTACCTTACTGGAAATGTTAAAGAAATTTCTCCCTATTCCAAATAATTGAGGATGATTTCTTCACCTTCCCTCCTTAAACCACAGATTATAAAAACTGACTCAGTTCTAGTTTACTCACAAATCACCATGGCTGCCCAAATGTTTTCAACTCACTGTTGTTTATGGTTACTTAGAAGACTATACTATTATCTGCTACATATGGCTTTACTGCTGATGCATATCATTACTTACAAATTCTGTTAATGTTCATTGAGTTTTTAGTGAGGGATGCTATAGATATTTTCAAGTGTTTATAAAAAATTAAGTAGAATTTAAATTTTGGGTCTGTTATCTCAAATAGACATACATTTAAGATCTTAAACATCAACACTAAACCGCCATACAGTCATTCCACTAAGAGAACTTACAGAAATGTGTTTGATCTGTTGATGTACTTTAACAAATTGTTGTTTTGCTTTTATTTAGAAAAAGCCTTTTTTAACATATTGTGCTTCAGCAACCTTCCATAAATTTTATTCAAGCTTAGGTTTATAGTACAGGATATCTGAAGATCAAGGGGGCTGTACCGGTTTTCATTAGTACAATTTATAACCTCCCAAACAAGATTTTGGTTTTTCATGCAACAGTCATCAGAATAAAGTCTGTTCCAAAATAAATAACCACAGTGTACAGATAGCGGAATCAGCAACCATGTATCATATTGGCAATAGTAGTGTTGTTATGAAAATAAAGGTTAACAAGCACAGTCATATTTCCAGCTTCCTGTTTGTCAGTATATTGCATATCCTTCTTAGCTAATGGAATGTGGGAGCTCCAGTTTAGAAATCCTGGCTTGCATAGAAAAGCTTGGGCTAAAACTAAGTTTTAGTTGCATCTATGGCAAGAGACCTCAGATAACCTTTCAGTTAAAATATGGAATCATGGTTTCTGAACAATATAAATATAATGCTAAGAAATTGTCATTGTTAATATGTGGCATCATCAAGTGGTATAGGTTGTAAACAAATCATGTATGAGAGTAAACAGAATACTTTGCAAATAGTTTAACTTTGAGCAATGAATAAGATGTATAATGTCCTTTTAGCTGTTATGTATTGATATTAAGATAAGGTAGATAAGATAATCTTTATTGTCATTTACCTGTATATCAGTGGTGGGTTGTTTCTGGTTCAGCCTGGATTGACAGCGGCGGGAGGCTCCGCCCACCTGCCTGGATGCGTCTGTGCATGTGCAGAAGTGTTGCATGTATGCGTGAATGAGCAAACCGGTAGTAAACAAAATTGAAACCTACCACAGCTGTATATGCAATGGGTGACATTGAAGGAGCAAATGCTACCCACTGAACAATGTCATCATCCCCAGGATAACAATAATAATATAATAATAGCAGGAACACAAAAAATGTCAAGTTATACCAAAATGACACCAAAACTGATATTAATCATAGTCCATCTTAAATAACCCTTGAGAGTTAATAAGACTGATACTATATGGAACAAATTTATATTTACCGACAAAGAAATAAAGGGAGATGGTCTTGGTCGGTAAATATAAATTTAACACAAAAATAGTTTGTTGCGAAAGTCTCCTGGATTGGGTCTGAAAAGCGAAAGTAGAAGCAGTATGCTCCATCCCATATTTGGGTAGATCAGGTTGCCTTCACAAAAAACACTTATATGGAACAAAGCTACAGAATCTAATCGTTCTGCTTTGGATACCATGAGGTTTCCTCCCCGAAGGTAGCAATGGCAGCAATGAAAACCAGAGATGATGTGTAAAGTTCCTGATAATAGTATGGACCTTGCTCAAACAGCACTTATATGCTATGGATAGAAGGAAGTGAACTTCCAATAATTTTTCTGCTGTCCTCTGCATAGGATAAGGCAGGGGTCTGCAAAGTCGGCTCTTTTAAGACTGGTGGACTTCAACCCCCAGAGTTCCCCAGCCAGCATAGCTGGCTGGGGAATTCTGGGAGTTGAAGTCCACCAGTCTTAAAAGAGCTGACTTTGCAGACCCCTGGGATAAGGAGAGGAAGATGTACTATTCTTAAACGATGCAGAAATACAGTTGCTACTGTGCCCAGTGTTTCACTGTTAAGCAACCAAGCTAGCCTACTTGTTAGCTGTACTCCCAGAAACTTAATACTACTAATCACCACTAAACATTGCAGAGCCTTCTCGGAGCCTTCTTTCATTGGGGGTGTTACTTGGAACCCTGACACAAAGGCATATTAAAAGTCTCAGTTTGTCTGGTAAATGCTGTGGAATGATCATAATAAATGCCAAACTAAAACTGACAAATAGCATTTGCACATGAGTATTTCTTTCCTCAGCAAAGCAGCTTCTTTCTTTCAAAGTTGCTTTGCCAAGTTACAAAGCACAAACACTTCTTCTTCATGCTGGATAGAAAAGTCTGCATTTTGTAACCTAACCTGGTTGTGCTGACACTGAGAACAATGACATTTCTTTGCCTCATAATGGGCTGAAAAGGAAGATATTGGTCTCCTTCTCAGATCTTCAGAAGGCAAGTTCAGGATTGCGAGAGGTGGAGGTAACTGTAGGGATCCCAAAGGTGGGAAGCAGAACGGGGTATCTCAGGGTGGTGGCGCTTCAGGGGCCAAAGGCAGGCATCCCTGAGACACCCTATGTGCATTTAACAACCAATGTGTTTGTTTAATGTATGCATTGGGGAGAGCCAGGAGTGGGAGTTCTTTTACTTCATGAGTTGCATTTAGTATCTTCATTCCTTATGACTGTAATGGGAAGTTTCTATTAATGTCATAACACAAGGATTACCTGAATTTCCCTTTTAATTAGGGATTCTGAAATATATGTTGCAGGACCCAATCTGGGTCAGTCACCAGCACCTGATGTTTCTGCTAGAGAGAAGTTCCCTGAGGATGGGCTCCAGTATGAGTCCGAACCGAAGACAAAACCTCTAGTACTGGTGACTGACTCAGAGTGGATCCTGTAACCTTATTCTGGGACATGTATAGTTGCCTTCATTTGTGAAATTAAGGGGGGATTTAAAGACACAAAAAGGAACCGTAAGTAGTGGCTGTTTCATTTGAACTTTTCCTGGAGCTGATTGGAGGTGCTTTTGGAGGGGGGATTTAAAGACACAAAAAGGAACAGTAAGTAGTGGCTTACCGTGCTGAACGGGGCCAGCCTTGAAGACTGCCATTCCAACCTTTTCTGTCTGAGCTGCTGCTGAGGAGAGCCATACCAACAGGAACAAGTGAGCAATGAATACTGCAATCGTTAAAATGGAGTCTGAGGGAGCAGCTGTAGTTATCTGCAACACTTGTTCCATGTTTCTGATTTTGCCCAAGTGCGTGGAGAACTACATCTGCAGTAAGTGCAAGCTGGCTGCACTGCTAGAAGAGAAGGTCCAGCAGCTGGAGGCACGTATATCTAACCATCAGTAAATTAAGGAGCTTGAGCTGTTCTTGGACAGAGCAGAGCAGACTATCCTGGACAATGAAGAGACAGGGCACAGCTCTCAGGAAGAAGTCATTACACTAACTCAAGAGCCTCAAGTTGATCCATGGAGGAATCCATGGAGGAATGTCACTCGAAGAAATAGAAGAGCAAGGGATCCATGGAGGAATGTCACTCGAAGAAATAGAAGAGCAAGGGATCGCTCTGAGAGTCTGAATTTACAGAATCAACTTGAGGCTCCTTCCCCCATCACACCTGACGAGGAATGCACAGATGAACAACTGGTCCCACCTGAGGATCTCTCTTTCATCACACTTATCGAGATACAGGAAGAAGTACAACAGGAACAAACTGAAGATCTCTCCCTTAATAAAGTTGATGAGGTGAATGAAGATGAACAGACTGCAGGAGAGAGGCTCCTTGTACTAGGTGATTCAATTATTAGAAACACAGAGAGATGGATTTTTGATGCGCATGACAACCGTGTAGTGACTTGCCTACCCGGTGCAAAGGTTGCAGACATCACGAGAAATCTAGATAGTTTGTTAGAGAGAACTAGGAAGGAGCCAGTGGTCGTGGTACACGTTGGTACCAATGATGTTGGGAAGGCAAAGCAATCAGTCCTGGAAGCCAAATTCAGGTTGCTAGGAAGAAGATTGAAGTCCCCGGACTTCCAAGGTAGCATTTTCAGAAGTGCTGCCTGTTCCTTGTGCAGGACCTACCAGGCAGACAGAGCTCAGAAGCCTCAATGCGTGGATGAGGCGATGGTGTCGGGAGGAGGGCTTCAGATTTGTCAGGAGCTGGAGAACATTTTGGGACAAGCCAAACCTGTTCAGGGCGGATGGGTTGCACTTGAACCATGATGGGACAAGGTTGCTGGCACTCAACATCAAAAAGGCTGCAGAACAACTTTTAAACTGATAACTGGGGGAAAACCGACAGGAGCTGGGCAGCATCCGGTTCGGGAAAGTGTTTACTTGAGTAGTAAGGAGGATGCAATAATTACTGAGCAGAGCGAGGAGCCAGTCACCAGCACTCTAGCAGAAGGTTGCAAGAAGCAGTCTAAGGATGCAACTAGACTCAAAAGACTGCATCAGAAAAGTATATATAAATACCTGTATGCAAATGCCAGAAGCCTCCGGAACAAAATAGGGGAGCTGGAATATTTAGCAATAGACAAAAATATTGATATTATTGTTATCATTGAAACCTGGTGGATGGATGATAACCAATGGGATACAGTCATCCCAGGCTACAAACTGTACAGGAAGGACAGGAAGGGGCAAACGGGAGGTGGTGTAGCCTTGTATGTCAAAGAAGAGATAAAGTCATATGAATTGGCATATCGAGATGATTTAGAGTCACCACTAGAAATTCTGTGGGTAAGACTATCAGGCCAAAAGAATGGTCTAACAGTAGGCATATGTTATCGGCCTCCGACCCAAGCCCCTGAGAGAGACTGGCAGTTGGAAAATGTTGTAAAACAGGGGTCCCCAACCCCCAGTCCGCGGACCGGTGCCGGTCCACGGCTGGATAGGAACCGGGCCGCAGGGCCGGAGAGGAGGAGGAGGAGGAGGAGGGAGCAGCCCCCTGGGCAGAGGATGGCCAAGTGCGCCTCCACCAGCTCCTTCCGACAGCCACTGTAGCGCACTTTCTGGGGCTACCTGGAGGGGCCGGCATGTCAGCTGAGGAGGTTATGGCTGCCTCATCCCGCAGCCAGCGGGCAGGCAGGCGGAACCCGAGCTGCAGCGACCTTAAGCGCCACCAAGGCCATCCGGGCGCTGCACGCCCACCTCCCTTCCAGCCCCGTGTGGCGCCCGGACGGCCTCAACAGTGCTTAAGGTAGCTGCAGGCTCTGGTCCTCTGCCTGCCCGCCCGCCCGCTTGCTGTGGGATGAGGCAGCTGTAGACCTCCCCAGCCGACATGCCGGCCCCTCTGCTGCTTCCCGGGGTGGGGAGGAGAATGACAGACACACAGAGAGACAGACTTAGAGAGACAGAAATAGAGAGAGGGAAGGAGACAGGGAATCAGACACACACACACACACACACACACACACAGAGTGACAGAGATGGGTGGAGCGAGGAGAGAGAGACAGATACATAGAGAGAGAGAGAGAGAGAGAGACAAAAAACAGAGAAAGAAAGAAAAATAGAAAAAGAAACATGAATGGAGGGTGGGAGGGAGTGGAGGAAAGAAGGGGGAGGGAGGAGGAAGGGAGGAGTGAAAGAAGGAAGGAAGGAAAAGAAGGAAAGAAAGAAAGAAAAAGAAAGAGGGATGGAGGGTAGGAGAGAGGCAAGGAAAGAAGGGAGGAAGGGGGAGAGAGGCAATGGAAGGAAGGAAAGGAAAGGAAGAAATCTATTTTCCTATTTCCTTCCACCTCAAGCTACCTGTTTGGTTAACCAGGTTAAAGATCTATTTTTCTCCCAGTGGTCATTTCAAAGGAATCACATCCTCTGAGTCATTTCTTGGATTCAAACCAGCATCCCAAAGAGTCATTGGCTGCCTTTATATATAATGAGTGCCCATAAATCCATTTTTACCATCTTCAGAAGACCAAAGACCAGCCAGAAATGGAAGAAAGAAAGAAAGAAAGAAAGAAAGAAAGAAAGAAAGAAAGAAAGAAAGAAAGAAAGAAAGAAAGAAAGAAAGAACTTATGACCACAATTGAGCCCAAAATTTTGGTTGCTAAGCAAGACCGTTGAGCGTCACCACATTTTCCAAGTTGGCCACACCCACCAGGTCACATGACCACTGAGCCACTCCCACAAAACAGGCCACACCTTTTGGCTCTCAAAAGAAATTTCAGTAGTGGTACTGTTGATATTTGGCTCTATTGACTAATAAGTTTACCCACCACTGCCCTAGAGGGCCAAGTGAGCCAACCCCCCCCCCACGTGCGCATGCGCCTCCTGTACCCCTCCCCCCTCCTCTAGGCCAGCCGGTCCGCAGAATTTTCTTTAAAATGAAACCGGTCCCTGGTGCAAAAAAGGTTGGGGACCCCTGTTGTAAAGGAGGCATCTGTTCTCTGTTCTATTATTTCTTCCTTTTTTTCTTTCTCTATGGTGTGAAGCTTTTGCTATATACTGCACTATTTCTGTTGAAAGTCTGGAGGTTTTCTATAGAGTTGTGTTATTCAACCATCAAAATTCAGATGGGACAGAATTACTTAGACACTTAGAACAATGAATCAGTGGAACAGAAGTTGCCTCCAGAAGTTGTGAATGTCCCAACACTGCAGGTCTTCAAGAAGATGTTGGATAGCCATTTGTCTGAAATAGTATAGGGCTTCCTGCCTAGGCAGGGGGTTGGACTAGATGACCTCCAAGGTCCCTTCCAACTCTGCTGTTGTATTGTATTGTATTGTATTGTACTTGCCCTGAGAATTATTTCCCAATTTCCATCACATATTCTGTAGATAAACTCTTTTCAGATAGTAGAGTATCATGTTTCTAATTCCATATCAGAAAAAGAAAAGGAAGGGAGAGGTACTTTTCAGTCTTCAGAGGGTATAGGAAAACACTTTACTACAAGTACAAAACCTTGACCCATGGCATAACCTGCTGTTTTGTGTTTGGTGAGGGAGAGACTTTCAGTGTTGAATTGTCAAAACTCATCACTGATAAGATAAGAAACAGCAGCTTATTTTTCCTTTACAGCATTGCTCTTGAATGCACTCCAGAGGCCTCTGAGAGTTCTTTGAAGAAGTTTGCATGTTGCTTGGGGGAGACCTCTCTACTTTTGTATTATTAATAGAATCTCCTTTCAATTCAGCTCAAAGGACACTTTATCTTTCTAACTTCAGAGTTTGGAGACCAAGATGGCCTATTTTAGTAACTTCACTGAGGTACTTTCTCCTCTCTGACTCATTGTGTATCAGTATAGCAATCTGTACTAAGAATACCTTATGGCCATTGGTGCCATTGTGTCTGCTTTCTTCTGACTGGACCAGGCTGTAAGGACTCCTTACTTTTTAATACTTCCTATATTAAGATTATGCATAAGTATTTTGCTCACACTTCAAATACTTCACTTATTTTATGATTTATTAGGGATGAGGTGTTTTTTTTGCAGCTTGCCCAATCCTAGCAGATCAGTCCTCTATATAGTATATGCATTCTGCATTTGAACACCCCCTCCAAACTAATGTCAACAATGCATTGAAAACATGTTTTAAAAAACATTCTGAAATAAAATTAACCTGTGGTCAAATGCCTGCCCAAATAAGGACATTACAATATTTTCAGGATTAATATGCTAAGTAGAGAATTGCCAAGAGTTGGAGTTAACAGAATTATGCAATTACTATTAGTACTTTATCTTCAAAGAATTGTGCATAAATCATAAAACTGGGCCCACATTATTTTGCAAATATTTTATTACTCAAAGAAAATGGGATGTGTCTATCATCTCTGAAGAATCTTGGCTTTGATGCTTTGTACATGATCCTAGTAGTAGTTACATTCCACATTTCTATTTTTCATTGGTAAAGATATTCTGGGATTTACCCATTGTGTTAAAATATGAATTAGTTATTAAATAAACCACCATTTTCTAAACTCAATATGGTTGTGGTGCATTTAGGATTGAATTTAGCAAATGATGGTTTAATAATGGATAATTAATTCATAATTTAACATAATGGGTAAATCCCAGAATAAATCATGTGACATTTTAAACTAAAGCCAGACAAAAACCATATGGTGGTTTCATAAATGTGGAAACACAACCATTTAACTTTTGTAATAATTATTTTTAAGATTTTGAAGGTAGAATGAAATTCTTCCTCATGACTGTGTAAGGGACATATGGTTTTGCTATATTGTCTAAATCCTGATTATTCTAGAAGCTATTTAAGCAATATGAACTTTGGTGTTCCCAAATTCACTAAAACCATTTTCCTAACCCAGATGTATTTCAACTCCAACAATCCCTAGCCAGCATTGAAGGCAGCCAAAATAATTCTATTATAAAAATAATAACACTCATAGAGAAGCATCTAACACAAGGTTAGTTTGAACTCTTAAAGGTGAATACGCAGTTGCAATAATGAGACAAGGTGAGCTTTGTGCAAACACACAATATTGTAATTAAATTCTTACCATCAGAGAAATTACCAAATCATCAATGACCCAGTAATTTTCTACATAACAATAAGTACATTAGATGTTTAAGCAGGAATTTCCACCACACATTTTTTTTCAAGAGATAGCCTGTGGATCTCATTGGAGTAGATTATTAGTTTAGCCAACCTCCCACCTTTAGTGATGATGTGTGGTGTATGTAGCCAATTAAAAATTAACCTACATATCAGCCTAAGTATCATAGAATGGAAAGAGATTTTGGTTATAGAAGTACTACCAATTAATTCACTGTTTTTATGATGGCAGAAAGGAAGAAAGAAAGGGACTTACTCTGATGAACTGCCTTTTCTCTGAGCTCAGCTGCAGGCAACAAAGGCAAGTGCTGATTGGTTGTCAATTTTATAGGAGCTGTATAAATTCATGAATTTAGGAATAGTCCATGCTCATTTGATTTAATTGATTGATTTATTGAATTTATACTCCGCCCTTCTCCAAGCGGATCATGGCATCATGAAGTCTGCAATTGGTAATCTAGAAAACTCCCAGCTGCATTTTAAATAACATCAGAAGACTTTTCAGCCTAAGGACCAAACTGATCATGGATTAAGTGAGCTATCCATTAGTAATGGGAATTTTACTGCCTAAAAAGTATAGAGCCAATCCACCATGCACTACCATACTTAGCAAATTACTACATATTTATGTATGCTCTGGGTAAGTTTTATTATTATTATGATCCACATGGAAGGGTTTGCAATCAATTCTTTCTTCCCTGTCATTGTTTAAAGCTCACTACCTCATAGACAGATTCCACAAGCATGCAAACACATAATTATAACAATTTCACATGGTTATATTTTTTGCGTGTATTAGAGAGTTTCTTGCAGAGTAAAGTCTTAGTGGCATTGCTATATCTTATTAAACTATCAATTACTACTTCTGTGGATCTAATGCAGAGAAATTGTTGAGTATTCGATGCCATAGCCTTCAGTTGAAGTCTAAGAGGTAACAGATTAAGTAATAACTAGAATGAACTTCACCTGATGAGAAAGAGTAGCATCTCTTGCTTTTTTATTGTCTCTGGGAAGCCTGGAAGTAGTAAAAGGTGAATATGTTATGTGTAATACTTTTAAAAATTTAATAAATTGCATGAAAACAATTCCAGAGCTTGCAGGAAACAAATTGGCTTCCCTTGTGTCTCTTTGGAAATCCTAAAGAAACTCTAATGAACACCAAATACACTATAAGAAATCACCAGGGATTGCAATAGGAGGGAAGGGAAATACCAAACATTTTCATCAGGATATTGGTGGGGTGGGAAATTTGAAATTATCTCCAAGTTAAAAACAAGCTTTTTCTTGAAGGAGTAATGCTATGCAAAATACCATTAAAACTAATCTAGCATCTGGCAGTTTATTACCCTGTCACTAATAATCTTTTGGAGAGACAAAGGACCTATATTCACTACATATATATACACCCCTGCTAATTCTGTCCTAATCTATGGAATTGTTATTTAAAATCTGCTTTCTGAGCTGATTTTAGTAAGGTTGCTAGGGCTCTAATTGTAGACACAGGTATCCAAGAGTAAGTCTCATATACTCCTGAGTTTATTTTCAATAAATGTTAAGAATAGTCCTTCTGGATCAGGCCAAGGACTAGTTTAGCCTAGCATTTTGTTTTGTCATAGTCGCCAACAAGAAAAAAAGCTAATATCCTATTCAGTTCAAAATTTTTTACTACCGGTTCTGTGGGTGTGGCTTTGTGAACATGGCAGGGAAGGAGACTGCAAAATCCCCATTCCCTCCCCACCCCTTTAACCTGCTTTCCAGCTTCATTCTCCTGTTCAGGGCAACAAAATAAGATCAACTGGGAGGCAGCAGGAGTGGGACCAGCCTATTTGTTCTCTGAACTACTCAAAATTTCTGCTACTGGTTCTCCAGAACCTGTCAGAACTGGCTGAATACCACATCTGATCCTATTCCACATTTGCAAAAAATTGAGTATATGCTAGTGAAAGAGAATAGTAATAAGGATACAAACTTGTTGATTAGTACAAATATTTGTTTTCTGTAACACATATTTATGCCTTGCATTTCTAACATATAAGCTTGCATGCTGTAAGTACCTTTTGTTCCCTGCAACTGACTTCCTGTGGCACTATTATTAGGGTTTGTAGAATATCTGGCAAATGTCAAAATTTGTGAACTCTTATCAATCTGCAATCTATGGGCATAGAACCTATCCCGAAATGGAGCTGTAAAACTGATATCTTTGATATGTCACCCTTCTGCCTGAGAATGTATCTCACCTTTGATCTGTGCCATTCACAACAGGGGGCCAAATGGCCAATCGTGGGAACAGAGGAAAGAGATAATGCTGATAAGGCTAGTGAGGAGTATTGTAAAGCCAGGATGTTATTCTATGTCTCTAACTGTATAAAAAGGAGCTACACCTTCTCTGAAGGGTAGTTCTTCCTTGAATATCCTTGGGGTATGTTGGGAACAACTGACCATCATGTCTTTAAACTTTGATCAAAGATTAAATGATGATTGTTATTCAAGCGTCTGTTTAAGTTCTCATGTTTGGCTCATTGTGACTTGGATGTGTTCGCAAACTTCTATGGGTCTCAACATATTCTCAAACCTTACACTAGGGTAACATATGGTTGGCTACTTTATGTTTCCTATTTTTCAATCCTGATTTGACTAGTTTTTAGGATTTTGATTCCCAGGGCATGTTGAAACACGTTAGTCAGGTCATTGTGCATTAAGAAGAAATTCTTTCAGAACTGGAAGGAATTCAACAAAATTGTGTTAGGTTTACAGTAGAAGAGAACATTTGGTCATGCCCTTGGGACTCTGACTTCGAGTTTGAATTCCCTCTTTATTTTGTCTGTGTTATTTTTAATCAAAAGGTTGCTTTGCAGCTCTTGTAAACATTTATATATAGATATAGATACAAATCTGAGACTTGTGATTGACTGCCTAATTTAAGTTCAGCATGTGGCAATAAGGCACATATTGGCCTTGCTTTATCACAAAATTGATTATTATAAAATTGACTATGAAATCCCCCTTCAAACTGATCTTATGAACTGTATGTAAAGACATCAATTAAAAGCAAGCTGAAACTATTGATCCAAATTACTTGCTAACAACTGCACTTTTGCTTGCTGCTTGTAAAATTTTGTTTACATTGTATAAAATTAGTATATTTTGCAGTGTTCATAAATTTCCCTGAACTCCTATCAATAAGCTTTCCACATTTTTCAGAACTAGGCTTATAAAATCTCTTTGAAGGGGACAGAAACAGAAGATGACTCATTTTGTCCTAAACTGAAATTTCTCCACCTAGTTCACCATAATTTACAACCCTGTTTTGTTTTCTGTGCTAGCTGGCCTTCACAGATGATGTAAATTACAAAAGGTCTCTTCACTGTCTGTTGTTTGTGATCTGGCGGCATGATAACATTAATTGCAAAAGAAGTACCTTCAACTCCAGATAGTTTTAACATGTGCTAGGTGACCTTTTGCAGGAGGCAGTTTTCAAGCTCGCTTGAGCAGAGGGTCAGCCAGCACAGAGAATTCCTTTTTAAAGGCAAGTAAAAAGACAATTGGTACTGCTTTTAAAGAGGTTTAAAGACTCATTGAAATTATTCAGACCTCATTATCCATGGAAGGTAAGCCTAAAGAAAGATCTTCAATGTTGTGTTCCTGCCTCTGATGAATGAAATGAAATATAGGTTCAAAACTCTTGCAGCTAAGTAGACAATAAAGTCAAGATGGTGGACATAGACATGTGACCTAGAACTAAGATTCCACCCATTGCTTCAGATTAGATTAGATTGTGTTTGGAATATTATATATAGTTTAGTGCCACATCCTAGCAAGGATGTTATGCTGTAAAGCTGTGGGGGAGTTTTTTTGGGGAATTAAGGTAGGCAAGTGGAAACATGAAAGAGCAATAAAATAATGCTTGCTATGGAAACTATGAACAGGGAGTTTATTTCTTCTCACACATTGTTGCAACTGAAACATGATGGGAAGAAATGTGGTTGATAACACACAATTTTTATTTTCACATAGTTAAAAGTATAGAATATGGTACCATCAGATAATAACGGCCAATAACTGCCAACTGAGATAACAATGAGATTGTAAAAATTCACAGAGGACTTGACCACTAATATTGATGTCTGTTTATGCAGAGGATAGGTTTAGAGGCAGAAGATCATAGCCTTTATAGCATGCAGATATTAAACTCAGTGCCAGGTTTCCTCAAATTGGTGCCTTCTAGACCTAAGGATTTCAGATTCCACCGTGGTCTAAAGCAGGAGTGTCAAACTGGTGGCGCATGGACCAAATGCATCATGCACAGGCCATGCACAGACCATGCCCATCCCAGCTCTGTGAAGGGAAAAAACATCACAATACATCACATGATGGCAATGTGACACGGTGAGCTTGACACTCATAGTCTTAACAGGAGTCACCAACCTTTGGGATCTTAGGGACCATTACATTCAGAATTTTAAATCCTGCTGACCACTAATATGATTTTTTTTAAAAAAAAAGATAAATAGTATTTATTACAATATAAAAATGAAAATATTTTTTTCTTTGAACAACCAACATTTTCTCACGGTCCATCATTGGTCGACGGACCACTGGTTGGTGACCACTGGTCTAAGCCATGCTATCCAACAATCAGGCACTCAGCTGGGATATCAGTTGTATAACATTTCCTTTTATACAGGCAGAACCCGATTCAGTAGGGGGGTTATCCATAGTGAAGTTGAGTAAACCACTATTGAAAATCCATGCAATCCTGACATATACAAGATGTGGAGAAACAAGCATGAATCTTGCAGAACTACGTATGTGTTTTATTGGTTGCAGATTTGTTTATTCCATGGTTCACCTCAATGGGACTGTAATACCCAGCTGTGTCTTTGTAATTAAATATTTCCTCTTGCTTCCATAAACTCAAAGCAATATTCAGCTGACATGATGGATCCATAACCTTTCTTCATATCTCCAGGGACTGACTTTCTCTCTTCTGCCTAGTCATATACTGAATAGCTTGTTTACTAAATGCCACATTCTTGACCTTAAGAAGAAGAAATAAAGCATAGCACAGATAATTTAACTGGCAGTTAAAATGTTCCAATTTGTACTTAAATCTATAGGGATTAATCTTGCTAAATACATATTTCCCTTCTGCCCTCCCCCCCATCCCCTCATAGCTGACTTTTGGCAATGCAAGTCCATCTTTCTTCTGAAATAATAAATAAACATTAGTGGTCTCTGACCTACTTATTACAGTTCCTTTTTCCTGGGATTCCAAAGAGGGAAATCTTTACTCAGAACAGTGATATGGGAAAAGGCTGCTTTCTGTTCTTTTCACAATAAAATGTTTGGAAATTCACTGTGGGAACTCTTCTTGGCAGGATTTCTTCACAGAACTTCATGTACTCAAGTAAAGTAAAGAAATCATCCAGTTTGCATTTAACCCAACATTATTTCATTTCAACACACACACACAAAACTAGAATTCAACATATGTTGACATCTTCAGTTTCCTTCCTTTATATTTTATATATTGTTGCTTAAGCTGCAAACAGTATTTTAGAATAATTTCCTCTTTTTTTCTCTCCTTCAAGTTGTCCCTTCCTTCTTAAAGTTTTCTTTTGGTTTTGCATAAGCAATTAAAATAATTTTAGTTAAAAGGAAAACATGCGTGGATTTTTTTCTTTTTAAATTGGAAATCATCTATTCATTACTGTTATAAAACTAAATTTAAGTAGATTATTGCAATTTATTTAATTTCAATACCATTAGAATTAAATGAGAACTCAAAATGAGAAATATTAATAATTTATTGATCAAAGTGGGGGGGAAAGAAAATGCTAAAGCTGATATGTTGGTCAATAATTATTTAAAAAATGTCAGCAGTAGACACCAATCAAATACAAATAGATAGATATGTCGTTGAAAACTAGTATCTTTGGCTCAGAAATTTACAGATTTGTGACTTTAGCCAGAAAAATAAAGATATCTATATTGACATATCTGCATTTTAGACAAAATGTTAAAGTGCAGAAAGTGAAGATATGTTTTATCAGGATTGTGGTTTTTACAATTATAACACATGGATCTTCAAAATGGTGAAATAATTAAAAATGGATTCATTGGAATTATATTATAAAAAATGTTGAAAAAGATAAGAAAACATTCAATAATAAATGAAGTAAAAGCAAGTTGCTTGGCTGAAGCATTAAAATGAAGCAAAAATTTAGACACTTTGGACATATGATGTCAAGGAAAGAGAAGCTGGCAGAAAATATAGTGGCTAAACACTATCAATGTTGACGTAAGGATACAGATACAAGAAATCAGCTACTTATCTTGGCAAAATTATGCCCATCAGGTCACAGATTATTGAAGGAACTAAGCAACTGAACAACAAAAACATATTTGCCTTTATTTTTACAACAGTGTTCAGGGCCTTGTTTGGTTGTGAAATTGGGCTTGTGGTGCTCATATTTTTTTAATGAATATGCATGATATTTGATTGTATTATCATACTAGTGGAATTAGAAAATGCTGTCTTAAAATTTGACATTTTTCCTGAAAAGCACAAGAGCAGATAAGGATAGCAAAGCCATAATTTTAAAAGCTATTGTGCTGTACTTTGAACACAGGAAGCAATCCTAAATGGATGAAACCCTGGCTTAGCTCATTATTGAGGTACTGATACTATTTCTCATAAGTTTATGAGAAGAGCTTTAAACAAGACCTTTATCTTTCTTTCTTAGAGATGAAGACTGCATCGAAGCCCCTCCGTACAACTTATGGGCTTACTATTTAGTGTTGACCTTTCTTCACGATTCGTTATGTCTGTTTTCCCAAGTTTTAAATTATGTAATAAAAGAAAGGCTAAATGTGATCTTGCATTTAAGAAAGGTAGTGCACAAATCTAGATAAATGAAGGAATATAGCTAGCCAGACTCTGCACATGTTCAAATCCCAAATCAATGGGGCTGTGTTAGTGAAAGTGTAAAATAGACCTTGGCTTATTGAATATAAAAATAAGCTTTTATATGAATGCAAATACAACAGATGTGATACCAGAGACCAGCAAACGTGCAAGTCTTTGAATCCTGTGTTCTTAATGAGAGCATCTGGTTTTCTTCTCGCTGAACATTGCTTTTTCTTGATGATATTTTTTATCTAGCCTTAAAGGGTAATAGTCCAGTTTTAAGAATAGTGGCTCGGAAGCCAGTCCAGCTTCATTCAGTGGGATTTTTCCTGCATCCATTTATTTAAGATGAAACTAGAAGATTATCCATACAATGTGTAAGGTAATTTTTTTCATTGAAGAAAAATAGCAAAAAAGAGAATAGGTGCAGGTTGATTTTTTTTTAAACTAAGTAATGAGGCAATTAAACAATGTTCAGAAAAATGGATGTTAAGAAGTTTCAAAGACGGCAAAATAATTATATTAAATGCTAATTTAATAGAGCAGTGCTACCATATGTCTATGATGAAAAGCAGGGTAGAGGAGAATTTCATTTGGGGAAAAATATTAAATTAAATTTTAAGATGTCATCAACATTCCAAAATTTCTTATATTTCTTTTCTGAAGATTACTAATTCTTGCTATTTACAGTGACATCTTATAAGTATTTATTC
The DNA here is from genome assembly GCA_039707465.1 of Rhabdophis nuchalis. Taxonomy (NCBI): domain Eukaryota; kingdom Metazoa; phylum Chordata; class Lepidosauria; order Squamata; family Natricidae; genus Rhabdophis; species Rhabdophis nuchalis. Next base: position 33,963,681 of record CM077645.1, read on the forward strand.
ATTAATCTATATAGGATTGCAGGCTTGTGGGCTAAATATGTATATTCTGGGAAGTGAATGTCTGCTGACTTAAATTCAAAGAGAAAGAGAGAAAGGCCCATATTGGACGACCAGGTTGAATAATGTAATTATCCTGAAACTGTGGATAGTGGCTGAATATAATGTTACTTTGATTTTGATTTGTACTTCTATTGCTGTCTCTCATGTAAATGACTACTGTTTCTCTTGTTTTTCTGCTGTTTTGACATGATAAATTGTACTCTTAATTTTGCTTACTTCCCATTCTGAATGAAACATTAAAGTTTTTAAAAACAAAATAGCAATAAAAATTGATGATGAGACAGATCTTTTATACTCTGAACTTTGTATCCTGCACATGCACATTCTTGCTTCCATAATAATAACAAGGTTCCTTTCACAAATTTATGTTGTCCTAGATATCTATATATATACCATCTATATTTGTTTGAACATGTACTTCAGTTCATTACGTCATATTTATGTCATTATAGTCATTATATACATTTGTCTATCACCATTGCACAAAGAAAATGAAATGCTCAAAATCCATAATTTTCTCCAGATCAGTTCCGTGGGGATATAGCATGACCATTCTTTTCTTGCAGCTGTTTATTTCTAGGAGGTGGCAACCCTTTATCAAAGAGCTTAAAATGCTGGTATTAAAATCTTGCTATTTTTGTTGTGCTTGTTCATAGAGTAACATGATATTGTAGGCAGGAATGGATCGGTCAGATTACATCTGCCATCTATGTCCTATTATCTTGAATAAACAAATCCCCCATTGGTTTTAATGACCACCTTAGGTATTACATCTTGTGTGGACAGTCTCATGACAGTTATTGGAGCTGTATCATAGTCATGCAATGAAGCCAGCTGTCTGCTTATGGAACTGTGTTCACCTAAAAACTGGGTATTTGGCCTTTTCAATCTTCCACACATGATCTTCACTGCAACAAATTATGTAAAACTTCACATGATTGTTAATAAACAACTATAAAGTTGTGGTCCTTGCAGCACTGACAGAAATTACCCTGTTTCCCTGAAAATAAGCCCTCCCCTGAAAATAAGCACTCCCAGAAAATATTGCAACACAGCAGCAGCCATGAGGTGACTACGCTCACTGCCTCCTGCACCTCAAAAATAATGACACCTCACCAAAAATAAGGCCAAGTGCTTATTTTGGGGTCAAAAGAAAATAAGACCCTGTCTTATTTTTGGAGAAACACGGTATCTGGAGGTTTTCAAAGCTAAGCAAGGAACTTTTGCTTGTTGTGGATATCACAAGCATGTTTTTGTAAGAAAGCAACCAAATATTTCCTTCCTGGCCTAGTTAGTAATATATAAAGAGCTTGGATGTGTCATACACTGGCCATGCCTACACTCAGTTTAACAAAGGGGATATGTCGTGTGACGCTGCCGTGATGACATGAGCTTGACGCCCCTGTTCTAGATGCTTTGGATTCTGCTAGTCCAGCCAGTTTGATCAAAGGCACAGGAAATAGTCTTAAATATCTAGAGATAGGTATGTAAATGGAATTCCTCCACAGATTTTATGGAAGCAATCTGAATTCAATGCTAAATGAACGACAGGAATGAAATGAATTCATTTGCTTGGGTTGAGGAGATAAACATCCCTGCCACCCATTTGTTTGTATAACATGTATCTTAAAAATTAATTTCTGAAAGCTGTTTACAAAGAGCTTTTATTTACATATATCTGTCTTGTTTTGTATGTTGTGCTACACACCTTTCAGGGAAATTGCTTCTAACATTTCTTTGTTAGGGAAAATTGTGACGACCTATTAAGATAAATATATTGTTGTAGCATATCTACCTTCACCACTTTGGCTAGGACATTTCCTAAATAAGTGTATAAATAAAATATTCACTTAGATTTAATTTCCATAAGAAATAATAACTCTGCAAAATCATTTGAGAGAGCCACTGACATCGCAACTAGCAAAACAAACATGAAATAGAATTTATGATATACTGACCGTTATTTCTTTCACATTTTTCTTCTTTTGCCAACACATCTCTTTGCTTTACTTGATAATGTTTTCACTTATGCTGTCCCATATAATCTCTTCTCTTTACTTGGGTTATGCGTTTGCCACCTTTTATGACACAATATTAGTGCTGAGCAGTAAAGTGAATGTTATTACTTCAAAGAAGCATTACTTGCTGACAAGAATTAATTAGAATTCTAAATTGTTACCGAAGTCTTCTATTCTACAGTGAGAGCTTTAGTGAAATGATGGAAATGGATAATTAGCACTGCTATTCTGTCTGTTCAGTTTGGATAGTCCATAAAAGATCTGATGCTTCCTTTTCCTGAAATAAACAAAACCAGCTTCTGAACTGTCAGAAAAACAACAGCAGTTCTTGAAGGCTAATCATTAGCAGCTTTTGTCATGGACATATAATTATTTCACAAATTCTGCTTCAATCAGGGAAAAATATGCTTAAGTGCCAATAAAGTTTTAAACCTACTATAATTTTATCCCCAATGGAAGGAGAAAACACATTTCTCTACTGGGGTGGGGAGAACACTTTTTAAAATACATTTTCTATATAGTACGCGTTAGAGTGTTTTCTCTAATCTGATTCCTGATTTTGATGCTGGCTGTGGATTCTGGCAATTGCATGAGAAAATGCCAGGTTTTTCAGCAGCTGGAATCACCTTAGATGGCCTAATGGATTTGGTCAAATAGATTCTAGGTTTGTTAAATCTAGCTGCTCTAACACAAATATGATCCTCAACAAGGATCAGGTTAATTTTGTCCTTGGCAAAACAGCACAGCTGAAACAGAAAATCTCCCAAGAATTCTTCAGCTTCATACCTGAATTTGGATTTGCCTCGCATGAGAGATATTTTGGTAACTTTTGTGCTTTTGTAACACATACTGTATGTGTCTAAATCCATGAAAATGAAGAATATGATAATATGGCTTTCTCTCAAAGAAGGAACCAGAATAAAACACCATTTTAAATATAATATTTTCTGCTAAATTCCATATTCTTAATTTATGTGTATATATTATATATAAATATAATATATAAAAATTATATATTTATATTTAATAAATCTGTGTAGTTCTTCTACTTGTGTCTCCTGTCTCCCACATTTTGTATCTGCAATAGCTACCATTGTTCCTATGAGATCAAAATGGCTAGCAATATCTTGTTCAATCCCTTTATCCAAAATGAAAGGGAAAAGGATCTTTCTTACATTAGAAACAAAAAATGGACATATTACATCACACCAAATCTAGTGAGGAATGCTCAGCCCTAGACCAAGTTTTAATCTGGGTGACTGTACTGCGGTGACAGCTAAGCTTTTCAGCACCGAGTGCCAAAACGGGAGTCCGTGTGATCCTTTTCAGCACTGAGTACCAAAGTGCGCATGCACGCAAAGCATATGTGCACGCCAGAAACTGGAAAAGCAGATCATCTTCCGGTTTCTGGTGCGCATGCATTCTGGCGTGGATGCCAACTGCTCTCTGGTGTTCATTGCACCGGCTGCACCTGACTTTCCGGGGGTTCTCATGCCTCCATGGATACCCTTGTCTATACACATAGATCCACACTCAAAATATGAGGAAATTTCAAGACTATGAGAACCACTGTGCACTGGAACAGTTGGCTTCCTACTGTTATGGGTGCTCCAACGTTGGATGTTTTCAAAAAAGGTTAGACAGCGGTTTGCTGGGGAAGGGCATTGGACTATACGGTTTCTTTCTATCCTATTATTTTATGAATCTCTTTACATAATATCTTCTAAACATTCAATTGGATGGGAAAAATAAATTAGCAGGGGTAGCAAGCACAGCATGTGTTCTGGGTATTTTTCTACCCCTTTTACCAGCAGTAGAAATGAATATTTCAGCTGTCTACGTGGGTTGCCTATGTGTGTACAGAGACATGACGTTTAGTGCATATGCTCTTTTGCTGCCTACCAAACACCTACACCAAATTTGGTCTCATTCTTTCATATATTTTTTTGGGGGGGGGGGAATTTAGCCAGCTCATAAAGAGAATCTCAAGATTTTTCCCAGAATTTATTTCCAACATTCAATTAAATTGTGATGATTAAGAATCATGTTACTTGGACAGTCAATAAAAATATGCAGAACAGCATAAGGACCTGTGGGAATCTGGGACCTGTGTGTGAAATGGGTCAATCTGTTAAAAGCTGTGCTGTCCTGTTGTGATGCAAGCTTATCTCTCTTTGTATATTTTATTACTTGGTGTAATTGTCCAAAAGGTGAGAAAAGATGTAATGGTGCAGTGCTGCTTTCATCAGTTTCTCAAAAGTAGCACCAGCTGTAAATCCCTGTGATACACAATGTGTAACCTAAAAAAATCCCAGTTTAATTAAGATACTGTAGGATTGGACTCTGTTTTCTATCAAAGCTCCTAATTCATTTAAAAGTACTCCAGGTCCTATGTAAACCAGTATCAACTCAGTGGATTTCCTGGGGGTTATACAGAAATGCCTCACAGTATTTGAATAAAGTCATATTCTACTATAATCCCTGAATCCATTCTCTGATATTCTCTTTTTCCTTTATGGTTTTTGCTATGATGTTTTTGTGTTTCTGTTTCACTTGAACAGAAACTTGTGGGTTGTACTCAATTGTCTTTTACTTCTTCATTTGGTAACAGCATTTGCTCAATGGTGGCACAAATGTGCCACATATATGTATATATAATAGAAACTAGCATTTCAGAATAACTGACTATACATGTGATTACATGTGATTACATGACAAATGTTAACTTTTCTTGTTTTAGTTACTGTAACCAAGGTTCACTTGTCAATTTGAAAATGTGTGGACTTCAACTCCCAGAGTTCCTCAACAGCAACTTCTTCAAGTTGGCCAGGTTGAGATACGCAGACAAACTTTGCCCACAGCTGGAGTTCGATCCTGACGGGTTGCTTCAGCTTTTCATCCTTCCGAGGTTGGTAAAATGAGGACCCAGATTGTTGGGATAATAGTGCTAATGCTCAGAGTGTCTTGTAAAGCACTGTGGAGTAGTAAATAAGTCTATTGCTATGTTATTCTCTGTCAATTTTCAATGACATCTTGGATTCTAGTATATTGTGATTGTTCCAGATAGCATTGGCTGACTCTGGACTTAGTGATTCATAGTGACACAAATGTGGGAACAATTATGATATTTTGAAATACTAATATATATGAATTTTATTTTCACAGGTTTTGTAAGATACAGAATCTATATTATACACATGGCTGTTTATGCTATGCATGTGAACATTAGCTATAACATACTGAACCAACAAAGGAAACTACAAACATTAACCATTCATTTGCTTTTGATGTTAGATTTATCAAACATGAAATTAAATTTCAGATACAGTGAACATTTTTGTGTGTGCAAGTGTGAAACTATTAAAAAAATAAATCCATTGATAATTCATAAATACTTTAAACAGACTTCAAACATCAGTGTTTCCAAATTTATACTATTGTGGAATCACTAATAAAATATCATTAAAATACATTTCTTTTTGTATGTTTACTATACTACCAACTGATTGCTACCTTTCTGCAAGTTAATCTATTTTGTGGATGGTTATGTTTTATACTAAATTTTGAAAAAAGCACTATACATCTATGATGGGACGAAATGATTAGGGTACTGTTATTAATAAATAGAAATAAATATGATTTCATTTAGAAATTCAGCATGCCAACCTTTAAAAATGATTCTGCCAGCAGAAAAAAAGTGTTTTAATAGATGTGGCAATAATTGCAAATAAAAAGTATTCCTGTGTTAGTTGATGTATATGTTTTCTTTTTAAACAGAGAGCAATGTGATCTGTATTAAAGATGATAAACTGAAATAAAGATAAATAAAAGTAAATACATAATTGTATATTGGTTCTTTAATAAACAAATGAAGATATTCAATTGGAATTATAAAGGACAACTGCACACATTTGAAGTTGGGTACCTCTTGCCATGTGATCGAAGACTTTAATAAAATTTTGTGTCAGTTTATGAAAATAGTTTTATTTTCATTGATGCATGCATGCATCCTACTTTCCTTCAGACTTTCCAGGAGAACGTCTGGACATACTATTCTACCTTGTTCTCTATGTAATTTGAGTTCTTCATTTTTGGAGAGTCTTTATGCAAGAGAATGCTTTTGACAACACAATTCTCCTTTTCTACTTATCCCTTAATGACTTATGGTGGTTCAATGCATCTTTTTATGAAATATGTTGCAAAACAATACTCTTAACAGTTCCAGTCAACATCGCCAATAGTGAAGAGTTAGTAACGTAACAGGTGAAGGAACACAATATTTTAATTAAAGGACTTAAAGTAACGTTTTAATTAAACGCCTTACACCCATATAAATGTTAATAAAGGGTCCTTCTATTATGGGGCTGTCAAACTCCCAGCCAATGGGCCGGATGTGTCACATGCTGGTCAGGGTTTAGCGAAGGGGAAAAAAGTCCTACTAGAGCACATGACACCAGCGTGACAAGGTGAGTTTGATACCCGTGTTCTACTATCTTCAAAGCAGGTGTTATCAGAATATATATTTTTCATAAAGGAAAGTTGTAATATACTATTAAAGCAATGTTAAACAAGTAATCCATATCCTTTGACTGTTTGGCAATGCAGGACAGACCACCTGGAGACTAAGTTAGCAAGTTTTACATAGCCTTAGAAGCATCGATCCTATGTTCTGTTAAAAAGACAGAGATAAGTCCAGCAGTGGCTATGACTATTAGTCTCGCCTTCTTTGCTTGCAGTTATTTGACCATTATCTGATACTGAATTAAAATACTGGATATAAATCCTCACTATGATCAAGAGTATTCTTAATTAATGTAAAATTATAGCTGCATGATTTTCTTGCACAAAATACATTTTACAGATTTAAAGTATCCAAAATATATACACAGAGATATAGTGATTAGGAGCTCTGGGATTGATAATAGATGCTATAAGAATATAGACAGCACATGTGCTTGGTTTGCAGTTAGAAAATAAATCCATTTGATTTTAACAACTACTGACCCTAACAGAGATTCTATATTGTACAATAACTTTTTCTTTTTATTGCTGACAGAGCCCTAGACCAGGCCTGTCAAACTGGTGACCTGCAGGCTGGGTACATCATGCATAGGCCATGCCCACCACAGCTCCGTAAGGCAAAAAAGTCACTATACGTTACAATCCAGCCTATGACGCAATCAGGTTTGACACCCAGGCTCTAAGTATTCTTTTGGTTCATTTTGTTGTATAATTTAATGGTACTGTCTTGTTCATATATTATAGAATATTAATATAGCATGTCTATTTATTGGTGTATACACGTGTCTATGTCAATAGGGATGGTAGATGAGTGCCTAATTGGCATCATATCTTATTTGGTTGGCTCTACTGTAGTGGTTAGCAAGGTTGGCAACTTTAAGATATATGGAGTTCAATCTCCCAGAATTTCCAAATGTACATTTACCACATGCAAATTTGAGTATCTGTGAGAAATTTCTGTGTATCAAGTTGCCCTGGGACTTCCCTCTCCCTTGAATCTAAGTATCTAGAACTGAATCTGGTGCAAAATGTGATGGTCCTGGTAGTTATATGAACCGCAAGACTGGTGCATGTTGAACCTCTGCTCTGCAAGTTCCATTGGTTGCCAGTTTGCTTCTGAATTCAGTATACTGAGGTGTAGGTTGTGTTTTCCAGATACATTGCACTGAACTGACAGTACAGTACAGTAGTCATTATAGTTGTAACCTGGGTCATCTAGAAGATACCAGTTTAGAAAAGGCTGTATTATCAAAACTTTTCTATATCAACACCCTATTTGAAAGGAACTATACTACATAAACAATTGTAGTGATGTACTTCTGAAAGGCAGTTAAAATTGTGTGAAAGTAAACAGACATTTTCCACAGATATATTTTGCCAAGAGTTTTTGTTCAACTACATTTAGAAACAGTGCTATATTTGGAACGTGGTACATTTAGTTGTATATGTAGCAAGTGTTACTTGAACATGGAAAAATATTTTATCTAAATGTGGATTCATTCTACATTGCATTACACTTTTACTCTTATTTCAAAACTTTTTGGTATTACTGATATACATGAATTCAGTTCAGGCTCTGAAGAAGATGGGTATATGTAATGAAATGTAGTACCAGGAGGATTTGATTATAGTTATGCAGGAAGTTCTTTCACTTTCTTGAAATACACCTTTCCTTTCCGGACTCTGAAATAAGTCTTCTATATAACACCGATGCATAAGGCAATGAAAGATAATTTCAGAGATTCTTCTACATGTAGTTGGATTAAATGTTCTACCACACATTATTTCCCACCAAGCTCTGACACCGGAAGGCATGATGCCTGCGTTCTTTGTCTTAAGATGTTCCTCTTCATAACATGACATGAAGGTAGGCCCCAGTTTTCACAAGGATGAAGTATTTTAGATGGTCCAACACTGCAGAAGAAAAGCATTGTTGCTTTGAGCATCTAACAGCAAAAAATGTGCCGCTATACTATCACTCAGCAACTAGAGATCCTTTTTTTCTGCTAGTGCGGATTAAGTCTTCTGAAGGTCGATATGAAAGTGAAGTCATCTTTGTTGACAAACTGGAATGTCTGACATTTGGAGGGATGTATTTGAGTAGCTGAAGGAAGTATTTTCGAAAGTTCTTTCCCCAAAACCCATAAAAGACAGGATTCAGGCAGTTGTTAAAATAAGCTAAGCAGATTGTGAAGGGCATAGCTGTGTCCACAATATCTTCAATATCACAGCTCTTAATCACATCAAGCTGAATCAGCACATCTATAAAAGTAAATATTTGATGAGGAATCCAAGAAAAAAAGAAAAAAAGAACAATTACAACAATCAACTTAAAGATGTCATCACCTCTGCCGTTATTCTTCTGAAACTGGTAAGCCTTTTTCAGAGTTTTCCAGATTAATATGTAGCTTATTAAAATGACCACAAAAGGAATGAAGAAGCCCAGAATATTTTTCGATAGGCCTAATCCAATGTTGATGGTTATGTGGTTGGTTGAATTCCTGCGTGTGCCATACCAAAAAGCACATACTGTGATGTTTTCATTTTCAAGGACATATGCGCGGCGGTGAATTCCAACAGGTAAGCTGGCAAGGACTGCCAACAGCCAGATGATGATGCAAGTTACCCGGGCAACGAGCATTGTACGTCGAAGGCGGGCCTTCATGGGATGCACGATTGTTAAGTAACGATCTACGCTGAGGCACGTCAAAAGAAAGACGCTGGCATACATATTGAAGGTTGCTGCAACTGAAGCGATCTTACACAAGCAGTTGCCAAAAGGCCAATGGTACTTCATGGCTGTTGTAGCTGCCCATAATGGTAGAGTTACTAGGAAACACAGATCTGCCAGGGCTAAATTAAGCAGAAATACACTGGCCACAGTTTTCAGCTTCATGTAGAAGTAGATGATAATCACAACCAGGCTGTTTCCAAATATACCAATAATGAAGATAATACTGTAAACGGTTGGAACCATAACAAAAATGTAGCTGTGTCTTCCCATAAAGGGACAGTCGATAGGGTTCTTTTTATCAGTCTCTTCTGCAGAGATATTTAGCATCATTGTGATCAGTTCTGTTAGAGGCTGTGTGGGAAACTGATACCAACAGCACCTGAGAAAGGAAAATTAAAAGGTTATTATTCTTGTTTTCTAGTTCAATGTATTAAAAGCACTCATTTGACAGCTCCTTAACGCCATTTTATTAGAACTTTAAAGTGCTATAACATATGAGGTCTCTTTGATGGTTAGATACTTTATCCACTTTTGTCTCTTTTGGCATATAAGCTGTCATTGAGCAAAGACCATATTAAACTAGCTGTCTGAGTAGGCCCAATGATATCCCTGAAGCAACACTTTTGCTTAATATTACATTACATTTTATGGTTTATTCCCATTCATCTATTTGTTGGTATATCAGATTAATGAGTATATAGGGTTTTAGCCTTAAATTGAACTCTGTGGCCTAAGTAATAGTAAATATTTCTTGAATTTAGGTATAACTAGTGCTTTTTTTAAAAACGCTTCACACTAGAACAAAAGGTCACCTGCAGCACTGTAAATAAATGAAATGTTGTCCAGTGTTCTATTATCAATGCAAAAATTAAATATAGCACAACTGCTAGATTCCAAATACTTAGAGTTTTATGTCTGTTACATTAGGACTGAATTTAGTAAGCATCCAAGTAAGTTTCTCTGGTTGGTCTTGGAATACTAAGACAAAGAACACAATTAAATGTGCACTTTAATGGCTCTCTAAAGGCATTGTCTGAGAACACAAAGATTTAGCAGACATTAAGATAATTCTTTCCTGCTTGTGTCCACACACCATTCTTATCCAGGACCTAGTGACTATGTTTGTATAAAGTGATTAGTGTTAAGCTTGGTGGGAATTTTTAAGGCTTAGTCACCTTTGTAAACACAGATTGACTAGTGACTTCAAAATACTGCATGAATTCAAAAATGGTTAAGTCAGAGACAAGGTGAAATACACGTGGTGTGTGACCACAGCCATTCTGCACATTTTCTGCAGTTACATTATCCAGTAATTTGTGATTTGATTTATTTTAATTAAAAATCCTTAACTGGATCTAGGGGGAAAAATCAAGGTACCCATTAGCAGAGGGAAGCAGCCATCTGGTCCCAACTGTCAGCTGGTCTACTAGGTGGCAAAATAGGGACATTGTGAGTGGATACAAGGCACTTATTTTCATTTCTTTTTATGAAGGAAAAGAAGGGGGGGGTAATTTCTTAATTTACAAAGCACTGGAAGCTTTGGATATTTCTCCAGTTTGAATGGAAGGTGTTCTTTACGGTCAGTTTTTGGCTACGTTAAAAATGAACAATATTTAGTTCTGATTCTATAAGCTTCAGATTGTCAATACCAAGGGGTAATACTTTGAAAGCTGCAGATAGTAAAGACCCTGTAGACAAACTATAGGTTGGTTTTAGAGTGCATTTATGAATTATTAGTAAGCGGAGAACTAGTCCTGCGACTGATTTCTAATGTTGGGTTGACTGAATGGGTAGTAGTGAAAAGGATACAATTTTTGTGGGTTTCGTAGTCAGCTGTGGAAGAAAGAGAGTTTAACAAATATTTGCGGTGAAGATTGTTTATAAATTTTATGACAAAACTGTTTTCTTTTTAGTGAACTTTGCTTCTTTGTCGATGTTCTGTAGTATGAAAACAGCCAATCACTATATGAAGCAGAATGAATAAATAAAATCTATTTAACAAAATGTAATCCTTTGAATGTAGCATGCCATTAGCTACCCTTTCCCAATATTATTGCTCTGTTATCCTGGACTGCAACTCTTAAGAATTATCAACCACTAAATAGGACGAAAATTCACATGAACAATTCCTTCAAACAGAGACAGATTCTCAAAACTTATTTAAAGTTTATGAATTCATTAACTTTATTAGGAAATGAGTTGAAAACATGCATATGCTTGTTCTATATTTTAAACTACTTAAATAGAAAACATGGGAACTATTTTTTTTTCATTTTACATTTTCCAGGTGCTTTTCCGAGGAAGCTCTAAAGTGCCTGAGCCTTCAACTCAACATGATATTCTTCAAAATATTTTTGACTATAACTCCCAACACTTGTAGAACACAACTCATATGACAGTCAGTTGTGATTCACAACATGTGTAGGACATCAAGCTGCTCTCAGTAATTTATACTGATTGCTACTGTTTGTTGTTTAAGAATTTTCATTTGACATCACGGAGTCCGAAAAAGTAACACCTGTGTAATTTTCTCATGATAAGGTTACAGTGAGATATATTCATAACCTTATCTTACCTTAACCTTAGCAGTTATTTATTTGACATTTTTCATATCTTTCAGATACAAAAGCCCAGTACGTAAGCTGCATGCAGGAACCACTGCTAAATCCCAATTGGATTTTTGTACCAATAGGGAACTTCTAACATTTTGAAAGAAATGTGTTGTTCTGAAATTCACAGCACTAGTACTAGTATAGAAAATAGAAAAACAAGTATTGTACAACGAGTAAGAATTAATATATATTCTCGCTAAACTGGAAAAATCAAGATGTCAGCTAAAAGAGATAAGATGGCACATGACAGCTCTGAAAATACTTTTGTTTCGCACTAAGTTATTCCTTTTCTTTGCTAAAAATAATAAAAATTACAATGTCCCCTCCCCTTTTAAAAACAGCAATATCTACTTAATATACATTTAATTTGCCTAGCACCAATCAGGAAAAAACGTTTTAAAATATGTATGAAATATGTTTAAAAGTAAAGCATTTCACATTATTATAAATGATTCTTTGCTTTATTTAGAATGTCATTTGTGGTGGCATTTTATTTAACAGCATTGATTTTAGCTAATCAAAATACAATTGGGATTAAACCTGGCTCAAGTAAAGCAATCAGTTGATATCCTATTTTCATTAGAACATGCATTGTTAAAATTTGTTACCTTCTTTTGATTTTTACTAGCTATAAAAATGCAAATAATACATTGTGGCCTTGACCTTTTTCTTTTAACCCATATATAACTCTTTTAAAAAATCCCTCTGTTTGGCAAATCACAATGTGATTAATTATTATCAGGAATTTAACGTGAAAAACCTTGCAAAGATGAATATTTAATTAACCTAAAGAAATTAGAAAGGACTCTTCATTTATTTGTGTCTTCTTTGATCAGAGTTCATATTATGCTGCCATTTTGCTGATTGCCTGTAACAAACAGGTTTCATTTTAAAAAGAGACAGGAATTATTCAAATCTTCCTTCCTTCCTTTTCTTCTTCCCTCCCTCCCTTGAAATAAAACAGTACATTAGAAAATGAAAAGAACAAATGTGTGTATTGAAATCAACAGTGCCAGAAATCATTAATACTGTTAATTCTAGTAGGATGGTGTTTGTCATTATCCGCCTCTGTATACTCAAACAGTGATGTATGAATGCTTGACAAAGTAGCATTCTTCACTGTGAGAAGTCTTAATTTGCACTGAAGTAAACACATAGAGAAGTTCTTTGCAATGCTTCCAGCTCAGTGTAAGTTATTTTGCTAATATCAGGTGCCCAGGTAATTGCTTCTTTTGGTTCCAGAGACAATAAGCCTACAAGTGAATAAAGGGGCTTTAAGATTTATTGTTTGCTCAGGCAAACAGGATTAAAAAACAAAACATAAAAAGGAAACATATCAAGCAAGATGATATCTAAATCTCTTACAAGCTGCCAGAAGCTCCTTAATGATACCAGAGATTTTCCAAGGGCAGCCACTTTCCATAGTCCCCCGTTTCTAACTTGGGTCTGTTCAGAAGCTCCCAACAACAACTCCAAGGTTTTGATTAAAACTTGGCTAATTTCATAGCCCTGCTATCCGGAGGTCTGGAGATCACAAGACCTGACAGTTACTGGCTGGCAATAAATCTGGGATGAGAATTGAAAGTCTAAGACCTTCAGTGAAAAAACTTTGAAGCTACATGATTATCACCCCATCTTGTTTATTGAGTAAAAATCCAAGCAGGCTACCTCAAATGATTTTTTTCTTAATATGAAGGAGAAATCAAAATCCTCAAAACTAACAATAGTCTTCTGCATTTTCACTACAGAAAATCCTGAATGTTACCTATGACCTTGATATCTCCCTAGAAGATTGCTGATCAATAGCATAATGGAATAAGACAGTGTTTCTTTCAATTCTGGTTGGGAGTTGCTAAATTGAGAAGCACTGGTGTAAGACATAGACATCTATAAAAAGGCTCTCTGTATTAACAGGGAGAGGAAGAAGAACCCCTGCCTGAAATTAAGGGACAACAGAGTTTGAGAAGCCAATAGTATGAATCAGTTTGAATTCATTCTATGCTTAAGTAACACTATGTTTAAAACATAGTTCATTGAACAAGCTGTTGTGGTCTGAATATCACACGAGCCAGAAATCATAGTTTGCAAATTCACACACCCTACTTAGCTAAATAAAATAAACTACATGCATGACTTTTGAGGTCAGCCAGTATAAGGAAGCTCCCCCTATCATGCTCAGATAAAATACAATTCTTGTAGAATGTCTACTTTTTAAGCTGGGTAAATATTGTGACAAACATCAAAACTATAGCTACCAAATTGCTGTTTCTGTATTATTGCAACTTGCATGAGTTTATTGCGGTAGATTTTTTCCATAAATGCCAGTGGGAAACTTGGCAAGAGTGCTAGATTGTGGCTTGACCTCCCTAACACTGAGAGGTAAATGTAGTCTTTGTCAACAGCCCTTATTCAAGGGGCATCAAATGTGATGATCATTGAGGGCTCAGTCTTTCATCAAATTATATGGAGAGCTGCTAATCCCTGTTGTATATAGCTGTCCTGGCTGACCTTTTGTTTTCTTTTTTAATTGCGATGATTATAATAAGTCTCTGATGAGAATGTGTGGTTGCTTCATACTGTTCCACCAACTATTATTTAGCACTATGCTCATTTCCTATGTTGGATGATCATACCTTCTAATTAAACTGCCTGAGATAACGGAGAAGGATGCTGGGCCTCTCTACAAGGTAAACAGCACTTTTACTGAAATGAAAAACAAGATGAGATACTGGTGGCTGCAGCTTCCTGTGACAACTTCATTAACAGCAATCACGTAAGCAAGGATTGTAAGCCAGATTTCAAGGAAAAATAATTTTTCAGCATTTGCTTTCCAACAAGGGCCTTCTTGACAGTGAGTGGATAGCTCTGTAAAAAGGTCACCTGAACATCTTATCTGAAAGACTATTTCATTGCCAAATCTCTAAATATTTGCTCTTGTGCAAATGGAATAAAATTATAGCCTTATATTTTTGGCATAAAATAATTCTTATGTATGTATGATTTATATTCTTCTTCTACAATTTCTTTAAAGACAATATAAAATATCTGGGAATATGACTTTAAGCAAAATAAAACTGGAGATAAAAAGGGCATTCATCACTTTCTTTCCAGCAAGTTCTTGCACAATTTGGATGAGATTATGAAGCCGTTCAATTTTGCAATTAATTCATAGTGGCTTGGGTTTATCCATGTCATCAGAGAGAAACCTGAATTCAGTCTAATGGCTTTGTGTTAAATTTCAGTTCTAGTTAGCTAGAGTAATTTATGATTGGCCAGCATTATTTGTGAAAGAAAGGTGAATAACAAATAGTGAAACAGAACATGAATAGTTTCTGTTCCTTTATCACGGCACATATGGGGTCAAAATTTAGATTTTGATGCAGTTAAGTACATTTATTACTTTCATTACTTTCAGAGTATATGATGGCTCTGCAGTTAACTTGGCTCAGCATTGGTTTGGAACAATATAATTTATTATAAAACATACTTTGAAGTCTTCACTTTAAGCACTAATAACCCTAACCCTACATTGCCCCAGTTTATTGTGACTTCTAAGAGTAGCTTCTGTTAATATTATCCTTATTGAATTGATGTGTTGGTTAATTTGAACTATCTTCATTTCAGTGTTTCATCTTTGTAAGACAAAGCACCCTATGAGAGGGATTAAGAGTAATTGGGATAAAAAGTGAACACAAGACCTAATTTTTGCCTTTGAGAACAATTCAACTCATTTTATTTTCACATTTAGAAATGCTAACTGCTGCTTCTTTCATCCAGAGGAAATCGTTCATACCTTGATTTCTTCTCTGCCTTAAAATATCTGAGGCAACATACATAAAAACCCACCAGGAAACTGCAGGGCAGATTAAACACCACTAATAATGACATCAGTGGTAGGTATGAATGAGGCCTTGCTGAACTTGAAGAAACAATTCTGTATTTGAAGCCCAACTAGACTGGGTGGGGGACTTACCCTGTCGCGTCTGAGATTGTATTAATGTGAGCAAATTATCTCACTGCCTCTTACTCTTTCTATACATTTCCTCTTTTTCTGGGGATCAAACTCCCCAGAAACCATTCACGAAACTATGTGAAAGTGTTTATAAAAGGAATGGGGATGTACTCCAGGCATTAGCAGCATTTTTTAATCAATTCTAAAAGTGCTTCTATGTCTGTAGTATCCATCTGCAACTCTTTAAAGCAGCTAAATCTTTTTGGAAGGGTTCCCATGTAGCCTTGAGAAACCAGAGAAAGAGCCACAACCAAGATAAATGAGATAAATCTGAATCTAAAGCAGGAATAGGGATGGAGAAAGTGTCTCAGCATTGCCCTTCCTAATTCACTGGAAGATAAAGGAAGGAAGGCATTCAGACTTGCAAGATTCCGTTACTATAACCCAGGAGTGGGATCCGTCAGTCACTACTGCTGGTTTGCTCCTGGGTGTGGTGTGCACGCTGTGCGCACATGCACAGTGCAGTACAAATTGTTCTGTGCATGTGCAGAAGCAAAAAACAAGATGCCGGCGCTTATGGCGCTGCCCAGAGAACCAGTTTGGGGGCATGGCAGCCCTGGGTCACTGCCAGTTCCAGCAACCCAGGCCGCCAAAGCACTACCAGTTTGGCCGAACCGTTCCAAACCGCTAGGAACCCACCTCTGCTGTAACCTTGTAATTAAATTAGTAGCATTCATTACTTTGCTTTCCTAATCTGGTCTACCTCAATTGATCTGACATGATGGCATCTCCTCTAATTGTGGGAGAACCACGAAGAATTGTGCCCTCAATGGCAAGAAAAGGGTGATAGGGCATTACCTTCATTTATTTATTATTTATTTATTTATTTATTTATTTATTTATTTATTTATTTATTTATTTATTTATTTATTATTTATTTTTTATATTTATATCCCGCCCTTCTCCACAGTGGAGAATTGCCTGTTCTAATTCATTTTGGTTCCATGAGGACCTGCATACAGGAAGCTGGGGCAAGCTTCATTTGATTGCTATGGAAACTGTTCCCTCAAGAGAAATAGGTGCATTTGAGTGAGGAGAAGATATTATTTTTCGGGCAAAGGTAAGGTGACCAGACGTCCCACTTTTGGCTGGACAATCATGCTTTCAAAGAATTAGTCCCGCCTCCCGCGGCCTCTTCAAAATGTCCCGCTTTTTGCCTGGGGCGGTAGCGGGCAGCAGGCAGGTGGCGGGTGTTCTGCATGCGCTCAGACAGAGGCACGGGGTGCAGACAGGAAACAGCGGACTGGCGGGCAGGCAGAAGGGGAGGGCCGGCGAGGGAGGAGCCAGACAGGCAGCAGGCAGCAGAAGAAGAGGAGAGCCAGCCGGAGCCCGCGCAGCCATGAAGTTTGTGACGCGCCGCCATGCGCTGAGAGCGGCCGGCTGGAAGCCCCACCGCTGCCTCCTCCTCGCCCGGGACAGGCGGGCGGGCGGCGGCGGGACTTCCGGCCGGCCGCTCTCAGCGCAGGGCGGCGCAGCACAAACTTCAGGGCCATGCGGGCTCCGGCTGGCTCTCCTCTTCTTCCGCCGCCTGCTGCCTGTCTGGCTCCTCCCTTGCCGGCCCTCCCCTTCCGCTTGCCCGCCAGCCCGCCGCTTCCTGCCCGCAACCCTTGCCTCTGTCGAAGTGCATGCAGAGCGCCCGCCGCCTGCCTGGCCCCGCCGCCCCACCAGACGCCTATCTGCAGGTGCCCTGCTCGGGGGGGGGGGGGGGAAGGAGGGAGGGGGTAGGCCTGCACGCACCCCGGCCAGCGAGGTGGCCTCTGCAGAGCTGGGAAAGCCCCCCCCCAATCGATGGTGTTCTGCTTTAGGAAAGTAGAAATCTGGTCACCTTAGGCAAAGGTCAACACCCCCCCCCCTTCAAGATTCTAACTTTGCTCTTATAGTGTCCTTGGAAAAAACAGCTTTTACCAAATTTCTAATTACTGAACCACAACACTGTAGAAAAGCAATATCATTTATCATTTTGTTCCTCCATTACATTAGCATAAAAAGATTGGAAGATCTGTGTTAAGAAAGCAGAAATTTAAGAGGTTTTTTTTTTAAAAAAAAAAGTTTAACCTGTCCAGAAAGCAAAATATCTTAAATGTAGGTAACAGAAGCTGTCAGGGGAAGCAAGATTATTTTATTTTTGCCATCAACCATCATGGGGTATCTTTGAATTGGCCCTCTGGCTGTTGTGTGTGGGATACTGTTGGAGGGAAAAAGACGACTATTTAAAAACCTTTGTGCAAGTGTGAAAAAAATAAAGCTCTGACACCTTCAAATAATGCAATTTTGATTGCTTTGTGTAAAAATATCTGCTGGAAGCATGGCTAGAGACAGTTGAAAAAATAAAGCTATTTTCGACTAGATTCTTCTATATTTGTTCCCTGAAGATGATTTCAGTAGAAAATGAAGGTAATATTACACAGAATGAAATGGTTTCATTTGGTTCAAAATGTACTTCTCGACAAATGCAGGATTTGACCACTAGAGGTCTGTATAACATATTTATTTTTAGAAAAAGAATTTACCATTACTCAGTAGTTTTTTTATACTTGTAAAGAATTTCTTTGTGTTCCAAAATTAATCGCAGAAGGGAGGATAAACTTTATTTCTTGTGTAGATTAGAGGATAATAATAGATCTTTTCCTTTGCTAATTGCTGCTATTTTAGTATGCTTTTGATTTGCTGACATTTAACCTAATATCCTGCTATAGTATATCATGGATTGAGATTTTGACATCTGTTGCTATAAGGTCACACAAAGCTTGCAATCCATAAGCGTACTGAAAAAGTATATGTTTGCCATAATAAAAATTCCACTTTAAGGAAAAATGAAGAACTCACTTGAATTGCAAAATGAGCACACACTGCCACAGAAATATTTTTTGAGACATATAGCACATTTCTTCCAAAGCACATTTAAATTCTGAGAAATTAATGGATATAAAGTTGGCAATCCCTTCCTGATTCTTTCTTTCCATGGATATTCTCATCATTTCTCTATTACCTTTGATGCTGAAATTAATGGTCCCCCCAAAAAATAGTAGTATGTAGGAAACACCCCCAAACTGAAAACAATTGTTTTTCTTAGAGTGATCTAATGCCAGACACAAAAGATCAGGACCACATGGGAAGGTCCAATTAAACCAGTGCTTCTCAATTATTTTCTGTCATGCCCCCCTAGGAAGAAGAAAACATTTCGCGCCCCCCGCGCGACTGTAAATAGTATCATCCGGGTCTAAAAGTCACACGGGCGGGTTTGGCTAATCAGGATAGAGCATCATGTCTATCCAATCGGGTCTGTTCTCCTCGAAAGGGAGGAGCATGCGCAGTCACATGTACTGGCTTAATGCTCACTATCGATGCAAATGTCAGCAGCGGTAGCCCGATTTCTTTAGCAAGTTTGATTAATTGGGGCAGCGTTATGTTTCACAGGAGAAGGTCCTTGTCAGCATCTGACTGGATACAGAGACATAAACACGGGGCTTGGTTTGTTATGACAGTGTTTTCCGAGGTCAAACGCGCCCCCCTTTACGGAGCCGCGCGCCCCCCCTGGGGGGCGCGCCCCACTATTTGAGAGGCACTGAATTAAACTGATTTATTCTTACTCAAGCCTATGCATACTCAACTACTGGTTAACACTAGTAGTGTTATTTTGGCACTAGGGTACAGGTTAACCCTATTCAAGGGTAGACTGGACTTTATATGTGGCTATATAGAGAGATTCGTCTTTTGACCCCTGTTCTCCCTAGGTTTTCCCACTTCTTCTACCTATTATTAGTTTTATTATATTGAATTAACCATATAATGAAATTATTAAGACACCCGTAATCTGATAATTAGGTAGGTCCCCCTTGGCCTAATCAGTCAATGGGACTTGGTCATGCCCATTATAAAACTTTGATTTTCCCTATCAATACAGTACAAAATATTATTAAAGCTGAATGCAGGTTTATTGACTTCATTTTTTTTTTAATTTTAAGAAATGTAATAGAAAGGACAACATTCCTTTCAGGTCACTTATTAACCCATGGTAATGACTCTTCTTCACATTCAAGATGAGTGTGATGAATTACACCCAGAATACCAGATAATACCTCTTCCTCCTCGCTTTTTCCTCTTCTTCTTTATAAAAGATTTGTATATTTTTATTTTTGTTATTTATTTATTATGCTGCTAACCTACATATACACCTTATCGTGTTTTGATTGTTTTTATAATTATATATAAGATATCTTTTTGTGAAAAGAAAATATCTGTATGGATACACAGTATATATAGATAACATCATTACAGTCTAATCCCCCAAAAAAACAACCCAGCAAGGTAATCTACATTAAAATCAGGTTAAGTATTTTGAAGTTCAACATTTAAAGAAGTCAACTACGG
This sequence comes from Rhabdophis nuchalis, assembly GCA_039707465.1. Taxonomy (NCBI): domain Eukaryota; kingdom Metazoa; phylum Chordata; class Lepidosauria; order Squamata; family Natricidae; genus Rhabdophis; species Rhabdophis nuchalis. Next base: position 33,984,009 of record CM077645.1, read on the forward strand.
AAGTCACACTAACTCATATAATGTATTAGTTCATAATATTTTATTTCCTTTATTTTTGTCTCACATTAGTTCCATAATTTAGTACAACAATGCCTTAACAAAATAAGCAATATAGAGAGAGCATTATTGTCTGTTGACAATAATAGTCATGGGGGACTTTAATCTGCCATCGGTGGGCGAATCATCCGAGGTAGCTCGGGAGTTCATGGCTTCCATGACGGCCATGGACCTGACCCAACTAATTGTAGGCCCCACCCACGAGGGTGGACACACACCGGATTTCATTTTGTCTCTGGCCAGTGGAAGAGTGATCTGGGTGTAGGGGATATAGTCATCACGCCCTTGTCATGGTCAGACCACTCACTTCTCCGGCTCGACTTTCCAACCGCCACCCCCCTCCGCGGGGAGGCGGAACCTGGGTCACCTATTTGGTTCCGCCCCAGGCGCCTGATGGACCCGGATGGGTTCCAGACGGCGCTTGGGCCATTCCCTGTACCCCTGACCCGCGCCCCGATCAAGGACCTTGTGGTCGCATGGAATACTGTGACCACGGGAGCCTTGGATCGGGTCGCGCCCTTGCGGCCTCTCTTGCGGCGGCGAGTGACCATGGCTCCCTGGTTTACCGAGGAGCTGAGGGTGATGAAACGCCGTAAGAGATGCCTAGAGAGAAGATGGAGGTCTACCCGTTCTGAATCCGACCGAACACAGGTAAGAGCCCATTTACGGACTTACACTGTGGCGCTGAGAGTAGCCAAACGTCATCATTGTGCCACCCTCATAGCATCCGCAGAAAACCGCCCTGCCGCCCTGTTTAGGGTGACCCGCTCCCTCCTTCAACAGAGGGTGCGGGAAGCCCCGTTACAGGGTAGAGCAGAGGAATTTGTGATTTTTCTGCAGGAGAAAATCGCTCAGATACAGAACGAGTTAGCCCCCATTGATGGCCCAGTGGGATGCCACGAGACAGATCTTGTTTGGGAGGAGTTTGACTCCGTTACTTCCGAGGATATGGACAGGTTACGTGGGCGACTGCGAGCCACCACATGTTTATTGGACCCGTGTCCCTCCTGGCTTGTACTGGCATCCTGAGAGGTGACACGAGGCTGGCTCCAAGAGGTTATCAACGCATCCTTGAGTGAGGGTTCCCTGCCTGCCTCCCTAAAAGAGGCTATGGTGAGGCCCCTCCTCAAGAAGCCCTCTTTGGATCCAGCTTTATTAACCAACTGTCGTCCAGTCTCCAACCTTCCCTTTCTGGCGAAGGTTGTTGAGAGTGTGGTGGCACAACAGTTTCCTCGTCACCTGGAGGAAGTTGAGTATCTAGATCCGCGCCAGTCCGGCTTTCGGCCCGGGCATAGCACCGAGATGGCATTGGTCGCGTTGGTCGATGATGTCTGGAGGGCCAGGGATGGGGGTTGTTCCTCCATCCTGGTCCTATTAGACCTCTCGGCGGCTTTCGATACCATCGACCATGGTATCCTATTGCATCGGTTGGGGGGGTTGGGGGTGGGAGGCACCGTTTTACGGTGGTTCTCCTCCTACCTCTCTGGCCGATTACAATTTGTGTTGGCAGGAGAGCAGAGGTCGACCTCGAGACCCCTCACATGTGGGGTGCCTCAGGGGTCGGTCCTCTCGTCTCTCCTGTTCAACACATATATGAAGCCGCTGGGTGAGATCATCCGTGGTTTTGGGGTAGAGTACCATCTCTACGCTGATGATACTCAGCTGTATATATCTACCCCAAACCACCCCAACGATGCCGTAGCGGTGATGTGCCAGTGCCTGGAAGCCGTACGGATCTGGATGGGAAGTAACGGACTCAGGCTCAACCCGACCAAGACCGAGTGGCTGTGGTTTCCGGCTGCCCGATTCAACCAGCTAATTCCATCGCTGGCCATAGGGGGCGAACATCTTACCCCTGTGGATGGGGTGCGCAACTTGGGTGTCCTCCTGGATACCCGGCTGTCCATGGAAGATCAAGTGACAGCCGTGGCCAGGAGGGCGTTTTACCAGGTTCGCCTGGTTCGCCAGTTGCGCCCCCTATTGGATCGGGACGCCCTTCGCACAGTCACTCATTCTCTCGTGACATCCCGACTGGACTATTGTAACTCTCTCTACATGGGGCTCCCCTTGAGGTGCACCCGGAGACTGTAGATGGTCCAGAATGCAGCTGCGCGGGCAATCCTGGGTACCTCTAGGTTTACCCATGTAACACCTCTCCTGCGCGAGCTGCACTGGCTGCCTGTCGTCTTCCGGGTGCGCTTCAAGGTATTAATCATCATCTTTAAAGCGCTCCATGGCTCAGGACCTAGCTATTTGCGGGATCGGATCCTGCCTCATACATCCTCACGGCCGATCCGCTCCCACAGAGAGGGACTTCTCTGGGTGCCGTCCACTAGACTTTGTCAGCGGGCGACGCCCAGGGGAAGGGCTCTCTCTGTGGTGGGCCCAGCCCTCTGGAATGACCTTCCCCCCGACATTAGAATGACCACGGACCTCCGCTCCTTCCGTCTAAAATTAAAAACATATCTTTCCTGCTTGGCCGGCCTAGGGTAGTCTCTCTCTATGGGGTTTTAGTTGTTTAGTGGGAATTTTAGTCTAAAATGGGTATTTTAGCACAGGTACTGTTTAATTTGTTTTTAAGATGTTGTATATCTATTGTATATTTATGGTTTTTTAGTTTCCCTGTGCACCGCTCCGAGTCCCTACGGGGAGAGGGAGCGGTCAAGAAATTAAATTATTATTATTATTATTATTATTATTATTATTATTATTATTGTTGTTGTTGTTGTTGTTGTTGTTGTTGTTATTATTATTATTATTATTATTATTATTATTATTATTATTATTATTATTATCATTTGAGCTTCTCCAAACTCCACCTATGATAAATAGCTAGAGAGATAATTTAAAAGATGGGAAAATAGAATACCTCAATTTGACTCTGATTCTGGCCCCCATATTTATTTACGAATACACCAGTGAGTCAACATTTTTAGAAAATAATAATAATGACTGAAACTTAGTGCTGTTTTCAGAAATGCACCCAGTAAATTAAATTCTTCCCAAAATATACTTAAAAAAAACCTACTTCTCAATATCAAACTAGTCCTAGCCTTTTAGCTGAGGGATATGAAATACCATGTTACCAGTGGTGGGATTCAATTTTTTTTTACTACTGGTTCTGTGGGCATGACTTGGTGGGCATGGCTTGACTTGGTGGGCGTGGCAGGGAAGAATACTGCAAAATCGCCATTCCCTCCCCACCCTACTAACCTGCTTTCCATCTCCGCTCTCCTGTTCAGGGCAACAAAAGAACATCAGCTGGGAGGCAGCGGGGGCAGGGCAAGCTTATTTGCCCATTCTCTTAACTACTCAAAATTTCCACTACTGGTTCTCCAGAACCTGTCAGAACTGGCTGAATACCACCTCTGCGTATTACAAAGAGTATTATTCTGACAGCAGTTATGATTCTCATAGAAACTAAACAAGTTCCCTAACCTCTGTATTAGAAATATAATGACTCACAAACACCATTATGTCATGCCAGAAAAACAGAAATATTATGTTTCTAAATTTTCATCACAAATCTCTCATATTTATCTTAATTACTAGCCTTTCCCGGCCACGCGTTGCTGTGGCCTAGTCTGGTTAAATGGCCAACCAATCTGTGTGTAGATCTACACCTGCACACCCAAACACGTACACACAACCACTGTATAAACCCCAACCTACCTACCTACTGTATTTCTCCCTCTCCCTCTCTATCCACCTACCTACCTACCTACCTACCTACCTACCTACCTACCTACCTACCTACCTACCTACCAACCGTATTTCTCCCTCACTCTATCCCTCTACCTCCCTATCTCCCTATCTACCGTATTATTCCCTCTACCTACCAACCTACCTACTGTATTTCTCCCTCTCCCTCTCTATCCACCTACCTACCTACCTACCTACCTACCTACCTACCTACCTACCTACCTACCTACCTACCAACCGTATTTCTCCCTCACTCTATCCCTCTCCCTCTCTATCCCCCTACCTACCTACCTATCTACCTACCTACCTTCCTACTATATTTCTCCCTCTACCTACCTAGCTACCCCCTATCTACTGCATTTCTCCCTTCCTCTCTCTATCCCTATAGCTGCCTACCTACCTATCTACTGTATTTCTCCTTGAATCTTATGGACAGAGTATTTTATGTCATAAAGGATGATATAATACCTGTGGCCCACTGCTCTCTCTGTATCCATCTACCTACCCTTTTTACATTTCTGTTGCGTGTACCTGGCACAGGTGTGACATCTACACAATCTCTATATATATCATTGGTGCCGTACTTGAAAGGAACGTTGTGTGAAAATTTGAAAGTGATTGGTGCAGTACTTTCAGAGATTAGAGGTTTGGAACAAACTCTTGTTACATTTTTATTTATATAGATGGAACCTATATTTTGTCTTCTAATAGAGAATTTATTCTTAGAAAGAGAACATAAAGCCAAGATTTCCCCAAGATTGGGAAAAAACAGGAATGTTTTGAAAAAAGAATAATGGAAACTGCATATTTGTGGTCTAACAAGGGAATAAGCGTAACTATTGGCTGAGGAAAAAAAAAAGAATTTAACACTCAAATATGGGCAGATCCCCAGTTTCTAATAAGAAAATAATGGTGACGGAAGAAAAACATGCATTTCCTGAAGTGTCAGAAAATGATATCATTATATGACATATGGCACCAGAGATGTATTGTATCCACTGTTCCAGAGTTGACAACACACACTTTTTGCCCATTTGTAGGAACTGAAAGCTATAAGGGTTTTTTTTTCATTCTTTGTGAGGAAAGAATGTGACTAGGAAATATTCAGTATAAAGATTGCAACTAGGAAGAATAATATAAAAAGAGATTTTTTAAATATTAGACTTGATGGCAAAAGGACAAGTTTACTAAGCTGAAATATATTGGGACTCATCCTATGCAAAATATATTAACATTCTGGTGTGACACATTGATGTTGACTGTTTCAACTATTTCCTTTCTTGGATATGCTGGGCCCATGGGTCAGTCTTGAATACTGGTGACTATATGGACAGGTTTATACAGTTTTTATGGAAGCATTTTTTTTCAAAAGTAGTTTCCCACTGCCTTCTTCCTAGAGCTGGCAGTGACTGGCCTAAGATCACCCAGCTGACTTGCCGCTCATGTGGGACTAGACCTCATGGATTCCTGATTTCTAGTTCAGTGCCTTAACCACTACATTAGACTTGTTCTTCTTCAATCACAGGATCTTATAAGCTGATTTTAAAAAGAGGATTTGAGTATCAAATTAAGAACAATTTTAACAGCACCTTGATAGTTCTAGAGGAAGAAGATTGTTATATAAGTTACCTAGGTTACCATCTTGCAAGGATTAATAACATAGTAGAAACAGCCTACTTATTAGCCATAATATGAAGAAGCCAGGCGTTAAAAGGAACTCTAAATTGAACTCTTATTAGAAGAGTAGACTCAATTCACCGGGACACAACATGCCTAAATTCACAGATTTCACCAACATTACAGGATAGTACCAAACAGAACTTTGAAGAATTTGGGAGCTGCATCTGATTTATGTAGATAGATTCTATTGAAAAAAATGGATTGATAATATGATCATTTGATATAAGGCAACTTCCTGTATTAATTTCTTGAGTTAAAGACGAATTGTTACAGAATCTATACTCTACTGATTCATAGAACACAGCTCGTGTGGTACTGATAACACTAAAGGAGAACATTTATAGATCAGGATTGTAATGAGGATCTTTGGTGCTTTCTGAGCTTGGTTGCCACAGACATTTCATTAATCAAACTAGGCAATATCATCAGTGCTAATGCTGGCCTAGCACTGATGATGTTACTTACTTTGGGTAATGAAATATCTACAAGAAAACAACCAAACTCAACGAGCACTAAGGACCTTGATTCCACTGAAAAATAAAACCATTCCTCAAGGAGATATAGGATAATATGCTAGTCCTGCAGTTCCTTCTTTCCTTCATTATAACGGATATCTATGGAGCTTCTCAGTCATCCAGGTCCTGGTTGTGCCAAAAGTGCTTTTGAAAGAGCAGCCTTTTGTTAACAGAGGTGGGGAGGGGGTATATAACATTATCTATCTCCAGTCTACAACACAGTCCTTTCAACAGTTTCCAGAAAGTTCCATATTCATTTGCAACACTGAGGTGACCCTGATGACAGAGATAAACCTCCAGGCGACCTTAGTGACTCGCTAAAAGAATGCAAATGACCAGCTGCCTGCAAGAAATATAAATCCTTCCATTGCCCACCATCCAGTCAGAGCTGAAGAAGCTTCTTGGATGGGAAGCGAAACATCTTCAAAGAAAAACTAAAATCCAGTTGCCTCTTGAAAAAAGCACCTTTGGGATTATAACTGATAACTCAGTGTTGCTCAGTGTTACTCTACTAAACATCAAGGTTTAAGGTGATTTCATACAATATCAAAGTTTTATTTGTAGTTCCAGATTCGAGATTGTGCCTGCACACATTAAATTCATTATTTGATGTTTCCACAATTGAATCACAAACATAACGGTACGCTATGTCAACATTCCAGGTAATGATTACCTGACCTAGCCCAACAGGATGATCTTTTTGTTTGTTTTTTTCTCTATGTAAAAACTGTTAGAAAATAAGAGCATAATCCCTTTGCCGAGGAAAAAGCAAGCAAGTAGAATCATCAATTTCCTGGCAAGCCTACTTCAAAAGCAAGAGGAAACGAAACAGGGGTTAACAAGAGATCTGAACCACTAAAAGTGTTTTGTTTGCTATTAAAAAAAACCATGTTAACTTTAACATTGAACATTGTCAGTGCAAAGTCAGCTATGAAAGCAGAAGCAGAAAAAAATTCTTTGTTTTAGTCCCAGGAGTATTTGGAGATATACATAATGAAGCGTTAAACAAAAAAGCTACCATTGGTTCAATGATGTTCAGTAAATAGAATATCCGGTACAAATACCAGGTAAACTAGGTAAACAAATACTAGGTAAAATGACACTAAACTGGCAGGAATAGTCAACACCCCAGAAGACAAGCTCAGGATCCAAAAAGATTTTGACAGTCTTAAACAATGGGCCTTTTTTAGATATACTTTTTCCAATATACTCAAGGCAGACAACAGTTCGCCGAGAAAGCATTCCAAAAAGACTTGAACAATGGGCTGTATCCAACAACATGAAATTTAATGTGAAAAAAAGCAAGGTTTTACACTTAGGCAGGCAGGAAAAACTAAAATACAGATTAGGCTAAACCTGGGTCAGACATGATAACTGTGGACAATCCTTGGAGTCCTAGTGGACAATCACTTAAATATCAGCCAGAAGTGTATGGCAGCTGCCCAAAAAGGCGAACACAATCCTTGATTGTATAAACAGAAGCATAGAATCAAAATCATGTGAAGAATTAGTGCAGTTTTACAAAGCCTTAGTAAGGCCACACCTGGAATACTGCATTCAGTTTTGGTCAGCACAGTACAAAAAAAATGTCAACATTTTGGAAAAAGTGCAAAGAAGAGCAACTAAGATGATTACACACCTGGAGACTAAAACATATGAAGAACAGTTGCAGGATTTGGGTTTGGCTAGTCTAGAGAAAGGAAGGACTAGGGGTGACATGATAGCAGTATTGTAGTATTTGAGGGCTTCCCACAACAAGGAGGGGGGTGTCAATTTATTTACCAAAGCATCTGTAGGCAGGACAAGAAACAATGGATGGAAACTAATCAAGGAGAGAAGCAATCTGGAACTAAGGAGGAACTTCCTAACAATCAGGACAATTAATCAATGGAACAGCTTGCTGTCAGAAGTTGTAGGTGTTTCATCACCAGATGTTTTTAAGAAGAGATTAGACAGTCATTTGTCTGAAATGTTATAGGGTAGTGATGACGAACCTTTTTTGGTTCACGTGCCAAAAGCGAGGGGAGCACAGGGGGGTCATGCGTGGGCATGCAACACCCATAATGCTAGCGCCACCCTGCTTTTTTGAAAGAAGAGTCTAGACCCATGATGGTGAACATATGGCATGCGTGCCACAGGGGGCATGTGAAGCCATTTGTCAGGGCACACAAGGCTTGCCCTGTCAGCTGGCCAGCGCACATGCACACGCTGGCCAGCTACACTTCGGCCTTCTTTTGAGGCCATTTTTGTCCTCCAGAGGCTTTAGGAGCTTCTCTGAAGCCTCTGGAGCAATGAAAAACACCCCTAAGGGCAAACTGGAAGTTCAGGAGCAGACTTCCGGTTTGCTCGTAGAGCTGGTTTTAGCTCTCTGGAGCATTCAGAAACCTCAGGAGGCTTTCCTGAAGGTTCTGGAGAGCAAAAAACAACACTACGAGCAAACCGGAAGTGACTTCCCTGAATGCTCCGGAGGGCTAAAACCAGCCCTACGAGCAACCCGGAAGTCTGTTCCTGAACTTCCGATTTGCCCGTAGGGCCAGTTTCTTATGCTCAGAGGCTTCAGGGAAGGGTAAAAAATGGCTGAAGTCAGCTGGCCAGTGCACGTATGCACGCTGCCAGCTGCCAGGGCAAGCCTCATGTGCCCTGACAAATGGCTCCGCATGCCACCTGTGGCACGCGTGCCATAGGTTTGCTATCACGGTTATAGGGTTTCCTGCTTGAGCAGGGGTTTGGACTAAAAGACCTCCAAGGTCCATTCCACCTCTATTCTGATTCAGATTGAGATTAAGAACTGTTTTCTTACTTTTTTGAACCAAAGCCGCCATACACTCTTGCTATTTGACATAATTCTTTCACTGATGGAAGTTGCAGATTAAAAATTCTAAAGGACACCAGCCTGTCAGTTTCTGACCTTCTCCAGGTCTTCTGAAGAGCACGTAGAAGCTGTTTAGGGAGAGGGGAGTGCCTTCCCTTCTTTGCATTTTGAGACTTCCTTCCATGGAGCATAGCAAACTAAGAAAAAAGCTACTTGTTTTTGCCTGTAGAATCTAGCAATATGTTTAGTTCAGGATCCCTCTGGAACATGTATGTTTGCCTTCAGTTGTGAATATGTTTAGTCTTTAAAATGTTACTCTTAAATGTACATAACTAATTCTGTATGAGCAACAGGAATATAGCACATTTCTTTAGACAACTAAGTGTGTAAATTTAAAGTCCTATTTAGTGACTAAATATTGAATATGAGGTTAGTGGAACTTGTTGAATAAAGGCTTAATGAATCTTAGCCAACAGTCAGACCAAATTCACATTGTAAAAGGACAAAAACAACTGACTCAATTACCTGATTCACATAGAAATGCCAAGGGGATCACATTCATGCAAGCTCTAGAAAATGCCTATCAATACTTGTGGTAATTAAGTGAGCACAAGTAAACCACTTGAAACTCTTCCAAGAGTCTCTGAAATAACTGATATGTCTTTGAGATTTGATTTAAATTATTTTCAGATTCCATGTCCTAAATCTGCTGTATGATAAGAATGCTAGCATTTTCTAATCCTAAAGGAATACATTCTTGGTAAGAGACAGCATGAAAGCAATTTATTTCTATTGTTTTTCTATCTCTGACGTATAATTGTCAAGATGTATGGAAGCATCCCAGTTGGATCTAAGTTCAGGCAAATAGAGTAACTAACCAAACATTGGCTTTGATTCTTGGCTCTTGGGCAACTAGTCCTAAAACCCCACTAGAGATAACTGTAAATATAACAATCAGAAATATTTTAAAACTATTCCACTTTTTCTTCTTTATTTCAATATGTATTTAACAGGCAAACATGTAGTAAAAAAGAATAAGTGAAAAAGAATTAGAAATTTGAATAAGGATATTTAAAATAAAATTAAGTGAAAGCTATATATAAAATAATCTTAACTGTTAATAGAATTGAACCAACAATCAATCTTTAATAAAGTAACAAAAATAGTAAGAATTGTCTACCACATACACTCTATCAGTTTTAGAAGATCCATCCTTATGAAAAATAGATAAAACATTATGTTGTAACTTCAAAGAAAGACAGGGTCCGGAATCAGGTTTGCTCAAAACATAGCTTTTATTAGCTAGGCAAGGCTTACAGAGAAGTTAGTGTAGTAAAAGAAAAGGTGCGGTAGACCGGGGCTCCCGCGCTTTGACAGCTCTTTATATTTGGAGCTGTCAAAGGGGGAGCCAATCAGGCTGCAGCAAGGGCCAGGCGCGCCTCAGCCAATCAGGCGCGTCTGTCAGTTGGCCGCCTTGCTACAGCCTGTTGCCAAGGCTCCAAGAGGCAGCCTGGAAGACCTGCGGCCGGTCGTAAGTCGAGACCGGTCGCAGGTCGAGGACACAACACCCCTTTCCCCCCTCGGTCTGCGCATGCGCGAAAAAGCTGTCCATCAGGAGAGCAGAGCATGCGCAGTCCGCTTAGTCAGCCTCAGAGTCTCTCGGACACCGGACGAGGAGTACGTGTCTGAGGAAGCTCCTCCCTGCCGGGGTGTGGATCCGGCGGCGTCATCGGAGGGGCCTACCCGAAGAGGCGGGGACGTCTGAAGCGGTGAGTCGGGCAAGGGGGCGCGGTCTTCAATGGGAGGGCCTGGTCGGCTTGAGCCAGGCCTTGGTGGTTGTCAGGCGAAGAGGAGAAGGCGTGGTCTTCGATGGGAGGGCCTGGTCGGCTTCAGCCGGGCCAGGCCGAAGATGGTTGCCGGAAGTCGGGGAAACCCAGGCCGGCCGGGCGGGGTTGTTGGGCCCCGGCGAGGCAGCCGGATGGTTGCCGCTGCTGCTGCTGGTGCTGCTGGACGGCTGCCGCTGCTCTGCTGCTGGTGCTGCTGGCGCGGCGGTGGTCTGGTGTCTTGTTTTGCGTTTTGTTGGTGGCGGCGGCTGGGATTGCCGGTTGTCCGGAATCCGCCGCGGAGTCCATTGGGTGGCCGGCGCTGGTGCCGGTGGCCCCTTTGGCCGTAGCGGCGACCGATGGGGCCCTGAACGGGTAATCGCCCCGGGGAAAGGTTTTCCCCACGGTAGGGGGTCGAGGTCTCGGCCGTCTCGCAGGCCCTGATCGAGCTTCCTGGCCTGGTCGTCGTGGGCCGGCAGGAAGGTGCTTGAGGTGGCCCGTGGTGAGGCCCAGCGGCAGGTAGTCGAGCGTCCTGGCCCGTGGGGAGGCCCAGGTTGCGGTGTCCCGCGGCTCGGCCACCGCAGCTTGAGAGGTCGTCGAGCGTCCTGGCCCGGTCGTCGTTGGCCGGCAGGAAGAGCTCGAGGTGGCCCGTGGTGAGGCCCTGATTTCCGTGGCCGCGTCGATGGGCCAAGCGGAGGAAAGGTCGTCGAGCGTCCTGGCCTGGTCGTCGTTGACCGGCAGGGAGAGCTCGAGGTGGCCCGTGGGGAGGCCCTGGTTTCCGTGGCCGCGTCGATGGGCCGAGCGGAGGAAACGATCCGGTTGATCGTACCGCAACAAAACAGGGAGGGTAAAAAATCTTTTCGCTGTTTCTCGATGAGCGCTGCCTGATCCCATCCTCGTCGCCAGTGTTGTAACTTCAAAGAAAGACAGGGTCCGGAATCAGGTTTGCTCAAAACATAGCTTTTATTAGCTAGGCAAGGCTTACAGAGAAGTTAGTGTAGTAAAAGAAAAGGTGCGGTAGACCGGGGCTCCCGCGCTTTGACAGCTCTTTATATTTGGAGCTGTCAAAGGGGGAGCCAATCAGGCTGCAGCAAGGGCCAGGCGCGCCTCAGCCAATCAGGCGCGTCTGTCAGTTGGCCGCCTTGCTACAGCCTGTTGCCAAGGCTCCAAGAGGCAGCCTGGAAGACCTGCGGCCGGTCGTAAGTCGAGACCGGTCGCAGGTCGAGGACACAACACATTATATTTAACATTTTATGTAAAAATAGCAAATTCTGATACGATGCAAATCAATGTGTGGAATTATGTCCCATAAATGATTTATAAAGCAAATTAAATTCCCTAGTAGACAACTAATTTCCAAAATTGATGTTATTTCCATAACAAAGTGTGCTATGTTAACTGTAAAGCAGAGTTAATGTGTGAGTTCCATTAAGAAGGGTTAAGTAACCTGTTGATTGTTATTACACAAAAAACAATTTATAGTTGGAGCAGTATATTATTTTAGTAATATTTAGTAGTATTTTACACAAAAAAAGTTAATAGAACATTCAATCATTAAGATTTGTTTAATTCTCATTTATTTGAATAGTCTTGTAGAATTTGTGGCTTTAAAATTTGTTACCACATTGGAAGAAAAAAAATCGGTCTAATTGTTGTATTTCCACCGATTTATGAAATTAAAAAATAAAGGCCCAATTGTGCTTTTTCATAGGAGCCAAAAAGTTGGAATAAGAGCCAAATTGTGCTCTATAAAGTAAATGTGTAACTGAGTTGAAAACAAATGATCTGATGGCAGCTGGAATTAAATTCTCTTCCTGACATATTCCTAGAATTGTTACAATATTTGTTCCGAACCGTATTCTGTTATAATTTTCTCAGGGCAAGGCAAAGTGTGAGAATTTAGTGCATATGGTGAAAATGTGCTCCTAGAAATTCTCCACGTCTGTAAGAGTTTAAAAAATATCCAGTTTTGTGATTCATCATTTCTCCTCTCTGATAGCCCTGTTCTTTCCAATGGGTTTTAACAGAGGACTATCCAAGAGTGATTTTCATCTTGGATGACTGAACATCTTGTTGCAATCAAACAGAACAACAATTTAATTATGCCTTAGTGTATTGTTAAGAACAACAATATATCAATTTCTGACACCATTCAAATATGGGAATTTCATAAGTAAAAATTATGTCACCAATAAGAATTGGGAGAAAAATTTCACGTTCATCCATCCAACCCACGCCTATGCCTGTTTTTTTCTTTGTTTTGAGCATTGCTCTAAAGCCGTGAATGGAAAATCCCCATTTTTAAATTGCATTATTGCCAATACTCATGATGTGTATTTTTTCATGAAGCTGCATTCATGTGTAACAGCACTGCCACGCCCCAAAATTGCATGTAGTAATAGATGACATGCTGCCATCCAGATGTTTTGAACTTCAGTTTCTATTAGCTGCAGCTAGCATGGCCAATAAGAAAAAATATAAAGGAATTGTGGCCTAAGATGTCTGAAAGGAACCAGGGTGCCTAAACCTGGGAGAATGGTTTAGAATATTATCCTAAATAGAAACTGAGAATACTTTTAAGAGGGAGGGAGGGAGGGAAGAGAATTGTAGGCAAATTTATCTGAAAATATGTACCAATGTTTCCCGGACTAACTTTAAGAGAATTTGAACATGATTACATATTTTAAATACATTTGACTTGGAAGCACATGGTCAGGAGTTCAGTCGATGAGCTGGCTGAAATGCCGATGGATTGATAAAACACAACATTCCCAGGGAAGCTAAAAGATAAGGAAGATATTTGTGATAAGCTTTAAAAAAAAAGTTACAAGCAGTTGGGGAGCAGAAAGATCTGAATATGACCGAGACTTCAGTATTACAAGAAAGGGCTTAATATAATACAAATTTGTTATATTTCTTTAGGATTTTGTTTGTATGAGTATATTTAAAGGTTAAGTACTTACTATCAGGGAGAAAAACTAAAAGTCGACACTGACTTGTCAGCCAACCATCAATAAAATACAATGGTTTCTGATTGAATGGTAGAAAAAAATGTTGAGAAAAGTCTCATAGTGAATTGATTGCCACTGGTGTGTGTGTGTGTGTGTGTGTGTGTGTTTGGTGTTTGTCTCCTCTATTTTGTTCAAGCATAGGCTACTCAGCTATCTGTGTGGGAGGTGGTAATCTAAATTTCTGCATGAAGCAAGGGCCTCATAGTCTCTTCTAAGTCTACGTTCTTGTGACTGTACATAGATCTGTACATTTAAGGAGATAATAATAATAATAATAATAATAATCTTTATTGTCATTGTAATAATAAAATTACAATGAAATTGGTTATCGAATATAAATGTAATACTTCAATAAAACCACTTATAATCAAGAACCACAAATCTATTCTGAGAGTTACTGGACTCCAGTGAGGTAAACATTTAATAAAAATATTAAGGTACATGACAGAGAGCAAAAAGTGAGCATCTCTAATCAGATGTATTAATGCATAAACAAGATATTTCCAAATACAGATAGTCCTCAACGTATGACCCCAATTGAACACAAAATATATGTTGCTAAGTGAGAAATTTGTTAAGTGAGGTTTTGCCCACTTCACAACTTTTCTTGCCACATTTGTTAAGTGAACCACTGCAGTTGTTATATTAATACTACTACTAATAATAACAGTTGAGTGAATGTGGTTTCCACAGTGACTTTGCTTGTCAGAAGGTCACAAAAAGGATCACATGATCCCAGGGCACTGCAATCATAAATGTGAGTCAGTTGCCAAGCATCCGAATGTAAATCACATGACCATGGGTCATAAGTATGAAAAATGGTCATAAGTCACTTTTTTCAGTGCCATTGTAATTCCGAATGGTTGCAAGTTGAGGACTACCTATATTGGATTGCACTTGTTTCCAGTCACATCATCTGCACTGAATCTAGTACATTTATTTCGGAGGAATACTAGATTTCCCCCCAACTCCTGCCCCCCAAAAAATGTACTGCAAGAGAATGAATCTCCAATGTGATAAGTCTGAAGTAAAGCCATTGGCCGGCAAAAGAAATAAGTTAACAGGACAAAGAACATTTTAAGCAACTCAGATGAAAAACAATTCCACACAGCAGGTGCAGGCAAGGATGACATATTTGGCTCACTTTGCTTTGGAAGATGTTCCTTATAATAATGGTAATAAAAAATTGCTTCTGCTCTTCCATCCTAAATGTGCTATTTCCAAACATACTGAAATGGCCATTTCAATATCTAATTGTGGGCAGAAAACATTTATCAGATGTTTTTAGGAATAGCATACTTTTAATAATTATGGTTAGTCCTGGACTCATGACTGTTTGTTTAGTGATGGTTCAAAATTATGACAGTCTCACCTGGCTTCTATCAAGCAAAGTCAACTGGGGAAGTCAGATTTGCTTAATGAACATGTGATTTGCTTAATGTCAGTGGTAAAATGGTCATACAATCAGTAATGTGATGCTCCACTTAGCAACCAAAATTCTGGTATGCAAGCAAATCTTTCCTCCCTTGCAATGTCTTTTAGTTTACTTCTACTTGCAGTAGTAGCAGCTCTGGAATGAGGTTGGCTACTCATCCCCAAAGCCATGGACAATACGGCTGCTAGCTGTAGGAAAAGAAAAAGGAAGGAAGAAAAGGAAGGAAAGAAGGAAGATGATGAAATACTTTTAAAAAGTATTAAAATATCACTCTTGAACTGATGTGTCAACAAGGACAATTAATGATATCAAAATTGGTGTGACTGTGCAAACAAAACTTCCATGTAATCTTATTATATTATGTTTGTATTAAGTGTTAGTCATTACAGTGAGTTGAGCATCCATATAAATCAGATAATTGATAGATGATACATGACATACAGGTGAAACTCGAAAAATTAGAATATTGTGCAAAAGTTCATTTATTTCAGTAAGGCAACTTAAAAGCAGTGGTGGGTTTCTGCAGGCTCGCACCTACTCGCGAGAGCCGGTTGGTGAAATTTAGAGAACCGGTGAGAGGGGGTTCCACCGCCCTTCCAGATTTACCTGGAAGTAAATCTGGCCCGCCGCTGCCAGTGACCCAACGGGAAGGAAAGGGAAGGGAAGGGAAGGGAAGGAAGGAAGGAAGGAAGGAAGGAAGGAAGGAAGGAAGGAAGGAAGGAAGGAAGGAAGGAAAGAAAGAATTTATCATCACAATTGAGTCCAAAATTTTGGTTGCTAAGCAAGAGTGTTGTTAAATGAGTTTCACCACATTTTAAAAGGTGGCCACTCCCACCCTGTCACATGACTGCCAAGCCATGCCCACATACATCCCTTGGACCGATATGCTCCCACAGAGAGGGCCTCCTCAGGGTGCCGTCGGTCGGGCAATGCCAACTGGCGACGCCCAGGGGAAGAGCCTTCTCTGTGGCAGGACCAGCCCTTTGGAACGACCTGCCCCCTGAACTCCGTATCATTTCTGACCTCCGCCTCTTCCGCAAGTGTCTGAAGACACATCTTTTTCAACTAGCCGGCCTTGCGCAGCCTCCAACACCGCCAGTTTTAAAATGGGGATTTTAATTCGGTTTTAACACAGGCCCTTAGTGGAATAAGTTAAAAAAAAATGTTTATATGTTCTGTATGTTTTGATTTTCCTGTCCGCCGCCCTGAGTCCATTTGGAGAAGGGCGGGGTATAAATTCAATAAATAAATAAAATAGGCCACACCTACAGAGTAGGTTCTAAAAAAAATTTGAAACCCACCACTGCTTAAAAGGTGAAACTAATATATGAGATAAGACTCATTATATGCAAAGCAAGATAGTTCAAGCCATGATTTGTCATAATTGTGATGATTATGGTGTACAGCTCATGAAAACCCCAAATCCACAATCTCATAAAATTAGAATATTACATGCAATTAATAAAACAAGGATTGTACATAGAACAATATTGGAACTCTGAAAAGTATAAGCATGCATATGTACTCAGTACTTGGTTTGGGCCCCTTTTGCAGCAATTACTGCCTCAATGCGACATGGCATGGAAGCTATCAGTCTGTGGCACTGCTGAGGTATTATGGAAGACCAGGATACTTCAATAGCGGCCTTCACCTCTTCTTCATTGCTTGGTCTCATGTCTCTCATCTTTCTCTTGGCAATGGAATTCTCTATGGGCTTCAGGTCAGGCGAGTTTGCTGGCCAATCAAGCACAGTAATACCACAGTCATTGAACCAGGTTTTGGTGCTTTTGGCAGTGTGGGCAGCTGGAAAATGAAGTCAGCATCCCCATAAAGCTCGTCTGCTGAAGAACGCATGAAGTGCTCCAAAATCTCCTGGTAGATTGCTGCGTTGACCCTGGACTTAATGAAGCACAGTGGTCCAAAGTCCTGTTGCTCAGTGGTCCAAGTCCTCTTTTCTGATGAGAGCAACTTTTGCATCTCATTTGGAAACCAAGGACCCAGAGTATGGAGGAAAAATGGAGAGGCGCACACTGCAAGATGCTTGAAGTCCAGTGTGAGGTTTTCACAGTCTGTGTTGATTTGGGAAGCCATGTCATCTGCTGGTGTTGGTCCACTGTGCTTCATTTAGTCCAGGGTCAACACAGCCATCTACCAGGAGATTTTGGAGCACTTCATGCTTCCTTCCGCAGACCAGCTTTATGGGAATGCTGACTTCATTTTTCAGCAGGACTTGGCACCTACCCACACTGCCAAAAGCACCAAAACCTGGTTCAACGACTGTGGGATTACCATACTTGAACTCGCCTGACCTGAACCCCATAGAGAATCTATGGGACATTGCCAAGAGAAAGATGACAGGTTTGAGACCCAACAATGCAGAAGAGCTGAAGGCCGCTATTGAAACATCCTGGTCTTTCATAACCCCTCAGCAGTGCTACAGGCTGATAGCTCCCATGCCATGCCGCATTGAGGCAGTAATTGCTGCAAAAGGGGCCCAAACCAAGTACTGAGTACATATGCATGCTTATACTTTTCAGAGTTCCAATATTGTTCTATGTACAATCCTTGTTTTATTGATTGTATGTAATATTCTAATTTTCTGAGATTGTGGATTTGGAGTTTTCATGAGCTGTACACCATAATCACCACAATTATGACAAATCACGGCTTGAACTATCTTGCTTTGCATGTAATGAGTCTTATCTCATATATTAGTTTCGCCTTATAAGTTGTATTACTGAAATAAATGAACTTTTGCATGATATTCTAATTTTTTGAGTTTCACCTGTATTACATTAGCCATTGTATTCAAAAATATTCCTCTAGTTTTTATTGAAACTCTTTAAATTGACCAATACCACATTGGATCCTTGCTATACTTCAGCACTGAAAGTTCTCATTTGAAAATGTCACTGCACTAAATTAGAAATGCTATTGTGAAAGATGTTTAAAATGCCAAATGAGAGAGCTGGCTAAATCATATTTTCTTAAACGTAGCTGTGATGTATTCTGCTGGTACCTAGTCAAATTCTATCACAAGGAAATATTTTGGGGGTTGCTAACAACAAATAGACCAATCTTACTAAGTATTCATTAATCAACATGGAACGTTTTGATTATATCCAATTAAGTTAAATTAAAGTGCATCCTACTAGACTAAAGCAAATTGGTTGTATCTGTCACAGTTTTGGACTTTATACTGATCATGACACATCATAAAGTATACACTTTCCACATTGTAAGACATGAGAGTTGGGTTTCTATATCAAAATGATGAATAAATAAATACATTGTAACCTGCTTGTTTACATATTGGAAATATTAGCTGAATATAAAGGGTTTTTTTTGTGGGAGGGGTTATCTTGTCCACCATTTCAACAAACATATGAAAAAGAGCCAAAATCTTTGCAGCATATTTAGAGAAAAGTTTTCCGGCAAATCCCAAAACTATTTTGTCTACTAGCAATATCTGGAGGCAAATGAGACAATACCACTCTTGATTTTCAAATGTCCTAGATAAACAATCATTATATTTCATAGATTTTGATTAAAGTAGATTTTATCATACTTGCAGTTTCTCATTTTTTCAGGCAGATGTTTTAAATACTGTATCAATTCTCAAACTGTTGCTGAAAACCTTGTGCCTTTTTGCAACAATTTTCCTAAAGTTATTAATTTTACTATGAAAAATGTAAAACAGTTCTTCTGACTCATTAATTTAAAGGCCGGGAGAAAGTACAAACATAAATCATTTTTCTGAATCCACATACAATGATATAAATTGTTTAAAATTGTACTGAAAACTGAACTCAATAAATTTTAAAACCCACATAAAGTGTTGCAGTTTCTTATTTTTTCCCTTGCACATGGTCTTCCAAACACGTATAATATTCCAATATGGTGTAATCTCTACTGAAGCATTTGCAGTTAGGTTTTAGTATGAAATTATATCAACCCTACTTCAGGGGAAATGTAAAGTTTGGGCATATAGACCAATGTTAAACTTTTTATTTTAAAATTAATATTTCTGGTGTTTTGCTTATCAATGTTCCTGAGAAGATGCTTCAGAAATTATAAGACAGATAAATTGCCCTAATGTAGGGAAAGTTGATGCTCCAACCTGAAGGGGGAAAAAATCTTCATTTGTTCTGAAATCTTCTGCATTCTGTATTTTTCCAGTGTTGGGAGGTTTAAAATGGGAGGAGGAGGAGGAGAGATGTAATGGTACTACCAAGGATGAGAAAGCTCTGGGCAAAAGAGTCTAGACTTTGACATACTCATGGAGACTCTCATACTCCCCTCCATTTTTCTCTTCCTCCTCCGTTGTTATACAGTATGTGTCACTTTGCTACTTCTCTCCTCCCGTACTCCTTAACAAGAAGTTCTTTGTTATTCTTTGTTAACAAGAATAAGATCAAGAACAAGCCTTTTCTTTCTTGTTCTTTAAAAGGAAAAGAAAACTTCAATCCAAAGAAAGAAAACTTCAACCCAACATCTTCTTTTCTCTGATCAGTTTTTAGTTTTTAGGAAAGTTCAGCCAGGTCCTTCCCATGCATATTGCAGTAAGTGGTACCATCATCCCTAGTGAAAGTATGTATGTTGTGCACACAAAAGGTTTTGGGATTCTCAGACTGAAACCTGCTTCTCCTCACCAATAAATTACTTAGCCCAGTGGTGGCGAACCTTTTCGGCACGGTGTGCGAAAAGATGGTGTGGAAACATTGCAAGAAGTGCTCATTGGGGCCACGCTCTGGAAAAGATGAACCTCTGAGTTTTAGCGTGCATGTGTGCCCGACAATCAGCTGGCCAGCATGCATGCGCACATCAGTTTTCGGCACTGCCAAATGCACGAAGGGCAGTTGATCGTCACACGTGCATGCGTGCCACAAACCCAGAAGACAAACAGGCAAGTCCGCGCGTGCCGGGCGACATGGCTTCGCATGCCACTTTGGGCACACGTGCCATAGGTTTGCCATCATGGACTTAGCCTTATAGTTGACATACATGTATTTCTTCTCCGATTTCAGTGACAGAGAATTTGTTAAATATGGACAAATCACAAAAAGGCAAAAGTCAGGAAGAGCAGAACATCACTGCAGAAGAGTTTATTCTTCCATTCAACTTTCTCCACTAGGCACATGTCTTTTATGGGATCTGAAATGGATTGGCATGAGGATCAGCTGAGAATTTTGGCAAAGGATAACATATAAAAGTGTTTACAAAGTCCAGAATGGCAGGCACTGACATATTTTACAGTGAAGACGTATCTGCAATAAAATACTGTAAATATAGATACTGCATTAAAATACTTTCCTAAGAAATGTATTTCTACTTGTAAATGACCACTGATGACCACTGGAAAATTGATTAAATCTGAGTTTTCATGATGAGAGATCTTCATTAAAAACAAACCTCACGACATTCCAGGGGTGGGTTCTAGCCAGCATTATTGCTGGTTTGCTCGTGTGCGTGCTTTGCGTACATGCACTGGATGTGTGCTGCATGCAATACAATACAATAGGGTCTTCTAGTCCAACCTCCTGCCTAGTCAGGAAACCCTATACCGTTCCAGACAAATGTGCATGTGCAGTTCAATAGAAATTGTTCTGCGCATGTGCAGAACTCCAAAACAAGAATCGGCAGGAACCCACCACTGCAACATTCATATTGCATAATCAGTATTATGTGAATTCTAAATTCAAATAGCAAACAAGATTTAAAAAATGTATAAAAAAGAATGCCCCCTAGTTTATTCACACATTAATGCAAAAATCTGTATTTGCAATTTTCCCCTATGGTAAGGCAGCATATGCCTCTCCAGAAATAATTGGACTATGTCTCTGAAGTTTTTCAATATTTTCTGAGGCTGATAGCAAGGAGTCATCACAAAATGCTCTGTAACAGGGAACACTGTGTATTCTGCCATATGCAGAATACAAAGCGGCATTTAAGGAAACATGGCACTCGAGAAAGCAAGAGAGTACATAAATAATAATATCTACATCATCCTTTAGTGCTCATAATGTTGACATCTGCAGGGTGCATTAAAAAAGTCAAGGTGACATGTGTGACTGAATTACAACTCACATACACAACATGCAACTCATTAAAAGGGGTTGAGGTTCCAATCACAGTTATGGCCACTTTGTTTTGACTCTGCGACACTTTCCCATTGATAGTATTTTTATTGTTGCATACCTGGATATCCTACCGAGGTTTTCTTTTTAATTTAAAAAATAGCTTTTGTTTTGTACACATCGTTGGATTTCTTTAAGAAGTTAAGCCAGTGATGGCTAACCTTTTCTGGACCGAGTGCCCAAAGTACATGTCTGAACCCCCAAAATGCAATGTGCATGCATCCCACCACCACGAATGCACACATGCCCCTGAATGTGCACATGTCCCCTGTATGCACTCCACCCCTGCATGTGCATTTGCCCCCACATGTGCCTTGTTCATGTGCATGCGGGCCTCCTGCATGTGGTCTGCCCTTCCACATACGCGGCAGATACCCAAAGACCAGGTGGCTGGCGGGAGGGGTGTGCACTTGCGCAGCAGAGCTGAACTGGGGTGACAGCTCAAAAGCTAGCTTTTTCAGCAACCCGGCCTGGCCTGAAAAAAATAACTTATTAATTTTAATTGCTAATTTAATTTATTTTAAATTTAATGTGTAAATTGTTAATTTATAGCTTATTGGCTTCTTTATTTAATCTTTAAAAAAAAAACTTTTGTATTATGTGTTTCATTTGTTGTACGCCGCCCTGAGTCCTATGGGAGAAGGGCAGCATATAAGTCCAATAAACAAATGTGCCCACAGAGAGGGAACTGCGTGCCACTCTGGCATGCGTGCCATAGGCTCACCATCCCATATTTAAGCAATAGATTTTGAGAGTTATGTATCATTGTATCCAAAAGTGTTAAACATGCATAGGATAGGGCTATATATATGTTTGTTCAAGCAAACAACATAGTCACATTTCAGAAGGATTCTAGCTCTCTATAGAAATAGAAAGTAAATTTATAAAGCAAAAAACTTTATAAATTTATAAAGCAAAAAAGCTCCACTCAATAATTAAAAGCCTGTTAGATTTTTTTGCTGTAATAGATCATAACTCAATGAAATGATGTAATCTGTTGTATAATTCTTCCCCAAAATCAGTTACACTGTAGGAAACAGAACTCATGTTATTATACATAGGCAGATTGTAAGCTATATAATTTGGTACATTTTAAACTTTCAAATTTCAGATCGTTTTTTTTTTTTTTTGTGCTATCATGCCACACTGTAGATCACTTATAATGAAGGGTAAGCTAAATCAGTTTAAAATAAAATTCTAGCATTAGGATATATTTGTAATATTTCAAAACAATTTGAACAACATTTTTTCTCTCTCCCATCAGGTCCTGAATAAAAAGAGATGGATAAGACGTGTGTGTAAGTAGTAACTTCCTAGTAAGTTTAGCCTTATTACATATGACAACTACTCAGCTGGAGGAACCTTACTTACATAAATTTTCTAAAAATGATAAAAAGGCTGTTTAAATGTGCCCGGAGCATAAAGTATTAAAAAAATAAGAGCAGCAGAATCAGGCAGGGATTTCTTAATGGCTTCTTTGTTATGGATCTAAAATTAAAGGGTGGGTGGAAAGAAACATTCAGATTATGAATTTATATTGAAAATATAAATATGTTAAAGAGAATCAGCTGGAGACCAACCGCAAAGGTCTACCTCTGTGATGGAGAACCTCTGGCACGTGTGCCACAGGTGGCACACAAAGACCTCTCTGTGGGCACGCCAGCCATCACCCTAGCCCAGCTCCACCATGCATGTGCATGTGCCTCCCACCAGCCAGCTGGTCTTTGAATCTGTCGTGCATGCACAGGGGAAGGGAGGTCACCAAAAAAGCTGCTGCTGTTGCCGCCTTGTTCTTCGCATACTCCATTACCTCCTGCATTGTTCCACTTGGACTTGCAAGAGACGGTGGCTGGGAGGCTTCTTTACCAGCTGCTTCCCAACAGCGGCAGCTGGCTGGGAGCTGTTGAAAACTACCGGAGGTCAGCTTGCCTTCCAGAGTCCGGACCAGCCACCGCGGGAGGAAGGTAAGCAGCCTGAACAAAGAGGTGTGTGTGTGGGGTGTGTGTGTGATGGGAGGAAGCGGGGCTAGGGTGAGGGCTACTAAAGGAGGTGAAATGGGGCAACACATGTGATTGGTGAAGGGAGGGCGGGGTGGCATGCAGGTGGGTAGGTAGAAATTCAAACAAAATTCCTACCTTTTTCTGTGGCTGTGGATTGGTGGGAGGTTCATGTGACTGAGTGGGCATGAGTGTGAGTGATGTCAAGTTGGCCCATTTAGTCACATGACCACCCGACACACAGCCACACCCACTGAACTGGTAGCAAAAAAATTTGAAACCTACCCCTGGTATGAAAGATGCTATTTTATTGACTGTGAAATGATCCAGTGATGCTTTCCCAAGGATGATAAGCAAAAGAAAACATTTCTATTTGCTTTATTGCTACAAAATTTTTCTTGGCTGCTATTAAAATTGGAATAATTTTCTATTGAGATTAATAAACAAAAAAAAATAGCAACATTCATGGGACATTTTAAAGATAAATTATTGTAGCATAATAATAAATCAGTTGGGCTCAAGAAAATAAACCCACTGATAACTAGTGAGCTTAATCTGGTCTTTTTATTCAAGGACACTGGAGAATATGAGCAATTTTACTTCTCCTCCCCCCCCTTATCTATACACAACCCAAATGATTACATTTCTTAAATTATAGCTTATAATTCTCCATAGAGAAGTAGCTTATAAAATTGGATTCGGCATGTTTTGTACCACAAGAATCTTGGATTTCTGCTGTAGCAACTCCAACAAGCCAAAATTAGATCACTCATCATTATCACTGACATATACTGAATATTTAATGTTCTTTCACTAAGGATTCTGAACAACTTTTGCTTATTTTTACAAATTTACTACACTTGTAATTTGCTATTGATAATTAAGTATTTTGCAATTTATCATTTTACTAACCAATGGACAAAGTACAGTACAAAATTCTAGCTCTTTATATTTTGAAACAGAAAATGCCTAAATGCACATTATAAATAATAAATCTAATAAATTATCAGCAACAAATTGCACATTAATGTCTCCTATTGAACAGTGAATATATCTAGTTTTAAATCAACATTCCAAATCTGAATTTTTTTAAATAAAAAAACAGCATTGAAGAGTATAGTCATACGTCAAATAAAAGAGGAATTTCATTACAAAAAGAGACTTGAATAAAATCTATGTCAATAATGACTACAATCTTAGTGTTCACTTTATCACACTCCAGATTAAATCTGCCATAATAAAACCCTTACTCTCAATTTTTATGGTTCTTCATCTTGCAATGAAACATTGACTGAATACTTAACAGTAACAGAGTTGGAAGGGACCTTGGAGGTTATCTAGTCCCTGCTCACGCAGAAAATCTGTACTAGGGATTCAAACTGCCAAACTGCCGATATTTCTGATTGACAAGCTCAGTGTCTTAGCCACTAAGCCATCTATAGAGATGGAATGGAAAAACAGTGGTTTTCCTCCAGATATGGTTGAATTAGAGCTATTTGATCAAAATCTAATTCAAGAATGACTGGTGCATTCAGATGTTGAATCAGGAGTAGTGTCTGCTTCCAATGGTATATGTCCAGTCATGTTGAAAGGCTTTAGGATTCTGTGTCTTTGAGACACCAGTATAGAAAATACAAATAAATAAAATACATAATCACATAGAGACATGCTTTCATATTATGTTGTTTTTTACAGGATAGGATTCACTAGGTGATTTACATCAAAATGGAACCTCCTACCCACCCAGCTCTGTTTCAGATATAAAAGGAACTGCAACTCTGTTTTTTGTTTGGGTGTAGGTGTCTAAAGTTTTTATATCGTGGGTGTTTTATTTGGTTTATATACTTTATGTAAATTGCAAAGACTTTCTTGACTGCAGTGGGGTAGGAATGTAGAAAATCATCAATCAATTACGCTGGCAAGCAGAACATGCAAAGAAGGATACACTTTAAGAAAGCTTGGAAGTCTATGGAGTATTTCACAGATGTTGCCTACCAGATGTTTGGATAATATCTTATGTAGACAGACTGTGCAGTCTACAATAAACCCTAGAATCTATGAAAATATAATATATATTCCTGCCAGATGTTAAGATAACACCACATATTATCCTAACATCTGTTTTTATGCAAACAAGAAAGCCTTTATTTTATTGCAATGTATCCTTGTATTATGCAAAACAAACAGATATATGCAGGAATCACATTATGGGAAGTGTAGAAATGTAGAATAAAATCTTTTTCCTCATAAAGGCTCAATGTAATGACTAACATTTCACTTGACTATATAATCAGTAAATTATTTTATCAACTATCTAGTCAAATGCACTTTTCCATTCGAAATGAATTGGCAGTTAGATATCTTCTCTCTTGTCTATCCCTAAACTTTTCCTGGTGTGATACTTATTCACACATCCAAGTTCATCTTACCTTCTCCTTCACATGTTGCCCCACTTAAATGAAGCTGAAGGTGACGATGAATAATGCATATCTTCACTGGCCAGCATGTGGGGTCATCAGTAATTATGACACAATACTTAAAATTATGAAGAACACATAATTTCTCCTTTTATATGTCATCTCTCTATCCATCCCTCCATCATCTCTTCCTCAGATTTGATATGAACTTTGTACTGTATCTTCATCTTTGTTCCAACAATTATAATGAATTTCTTGATTTTTGTTTATGTAAAGTAGCTTGGTTTATCGTCTTAGCAGGAGTCAC
Organism: Rhabdophis nuchalis; assembly: GCA_039707465.1. Classification (NCBI taxonomy): domain Eukaryota; kingdom Metazoa; phylum Chordata; class Lepidosauria; order Squamata; family Natricidae; genus Rhabdophis; species Rhabdophis nuchalis. The sequence goes on from CM077645.1 coordinate 34,009,902, forward strand.
CTTTTTTCAAACAAAGTAATATCTGAGTTTTGTATGGATTATATGAGGTCATTCCCACAAATTAGCCTTGTCCATGAGAAAAATTTCATTGGTTTCACTTCATTTCTCCATGAGCTGGTTGGTTGCCAGCTTGCTTCCTGACCCAATTCAAAATGCTGATTTAGAATAGAATAGAATACAATTCTTTATTGTATTCTACATTTATCAAGAATCATAAGGTACAACAACACTTAATGATAGCAGATAGTCTCGTGAGTATGAGATCTGTAGAGAATTGCAAAGAATAATAAAAAATAAAGAAACCATTAGAGAACATTTCACTGAGGCATCATCGGTGCCAACTTGGATTGATTTTAACCTTTAAAGCCTTTCATGGCTTGGGACTGGCCTATCTGAGGGATGTCTCCTCCCTGGTTACATCAGCCTGCTCCGTTAGGTCTTGCATGAAAAGCATGATGCAGGTATCATTTACTAAATTTCATAGTTTATAGTTTGGTGGAGTATTCAATTAACATTTACTTTCCTTTTTATAATTGAACATTTTCACATAGTGAAATTAAGATTAATTTTCTTTTTTTATTTTGCCTTAAAATTAAGGAAAAAGTAATTTTGCTTCTCCTTTCGTTTGCACATCTGTGACATTCAAGACAGCTTTTAAAAAAAAATTGAACAACAAAGATTTGTGATTGACAACCCAGAAATGAACTCCTTCTCTGTATTTTTTTTAATGTAAATTCTGAATTGTGTAAGAGTCTTGCCTGGGATCTTGTCTGGTTAAGTAATCTTGCCTTGGCTGATCCATATTGCTGTCTAATGTAACTTCAGGGCACCCAGTTGGGAACAGCATAGAAACAAAAATAAAACATTATTTAATTTTAAGGTGTTTTCCTAATTTTCTTTCACTAGTTACTTTACTTATGCAATCCACTCTTTGTAACATTGAATGTAAAATTCATTTCCCTTCTTTTCCACTTTAAATTTAATCCTAGCAGTGAAATGCTTAGGGCTGTATGATGGTTTTACAATTGTCTTTGAATAATAGGCTTTTATTGCCTTGTTTTTTTCGATACCTCATAGAAATATAAATCTACTAAATAAATGTAGTGTGGTATGTTTTATGAAAGTTTATGCACTCCCTTTTGTAAAACAGCCCTATTATTAACCTGACCTATGATTGTGAAATAACAGAAGGCTGAGTCAATTTTATTAGAAACGGTTTCCTTTTTTCGAACTCACTTTGCTGATTTTAAACATCTCATGTCCATTAGTAGCTGTTATCATGATCTTTGACTGATTGATTGGTTACATATCATCACTTTGGTGTCAACTCTTAACCAGCACATAGATAGATCCTTTCCAAGATGGTCAGATGACACAGTAAGTTATTTGTCAGAGTTATTTAAGTTGTCATGTTTTCCACAAAATTAGGAGAATTTTAGCAAAAATACAGAGCAGGACATTCCATTAAGAAAAGTGTGATCAATGTCTTAGTTTTGTACCACTGTGTGTTATCAGACATCATCTTTGCTTTAACCAATGTATTGCCTTAATGTAGCAAGAAAAATAGGCTGAGGAATTTTTGAAGTTTGAAGAGTGTAAATATTTTAATTCTACTAACTAGTGCTTCACTATATGCCTAGTTGCATTGTAGAAGGCAATAGAATATAATTCAAATTCAATTAAGATATGTTAAAGCAGAGTAAACATATGATATGGTATTTTTGGTAATATGGTAATATTGGTATTTTTTTTAAAATAGAACAACCTGTAACTAATGATTGTAGGTTTAAAATAAGATCATTTAATCTGGGTTACAAACATCCTGATGACAACTACACACAAAGTTCTGACTCTTTGCCACTATTTAGAGGAAGCCAAGATGTGTATAGTTCATTTAAGAGAAATATCTCACAGGAGTTCTAATTATAAAATGTGCAAGGAGGCTAGCAATGCAACATACACGCCTAAAACAAGAAATGTGTTTTTAAATGTAATACATAGCAATATTGTTTCCGAAATCAAAGAGACTTATACACATTAACTTGAGAGCTACGCAGTTAGGATTTGTTTCTAACATTGCTATGATAACAATGGGAGATTAACAAGGCTGTATGTTGACAAAAATACTTTGCCAATAGTAATACCTTCTGTGTTATGCTTACTTTATGGATATTGCTGGTTTAGCACAAAACTATGGCTGGTAGAAAACTATTGTAAAGACTTACCACCTGTCTATTCATCCAGCCATCTCATGTTTTTTTCAACTGAATGTTGTTCAGATGTGCTGGACTACAAATCTTATAAACAGAATAAATAATTTTCATTCTCCTTCTCCCTCTCTTTCTTTCTCTGCAATTCTCTGGGCAAATAGCTGAAATTAAGGGCCCCCTTACCTCTTGACATGGACATGGTCAACAATTTTTTCTCCTGCCATGTCGTCAAGATGCTAAAATCATCTCATCTTCAGGTATTCCTTTTCAGTGGGCAATAAGCTGTGCAGTTTTGCAATCTAACATACTTCAAATATTATTTGATATCTGTTGAGGTCTAGTGAACTTTACAGGGAAGGATCCTTCTGGCACTTTCTGACCAAGCTGAGACTTTTGAGGTCATATTCCATAGTGCCTGGACAGTATTTTCCAAGGTCATTCTGCTTTGAATAGAGGGTGAATAAATTGCCCCAAAGCAGCTGTGAGAGTGAGGGAGAGGCTGTATGTTAAAGCTGGAAGAAATAAGATGGTCATCTTTCTGCAACTTCCCAGTGCGATTTTTCCCAGCGTCACTGCTTGAACAAAGATTTGCCAGAGAGATCCTCCCTTATAAAGTTTACTAAAACTCAACAGTGATCAATTCATCTGTGAAGTGTATTAGATTGTGCTCATTGCAAAACTGCACAGCTTATTCCACACTAAAAAGGAAAACCTGAAGATGAGACACTCTAACATCATGAGAACATGGTAGGAAAAAAAAAACTATTCTAGAATTTTACTAAGTAGTATCTAAAAGGAGCCCAATAAGTATCTCTGCTATGGCAAATGGTTTTGTAGTTGATGTTCAGGGCTCTTTTAGACATGAGTTCAGTCCTGTTCCAGAATAGCCTAAAGCCTGTTGATAGGAATTCAGTCAGAAGCTTATCATTGATTGCACTCACACAAAACACTTGCACCAACCAGAATGAATTGTGACAGACAGCTAAAAGTGCTGGTCTGGCCATCTTAAAATCTTGTTTCTTCCCCAATGGCACCGTGTTAATTAATGGTTATTTTGCCATTGAAAGGTAACATAGCTAGGAGCCCACCAATTTCTGTCGTTAATCTGCACCACACCTTAAATAAAAACAGCACTATTTGCTGGCATTGTGCCTCTGGCAGAGTAGGATTGTCAATAGACACAGCAAGTTATAGTTTTTTAAAAACTCTAGGACAGGTGGGTAGCACTTTAGCTCAGCTGTCAGGAAGAGCTGTAGGATAAACAAATTCATAGTAATGTCTCTATAAAATCTGCACACTAGTTTTAAACACAGGGCAATGAAGTGAACTTTGCAATTACAAGTCAGCCTAAAACTCAGTGAAGAAAAATAATCCAGCAAACTAAAACAGTATAAAACCACAGTATAAAGTCAATTTAAAAGGCACTGAAATCTCTTTCTATCTCTATCTATTATCTATCATTTCTATCTCTATCACCTACTTACCTACCTGTCTTGGAATGCAAGATTTTTAGATGAGGCAAGCCTGCTGTGTAACCAATATTGTCTGAAGAGATAATAAAATACTACTGAATGTGCATTAGTTTATAAAACATAAGGGGAGAACATTCCAGTTATCTTATTCTACCCGATCAATCAACAAGGCTTGATGTTGTTTCTGTCTTGCCTGACGTTGACCTCATCCCTATAGTTCTTTAGGAAGCCAGTTTATAAAATCATACAGATTGCTAACTCAAGTTTGTGTATTTTATCCGGAGCAATTCCTAAACAGAGGTCTTACCAAACACTGCAAAGTTTATATAAAACTACTGTTATATATATAAAACATATGCTCTACTACTAATCTTCTCTTCCACATAATGAAACCCATCATTAATTATTCTGATTTATTGAATTTCTGAAGTCCAGATAAATTTCTGCATGGGTTTGGGTCACGTGGATTTTTTCAGTTCATTTTTTTGGATCTGAGTAACAGAAACTCAGAGTAACAGAAACAGAGTAACAGTTTTATCTATGACTGTTGTGATAGAAATTCTAATTGGTTCAACAAGATAGTTTAAGGGTTACACCATAACTTCCTTTCCCTGGCATCCTTTGGAAGTGACTATAGTGCCCAGTCAATCAAGTCCATAGACATATTGTCTGTAGATTAAGAACAGAGTAGGAAACATTAGATATCATTAGCACTGTAACCTTATTTTTTCATGGAGAAATAGGTTGATCTAAAGATTTCTCATTAACAGAGTTGGAAGGGACCTTGCAGGTCATCTAGTCCAACCCCCTGCACAAGCAGGAGACCCTTCATCTGCCTCTACCTAGGATCGAACTCACAACCTCCTGCTTGTGAAGCAAGAGCTCCTCCAACTCATGACTCCTTAAAAAATATCAAAAGGAATCAAGTTTGCTTTGTATCCCCACAAACTGTAGTGGATTGCAACCAGGCGAGAGCTGGTTGACTGAATTTATTTCTCATTCAATTTCCTTTTCTCTCAGTATCTCAGGTGCTGGCCTCTTCATGCTAGAGCTGTTCCTTCGTTCTTGGGAGATGTTAGTTTTGTATAGTATGAAAGCTAAGGGGTCTCTGGTATTGCCCCTTGCAATAAATCCAAGCTTTTTCCTATCTCGATTCCTATATGTTCACACACATACTTTCCACAGATGAAAAAGTGATCAACATTCCATTTGGAGAATTCCCACCGTTTTCTCTGTCTATGTTTCCCAAGCATTTTTTTCCCTTTTCAAATGTCTGCTTCTTCTTCTCTTCTCTTCCATAATTATACACCAAAGGTCATGGAGCAAATCTTCCCAAGTCTACTCAAGTAATAGCACTAATTTCAGTTTAAAAGCAGAGACAGGCAGAGTTGGTTTCTAATCTTTCATGCATGTTTATCTGTATATATCCTAAATCATGTAATGTTTTTTCTGGCTGCTTTACACATAGCAAAAAATCAGTATTAGACAGATTTTATGTAGTGTGATTCACTCTTTACTTTTGTATGGAAATGGAAATGTCCAGATAGATAGGCCCCATACTGGCGATGTTTGAGACGCAAAATTGTTTTACTATTTTCTTCAACCTGGTCTCAAATATTGCCATTTCTAAGTTGAGGGACCCAAGATTAGTAAAATCCTCAGTTTTTCTTAATCAGAATTTTACCTATTTTTAAATTCTGACCCTCACTTGCAATAAATGACAGATTTTTACACTTATTATGACTCTATTACAACTATCAATTGGTAGGTCGTTCCATAGGGCTGGACCTGCCACAGAGAAGGCCCTTCCCCTGGGCACCAACCGCCGGTCAATGCCGGCTGGCGGTGCCCAGGGGAAGGGCCTTCTCTGTGGCAGGTCCAGCCCTATGGAATGATCTACCTCCCCGAACTTCGCACCATCACGGACCTTCCCCTCTTTCGCCGCTCACTTAAGACGTATTTCTTCCACCAAGCTGGTCTAGCTTAGAGTTTAGAGCTCAGATTCGACATAATTTTAGCAAATTAGTAAATGGATATTAGAATTTTATTAATGGGAATATTTTTAGCACAGGTTACTTAATTTAATTCATTTTAAAATTGTTACTGGATTTAATAATAATAATAATAAATAATAAATTTATTTTGTATACCGCATCCTCTCCCCAAGGGGACTCGGAGCGGTGCACAGGGGAAAAAAAATTATTGTTGTTTGTTGGTATGGTTTTTAATTTTCTGTGCACCACCCTGAGTCCATCCCGATGGAGATAGGAGCAGTATATAAATCAAATAAATTGAAATTGAATTGAAATTGAATCTTCCAAGCAAGATTGGAGTGTTAAGAAATCATTCCTCATTTTATCCACATAAACCAAGTTATGTGTTCTACAATACAGGGTACACATACCAAGCAGCCAAATGCGGATAAAATAGAAAGGTTTGGAAGATCAAGAGTAGTAATGGGCAACTAAATTAAACATATCCATGGAGTTTTCCAAGTGAAAAGTACATTAAAATACACATCCCTGTTAGTTAAATGCTGGACTATTATTTACGTCAGACTTTGATAATAATCAGGGAACAAGAGAAGGCACAGGAGGTCATAGAATGGAGTGAGTTTCCTAATCAGAACATGTGACTGTGATCCTCTACATAGTTTGGCTATTCAAATGCCACTGAATTCAATGGACTTTAACCAACCCAACCAAATAGAAAGCTTTCCCGGGATTGCAGCATTTACCTTCAGAGCCAATGCACAGAGCTAATGCACTGAAGCCCCCAGAAATCAGTATCTTATAAACATCTTGTGAGAGAAAACCAAGAAAAAGACAGCCATAGTTAAGATACAATACTGGCATGAAATAATTTCAAAGTTCAGAAGAGAACAGACTGTGAATTCAATTGTTTATTTTTTTAAGATCTACGTAAGAATATAACTTTTTCTTTTGAATGTTGTGATAAATTGGAAAATCTGCCCCTTGTACAGTAATGGGCTGGTAATCTGCACTGTTAAGTGATGGTTTGGAGGTCCTGATAAGAGGACAAAGACGAGAGGATTCATATGATGAGGCCAGAAGTGTAGAGACCCTTTAGCATTTGTACACAGCATTTGTTTATGTGGCATTGTTTCAAGAAACTAGCCTTGGAACAGCACTGCTTCTCTTCATTCAGGGGCCCAGTTGTTATTGTGAACTGATTAATGCAATCCCACTTTCAGAGTTTTCTGAACAGAGGTGTACAACCTCCCAAAAAGTGCTTATATAATGATATACATGTGCACCTTGACAGACATATTTTGTATTGGGCTTCACCAGAAAAAGCAGCAACGATGTAAATAATAATAACTCTGAAAAGGAATACTTTGTCCTAGAAACAATATAAATATATTTAAATATCACAGAAAGTTAAATAGCTCCAGATTCTTTAGATTTTAAGTATTCCAGAATTATGATACAACATAACACCCAAGTTTAGCCAAGTACTATAAAAATCCGATATCAAGTTACTGGATGTTGATTGCAACTGTCTGATTTTTTTAAGCAAAGAACTTGAAGAGGAGGAAATAACAATGCCCAACTCCTAGTATTACTACCGCATTTCTGCACCTCGCAGGAGCAGCCTCCGCTCATCGGCGTTGCAACATCACTATCCCTCAAAGTCATAGTTACTCAGACCTTTCCACCTTACCTGATCCTACAGATATGGGCGCGGGGTGTTTAGAAAGTTGAAATAGCGCTTGAAAGAGTGGAGGGGAAAGAAACTTACAGGAGCGCCTCCGTGCGTGTGTCGCAGGGCGAGGAGGTGGCCGCGGTGGTCCACCTACGGATTGGTGGCGCTTTCCCTCTTCTCCCTTAGTTCGGTCTCTCTGCCCGCTACGAGCCCTTCTCTCAGCCTCCTGAGCACGCGGGTGCTACTATTGCTAGAAGGCTCAGCTCAGCCCAGTCCCCTGGGTAACTCGTAGGGAGTGTCATGAGGCTTGGATTTGTCCGGTGTTAGTTCTAGATTTATAGCAAGGGACGTTGCCCGCTTGTTTCCCATCCAGCTCACTCCACCCGCCCCATTCCCTCCTAGGAGACCCCCTTCTGGCCATCTCGCTTGCTTCCCCCGCCCCGCCGCCCCTCCCAGCGCGTGATTCCGCCTGCATTTCCAACCTCCGCGGTTCTCTTTCCCGCCCCCGCCCCCCGGAGTCCACCGGTCACGAAATTTCTGCGTGGACGGACACGCGTGTGCCTCAGTTTCGCCTTCTCGGCGCCTGAAGCCAAGGTATCCTTCAGCGCGCTTCCCTCCCGCTCCTCCCTCCCCCTGCAGCTTCAGGGCGTAGAAGGAGGAGATCAAGTCGGGAACAATTCCCTTCGGTTTGAAGGGTTTTGCGTTCTTTCGATTGGTGGGGAAACTTAAAGTTTCAGTGGTGGTGGGTTTTTTCTTCCCGCGCTGATCTGGCGGAAGCAGCGCTTTCCCCCTTTGATAAAGTGCCCGCATTTCCAGAGGCCCTGCCCGCCAGAAAGCGAACAGCTTGTTCACATTTTCGGGGGCCTCTATGGAGTCCTCATGGGAGCAATTACTTGAGGCAGAGCTCAGGATGATCTGGACGTTTCACCGGGAGTGTGTGAATTGCAGAGAATTTCACACACAGTTCCCTTCACTGATTTCCGTCATTTTAACACTGTATGGATATATGTGCCCCCGTGTTTTGTGGGAGGGGATATCCCTCCCACACACACACACACACACACACACACACACACACACACACACACACACACACACACTGTGTTCACTGTATCTCACTGCAGAATCATCTGTGGTAGGTCCAGGACTATCTGTAATCGTTTGTCAGCTTTCCTTCCTTCCTTAATACATGAGCTGTAGCTTCCATTACTACAAAGTTGCACATCTCTGCCTGTAGCCTTCTAAATTTCATCTAGAGTTGCAGACGTATCTGTCAGAATTCCAAATAACATCCCCTAACGAAAGAAGACTTTGAGGCTTGAGTTTCCTCAAAGTTCCATTTTGTTAGAGATGTCATATTGGCACATCTGGAAAAACCCGAATCTGAAAGTTTCCAGGTTTTCCCCACCCAAGTGAAAGTACAAGTCCCTGCCCAGCATCCTCTTGTCCAATCAGGCACCGTCTCAACTGAGATGCCTCCCAGTCATGCCACTCCAGGTGAAGGCCAAGATGTCCTTAACCCTCTGAGAAAGGAATGTTATTTTGACTATATCTATCCTATGCCATATAATTCCCCCCTACCAGTTTCCTACAGCAATAAATGTGGCAGGCCTGAAGGCCCAATGCTAAAGATGGCTTCCAGGCCTGACAGTATCTGTTCAAAGACTTCTCTCTTGAGATCATGCTCAATGTGCCAGTCGTCATCTAGAAAGAGTAGCTGGTTGCTGGTAATAAGCAATGCCGTTCAGCCTGACTTCAGGACCAACCACAAGAGGAGCTACCAATGCACACCAGCCTTAACAGCTGTGGTCCATCAATAGCCCAGTGAGAAGATAGTCGTCCTCTGAAAATTGTCAAAAATATGACAAAAATGCACAACCTCTATTGAAATCCTTGTAACAGCATATAAGGCTGAGAAGTTGGCACTTTGACTGGAAAGCAGAGGACAGGGTTCACAGTAATTGGATAGTTCACGGATGGATAAATTGAAAAAATTCAAAAGGAAGAAAAAGAAAGAAAGGAAGAAAGAAAAAAGAAAGAAGGAAGAAAGAAAGAAAGAAAAAAGAAAGAATGAATTCGAAACAAAAAATGGTATTCTAAAAAAGGGAATGGATTTCTGAATGATGGAGTTAAGAAACAATACCATTGTATCCTGGAGTATGAAAAATGAGCACATGTAATAGTTATGTGTAAATGAGAGAAACATGTCTTTGCAGCATTTTTAGCTCAACCAGTCAATGTCAGAGGCTAGGAAAGAGAAGAAAAGATAATAGCAATAGCAATAGCACTTAGACTTATGTACCGTTTCACTGTGCTTTACACCCCACTCTAAGCGGTTTACAGAGTCAGCCTATTTGCTCCCAACAATCTGGATCCTCATTTTATCCATCCTCGGAAGGATGGAAGGCTGAGTCAGGTTGAGCCTGGTGAGATTCGAACTGCAAATTGCAGTCAGTCAGCAGAAGTAGCCTGCAGTACTGCATTCTAACCACTGCGCAACCACGGTTCTTATGGTATAATGATATTATCCATACCATAAATAAATGGTAAAGACATTCCTTCTGGTTTCAGCATGCAACTTTGACCCTTCATGAAATTAAGAACTTAGGATGTGTAAAATTGGCACTAATATATATGCATGTGTACATGTGTATGGATATTCATATTTATTCTAAATGCAAGAATACATGCATTGAGATCTTTTTGTTTTGAAAAAGTTTTATTGGTTTTTACAATTTTCCAAAGGGTAAGGTAGGGGTTACAGAAACCTTTTGAGAACCTTTGCGTCGGAGTCCTTGGCCCTTCCCAGGCTACATAATAAAACATTGGTAAGAAAATTTATCAAAAAATACTACAAGATAAAGATAAATGAATACATCATACATTTCCCATTCTACGCTGGCAGACTTGTACAAACATCCTGGTACAAAAAGGTTAAAAAAAGTTAATAAAAAAAGAAAAAAAGCAAGCAAAGTCATTTTTTGGATCTAAGCCTCTTGGCAATTGTATCTTCTTTTTCTCCCTCCTGGCCCCCAGTGGGCGGGTCCGTGGCCCCCTCCGTCCCCCCTGGATCTTCCCCCAGGATAGAGGAATGTTTTTTAAGAAAGGCTTCCGCTTCAACAACTGTTTTAATCCTTACTCTTCCTCCTTCCCAGAACACCAGCATCCCTTCGGGCATCGCCCACTTGAACCAAATCCCGTGATCAAACAATTTTTTGGATAAGAAGGAATACCTCCTTCTCATCTCCCTAATCTTTTTTGGGATCTGCTTCAAGATGACGACAACCTTTTGTTGGTAAATTAACGGCCCCCCTCTCTGCGCCTTCAAAATTTCCTCTCTGGTTGACCTTTTAACAAATTTAACATGTATCTCTCTGGGTACTTCATTTATCCTGGCATATGCGGAATTTATTCTGTAAACTAGGTCAATGTCCCCCCTGACCTCATCCTTAGGTTTATGCAAATAATCTGCTAAAATTGTACTCATGAGTTCAGGGAGACACTCACCCAGTTCCTCAGAAATATTCTGAAATCTTAAAAAATATGTCATCCTTTCCATATCAATCCTAGACACATGCCCATTTATTTCTACAACCTCATTAGTAACATTTTTAAGCTCTCCCTTTGCCCCAGCCAACCCCCCTTCCAACTCTTCAGTCTTCTGTGTGCTCTCCCGCACTTGATTCCGTGTTTCCAGAAGTTCCTTCTTAAAGTTACTATTTTCTTCTCTCTGAGCCTTGATCTCTTGCACCAAAGTTTGTAATACAGAGAAGACATTCTTTGTTCCAAACCTGCCAGTTCTGATTTTTGTGCCATGGTTAGCTGTTAAAGTCAGTGCCACTAAAATGGCGTTTTTTGGGTGGGGCCGCTGAGGCAAGTCAGGAGATGAAAGTTTCAGGTCAGGGTCGTAGAAAGTTCAAAAACCAGAAGAGAAACACTTTTCCAAATCAATAATTATAGTAGAAAAGGCACTCCAGACAAGGAATCAATTAATCCAAAAAATTCTTCATTAATGGCAAGAGGAAGTCCAAATCACAAGGAAATGCTGGTAATTTTCCATAAATGAAATAGTCATTCAGGAACAAAGAGTAGCCATTTTCCACCGCCCAAACTGAGAGCCAGCCGAAGAAAGTTACAAAAGAAAAGTTGTTGCAAGCCAGTCGAACTTAGAAACATTGTAAAAAAGCAAGCCGCATACCACTTTCACTTGCTTTCATTAAGTTCCAGGCAATCCACATAGAAAAAATCCGGTTCCTCGCAACGAGGAGCCATTTCCGAGCGCCGCTTTAAATCCGAGGGGGGGTTTAACGAGCAAAACACCCCCCTCCAAGCTCTTTAGTCCAGCGCTGCCAGCAAAGATGAAATAAAAAAGAACACTCACTCTTCACCTCGCAGCCGAGCCTCGGGAGAGCCTTCCGACCTGAACGTCCGGCTCTCTCCACATTCACAAAGCTTTACCGTTCTCCATTGGCGAAGGAAGAGACGAGGCGTCTCCCCCCCGCAGCCAGCCTCTCTTCACCTAGGTCGAAGACAAGGGTCACTCCCCCACCGCCGCAGGGAAAAAAACGGCCCCAGCAAGCCAACCCTACGGAAGACCCCCAAGGTGGGGCGTCTCGCCCCCGTCGGGGGGCAGAAAAAAGGACAAAGCGGCGGACGAGTCCAGGACCCATCCGTCGCCGCTGGAAGGCGGAAGCGGAAGTCTGCATTGAGATCTTAAATAAGCAAGAAAGGTGTTTTTTAAAAATTGTACATTTCCATCCTCTGAACTCCAATTCTTAAACTGTGGCACCATATTGAACTGAACTTTGTATAAGAAAAAACATACATTGAGATATATTATTTCTTTATTGTTTATTTAATGCAATTGTCAAAGTTCAAGCTGAACATCAAAAGAAATATAATTTCAATAAATTACAGTTATTGTAGGTTATGGTCAAAATCCAAATATAGATAGTCCTCGACTTACAACAGTTAAAGTTACACCATTTAACCATTTGCCCATTTAAAGTTACACCAGTTCTGAAAAAAATGACTCACACTTATGATGGTTGCAGCATCTCCAACGTCATATGAACAAAATTTGAATGCTTGGTGACTGGTTCCTATTTATGATGATTGCAGTGTCCTAGGGTCATGTGATCTTGCAACCTTTTTATAAGCAAAGTCAATGGGGGAAACAAATTCACTTAACAACCATGTTACTAACTTAACAACTGGAGTGTTTCATTTAACAACTGCGTTGAGAAACAGTAAAATAGAGCAAAATTCATTTAAATGTTTCAGTTAGCAAAATAAATTTTGGGTTCAATTACGGTCATAAATGGAAGACTATTTCTATTTCTACTATAATGTGTAAATGAAATACAATGGGAAAATACTGTAGGAATATACAGAGATGCATTAAAATAACAATAAGAATTTTATGGGAAATCTCAGAGTCTATATTGAAAATACTACTGGAATATTAAAATCATAACATGCTATGACATGGCTCGAACATAAATCTTGTCTCTCCCACTTCTTCATCTATCTTTTGCATTTTTAAAATTTGGCTTAGTGACAAGTACTTGAAACTCAGTAATGTGAAAGTTGTTTGGAAACCTTCAGTCAATGTTATACAGATGTTGCCTCTGGAACACATCATATAATTAAAAACAAAAAAAAATCCTAAATGGATAGATTCATTTAACTCTAGTTCTTGATTTAGGGGGAAAAACCCCTTTCAGTTGTTGTCTCAGTATCATTGGTGTTTGTAATCGTAGGTGATCCTAATTATAATGATGCAAAAATGTAGACAGAAGCTTCGACATGCAAACCACTGTTATTTTCTATTTGGGTTATAATATTGCATTTTATCCATAAGGGTAGATATATGGTAGATACACACACACACACACACACACACACACACACACACACACACACACACGACATCTGATTGGTCCCCATTTGAGGCTATATTAAAGTTTCTTTATTGAACACTTAAATTATTTCTAAACTTAATAATTGCGATGATGATGGTGGTGGTTGCGGAGATGATAGATGGCTGCTATTATGCACTTGCAAGTGCACCTTTTCAGCTTCCTCTTAATTTTGAAAGAGGAGTGACATATGTTTCTCAGCAGCTGTTCATGTATATTCAATGGAGAACAGTCTGGCAGTTGTGTGCTTGCACATCTGTTTACCAAGTCAGAAATTCAAAGGCATTCAGAATGACTTCCAAAGAGCATTAGGAGAGAGCTATTCACCTCAACAGTATACAGTACCTACCACTTCATGTCATAACTGTAGGTATTGGCCTGATTTTATTCAGATTCTACCTACCAATTTAAAGCACCATTACTCTATTCTTCAAAGCTAACATTATGATGCTCCAGAAAGCTGGGCTAAATTAAGGATATTTGTTCACAGGATGGATTCCATAAAACAGAATTGTCTGGTTTGTGAAATATAAGGCTGGCGTAATATTCAAATGTGTGAAAAAAGCATCTTATTTTGACTAGCATCATACAAAAAGATACTAATTGTATTAGAATTATACAAAAAGACCTTCCTCTTCTTTAAAATATGTCAGTACCATAAGGTTCATCTTTCTAACAATTTAGCTAGCTCCGTACAATAGTAATTTGTATTTATTAAAAGTAAAAATGTTTATCCAAAGCTGCAGATGTGGTTAAGTTTCTTGTCAGCGATATCACTAGTATGAAAAAGGAATGTACCAACATTCTTTTTCTTCATTGTCTCTGCATGATCAGCACTTTCTGACTAAAGTCATGTTGGGTGCATGTAAAAGAAGCGGAAAAAGGAAGATGTATCAAAATCTGCATGTCTGGAATTTTTGCCTGTCATTAAGAGGTGGGAGAGCTTATCAGATGGTTTATCTATTCCTAACTGTAGCTGAATGTCTATTGAGAGTCTCAGTCATGCAGGCCATGGTTGTCTTTGTTTTTCCTTGAAGATGTTTTTCACTTCTCATCCAAGAATCTTCTGCAGTTCTCCAGAACTTCTCCTGAACTGAAGAAACTTCTTGGATGAGAAGTGAAACATGTCCAAGGAAAAACAAGGGAAGTCTAGTTGCCTTTTGAAAAAGCATCTTTGGGATTAACTGTAGTTGTTAATTCCAGTTCAATTATACTACTGCTTCTATAGCATATTGTTAACAATTTTAACAGCTGTTTGAAGTGGAGGTGAGTAATTGGGTTTATATTGAGCTGGTTTCCAATGCAATGGAAAAATGTTTTCTGATTAAAACAATTTAATGCCTCAGGCAGACAATTCAAACCCAAACAATATGAGGTACAATTAATTGGGAAGTTCTTTTGAATTTGTGGTTGTTGAATTAAAGAACAGTGGAAGGAAGCTCTTTGAATGAAGCATGGCCTTCTAAATCAGATCTTTCTACCTCCCAGTTCTATTGATGGTCTTCTAGATCCTCCATCCAGTGTCTGTCTCCTTCCATGTTTTTCATCTTGTTCTAGGTTTTCAATAATGGATTTCTCTGTAATTTTGAGTAGTTAATCCATAGATACATCTTGTGCAATGTTTTTATTTAGTGCTTCTTTTATCTTATAAAAAGCAATTATTATCCGTGAATGGGAATAGAATGGCTACATAAATTGAATGAATGAATGAATGGGAAATTGGATATCCAATGACTAGAAGGAAAGAGCTGGTAAAAACAAGGAAATGTGTGGCAGTTCAGATGGCTGGAATCATTGCTGCTAAAGCATGAATATCTTGAAAGATTAGCAGATGTTTGGCGTTAGCAACTTACCTGCTAAAGCTAATCTTTTGTATAACATCTAAACTGGACTCTCCACTCTTTTGTTATATTTCAAATCTGCTTTGCTATTTTCATGCCTCATTTCCACCCAGTGTTGCTTCTCCTTTCTTTTTCCTCTATCTACCCTTTCCCTTACCTCACTTTTCTTCATCTTCTTTACTGAAGGATGAAGGGGTACTGGTATATATATTGGTATATATTTCTATATGAGAGAATGAGTTGTGTATAAGGAATCTCATGCAGATGGAGGGTTAATTAATTTGGTAAGAAAACACATGCTTACATCCTTACACCTTTAGTAGGTTGTCAAATGGAACATCTTAATAGAGTGAAGAATTTTAGGATTGATTTCAGATGAAGTTGACAACTCCAAGTTGACAGGGTGAGACAGGAATTTTCTTGAGCTTATATTTTTCTCTTTATTATTTATTTAACCAGTTTCATTGTAATTTTTACAATGACAATAAATATTATTATTATTATTATTATTATTGGTAGCACTGAATTCCTTCCTTAAATAAGGTATTGTTCTATGCCTACCGTAAAGATAATGGTTTTGGCATGAGAGTTACCAGTCATCTCCGTATTTCAAGCAAGCAGACAAGAATATAAATTCAAAATATGATCTGGACTGAATTTGACATGTTTTCAGTTTTGAGGAGGAATAATTCAGATTTTCTTGATAGAACATGTGTTAAGGAAGATGTACTGAAAGTTACCATATAATGTTAGATAATGAAAATAAGAGTCTCTACTAATCAAGAAAATCCCTTTGGACAATTTCTGTAAATCATGAGAATATCCAGACATTTTTCAAGTCAAATATATAGTGAAAAATTACAGATGCTATGTAAATGATGGTGTGTATTTAAAAATATTAAAACAGAATTTGGATAAGATAAGATAAGACATAATTTGTTAGAATTTAGAAATTTATAGATTACTCTAAAGCAAAATGGTTAATATTCACTCACAAAAGTGTGATCATTTATTTATTTATTTATTTTTATTAGTCAAATTTATATAACCGCACCCTCTCCCCGAAGGGACCCAGGGCGGTGCACAGGAAGTTAAAACAAACAATATAAAATATAAACAATTAATATCGAATTAAATAGGTTATTCCTGTGCTAAAATTTAAAAAGTTAAAACATAATCCATTTAAAACCGAATTAAAACAATTTATAATACAGACTGAAGGCTAGGTCAATAACTTAGGCCAAACCGGCCTGATGGAACAGGAGTGTCTTTAATTTCTGGCGGAAGGTGCGGAGGTCCATGGTTGTTCTGAGGTCGGGGGGTAGGTCGTTCCAGAGGGTTGGGCCCACCACAGAGAAGGCCCTTCCCCTGGGCGTTACCCGCTGGCATTGCCTAGTGGACGGCACCCGGAGAAGTCCCTCTCTGTGGGAACGAATCGGCCGCAGGGATGTATGAGGTAGGATGCGGTCTCGCTGGTAGCTTGGTCCCGTGCCATGGAGCGCTTTAAAGATGGTGATCAACACCTTGAAGCGCACCCGAAAGACCACAGGTAACCAGTGCAGCTCGCGCAGGAGTGGTGTTACATGGGAATATCTAGACGTTTCCAAGATCGCCCGCGCGGCCGCATTCTGGACCTGCTGCAGTCTTCGGGTGCACGCCAAGGGGAGCCCCATGTAGAGAGCATTACAGTAGTCCAGCCGGGATGTCACAAGCGCGTGAGTGACTGTGCGAAGGGCGTCCCGGTCCAATAAGGGACGCAACTGCCACACCAGGCGTACCTGGTGGAAAGCCCCCCTGGCCACGGCTGTCACGTGATCTTGCATAGACAGCCGGGTATCCAGGAGGACATCTAGGTTGCGTGCCCGATCCACGGGGGCCAGATGTTTGCCCCCTATGGCCAGAGATGGAATCAACTGGTTGAACCGGGACGCCGGAAACCACAGCCACTCGGTCTTGGACGGGTTGAGTTTGAGTCTGTTGCTTCCCATCCAGATCCGTACGGCTTCCAGACATCGGGACATCACTTCAACGGCATCGTTGGGGTGGTTTGGTGTAGAAAAATACAGCTGTGTGTCATCAGCGTAGATGTGGTACTCTACCCCAAAACCACGGATGATCTCACCCAGCGGCTTCATGTATGTGTTGAACAATTTGTGATTTGGGACTAGCAGTTGTTTCTTTTATGAATTCTCTCTCTACACCTGTGTCCTTAGTGAAATCAGTGTAACTATGGAACAAATCTTGGCTATGCCATAAATTCTGTGTATGCTTAAAGATTAATTTTATATGGGCAAAATATTCTTATATTATTATATGGATTTAAATATTCTGAAGAAAATAATACCCTCCCAAACTCTTGGAAATCTAAGCGTTATTCATTTTTTAAAACAAGGATCTGGATTCTCATCCAATCCTCCATTAAAAAAAGAATGAAAAACCTCATTTGGTATAAGAAAAATATTTTTAAAAAGAGAAACCTCAAGTGATAGTAACACTGAGTATCATGGCTAAGCAATGATGTTTCTGCATGCTTCCTTCTAAATGTTAAGAACTATTTAAAAAAGATAATAGTAATTGTGATAAGGAGAAAAGTAAGTGATAATGTTCTTACTAATGTTACTTCTTCCCTTTTATTTGCCATTATAACAGTGTAACATGACCTTAAATATTATTACTAGAATTTGAGTCTAGATTTCTGCACCTCCAATTGCTTTTTAAACATTTTAAATTTAACCAGATAACACCATCTGTGTGGTAAACACAATGTCCAGAGGTTTGACCTAAAGTACTCAATCTTAAATCATTTCCAGTCACTGTTTGATCTTCATTCAGCCTTAATTTTTTATCTATGAAATGAAAATACTATATTACCGTGTTTCCCCGAAAATAAGACAGGGTCTAATTTTCTTTTGACCCCTGAAATAAGCACTTGGCCTTATTTTCAGGGAGGTCTTATTATTTTTGAGGTGCAGGAGGCAGCAAACGTGGTCACCTCATGGCTGCTGCTGTGTTGCAATATTTTCGAGGAGGGTTTATTTTCAGGGGATGGCTTATGCTACCGCATGTGCTCAAAAGCCCGATTGGGCTTATTATCTGGGGAGGTCTTCTTTTTGGGGAAACAGGGTACTACAGCCATAATACTCCATGGTTGTTTTGAATATTGGCTTATAATGCTTTTCTTTTCTTTTAAAAAAATTCCAAGATGAATCTAAAGTCATAGACACATTTTTCACAATGACCCAGATATCATGTTCATATGAATGTTTATTCATATTAAATTAACCGTGATTCATGGAATGAAAGCCATTTCCTAGATATGCCCAACACATTGGACCATTGGTTTCCGGCATCCCGGTACAGCCAGTTGACTCCATCACTGGCCATAGGGGGCGAACATCTAGCCCCTGTGGATGGGGCACGCAACTTGGGCATCCTCCTTGATGTACGGCTGTCCATGGAAGATCAAGTGACAGCCGTAGCCAGGAGGGCGTTTTACCAGGTTCGCCTGTCCGCCAGTTGCATCCCCTACTGGACCGGGGTGCCCTTTGCACAGTCACTCATGCCCTCGTCACATCCCGACTGGACTACTGCAATGCTCTCTACATGGGGCTCCCGTTGAGGTGCACCCGAAGACTTCAGCTTGTCCAGAATGCAGCCGCGCGGGCAATTATGGGAACCTCTAGGTTTTCCCATGTAACACCGCTCCTGCGCGAGCTGCATTGGCTGCCTGTTGTCTTTCGGGTGCGCTTCAAGGTGTTGGTTATCATCTTTAAAGCGCTCCATGGCATGGGACCTAGTTATCTGCGGGATCGCATCCTGCCCCATACATCCCTGCGGCCGATTCGCTCCCACAGAGAGGGACTTCTCTGGGTGCCGTCTACTAGGCTGTGCCAGCGGGCGACGCCCAGGGGAAGGGCCTTCTCTGTGGTGGGCCCGACCCTCTGGAACGACCTTCCCCCCGATATTAGAACAACTACGAACCTCCACTCCTTCCGTCAAAAATTAAAAACACATTTCTTTTGCTTGGCCGGCTTGGGATGACTTAACTGTTTTAGGGGTTTTTAGGGGTTTGTTTTAGCTTTGGGATTTTAGCACAGGGTTTCGTTTAATTCTTTTTAACATTGTATTGTCTGTAATTTTATATGCATTTTTAATTTCCCTGTGCCCCGCCTCGAGTCCCTTCGGGGAGAGAGAGCGGGTTATAAATTAAATTATTTATTTATTTATTTATTTATTTATTAAGTCCCCAATTTTATATGGGTTAATGTAGCATCCTAGATTAAATTGTAGCTGACTAATTTGTATTTCAACTATGAATTATATGAATACTGACCTTAAGAATTATTGGGATAGGTTTTAAAGACGTTGCATATATGTTTGTGACTCCAGAATAATATGAACATAAAGATTTTTGTATGCACATAATGAGACAGGATCTCTATGCATTTTATTAGGACTAAGAATGGATGAGTTAAAGGACAGGCCATCTGAAATCATCATTCTTTTGCATTTATTTTAAAAAATATAGGAAGCTGTTCTGTACCAAGAAACTCTATTTGTCCATCTAATCCACTGTGATCTGATTCAGTGGTCAACACTGGAAGAAATCCTTATTCCCAAATCTGGCCTCTCTTTAATATAAACCATATGTTCTGTTACTGTTCTTAGATGCCTTGGTAACTTGGCATAAAAAAAGCTAAGCAGATTTCTCAGACAGGTATTCCTCTTTGTTAAGAACCATAAGACCAAACTTTTCATCATATATATGTTAAAAACATGAAGAGCACATTACAAATAATATTAAGAATTTACACATTACATTTATTTGAATAAGAGTGAACTAGACATTGGTTTAATTCTCCCACTACAGTCCATTGGATGTGCTCAGCTTCAGCAGGAATACTTCAGCAGCAATATATATATATTTCTGAAGTACATCCATATTGCTTTAATTAATATGTTCTCTTATATTTTATTCTGGAGTGATTTTCTGATTATTGTTTAAAGTTTCCCCCCAGTATTGGTACTATGCAGAGTTGTTGACAATTTCTTCAACCTTTATTTTATCACATCCTGAAGATAGGAATAATTGCGGTAATTGTTTCCTTGCACCTCACTGTGGTTGGTCTGGTTCACTCTGTTATTTTTCTGTTGAGGCTGAATTAAACAGGGCATCCATTATTTGTAAATAAGACTGGGCTAAACTAATACTAGATGAAAGTCTGTTGGAGAAACTGGAGAGTCTGTCATTCTACCTCTAATCTGCCCTTTTTACTAAATTGCTTATTGAAACATTGATAGATTTCTCAAAGTGAATGTTTTTCTTTCATTAACTCTTAATGTCCTTTTATCAAACTGATAAGGAATAATGTACTGTTAACTTTTTATTCCCAACATTTTAGATCATAAGAAATGAGACTGTTCTTTGATGGACGGTTGTTTCTTTATGTAACTTTTCATGTATTTCCTCACGTTAAATTTGGTATGTGTAATTTGTAATAGTGGGTTTCTTTATATTCAGTGGTACATTGGCATATGCCCTGATCTGCTACTTGTAAGCTTCCTAGAAGCATCTTGTGGTCTACCATGTGAGATGGAGGGCTGCCTAGAAGAGCGTAGGTCATATTCCACAAGGTTCTTCTCAAACTTTCAGTAAGTTTTGTCTTGGGCAAGTGTACAGTGTATATACAAACACTAAGATGCATAGAGATATTCATTTATTCAGCCTCTGATTGTTGCATTGATTCAGTCATCATGTTTATATGGCTGCCCTTCTCACAAAAGTGATTCTGGTCAGTGTACATTAACATACTGTATATATAAAACAGTAATCTAAAGATAAATTGAAATACTCATATTACAATTAAAAGAGAGGAAGATAGCAACATATATGAATAACAGTGGTACAACCTCAGCAAATCATAAGAAGTCAATATATAAGAAATATTTCTTGTTTTTTTTTTATATTAGAAAGGGATGGCTGAGTATGGTTAAAAAAAAGTTAATGTGGGCCATAATGCACAGAAAAGCATAAAATCATATCACTGCGTCAATCTTGTGATTTCTTTTACCACACTCTCATGTGGGTGCAGTAGTTAGAATACAGTAATGGTAAGGTAAAGGAAAAGGTTCCCCTTCCACATATGTATTAGTCATTCCCGACTCTAGATGGGCGGTGCTCATCTCCATTTCATAACCTAAGAGCCGGTATTGTTCAAGGACATTTCCATGGTCATGTGGCCGGAATGACTAAATGACGAAGGCTCATGGAACGCTGTTACCTTCCCACCAAAGATAGTCCTTATTTTTCTACTTGCATTTTTACATGCTTTCAAACTGCTAGGTTGAAGAAGCTGGGACAAGTAACGGGAGGTCACTCCGGTACGTGGTGCTAGGGATTCGAACCGAACTGCTGACCTTTCTGATCGGCAAGCTCAGCTAGGCCCTGAGCCACCGAGTCCCTTTTATTTAGCTTCCCTTTTATTTCGCGTCCCTTTTATTTAACATTCCTTTTTAGAATGCAATATTGCATGCTAACTCTGCCCATAGCCAGGAGTTCAAACCTGATTGGCTTAAGCCTTCCATCCTTCCAAGGTCAGTAAAATGAGGACCCAGATTATTGAGGGCAATATGATGACATTGCATATTGTCAGCATATTGTCACTCAGAGAATGTTATAAAGCATTATGGAGCAATATATAATTTGGAGTACTATTGCTATATTGCTTCCCATAATCTGCTTCCTGCTTTTGTTCTTCTTTCCCTTCTTTTTCCTTTTTGTTAAAGTTAAGATAATAAGCTACTTGGAGCCAAGATCCATTTGTTCTGCTCCCTACAGTTATATTCTACAGTATAAAGTATGGAGATGATGAAATAAAGTTGAGGAACATACCTCAGTAAAATGGATATCTCTAAGAGGATATGGAAGTCCTGCATGAGAATACTGTTTTTTAAAAAAAACAGTAGTTAACCTAATTCTTCGTTTGTTATAGCTCTCCTTGAATATTGTGTCTCTCATGCTCTGGGCATGATGTTTAAAAAAGTAGTCAAACCTAGAAAAAATTTGAAAAAGAGCACCACTGATAATCAGGAAAGTGAAAACAAAGCCCTAAGGGGGAAATTGAAGAAATCAGGATGAAAGTTAGAGCTATAATAGTTCTCAAGTATTTGAAGACCTGTTATATTGCAAAGGGTCATCCCAGGGTACAGAATAATGATTAAATCTTGCAAGATTTGGGTTTTTTCGAATGAAACTTCATAATATTTCAGGGCTAAAATCTTTGAAATTTCACAAGATGTGATGATTTCAGAAAATTTCAGATATTTTTAGTTTTGATAGAAGGCATATTATTGCAGAAGTTTGTATAAGGATATCTGAGACCTAAAAAGGCTATAGAGAACACTTTGTGTCAAGAGCAAAATATTTTAAAATAATAGACATACTTCCCTCCCCCACCAGAATCTTTGCTGTGCCTACCTTAATTAGGCATATGAATCATTGCATTTACAAGGTTCAAGTTTAAGATGTTGAGACATACTTCTCCTTAACACTTTTTAAATTGGAGGGTAGATGGATAGCTATCAGGGATATTATATTTCCATATATGGTGACTTTACTTTTAGCCTGTGTGTGTGTGTGATCCGCTTGAGTTCAGCATGAGAAATCTCTGTTTGATCTGCTATTTTATTTTTAATTCATGTTTTTGTTTGGGTTCTAGTTTTTAAAATCTTTTTTGTACTTCTACATTTTATGTAAGCCATTTTGAAGCTGTTGTCAATGAGGTAAATATGGAAATAAATCATTTAGATTTGCAAGTAACTCCATGTGTTAATCATTCCAATGCTTATTGTATTATTTCCATCTGAGTGCAAACTAATAGGATAAATCACCCCTATTAACAATAATGGTTTATTTATAATAAATTCACACTATGACATAAGGTAAGAAAAATAAGTAAACTGCAAAAATAGAATTGATTCTCCCACAAAGTGAAATTTGCATAATGCAGGAGCAAACTGATTTCCCCCCCCCATTACTTTAGATACATTTTTGACTACCGTATTTTGGAGTATAAGATGAAGCCAGGTTTTGAAGAGGCAATTTTTTAAGAAAAGTAGGTAGGTAGATAGAGGACTAGAGAGGAAGAGAAAGAGAGAGACAGTACATAGGTAGGCGGGGAGAGAGAGTAGTTAGTTAGGTAGGTAGGTAGATAAAGGGGTAGAGAGAGAGAGAGAGAGAGAAAGAGAGAGAGAGAAATACAGTAGGTAGATAGGGAGAGAGAGTGTGTGTAGATAGGTAGGTAGGTAGGTAGGTAGAGGGATAGAGAGAGAGAAATACAGTAGATAGGTGGGGGGGAGAGAGTAGGTAGGTTGGTAGGTAGAGGGATAGAGAGAGAAAAATAAAGAGAAATACAGTAGATAGGTAGATAGATAGATAGGTAGATAGAGAGAAGGTAGGTAGGTAGGGAGAGAGAGTGAGTAGGTAGGTAGTTAGATGTTTCCAGGTGTATTTATCCATGTGCTGTAGAAGGAAATAGCTGACAACCTGTAGCACCCTAAAACTTTGTTTCTGCTGGGACAGCACTTGATCAATGTAATTCTCATTACACTCTAACTAAACAGCCATCCAAAGGGGGGGGGGGGGTTGTACTCGGCAAACCTTCTCAAAATGGCCCGTTTTTTTTGCAAAAATGGGCCCATTTTTTAAAAAAAAGGCATGGATAGCTTTGGGGGAGGGTTGCATGGTGCTCCTGGGGGGGCAAAAACGAGCAAAGAAACGGCCCATTTATTGCAAAAATGGGCCTGTTTTGTCCAAAAAATTGCATGTATAGCCTTATGGAGGCTTATAGAGCTGGGGACAAAAAACAACCTGTTTTAGGCTCATTTCTGCCCTCTCCAGCCCCAAGGAGCTCTCTGCTAAGTGTCCATAAGGCTATGCAGGGCCATTTTGGTGAAGGAGCACGGCTTCAGGAGGCAAAAAATGCTGTATTCAGTGTATAAGATGTACCCAGATTTTCAGCCTCTTTTTAGAGGAAAAAGGGTATGTCTTATACTCTAAAAAATACGGTATTTCTTCCAAAGCTTATTACAAGGACTTTGAAGATATATTTTTAAAAAGATTATTTTAAGGCTCATTTCAAAGTACCTTTAAATATTTTATAACATTATACGTATATCTTTTCTGTGCTGTGCTGTGAGAACTTATTTATTTTATTGAATGTTATCCAATAAAATATGTAAGCGAATTCTTGGCATATGCTTCTGTTTCAAGAGGAGTAATTTAGAGCCAAGATGTCGCCAAGGAAGGGAGAACAGTGTGTGCTCTTAATGCTTTTCCCTGCTGGTCATTTTTCTATTACATCTCCCTCAGCTGTTATTTCTTGTGGAAATATACTTTAAGAAATGTTAAGCTGCGGGATGAAGAACTGTAGAGTAAGCTTGTAGCCCAATATGCTTAGCACAGGACATGAAGAAAACATTAAACATATTCATTTTCTTAATAGCACCTGATGCTTATTGTGGGCTGTGTGTTTGATTTAATATGTTCAGCTGTTTTCCCCCTCTTACAGTTTTATACACTTCCCAGAGCCCACTAGAGGTAAGGGTCCACTAAATTTAATAATTTTAATAAAATAAATATTTACCGTATTTATTCGAGTATAACGCGCAAAATTTTCTACCAAAAAAAGAAATCAAAGTTTGGGTGCGCGTTATAAACGAGGGCCGGTCCATTGAGGGCGCAGGCGAATTGTGAGTTCGCACTGCGCCTTTTCCGGGCTGCAGCCGCTCACTGTACGCGAGGGCGAAGAAAAAAAACGTTTTTTTAATACCGATTTTTAATCGAAAATTAGGGGTGCGCGTTATACACGTGTGCGCGTTACACTCGAATAAATACGGTATATATTTATAAATATAAATATATTTAATATTTATTTTTTATTTCAAATATATAATAAAAATCTAATAAACTTATATAAGAAAAAAGTGCCTTTGACTCAATAATGGCCAGCAAATCCTCCTGTATTTTTTGTAGCATCTCAGGAAACTCAGAAAAGTGTTCATTTTGCTACACCATCCAATTTGAAGATATGGTATTTGTGGATTTATAAATGTTCTATTAGTTTTGGCAACTTTTTCTGAATATTAATGTATTTTAACTCCTTTATAGGTGCTTCTGTCATAACTGACAATACCACACTCATAAAGAGTGTCAATATCAGAATTTTCATTAAGAATTATTCTATTCCATGGAAGTGTCATCTTTTTCCCATTGCCAAATAGTTCTTGTTGCTCAATACAGTTACTCTAAGCAGTTCATTTAAAGGGTGCAGGATGTCCTACAAGATATTCCAAAGCATTGCACCATAGCCTTGAATTTCTTTAAATCAACAACAGATGGTGGGGGTGGAGGGTATTAATTCCTAAAATACTTCAACTTTCTTTCAATGAGGATTTACTCCATGTTAATTTTTGCAATGACACTGATATATGTGCTTATTATTTTTTTTAATGATAGGGGGCACTTTTGTGTTTAGTTTTCAAACTGCAGCTTTTCAGCTTGCAGAACTTTGGAAAGTCTTTGGAGAGGTTAAATTAACCCTGAAAATCCAAATTCTCACCAGCTGTATACATACTACTTTTGAACATCTTGGGAGCACTAGAAATCCTAAATGTTATTATTTTATAAAAACGTAACAAATTGTGTAGTAAAGATAGGTTACACAATCTGGCATGGTTAGCTTTTCTAAAGCGTAGGGAGTAGATCAGGCAAGTCATTATGGAATATCATTTATACTGTAGTAGGAAGGAAGTATCTCTCCCTTTTCACGTCTTTTTTCAAGTCTTCACATGAGTGACTTGGTTCACTTTTCTCAGGACATTTCTTTAGTGTCACTAGTCTTCTGGTTCATTGCTTGCCTAATTCATTTAATACGTGACTATTATTTTGAAATTCTTTTACTTTAAGACTAATATTCTCCTAACTCTATGAATTTTATACTAAGTACAAAAGGAAGTGTATTGACACTGTTGAACTTTTGTGTTGGAGAAGACTCCTGGGAATACCAAAGAAATGGATTATTGAATAAATCAATCCTCAAGAAAACCCACTTGAGGCACAACTGACCAAACTCAAATTATTCTCTTTCAGAATGATATGAAGAGCCAGCCCTCTTGAGAAAGATCTAAAGCTAGAAAAGCTGAAACAAAAGAGAAAAACAGGAGAAGAACAGCAGCAAAATGGATAGATTCAGCTACAGTGAGAATAACATGCACATATGGAAGATTTGAAATAACAGATTAAGGACAGATCATCATGGAGAAAATCCATCTATATTGTTATGATTTGACAATGACCAGATGGCATATAATAAATAATCAATTATTTTTTCTTAAGCCACATTTTCCCAGAGACCTGACTAAGGCTTTTGTTCTTTGTTGAGCTACATGGAGACTTATTCCACATGGCACATTAGTTCTATTGTTAGAGCTGCCTCTTATCTAAGAAGAGTGTTTATCTGTCCAAGAGAATGCATATTTAAAATTCACATTCACTGCCTATGGGCTGGGTACTGGCTATAAATACCCTTACATTTTTCCAGCCAGTGTTTCCAACAATATTTCTTAGAGATGAGCACACTCTGAAAATTTCCATAGAAATATAATACAAATTTGATTATATCCTATTCTGTGCCAATTGTAAAACACCCAGTATGGCCATTGAGTTGTCAAGATACAGTAGAAACTAGAAAATGTAGCAGAGTTACCAAAGCAAACAATTGATTCCTCCCGCCCCACAAATGCTTTTGTTATCACCCTGCCTTGCAATTTTGCAACTTGTCTTATCTCTTTATTACAAAGCATCATGGTCTTAGCAGGACACGCTGCCTTCTCTGTGTGCAATTTTTTTTACCAATAAATCTTAAAGCAACTAAGCTATGTTGGTGTAAATTACATTAAATGATACATACCATCACATGCATTTAGTATATACTCATAAACTTTACATGACAAGGTAATCAGACAGCCCAGCTTTTGAAGAAACATTTTAAGCATACTTCCAAATCAGGAACATTTTCCAGATTTCAAGATCCCCAGATGGCTGATAGTAGTAAGATTCGCAGGATCAAACAAGTCATAATATGGATCAGAATTCATTGTATATAGGAACAGTATTTGGGATTACAAAACTCCAGTTCGCCACTAGATTAGAGGAAAGACCAACCTATTAATGTGTCAGTTTGGTAACATAAAATGATCATTAACATTTTTGCAACCCAGTTAAATTGTGCCTGCCTGAGCACTTTCGCACATAAATTAATAATACCAGTTTTATAGAGAGACAGCTTTATGTAATGGTTAAAGACATGAGGGTAGAAACTGGGAGAATGTGAGTTCTAGTCCTGCCTTAGGCATAAAGCCAGCTGGGTGACTGTGGGCCAGTCTTTTTCAACCTCTAGAAGGAAGAAGGCAAGGACAAATCATTGCCAAAAATGTTAAAAATACTTGCAGGAATTTGTCCAAGTTAAGTGTTAAGAGTAACTAAAAGACATATATTAATGTCTTCCTTCCCCCTCCCCCTTTGAAATCTGGTCAACTAGTATGACATTCAAACAAAGCAAAATGCAAAACAAGCAAGTTAGTTAAATTTAATATATTCACCACATGAAGTGAAATAATCTTTACTATCAATTGATCTTCACTTAGTTATCCTGAAACATTGACACTGCTATGAAAATATAACTCCTAAGAAACAATTTAATTTTTTCGAGTGGGGCAGGGCATGGGGCAATAAAATAGGTGGTGGGGGTGAGCATATCATGGTCAGAATCTAGATTACTGCATAGCAATCCAATACCTTAGTATTTTTGCCATTTTTCTAGGATATCTAGGGGATTACCTTCTCCAATGGGGTTGGTTTGACCAAGCTAGGATACTTTTAGGGGGAAAATACTTATAGTATCACATTACTGAAAGGTTCAGAAAATTCTAACTACTTTCCAATGGAGATAGACCTAACCCCTCTCCTTCTGTTTTTTAGATATATGTTAAAGAATGAATTTATCTTGGAGGGTTTTTCTTATGTTTCTAACTGATGCCATTTTGTTCTTTTTCCTTATTTTTCACTGATTACACTTATCTTTCTTGTTATGAACTGTTTATTTGTTTTTGATATTTTTGACAATGTTCCTACTCTGTTATGGTTATAATTGAATAGATTTTTATTTTTGATAGATCGTGTAAACTGCAGCAAAGTAGATATGTATTTAATCAATAAAGTAATGAAGCAGTATTTCAAACTGGAAATAGCAAATCAGTGCCAATAGAATGTGATGTTTCCTTCTATTGATCATGGCTTGGTATAACTTTGGAATCTTAGGATACAATTTGTATATAATTACATTAAACATGTAATCAATTTTCTGATGTTCTTTTTTCAGCAAATTTTTAAGCTTGATGACCTACCTGTGAGTCTTAAAGTCGTAAAAGATATGTCAGTTCCCTAGCATGACTAAACACAGCTACAGTATAGCCATGAGTGGAAGAGAATATAATTGCAAAAAATTGTCAATTCTTATGTTATCTGATGTTTCATTTCTTCAAAGCATTGAAGTGAGAAGTCTGGATTGCTTGCTTTTAATCATATTTTCTGAAAAACATGATTGATTGCTAAATACGTTTCCAATGACTTCCTCTGGTGCAAGAATCTAGTGAACCTCCAGCAAAACTAGATGGATGTTCAGATTATCTGTTTGACTCAACTGAAACAAATCAATGATACAACGGGAACAAATTAACCTGTCACCTGTGTTGTCATTAACACTGCTTCTGTTCTTACTGCTTCCTGCCTAATAAATATGATGACAATCCAGAGATATTCAAAGGTCAGATATTCATCACGTAGTATGAATTATACATTTCATTGTGAATAGCTGGGTTACGAGGTGGTACATTAAAAGCATGCCCAGCTTGAAATGTAGGGAAACATATTCTGCTCATGTGCAAACTAGAATAACTGGTTATCAGTAAAGTTTCTTGAAAACTCATTGTTCCTTCCCGCTTCCAGCCTTGTACCTATGACCAGAGTAGCATCCAAGAATCTCTTTTGGATAAACTTATGAGGAAACTTGTCCTTGCCCAACCAGTCTTGGTAACACATTAGGTATGCTCTCTTTTTCTTACTTAAATTGCCTTAAATATGGATTTGAAAGCATTTAAAAAAAATCATTTTCCATGGGAAGGAAAAAACAAATAGCAAATTCTCATCCCATTCTCATACATAATGATATCATTATGCTATGTTCTTTGAATACTTATGATGCCACCATTAATAACGATTAAATTTGTTGCAATATTTTTATATTTTTTTCTATTCAGAATTAATTTAATGATTATTCAAATTTTTTGCAATATTTTCATACCCTTTTTTGTTCAGAATTAGTTTAATGAAGATAGAAAATGACAAAAAAATCAGGCAAAAACCAGACTCTTGAGCAATCAAAATGGGGAATGTGCTCCGTTTAAATGCTCTTGTCCATCCACAATAACATTTGGTTCATTACACACCACTGCTTTGTTATTAACAAGCAATTAAATGCAAAAGATGGCAAACAACCAAGCTAAAAAGAAATTATAGGAAGCTACATTAGATTGTGCTTTTCTGAGATGTTTCTATGGAGTCTTAGAAGGCCTGCAGAAAGCAAGATGTAGAACTTTTTGTTCTTTATAAATCCATTCCAGGAAAGTGATAAGCTTCTAATTAAAACAGCTAGCGAAAACCTCTCTAAACAAAGCCTGGCGAATGGAAAAATTGGGCTTGCTGTAAGACAGGAATAAACACTTTGACACAAAAATACACATTTAATTTGTGTACTTCTTTAAATAATCTTGAAAAAGAATGCCAGTTTGTAGTTGCATCGTAATCATGAAGCCCTCTTTGCCTGAATTTAAAATAGCACCTGAATGACCCCACAACTCTAATTTTACTCTTACAATGATGACCTTATTTTGTTCCTGGCCCCTAATTTAAATTTTCTTATTGTTTGGTGATCTTAAAAATACTGAAATTTGCTTTCTTAAACTGCCACATTGCATCCTTTAAAATGTAATGTTTGCTTTATAAATAAATGCCATATAAATTTAATAAATAACAAACTAATAGCTTTCCTCCCTTTCCCCCCAAATATGTGTTTATATATTTATATGTTTCATCTAAATCAGAGATCCCCAAACTTTAAGACTTTAAACTTTAAGACTATGCTATGCTGGCTGGAGAATTCTGAGAGTTGAAGTTCACAAGTTTTAAAGTTGCCAAGTTTGAAGACCTCTGATCTAAACAATCTACCATGTTTCCTTGAAAATAAGACAGGGTCTTATTTTCTTTTGATCCCCGAAATAAGTGCTTGGCCTTATTTTCAGGGAAGTCTTATTATTTTTGAGGTGCAGGAGGTGGCAGGCGTGACCTTTAACATCATAGACCCTATATCACAATGGTTTTTCACTGAAGAATTTTCCAATGTTCCCCTAATTTTCCTTTTGTCCGCATCTCAAATTTTGTAAAGGCCTTAAAAAAAAAGATCTAAATATGTCTTCAATTTTTCCACCTTTCTAAGATGTGAGAATTATGTTTTGGGTTAGAGCTAATTACTTAAGTGACATTAGTTTGTGCATGGCTTCAATATTTTTTTGAAAGTTTTACATTTCTACCTCTACATCTTGTCACTGAGCATTGTGTTGCCCTTTCACACTGAACAAATTAGGTATGCATAATTCTGACCCTCGTATCTATCTATTAGCTTAAGATAGTTCAACTCATCCCTCCATTGTAAAATTTTTTTTAGATCTGCCAAATTGTGCTTCCAGAATTTACAACCAATTTGGCCAAAGAAGCTAAGAAATCTGGAGATTATACTTCCAACACATCTGAGAACAGAAGGTTAGGAAAATCTAATACAATTATTTTGTTAAAAAATATTTTGCTAATAACTCCTACATAAGAGGAAGGAATTTCTGATTTTGTTGCTACTTCAATGTCATTAAATAAGAATGGTATAAACACAGAATTGCAAATATCTTTATTTATAAATATCTTTATTTTTTGGCGAGGAAGAGCGCGTGCATCTGGAGGAGATTCTCGTCTCTCTTTCCCTTCCCAGAAGCACCGTGCGGTTTCTCCCCCCACACACACCCATGCCCCTCCCATGCGCCAGAGGCTGGATTGGATCTTTCTCCGCCTCATTCTTCTCTTCTGCGTCTCTCTAAAGAGCTGCCCCACATGTTGCATTCTGTACCCCGGGAAGTTCTTTCGGCATCCCAGCCGGCTTTGGTAGTGTGATATTTAACTCTTCTCACACATGCACTCCCCCAACACGCAAGCACGCCAACAAAGGCAACGTGTCTCCCTCGGAGAAAGCCGCCGCAGAAACCCTTTTGGCTGCCTGCGAAGGAAAAGCGCGCCGAGTTTCTCCCGAGGCGGAGACGGCTCAGGCTTTGAGAAAAAGCCTTCCACCCTGAGGATACATGTTTTATTAGTCTAGCTGACTACTTGATTTTTTTAATTAAAGATTTGTCTGCAAGTCAGATGCAGCCATCAAAAGAGCCATATCTGGCTCTTGAGGCATAGGTTCCTGGCCCCTGCTCTAGCGGATGACCTATTTCAGGATCTAAAATAGGGAGTGGGCCTACCCTGGCCGTATTGAAATTCTCAGTGGTCTTCAGTATCATTTATCTTAGTATCCTTCTCATTGGAAATTGAAGATCCTACGTTTCATTGGTTCCCCTCCTTCCCTAATGGGGCATCTATAAACATATATTCTAATGTAGTAGATGAGCTACCAAGAAAGAACAGTGAAAAAGTCTGGTTTTAAAGATTTTAAGAAATTGTGCTATTAACTAATTCTGAGATGTAATTAGAGGTGTATTTTGTAAATGCCAAATGGCTGGTGGCAATGAACAGAGCCGCTTTGAAAACTAGAATGAGATTAAAGTACCCTGTTGTTATAAAATTATCTGATTATGCATGTACATATAAATATATATAA
Organism: Rhabdophis nuchalis; assembly: GCA_039707465.1. Taxonomy (NCBI): domain Eukaryota; kingdom Metazoa; phylum Chordata; class Lepidosauria; order Squamata; family Natricidae; genus Rhabdophis; species Rhabdophis nuchalis. The sequence goes on from CM077645.1 coordinate 34,042,051, forward strand.
AGAAATACTGCTGGCTTAAGGCAAACATTTTGCCTAGCAACTTTGCCTCTTGCAGTAATGATTGCAAATAGAACAAAACTGAGCAGTTAATATCTGAGTTGCAATGATTTCCTTAGGTTCAAGTAAAGAATACAGAAACTCTTTCTCTTTGGTTTTCCTTTGCTCCTTTAAAAATCTTTACTAAAATGTTTGAAGCAAAGTAAATGGTGCATTTTCACTCCAGATTGCAGGACACAAAGTAATTGCTTTAAATTACAGGGAAGCAAATTTCACTTGAATGGTAGCAAGGAAAACCCAACAGGCAGAACAATTTCAGAAAAACCAACCATCAAGGAAAGTGGTGAACTTCCTCTTTTAAATGTTTTCAAGAGACACTTGATAAATATCTGTAAGGGATGCTTTAACTATAATGAGTAGAGATTGACTTGGTAGTTCAACTGTCTTTTCCAACTCTATGCTTCTATAAATACAGGACAAGTAAAACCTTGGTTGTGATATATATACCGTATTTTTCGAAGTATAAGACATACCCAGGTTTTGAAGAGGCTTTTTTTTAAAAAAAGTAGGTAGATAGATAGAGGGATAGAGAGGAAGAGAAAGAGAGAGAAATACAGTAGGTAGGTAGGGAGAGAGAGTAGTTAGGTAGGTAGAAAAAGGGATATATGTGTGTGTGTGTGTGACATTTTTGAGCTGATCAATAAATAAGTCAGGGAGACTAGGATAGATCTATTTTGAGCTTATTAGCTCTCATCAGCTAGCCATACCCTTACTGGGATTCGAACCAGGGCTGTATTACATGGCAGGCGAGGGCCTTGCCATTAAGCCAGCTTCGGTCTATGACTGTGACTGCGAAGGCATTGCCTTTCCTTAAATCTTGGTGGGGGTGTGTGTGGAGTGCTGACTATTGTTGTGAGTGGGTTGATTGGCTATGCAGCTGTATCATGATTGGTAGATTGATGCTGATTGGTCTTATTTGTATGTTTTTCCTTATTTTGAATTTCAACGGCTTGGGTGGACGCTGGGGCTCATCTGTTGGTCAGTGCTGGTTTCCAGATGTCTGGTAGGCGGGAGGTGTCGTCACGTTTGTTCATATTGTTAGGTTGCTTCTCTATTTCAATGGTTTCTCTGATTATTCTCCTGTTCAGCTGTTCAGCCTTGGAGATCATTTTAGTTCCTTGAAAGTCAATGTCATGTCCTGTAGTTTTGAAATGTTGATAAAGAGATGAGGTATTAAGATGATTTTTTAATGCATTTCTTGCCACTTTTTAGTATAACTGAAATTATGTATTACCTATATTTTGTTATGAAGCCTCGGAAGGAGTTGACGACTTCGGTGTGAAAGTTCTCACTATATCTTTTTACACCTTACCCTTTACCCTATTTGTAAAATTTTTATAAAACTCAATAAAACTTTTTTAAAAAAAATAAATAAATCCCAGTAAGGGTATGGCTAGCTGATGAGAGCTAAAAAGGTCAAAATAGATCTATACTAGTCTCCCTGATTTATTTATTGACATATTTAAAAAATCACATGACGGAACTCGTGGCTTTCTGTCTAGATGGTCTCTGGTGATGAGCCGAAAGGCAGAAAAGGTAAGCAGTATGCTTCCTCCCTTAATTGGGGCCCTAACAGGGTGTTGTGGAACAATGATAGATAGATAGATAGATAGATAGATAGATAGATAGATAGATAGATAGATAAATAGATAAATAGATAAATACAGTAGGTAGGTAGGTAGGTAGGTAGGTAGGTAGGTAGGTAGGTAGGTAGGTAGGTAGGGAAAGAGAAAGTGTAGATAGGTAGATAGGTAGAGGGATAGAGAGAGAGAAATAGAGAGAGAGAGAGAAATACAGTAGATAGGTAGGGAGAGAGAGAGTAGGTAGTAGGTAGAGGGATAGAGAGAGAAAAATAGAGGAAATACAGTAGCTAGGTAGGGGGGGGGAGAGAGAAGGTAGGTAGGTAGATAGGTAGATAGAGGGAGAGAGAGAGAGACAAAGAGAGAGAAATACAGTATGTAGGTAGGGAGAGAGAGTAGGTAGGTAGATGTTTCCAGGTGTATTTATCCATGTGCTGGAGAAGAAAATCGCTGACAACCTGTAGCACCTAAAACTTTGTTTCTGCTGGGACAGCACTTGATCAATGTAATTCTCATCAACAATTCTAAGTAAACAGCTTTCCGAAAGGGAAATATTTTTTTTTTGCACTTTGCAAACCACCACAAAACGGCCCATTTTTTTGAGAAAATGGACCCGTTTTTTCCCAAATAAAAGGCATGAACAGCCTTGGGGGGGGGCTTGCAGAGTGCTCCTGGGGGGGGGGAAAGCAAAAACGAGCAAAAGATGGCTCATTTTTTGCGAAGCAGACTATTTTATATTCAAAAAAATTGCATGCATAGCCTTATGGAGGCTTATAGAGTGCTGCTGGGGGCTGGGTGGGGGGAGGCAAAAACAGTCCATTTTTTTCTCATTTCTGCCCTCTCCAGCCCCAAGAAAATCTCCATAAGATTATGCATGGCCATTTTGGTGAAGGGGCGGGACTTCAGGAGGCAAAAAATGCTGTATTCAATGTATAAGATGCACCCAAATTTTCAGCCTCTTTTTAGAGGAAAAAAGGTGCGTCTTATACTCCAAAAAATACGGTAGGTAATCCTTGACTATTTGTCTATTGTGACCATTTGAAGTTACAACAGCATTGAAAAAAGCAACATATGACCGATTTTCAGACTTACAACCATTGCCGCATCCCCATGATCATGTGATCAAAATCCAGGCATGACTGCAAGTTTGTTGCTTATATCCTTACAATTTATATTGATATTGTTTTCGGATTGCTTATTTGTATACTAGGACTAAGTGTTGTACATTAAGAGTCTTGACAAATGTATTATGTACATGCACGAAAGCACATGCACGAAAGACAAATTCCTTGTGTGTCCAATCATACTTGGCCAATAAAGAATTCTATTCTATTCTATTCTATTCTATTCTATTCTATTCTATTCTATTCTATTGCAGGGAGTGCTTCCTTAGTGACTGCCTTATTTAGTGACTGTAAGTATGATGATGATCAAAAAAGTAACTATAAAATTAATTTTATTATGGCTTTTTCAGGTCAATAATGTAAAGGAAAGCTAAAGTAAGAGGTCATATTCCACTTAGTGACCGCTTCACTGAGCAACTGTTACTAGTTGTAACTGTGATTGCTAAATCACAGTAGTAGAAGAAAAAAAATCACGAGGCTCGAGACAGTTTATTCACTTTCAGTAATAAATCAGATTATTTTAAAAGTGAAAGTGAATGTTTTCATGGATTCACTGATTGCAAAACACCCAAATTTGTTTCCATTCTAAAATCACTAAAGCACTCAATTTTCTATTGCAATTTTCTATTTATCTTATTTTTTTGTAGCATCAGATTCTTTTTGTTCCCTGATTTTAGGTGAAAAGAAGTAAAGCGTTCTTAAGCCTTTTGATGTTTGTCTTTTCCAAAACAGACTTTTTCTTTTTCTTTTAATTGTTTTTTATTAAAACAATCCATGTTTATATATATATAAATCTACGAAATCATATATATATATATACAGTATATATAGCTGATGCAATAAGGGGAACCGGCTTGGCTTAAGTGCTAGGCTCCTTGCCTGGCATGCAACACAGCCTGGCATGCAACACAACGTAATCCTTGCCTGGCATGCAGCACAACGTAATTCTTGGCTTGCTGTCTAGATGGTCTCTGGTGATGAGCCGAAAGGCAGGAAAGGAAACAGTATGTCTCTTCCCTTAATTGGGGCCTAATAACAGGTTGTTGTGAAACAATTACCTATACTAATATACCCTGTCTCAGCTGATGCAATAAGGGGAACCGGCTTGGCTTAAGTGCTAGGCTCCTTGCCTGGCATGCAACACACCCCCGGTTCGAATCCCAGTAAAAGGGTATGAGAGCTAATAAGCTCAAAATAGATCTATCCTGGTCTCTCTCTAATTTAACTTATTTATCAGCTCATAAAACTAACACACATATCTAAAAAATTACACAACGTAATTCTTGGCTTGCTGTCTAGATGGTCTCCGGTAATGAGCCAAAAGGCAGGAAAGGAAACAGTATGTCTCCTCCCTTAATTGGGGCCTAATAACAGGTTTTTGTGAAACAATTACCTATACTAATATACTCTGTCTCAGCCGATGCAATAAGGGGACCCGGCTTGACTTAAGTGCTAGGCTCCTTGCCTGGCATGCAACACAGCTCCGGTTCGAATCCCAGTAAAAGGGTATGGCCAGCTGATGAGAGCTAATAAGCTTGAAATAGATCTACCCTGGTCTCTCTCTAATTTTATTGATCAGCTCATAAAACTAACACACACACACACACACACACACACACACACATATATATGTTAGTTTTATGAGCTGATCAATAAATATATATATAATTGTTCCACAACACTCTGTTCGGGCCTCAATTAAGAGAGGAGACATACTCTTCCCTTTTCTGCCTTTCGGCTCATCACCAGAGACCATCTAGACCATCAGGAACTCTAGAAAGCCATGAGTTCCGTTGTATAATTTTTTTTATATGTGTGTTTTGTTTTTGAGCTGATCAATAAATAAGTCAGGGAGACTATTGATCAGCTATTATTGATCAGCTCAAAAACGTCACACACACACATATATGTAAGAATTATATGTGTACATAGCTATTTGACATATTGAGATTTATATATATTACATATTGGTACTATAAATGTGCTGGTACCTTGCTAATTATCTTTAGATTCCAGCAGTTTCTAATTCATATTGAAAACACCATGGAATACCTCCAAAATGGCTTTGAATGAATATGCATTGCCATACTGGCAAACACAATTAATGTACTTAAAGATTTTAAACAGATGTTCTTCATTAACAATGTCATTGTGAGAATATTACATGTGCTGTAGTCAGTGTTGAATAGGATGCATTTAACACCTAATATTCAAAAATACAAATTGGAGGGGAGGAAAAATAAAAGCACAAAACAAACGTAATATCCAAAAGGGATTTACAAAGTTAAAAAGTTCATATGAAATATAATCTGGAATCTTTTCTAATGTTGATATCTTAATTAAAATGATACCTTTGAGGCAAGCTGTATCAGGAAATAATTGATTTAGATAGTTTCAGCTAAAGATGCCTTTAGTTAGCTCTCTTCATGTTGAGTTCATAAGGATGAAAGCAATTATTTTGGGGTTCCTTCTCCTTTTAAACATTATACAAATTACCTATTATCCAAATACTCTCATCCAAGTCTTATTTACAAGGAAACAGTATATAGGTATTCATGCCACATTCAAGAATTAGAGATGAAACTCTAGATTTAAACAGAAAAAGTCAAATGAAGACATAATATTGATTAAATTTCCACAGCTTTGATAAAAACAGACACAATTTGTTGATCATATTTGTTATAACATCTTCATGATCTAGGGAAACTAATATTTTAAAACCTAAATATAACATTATAAGTCATGATATATAAATATATATTGTTGTGAGCATGAGGTATTTTGTTTATTATTTTAGCTTTTTCACATATACTCAAGGAAGGGAACACTTTGCTAAGAAAGCATTTTAAGTATTTGGGTTATTCAGAATAAAGTGTTAGGTCACCGTATCTAAAGCATTGTTTCAGAGTGTAATTTCCTTACTTGTGAAGAAAAAAGGAGACATATATTCATTTTCCCCTAATAAATAAACATTTTTGTTTTAGACAGAAAGGGGGGAAATGCAGCTGGGAATCAATGAAAAAGGCTATAAGGCTGTGAAATGATAGGAGTCCCTTTTGATTAAATGCAATTATATTTGATTCTATACATATAATAGTGTAATGTAAAATGGAAAGTTACATATGCCTTTTAATAACATTTATTAATCTGAAAACGTGCTGTCAGAGTGCTTGCAATTTAAGGATATAGAAAGTGGCTGATTAATTCAGGATGGTGTCTACACAAGGTCCTGGTTTAGGCATTTGCAGTGAGTAGATTGCACCTAGTAGTTCAAAAGCAGAACCCTACCACGGTAAGAATCCTTTTGTAAAAACTGATGCAACTAAACTCCTAGCTGTGTCTTTAATAGCCTATCCTTAATTTCAGCCACAATGCAATTTACTGATATTTTCTTTTTTCCTGTAAATTAGTGTATTCAAAACAGCTTTATAAACATCTATATACATAAAAATGTAAAATAGTTTGTACGAATCCACTAATCTCAAAAACTACTGGGCCGATTTACACCAAACTTTCACACAATGTAGCCAAGGACTTCCGATAATAGAATAGCTACTCATTTTGTGCCTAGCACGCGTGTGTTGTGTGCAAATTACACACAAAAAATGTACCCACTGAAATGTGTTTAACTTCCCTGTAGCCACGCCCATCAAACTGCTTTTCAACTGTCAGTGTTGGAAGAGGCCTCATATGGCGGCCTCTTGGGGCCAAAAAGGCACAGAGGATAGCAAACTCCCAGGTGGCCAATAGAGAGGGGGGGGGAGAAATACTGCTCAATACTGTTCTCTGAGGTAAAAACACAGAGGCAGGCAGCTGCTTTAAACTGTTTAATACGAACTGAACCAAACTGTAACAAAGAATCACCCATCTGACAGCAAATACAGTTTAATAAAAGAGGACTAGGGAAGACATGATAGCAGCCTTCCAATATCTCAGGGGTTGCCCCAAAGAAGAGGGAGTCAAGCTATTCACCAAGGCACCTGAGGGCAGAACAAGAAGCAATGGGTGGAAACTAATCCCCTAGAACGGGAAATTTCCTGGCAGTGAGAACTATTAACCAGTGGAACATCTTGTGGAACATCCATAACTTCTTCACCAGAAGTTATGGATGCCCCAACACTGGATGTGTTTTTAAGAAGAGACTGGAAAACCATTTGTCTGACACGGCATAGGGTCTACTGCTTGAGCAGCGGGGTTGGACTAGATGACCTCCAAGGTCCCTTCCAACTCTGCTATTGTATTATTGTATTACAGTAGGTAGGTAGATAGGGGAATAGAGAGACAGGGAGAAATACAGTTTAATAAAAGAGGGACTAGGGGAGACAGGATAGCAGCCTTCCAATATCTCAGGGGTTGCCACAAAGAAGAGGGAGTCAAGCTATTCTCCAAAGCACCTGAGGGCAGAACAAGAAGCAATGGGTGGAAACTAATCAAGGAGAGAAGCAACTTAGAACTGAGGAGAAATTTCCTGACAGTTAGAACAATTAATCAGTGGAACAACTTGCCTCCAGAAGTTGTGAATGCCCCAACACTGGAAGTCTTCAAGAAGATGTTGGATAGCCATTAGTCTGAAATGGTATAGGGCAGTGATGGCTAACCTTTTTTGGCTCACGTGCCAATAGCAGGGGGAATGCAGGGGCGATGTGCACAGGTGTGCCACATCCATAATGCTATGTGCATGACCCCCTGCATTTGGCATGCTTTTTACGTCATCCCCAGGCTCCAGAGGGTTTATAGGAGCCTGGGGAGGGTGAAAACAGCCTTCCCCCACCTCCAGAGGGCAAAAAATGGCCTCAAAAGAAGGCCTAAATCAGCTGGCCAGGGCACACATACAAACTGAAGCTGACAGGGCAATGCCTCGAGTGGCCTAAGAAATGGTTCCTTGTGCCACCTGTGGCACCCGTGCAATAGGTTCGCCATCATGGGTATAGGGCTTCCTGCCTAGCAGGGAGTTGGACTAGATGACCCCCAAGGGATAGATAGAGAGGCAGAAATAAGGTAGGTATGTAGGTAGGTAGGTAGGTGGATAGATAGATAGATAGATAGATAGATAGATAGATAGATAGATAGATACAAAGAAAGAAAGAAAGAAAGAAAGAGAGAGAGAGAGAGAGAGAGAAAGAAAGAAAGAAAGAAAGAAAGAGACAGTAGGTAGGTAGATAGGTAGGTAGAGGGAGAAAGGAAGAAATATAGTAGATAGGTATGTAGGTAGGTAGGTAGGTACATAGGTAGGGGGATGGATAGATAGATAGGGAGAAATACAGTAGATAGGTAGGTAGAGGGATAGACAGAGAGGGAGAAATACAGTAGGTAGGCAGGTAAATGGATAGGGGGATAGATAGAGAGGGATAAATACAGTAGGTAGGTAGGTAGATAGAGGGAGAAAGCAAGAAATACAATAGGTAGGTAAGTAGAGGGATAGACAGGGAGAAATACTTTAGGTAGGTAGGTGTATAGATAGATAGTGAGAAATACGGTAGGTAGGTAGAGGGATAGAGAGGGGGAAATACAGTAGGTAGGTAGGTAGATAGAGGGAGAAAGAAAGAAATACAGTAGTAGGTAGAGGGACAGACAGAAAGGGAGAAATATGGTAGGTAGGTAGGTAGATAGGGGGATGGATAGAGAGGGAGAAATACAGTAGGTAGGTAGGTAGGTAGGTAGGTAGGTAGAGGGAGAAAGCAAGAAATACAATAGGTAGGTAAGTAGAGATAGACAGAGAGGGAGAAATACCATAGGTAGGTAGGTAGGTAGGTGTATAGATAGATAGCGAGAAATACAGTAGGTAGGTAGGTAGGTAGGTAGGTAGAGGAATAGAGAAAGAGGGAGAAATACAGTAGGTAGGTAGGTAGAGGGATAGAGAGGGGGAAATACAGTAGGTAGAGGGAGAAAGAAACAAATACAGTAGGTAGGTAGGTAGAGGGATAGATAGATAGAGAGGGAGAAATACAGTAGGTAGGTAAGTAGGTTGGGGCTTATATGGTGGTTGTGTGTATGTGTGCAGGTGTAGATCTACACACAGATTGGTTGGCCATTTAACCAGACTGGGCCACAGCAATGCGTGGCCGGGTATAGCTAGTCTATTAAATATTGTATTATGTTTCTGTCCTTGAACCTCCTGAAGAAAAGGCATATATAAGGCAAATAGTTTTAAGTGTCAAAATAAAGTTTTCCTCCAATAAAGTTCAGTTCCTGCTGACTGCAAATAATCTAATTTACAGACCTTAGATTTCTCAGTGATTTGTTGTTTGTCAGAATGAAACATGCTTAGCTTTTTGAGACAGCCAAGTATGACTAGATGTTCCTTTAAGAATATGGGATTTTAAATCAGTTTAGTCAATTGGCAATGCCCTGGGACTGTTAATTAAAAAACAAACTGCTGTACATAGTAACTTAATTAGTGATTAATAAAATATTATTAACATGTAAATCATCCAATGAATGTTAATATATTTTATGTATCCAAGGTCCCTGGGCTAGTTCCTGTTTGGGTATTACAAGACGGAGGCTTATTTTCTTTCAATAAAGTTGATGTATTATTTTTTTGTTCTGATTGGGTCTACCACAGTTTATTGAATAAGCCATAACTGGTTCAAGTTTTTATAATGAGTTAACCTTTAAATGAATGGTATATGGTTTAGAAAAATATATCAGTTGGTCTCAGATTACTCCCTGATTCTTCTTCTAGTAAATGCACCTTTATTTTATTAAATCTTCTCTACAAGATACCTATTATTGTCACTACTGCTGTCATTACAATTATTATTTAACAAACTCAAGACAATAAACATATTAATAATCCTTCCTTCACCTATTATCTACACAGTGATAAGTTGTTGAGTTGAGAGAGTGGTGGCCTAAATTTATCCACCTAAAGTTAACCTAAAATAGGACTAGAATTCACAATCTCCCAGTTTCTATCCTGGTGCCTTAACCATGGAACCCAACTGGCTATTACCATCGTGTCCTCTTTTTCTGTCTCCCATCCAGAGTTTAATTGCCCCAGAATACCTTTTACCCTTGGAGATATATTTCAACATCTTATCTAGACAACATCTTATCTAGCTTTATAAGAAAGTAAAATAAATTGTCAGTTGTTGAATTGAGATTAGACATTTTGTTTTGCTGTTAAGCATTCTTGAATTACTTGTGGTCATCTAAAATTTAATTAGGATAAAAAAATTGAGTAATTGGGGGAAAAAACTATCCAAAGATATTTTTTGTTTGCTTCGGAATAAAATAAAATAATGTAATATTAACAAGGCAGTTTGATTTTGTTTTTTCAAAATATTTCAAAGACTGGACTTTGTAATTGGAGGGACAGTGTGGGATAATGAATGTGACATGCCCACATGTCATCTTTTCCCAAAAGTGTTAATATATTATTTATTGTAAAACTGTATCCAAAATTTCATTCATCCTTTCATCCCCTGTCTGAATAAATTATCTCCCTTCCAATCTTTCTTATACGACTTACATTCATTTTTGTTAACCTCATTATTCTTTTCCTATTTAGCTGTATTAACTGGTGATTGTAATAGCCTAGTGAAAAAATAATCACACAATTACTGAGGATTCAAAATTAGCATTAGACCCTAACTGGAAGGCCAGATACTGAATCTAACAATAATAGTGCAAGGGAATTTAGGGTAACTTTTTTTTAATTCAGTCTTCCAGATTTTTGCCTTCTTTCAAAGGGATCTAAAAAAATTGTGTTCTACTTTGTGTAGGTAACATACTATTCCTTCCATTAACAAAAATTAGACTGAAGAAAATGCCATTTAAATCTGACCAGATATAAAAATATCCTACGAGAAATTAAAGTGCTCCATCCAAGGAACTGTCATAAAACTGAACTCAGTCAGACAATATTTTGGTATACTCATTCAAACTATGTTAAATGGCAGCATCAAAGACAACATGTCTTATTTTAAAATTATATTGTCCAAAAGAAATTGAAAAGTGAGAAAGATCTTATTCCACATGCATATGAATTTGATATTAACAGAATAATAGTTATTCTTTTGATATCAAATTATTCAATATAAGGAAGCTATATAGAATATAGCTTTTTTAAATATATCATTCAATGCTTTAGTGAAATAAAAGTGGTTAATATGTAATAGTGTACTTGCTGCTGGATAGAAAGTTATGGACTAATCAATGGTTTGAAGTCAGAAACATTAGAAGACCTTTAAGTTGGATTTTTATTCTGATGATACTCTCCTCTATACACAGATATGTATGTGTTGAACTCCCAAGACCTGGTAAAGAGCACTAAATTTAATATCCGATTAATATAAAATCTTCAAGTTCTATTGGCATAAAGTACTTGGGTAATCCACCAATTTCAAATTACTTTAGTTATTTGCTTTGGTGTCTCTTATATGTATTTATAGAAAAAGAATTAGGTTCCTATTGCTTAGATTGCAATGAGAATACAATGGTGGTTTTGTTAGTACTACCTGTCAAACCATTCATGAAGGCTGCATTACTATTACTATTAGTCTTCTCCTCGTTCCTATTACCCATCTCCTCCCGCTTATAAGTGCAGGACTGTAACTTTTTCACTTATATCATTACAATCTATATAAATAAAAATGTAAAATAGTTTGTACGAATCCACTAATCTCAAAAAGTACCGGACCGATTTAAACCAAACTTTCACACAATGTAGCAAAGCACTTCGGATAATAGAATAGCTAATCATTTTGTGCCTAGCACGCATGTGTTGTGTACAAATTACACACAAAAAAAGTACCCACTGAAATTGTGTGTTAACATGCCTGTAACCACGCCCATCAAACTGCTTTTCAACTGCCAGTGTTGGCAAAGGCCTCATACGGCGGCCTCTTGGGGCCAAAAAGGCACAGAGGATAGCAAACTCCCAGGTGGCCCATAGAGGGGGGGGGGCGAAATTCTGCTCAGGACTGTTCTCTGAGGTAAAAAAAAAAAGGAGGCAGGCAGCTGCTTTAAACTGTTTAATACGGACTGAACCAAACTGTAACAAAGAATCACCCATCTGACAGCAAATACAGTTTAATGAAAAGAAGGACTAGGGAGGACATGATAGCAGCCTTCCAATATCTCAGGGGTTGCCCCAAAGAAGAGGGAGTCATTCACCAAGGCACCTGAGGGCAGAACAAGAAGCAATGGGTGGAAACTAATCAAGGAGAGAAGCAACCTAGAACTGAGGGCAAATTTCCTGGCAGTGAGAACTATTAACCAGTGGAACATCTTGCCACCAGAAGTTATGGATGCCCCAACACTGAAGAGAGAAGAGACTGGAAAACCATTTGTCTGAAATGGCATAGGGTCTCCTGCTTGAGCAGCGGGGTTGGACTAGATGACCTCCAAGGTCCCTTCCAACTCTGCTATTGTATTATTGTATTACAGTAGGTATGTAGATAGGGGAATAGAGAGACAGGGAGAAATACAGTTTAATAAAAGAGGGACACAGAGGGCAAAAAATGGCCTCAAAAGAAGGCCTAAATCAGCTGGATCTATACCCCCGCAGGCTAGGTGGCCAGGGAATACAGAGCCAGGGTCTGCGGCTGATGTTTTGCAACGCCAGGTCCGTTGTCAACAAAGCCCCCCTCATTAGTGACCTTGTGTCAGAGGGGGAGCCGGACCTGGTAGGAATTGCGGAAACCTGGTTGGGCCACGAGGGAGGACTTCCCCTCGTTGAAATGTGCCCAACAGGCTACCGCGCATTTCATCAGCCGCGGGCCCTAGGCAGGGGTGGTGGGGTAGCGGTCATTATTAAGGAAGGCCTTGAGCCGAGAGAGACCATTGTGCCTCAGACTACCGGCTGTGAGTCCCTCTGCGTGAAGTGGGGCCTAGGGAGGCAGTTGGGCTTGCTGGTTGTATACCTGGCTCCCCGCTATGTAGCAGCAGCCCTGCCCGAGCTCCTGGAGGTGATCGCTACGGTGGCAGTTGAGACCCCCAGACTTATAGTCATGGGGGACTTTAACCTGCCATTGTTGGGCGAATCATCCGTGGCAGCTCGGGAGTTCATGGCTTCCATGACGGCCATGGACCTGACCCAAGTAATTCAGGGCCCCACCCACGAGGGTGGACATACGCCGGATCTCATCTTTGTCTCGGGCCAATGGAAGAGTGATCTGGGTACAGGGGACATAGTCATCACACCCTTGTCATGGTCAGACCACTCACTTCTCCGGCTCGACTTTCCGACCGCTGCTCCCCTCCGCGGGGAGGCGGAACCAGAGTTACCAATCTGGTACCGCCCCAGGCGCTTGATGGACCCGGATGGGTTCCAGACAGCGCTTGGGCCATTTCCTGTATCCCTGACCCGCGCCCCGATGGAGGACCTCACGGCCGCATGGAATAGTGCGGCCGTGGGAGCCTTAGATCGGGTCGCGCCCTTGCGGCCTCTCTTGCGGCGGCGAACCACCCTGGCTCCTTGGTTTACTGAGGAGCTGCGGGTGATGAAACGCCGCAAGAGATGCCTAGAGAGTAGATGGAGGTCTAGCCGCTCTGAATCTGACCGGACACAGGTAAGAGCCCATTTACGGACTTACATTGTGGCGCTGAGGGTGGCCAAACGTCATCATTGTGCCACTCTCATAGCATCCGCAGAAAACCGCCCTGCCGCCCTGTTTAGGGTGACCCTTCAACAGAGGGAACGGGAAGCCCCGCTACAGGGTAGAGCAGAGGAATTTGTGACTTTTCTGCAGGAGAAAACCGCCCAGATACAGAGTGAGCTGGCCCCCATTCATGGCCCAGTGGGATGCCACGAGAGAGATCTTGTTTGGGAGGAGTTTGACCCCGTTACTTCCGAGGATATGGACAGGCTACGTGGGCGACTGCGAGCCACCACATGTTTATTGGACCCGTGCCCCTCCTGGCTTGTACTGGCATCCTGGGAGGTGACACGAGGCTGGCTCCAAGAGGTTGTCAACGCATCCTTGGGTGAGGGTTCCTTGCCTGCCTCCCTAAAAGAGGCGATGGTGAGGCCCCTCCTCAAGAAGCCCTCTTTGGACCCAGCTCTTTTAAACAACTACCGTCCAGTCTCCAACCTTCCCTTTTTGGCGAAGGTTGTCGAGAGTGTGGTGGCACAACAGTTTCCCCGTCACCTGGAGGAAGTTGACTATCTAGATCCGCGCCAGTCCGGCTTTCGGCCCGGGCATAGCACCGAGACGGCATTGGTCGCGTTGGTAGATGATCTCTGGAGGGCCAGAGATGGGGGATGTTCCTCCATCCTGGTCCTATTAGACCTCTCGGCGGCTTTCGATACCATCGACCATGGTATCCTATTGCATCGGCTGGGGGGGTTGGGGGTGGGAGGCACCGTGTTACAGTGGTTCTCCTCCTACCTCTCTGGCCGATCGCAATTTGTGTTGGCAGGAGAGCAGAGGTCGACCCCGAGACCCCTCACATGCGGGGTGCCTCAGGAGTCGGTCCTCTCGCCTCTCCTGTTTAATGCATACATGAAGCCGCTGGGTGAGATCATCCGTGGTTTTGGGGTAAAGTACCACCTGTACGCTGATGACACCCAGCTGTACATATCTACCCCAAACCACCCCAACGATGCCGTAGCGGTGATGTGCCAGTGCCTGGAAGCCGTGCGGATCTGGATGGGAAGTAACGTACTTAGGCTCAACCCGACCAAGACCGAGTGGCTGTGGTTTCTGGCTGCCCGATTCAACCAGCTCTCTCCAACGCTGGCCATAGGGGGCGAACATCTTGCCCCTGTGGATGGGGCGCGCAATTTGGGTGTCCTCCTGGATACCCGGCTGTCTATGGAAGAGCAAGTGACAGCCGTGGCCAGGAGGGCGTTTTACCAGGTTCGCCTGGTACGCCAATTGCGCCCCCTATTGGATCGGGATGCCCTTCGCACAGTCACTCATGCCCTTGTGACATCCCGACTGGACTACTGTAACTCTCTCTACATGGGGCTCCCCTTGAGGTGCACCCGGAGGCTTCCGTTAGTTCAGAATGCAGCCGCGCGAGCAATTATGGGGACCACCAGGTTTACCCACGTTACACCGCTCTTGCGCGAGCTGCACTGGCTACCTGTCGTCTTCCGGGTGCGCTTCAAGGTGTTAATTATCATCTTCAAAGCGCTCCATGGCTCGGGACCTAGCTATCTGCGAGATCGGATCCTGCCCCACACATCCTCACGACCGATTCGCTCCCACAGAGAGGGACTTCTCCGGGTGCCGTCCACTAGACTTTGTCAGCGGGCGACGCCCAGGGGAAGGGCTCTCTCTGTGGCGGGCCCGGCCCTCTGGAACGACCTTCCCCCTGATATCAGAACGACCACTGACCTCCGCTCCTTCCGTACGAAATTGAAGACCTATTTCTTTCGACTGGCCGGCCTTGAATAATTCTCTCTGTCTATTGATTCCAAATGTATTTTAATGGGTTCTTAATCAGTTTTAGCACGGGTAACACTGTTTAATTATGTTTTAAGTATGTATTTTGTATTTATTCTATATTGTTTTTTGTTTCTCCTGTGCACCGCCCCGGGTCCCTGTGGGGAGAGGGTGCGGTTAATAAATCCGAATTTGAATTTGACACAGATTGGTTGGCCATTTAACCAGACTGGGCCACAGCAACGCGTGGCCGGGTATAGCTAGTTTATATTGATTTTGATTGTTTCCTGATTGTTTATTTGCAATTTATGACTATCATTAAGTGCTGTACCGTATGATTCTTGATGAATGTATATTATCTTTTTATGCACACTGAGGGCATTTGCACCAAAGACAAATTACTCATGTGTCCAATCACTCTTGGCCACTAAAGAATTCTAGTAAACCAAGTTGCCCAAGTGTTCAATGTGTGGCTTCTCCTAAACACAGAAACCTTAACATTTCAATTTGTGAAGGTCTGTCATATATGATAACCTGTACATGGCATAGGTGTGAGAAAAGGCATAGAAATCCAAGCAGTTGGCACATCAGATGAACTCTGTGAACCTGCAGAATAAAAAGACAGATAATAGAAACCACCTGTGGTGAGAAAGTAGACAATATATGGACACAATAAATGCCACTGTTTATGATACATGATGTTACTAACTGTCATTAGGCTCTGGTAGAGTCCTGTGATGAGACAAGAATGTAGGAGCACATGGAGAGTCATTCCATTATATTATTAGCTATTACATTTCTGCTGCAAAGGTCACTGTTTTAATATACATTGCTTTCTTTATTATTCCCTTATAACATTTCTTAGGGAATTTAACTCCTAAAACCTGCCTGGTTTGGAGCTCTTTTGCATTCTGCTGACCCAGAGTCTAGTGAACATTTTAGTTGTCTTTCAATGTATGTATCTGAGTCCAAATTAAATTTTCTGTTGCTGAGCAAAAGTGCTTTTAAGATCATAGCAACTGGTTGTAAAGGCAATTGCCTGTATTAATATGTAAAAAACATTGTATTAACTCTCTTTGTTACCAAATGGATATGTTTGCATCTGATTTGGAGTAAATATCATATAAAAACTATGGTTAAACAGTTAATAAATTCTGAGTAAATTTTAAAACATTACTGAACACCATTCCAGTTATATTCAAAAGAATATGTTGTGCTATTAGTCTAGTTTTATATGTCCAAACAGTTCTTTTTAAGAGTGTGGGTGAAATTAAATATTTGATCTCTAGGAAAATGTTATGATACACTTTAATTCATAAATTACATTCCCTTTAGATCTTTAACGACCATTGTGCCGCAGACCTCTGGCTGTGAGTCCCTCTGCATGAAGTGGGGCCTAGGGAGGCAGTTGGGCTTGCTGGTTGTATACCTGGCTCCCCGCTATGTAGCAGCAGCCCTGCCCGAGCTCCTGGAGGTGATCGCTACGGTGGCAGTGGAGACCCCCAGACTTATAGTTATGGGGGACTTTAACCTGCCATCGTTGGGCGAATCATCCGTGGTAGCTCGGGAGTTCATGGCTTCCATGACGGCCATGGACCTGACCCAAGTAATTCATGGCCCCACCCATGAGGGTGGACATACGCCGGACCTCATCTTCGTCTCGGGCCAATGGAAGAGTGATCTGGGTACAGGGGACATAGACATCATACCCTTGTCATGGTCAGACCACTCACTTCTCCGACTCGACTTTCCGACCGCTGCTCCCCTCCGCGGGGAGGCGGAACCAGAGTTACCAATCTGGTACCGCCCCAGGCGCTTGATGGACCCGGATGGGTTCCAGACAGCGCTTGGGCCATTTCCTGTATCCCTGACCCGCGCCCCGATGGAGGACCTCACGGCCGCATGGAATAGTGCGGCCGTGGGAGCCTTGGATCGGGTCGCGCCCTTGCGGCCTCTCTCGCGGCGGCGAACCACCCTGGCTCCTTGGTTTACTGAGGGGCTGCGGGTGATGAAACGCCGCAAGAGATGCCTAGAGAGAAGATGGAGGGCTAGCCGCTCTGAATCTGACCGGACACAGGTAAGAGCCCATTTACGGACTTACATTGTGGCGCTGAGGGTGGCCAAACGTCATCATTGTGCCACCCTCATAGCATCCGCAGAAAACCGCCCTGCCGCCCTGTTTAGGGTGACCCGTTCCCTCCTCCAACAGAGGGAGCGGGAAGCCCCGTTAGAGGGTAGGGCAGAGGAATTTGTGATTTTTCTGCAGGAGAAAACCGCCCAGATACAGAGTGAGCTAGCCCCCATTCATGGCCCAGTGGGATGCCACGAGGGAGATCTTGTTTGGGAGGAGTTTGACCCCGTTACTTCCGAGGATATGGACAGGTTACGTGGGCGACTGCGAGCCACCACATGTTCATTGGACCCGTGCCCCTCCTGGCTTGTACTGGCATCCTGGGAGGTGACACGAGGCTGGCTCCAAGAGGTTATCAACGCATCCTTGAGTGAGGGTTCCTTGCCTGCCTCCCTAAAAGAGGCTATGGTGAGGCCCCTCCTCAAGAAGCCCTCTTTGGACCCAGCTATTTTGAACAACTACCGTCCAGTCTCCAACCTTCCCTTCTTGGCGAAGGTTGTTGAGAGTGTGGTGGCACAACAGTTTCCCCGTCACCTGGAGGAAGTTGACTATCTAGATCCGCGCCAGTCCGGCTTTCGGCCCGGGCATAGCACCGAGACGGCATTGGTCGCGTTGGTAGATGATCTCTGGAGGGCCAGAGATGGGGGATGTTCCTCCATCCTGGTCCTATTAGACCTCTCAGCGGCTTTCGATACCATCGACCATGGTATCCTATTGCATCGGCTGGGGGGGTTGGGGGTGGGAGGCACTGTTTTGCGGTGGTTCTCCTCCTTCCTCTCTGGCCGATCGCAATTTGTGCGGGCAGGAGAGCAGAGGTCGACCCCGAGACCCCTCACATGCGGGGTGCCTCAGGGGTCGGTCCTCTCGCCTCTCCTGTTTAATGCATATATGAAGCCGTTGGGTGAGATCATCCGTGGTTTTGGGGTAGAGTACCATCTGTACGCTGATGACACCCAGCTGTACATATCTACCCCAAACCACCCCAACGATGCCGTAGCGGTGATGTGCCAGTGCCTGGAAGCCGTGCGGATCTGGATGGGAAGTAACGGACTTAGGCTCAACCCGACCAAGACCGAGTGGCTGTGGTTTCCGGCTGCCCGATTCAACCAGCTTTCTCCAACGCTGGCCATAGGGGGCGAACATCTTGCCCCTGTGGATGGGGCGCGCAATTTGGGTGTCCTCCTGGATACCCGGCTGTCTATGGAAGAGCAAGTGACAGCCGTGGCCAGGAGGGCGTTTTACCAGGTTCGCCTGGTTCGCCAATTGCGCCCCCTATTGGATCGGGACGCCCTTCGCACAGTCACTCATGCCCTCGTGACATCCCGACTGGACTATTGTAACTCTCTCTACATGGGGCTCCCCTTGAGGTGCACCCGGAGGCTTCAGTTAGTTCAGAATGCGGCCGCGCGAGCAATTATGGGCACCTCTAGGTTTGCCCACGTAACACCGCTCTTGCGCGAGCTGCACTGGCTACCTGTCGTCTTCCGGGTGCGCTTCAAGGTGTTAGTTATCATCTTCAAAGCGCTCCATGGCTCGGGACCTAGCTATCTACGAGATCGGATCCTGCCCCACACATCCTCACGACCGATTCGCTCCCACAGAGAGGGGCTTCTCCGGGTGCCGTCCACTAGACTTTGTCAGCGGGCGACGCCCAGGGGAAGGGCGCTCTCTGTGGCGGGCCCGGCCCTCTGGAACGACCTTCCCCCTGATATTAGAACGACCACCGACCTCCGCTCCTTCCGTGTAAAATTGAAGACCCATCTCTTTCGACTGGCCGGCCTTGAATAGTTCTCTCTGTCTTTTAATTATAAATTTTAAATGGGTTTTAATTTATGTTTTTAGCACGGGTAGATTTATTTAATTCGATTTTAAGAAATATTTGTAGTATTGTATATTGTTTTTAATTATGCCTGTGCACCGCCCCGGGTCCCTGTGGGGAGAGGGTGCGGTTAATAAATCCCAATTTATTATTATTATTATTATTATTTAAATAAAGTAGCATTTCTTTGAATATAACCAAATTTCTGTATTACAACCAAAATATTTTCTGTTCTTCTTGACAACCTCACGTCTTATCATCATTGCTTGTATTTAGTCTTGCAGCACTATGCTTTTTAATTATGTTTTTGTTTTTGTTTAATATGTACAATACATTTAATATCTTTTTATGTAGTGTGAAGTTTATGAGCAATCATTCTATTATATATAATATTTTTTTTATTAAGTGAGCTTTGGAATAAGAATATTTTATGCTAATAACCACAACAACTTTAAGCTCTACCAAAATATATCCAATCAGAATAAGGATGGATAAGAAAAGACAAAACCAAGGGCACTTAGAGAATTCCCCAAGAAACAAAAATGAAACACATCAAACAAGAAAATCCACAGAATTGTGGGTGACTTCAAATGCTAGAATGTTGACTTACAAAATAAGAGATTATTCATTTTGTTTTTATGCATCTATTAAATTTATATGCCAACAATTTTATGATGACTTTTGGCAGATTACAGTCTGATAAAACAATATTATAAAAGATTAAAACAGTAAGATGATATACTATTAGCATTAATTTTTACATCTATTAAGAAATACAATTTACAGCTTAATCTGTTTAAATCATATAAAGCAATAGAACTATCCTTCAAGAAACCTTCAAACTAAAACCAAAGTTTTAAAAAGATAACAAAATTGATACTGATGCATCTACATCAGGCAATATGATTAAAAAATGGGTCAAATTGAAATGTAGATAAGCCTAGATAATATTTTGTAATCTTTCCTTGATATTGTAAGAAAGAGTTTGTTGCAAGAACAGACTACAAAAGAAGCAGTATCTGTGAGGGAAGAGCCTGACCACATGAGAATGGCAGAGAGAAAGAAAATGTGGAGAAGGACAGATCAGGAAGTGAGGAATTCAAATAGAACAAGGAGAGGCCAAGTTGGAGAGAGAGACAAAACGAGAAGGAACAAACAGAGGAATAAAAGACAAGCAAGAGGCAGAAAAAAGTTCAGCAGAATATTCAAAACAACAGAAGTATGAAGTTGTGGTTATGGGTCACTATTCAGGCATTGCTCTAAACTGCCAAATATGAGGAAACAGAAAAACACTGTTTTTCTTGTGCATGCTTCTTCTAAAAACAAAGGCATGTTAATCTCCCAATGGGTAAATTAGAGAGAAATAGAGACTGAACAGAATTGCTAGCATAATTTTTGTCTGTGTAGCAAAAAAACTTAATGGAAACTATCATAATCCTGTAGTATTAATGTTTGAACACTTTAATTTCTACAATATAACCAGAGTCAAATTAGTAACAAATCTCTTTCTGTTCAATATCTTGTTGCAATTTCAAACTACTTGTTGCAAAGTAGTTTATATTTCAAAAATAAGGATTAGAGGGGATTTATTTCATTTTTGCCAACTTTTGAATCTAGGAGAGATAATGCTGGTTTTATTTAAAGAGCTTACTAGAAGTTGAATTAGTCTCAATGCGATCTTTTGAATAGGCTAGCTGCTGAAACCAGAAGACTTCCATATTAGCAGAAGTTAGATTGTTGTAGCAGCATCCCCAAATCTTTTGGTGGTTCTGTGAGGCAGAATTTTCTGCAGACCAGAGGGGTGTGTGTGTGATTTTGAGTGCTGCCTGCATCTTGTGTGTGTGTCAGTGGGGCTTTGCTCATTTGCATGGCCCAGTTTCTGGCATGCCATTGCCTGGTGTCAGTTCATGGCCCGGAAGTTGGGGACTCCTGTGCTATAGAATATAGGCAACGTTTCCACACAGTATGTATGTAGTGTTAGTATTTTATTTATGCCATGAGAATAAAGAAGAAATTAACCATCATTCTGTCATTCCATTACAGCAGATCATGGGGCACTAGTAGGAACAACAATAATACCTTCAGATTAATTCAATTTGTGAAATTACAGGGTTTTTCCACCCAATCTTTTTTTTCAACTGGAAATTTTGTTTCTTTTGAAAATTTGCTTGGTCATCGGGAACATCTGCTAATTCAATTTGCAAAAATAAAGAATGCAGAAGAACTATAATTTATCATGTAGAATCAGAACAGACTTCAAGACAACCTTTGTCTCTATCATTAGGCAGCATAAAGCAACCCTATAGTAAATTTGGTATATAACAAAAGAACAAACATTGTACATTTTTATTAGAACTATGCAGTGCTTTAGATATAACTTCTTCAGTAGTCACAAGTATTTGCTTCTCATTCTTTAAAGCAATGACATTTCTCCCCCAGGCTATCATAGGACCACATGAGAGCAGAAGCAAAGGATAGAAAGGTGCTCCTGTTTGATCACTCCTTTCCACCCTGAAGCATAGCTTTCTCAGTCTTACTTTAAGCTTTAAGGGAGAAGAAATGACAACAGAAAGCTGAAAGGAAATCACAAGGTAGTGTGTTGTTATAAATGTTTTCAGTATTGGGATACAGAGCATAGCTCTTAGAGTTATTATCATAATTCAAAGCAGATAAAATGGCCCTGTGCCAGCAATTACAAGTGTAGGAGGCCAGAGGTCTTTATAGTAGATGTAAATCTCACTAATTTGCACAAATACAAGAATTCAGGAAAACCAAGCTGACTCTAAGCGCTCCAAGCGCTGTGGCTCTATGCAAACTAATGCCAGAATCAGAGTGGAGTGACCTTTACTTAGTCCCAAATATTTGCTCCTGTTTTCATTTTGGGGTTGGGCAGGAGGGGAAAGGGAATATCATAGAATATCATTGTACTGATTTGATTTTTTTGTTTTGTTTTGCATGTATGATGCACATACCTTTTCCTGACCTTGGTCTAGTTCAGGTAATTCAGTCTGCTGCTCTACTTCCATTTTATTTTATTTTATTTTATTTTATTTTATTTTATTTTATTTTATTATTTTATTTTATTTTATTATTTTATTTTATTTTATTTTATTTTATTTTATTTTATTTTATTTTATTATTTTATTTTATTTTATTTTATTTTATTTTATTTTATTTATTTTATTTTATTTTATTTTATTTTATTTTATTTTATTTTATTTTATTTATTTTATTTATTTTATTTATTTTATTTATTTTATTTATTTTATTTATTTTATTTATTTTATTTATTTTATTTATTTTATTTATTTTATTTATTTTATTTATTTTATTTATTTTATTTTATTTTATTTATTTTATTTATTTTATTTATTTTATTTTATTTTATTTTATTTTATTTTATTTTATTATTTTATTTTATTTTATTTTATTTTATTTTATTTATTTTATTTATTTTATTTATTTTATTTATTTTATTTTTTTATTTTATTTTATTTTATTTATTTTGTTTTGTTTTATTTTATTTTATTTTATTTTATTATTTTATTTTATTTTATTTTATTTTATTTTATTTTATTTTATTTTATTTTATTTTATTTTATTTTATTTTATTTTATTTTATTTTATTTTATTTTTTATTTTATTATTTTGTTGTATTGTATTGTATTGTATTGTTTTGTTTTGTTTTGTTTTGTTTTGTTTTTTTACCCATCACTCAACCAATTCTGAATGGCTCCCATCAAAAATTAAAAGCCCGAAAAGAATCATTTTTAAAACTATAAAATTCAACCAGTTTAAATGTAAAACATTAAAATAACAAAAACTTCAATCTGTGCTAATCATATTATCTAATTTTCTCCCTATGCTGCGGGGCGGGGTGTAGCCAGGTCTTTAAAGCATTACAGAAGGCTAAAATGTTTCATTGTAGATGTTTGATTGATTACTGATTGCTTCAGAACTGCAGATCCGTGTCCAACAGGCCCTCTCTTTTTGAGTCTCATCCAGAGGTGGTATTCAGCAGGTTCTGACCAGTTCTGGAGAATCAGTAGAGAAAATTTTGAGTAGTTCGGAGAACTGGCAAATACCACCTCTGACTGGCCCTGCTCCCATCTATTCTCTGTCTCCTGAGTCCCAGCTGATCGGGAGGGAATAGGGATGTTTCAGCAACCTTCCCCTGCCACGCCCACCAAGCCATGCCACACCCACCAAGTCACGCCCACAGAACCGGTAGTAAAAAATTTTTTTAAATCCCAACACTGGTCTCATCTATAGGTATCTGAAAACCTACAAGCTCCTAAGGTGCATAGTCAAAACTTGTCAAGCTTTTCTTCTCTAAGGGTTTATCAGACTGACTCATAACACAACTGCAGTGTGGGAGTTTCTGCTTCAACATATAATAAAGTTTGTTTGTTTGTTTGATTGAAATATAATCTGTATGATATCCTTTGAGATTTACCTATCAGTGATTTTTAGAGAACTATGTAATTTTTGCATGTCAATGATAAACTGAGTGATCTGAGTGAAGATAATGTCTTACTCTGTAATATGTTGATCAGTATTTCTGGAGTGCTCCCAAGAACCATAGCATATAGCATATGAAGTACATTAAGATTTGTAGTATAAATCATGTTTTCTTCTGGAATAATGACTACACTTGTATAAGATCTTTTCCAGAAGCTATTTGTAATACTGTGTTGGAAAAAGTGCTAAATTAGACCACACACTAATTGGAAAATGAAAGGAGCTGCCTGAAGAATGTGAAAGTATAGAAAACTTTCTTTAAGCAACTTGGAACAAAATCTGATTTGATCCTCAGACAAGAAGTGAGTCTGCATTTGTCTGTATTTGCAAAAGGCAGATTTTATGAAGGATACAGTTAACATGACAGCTCTTAAATGAGTTAAACATTGAGGATAATGGAACTGTTTATTGGATTAGATCTTGTTAGCAAAAAGAAAAGCAAGCAAAACAGAAACATTAAGGTCTTCATTATTTGCTGTATTCATTCATTCATTCATTCCTAAGAACAAATATTTTAAAAGGACTAATTGCTGCTGCTGCTGCTAATATTGTTTGCTTTTAAGAGGAAGCTTTGAACAGAACAGTTTCATGGATTTTTTTAAATAGTTTGGAAAATAACACCAAAACATTAAGGCAGACCGAAGGAGAGAATTCTTGGCTGAAGAATGGGATGCCTTGCTGTTCAAGGCATAAGCCTTATTACAATATCTTTACCTATTTTTAGCAGACTTTAAATGTGCTATTTATTCATGAACAATACCTGATCTAGAGAATACTCCTGATCTAGCCCTGTTTTCTTTTAGAAAAAAAAATTAAATTTGTTCCTTATCTGTCTTTTTAACACTAAAGCTCTTTCGGGATAGCATCTTCACGTCCCCCATGTTAAGATTTACAATAATGATCTAAATAAGAATTATTTATTTATTGTAGGTAACAGGACATTGTGGTATAGGTTGGATTGGACTAGGTTTGTCTTTTGTCCTCCCAAACCTTTGCATGGATTTGAGTATTTTGAAGGTATTCAATCCTGAAGATTGAACCTTTGGCCCTGTAATCTCAACTGCAGCATAATCTTGTCAGTGTTAAAGTTCCAGTGACTATGTGATCCGTGACAATCTATTTTGACTAATCTAGGATAATAAAAAAGTAAAAAGGAGTATGATAAATAATAATGGCATCAAACCAGCCATGAGGCACAGAAATGGGTGAACTCTTGCTATTTTTGGAATGAAGATGGAAATATTATATTAGAATTGGAATTTTCTTTTTGCTTTAGTATTTCTAAATATTAGTGATGTCTGGTTTCAAACTGTCTACTTATTCTATTATATTAATTTTTATGATTTCACATGGTAATGTATTTGACATTCTTATTTTAGTTATCTTCTAATACTACAAGTGTTTACCATGCAGTGTTGAACATGTCAATTATTTTGGTATGTTAAAATATCTATTTGCTAAGGTATGTTTTGATAGACACTGTGAACAGTGATGTCTTTCTGTTTCTTCTAAATTATTTAATATATAAACAATGTATAGAGACAACTTTCTTTGGAATGAAAGATTAACTTTTATGTTGCATGCCCATATTTTTATTTCCAAGCAACCATTAGGGTTGAGACAGCAACCTCTGCCACATTTCTGCTACATTTACTCTACAATTCATGATGTTTGCTCTCATCTACAAAGTACTGTAGAGAGACACAGTGCAATCACATTTCTATTTTGAAAATGCAAGAAAAGGAAGTTTGTGTGGTGCTAAGAGAATGAGCAGTGTTGTGTCCTCGACCTGCGACCGGTCTCGACTTACGACCGGCCGCAGGTCTTCCAGGCTGCCTCTTGGAGCCTTGGCAACAGGCTGTAGCAAGGCAGCCAACTGACAGACGCGCCTGATTGGCTGAGGCGCGCCTGGCCCTTGCTGCAGCCTGATTGGCTCCCCCTTTGACAGCTCCAAATATAAAGAGCTGTCAAAGCGCGGGAGCCCCTGTCTACCGCACCTTTTCTTTAACTGAACTTTCTTTCCTTGTAAGCTGTGCCTAGCTAAATAAAAGCTATGTTTCTGAGCAAACCTGATGTGGACCCACTTATTGACCGAAGTCACAATAAGCAACATAAGAGGTGGGAGGGCAAAGCAACTTTTGATGGTGTATATTCAGTGAGCCATTTAGTGGTAGAAATACAGCCTATACTATAGCAACACTGTTCATTGTGGGTTTTATGAAAAGGGCAAAACCTTTGTGAATATTTTATGTCAATGTAAGAATAAAAAACTTCTTTCAGCTTTACATTTCTCAGATGTGTTCTACAGCCAATTTGAAAATGGCTAAGAGTCTTGGTGTACCCTTTATTTTATTTTTGTTTATTTGATAAATCAAGCCTTCATGCAAGTCATATTTTAATAGATTTTAAAAACATTACTACTAATATTTTCATAGAAATCCATAGTATTAATGTTATAAGAATTAGATGAAAGGGATCAGTCACAAAGTTAAAATCAGTAATGGCTACAAAAGTAATGATAATGCAAGGTGGAGTTAAACACTTACATTTGGGACTGCTTTTTGAATTCTGAAAACCACATAACTTAGTCTGTCCATCAGTGGTTTCTAGATTTGTGGGAGATGTTCTGTAACAATTAAGTTATGTTATGTATTTAGTATTCCAGAAGTGGGGAACAAAATCTAGTCTGAATATGAAATACAGTTCCTCAACTGTCCTGGTGATCCAAGTGGGAGCAGGAAGCATTAAGGCTTCAGAGGGGTAAAACCAGATCATTTGAGTAGTCCGTGCTTTTGATATTGAGGCGCCTGCATGGGTGATGGAAAAGCAACATGGAAAAGAGTTGGACGGGACCTTGGAAGTTTTCTAGTCCAATCCGTTACTCAAGCAGGAAACACTATATCATTTCAGACATTTTCTTAAAAACCTCCAGTGTTGGAGCTTCAGCTTCTCCAGCTTCTTAATTGAGAAATTTCTTGGTTGAGAAGTGAAACACCTTCAAGGAAAAACAAAGAAAGTCCAGTTACCTTTTGAAAAAGGACCATTTGGACAATCATCACCTGAATGACTGAGACTCTCCATATACATTTTTATTATGAATAAACTATATATATATATATAGTCACTTTTCAGCGTGAGATAGGCAGCATATAAATTTAATAAATAAACAAACCTTATTATAAATTTAATAAATAAACAAATAAACAAACCCAGACCACCCCAATGATGCCGCCGAGGTGTTGTCCCGGTGTTTGGAGGCCGTACGGATCTGGATGGGTAGTAACAAACTCAAGCTCAACCCGTCCAAGACTGAGTGGCTGTGGTTCCCAGCACCCCGGTTCAGCCAGGTAACTCCAACTCTGGCCATTGGGGGCGAAACACTGGCCCCCGTGGAGAGGGCGCGCAATTTGGGTGTCCTCCTGGATTCCCGGCTGTCCATGGAGGACCATGTGACGGCCGTGGCCAGGGGGGCGTTTTATCAGGTACGCCTGATGCGCCAATTGCGCCCATTACTGGACCGGGCGGCCCTCCGCACAGTCACTCAGGCACTCGTGACATCCCGACTTGACTACTGTAACGCTCTCTACATGGGGCTTCCCTTGAGATGCACTCGAAAGCTACAGCTAGTCCAGAATGCGGCCAGGCAGGTGATTATGGGAGCCTCTAGGCACTCCCACATAACACCTCTCCTGTGCGAGCTGCACTGGCTGCCTGTGGCCTTTCGGGTGCGCTTCAAGGTTTTGACGACCATCTTCAAAGCGCTCCAGGGCTCCATGGCCTAGTTATATGCGAGACCGTCTTCTGCCCCATACATCCCTTCGACCGATCCGCTCCCACAGAGAGGGCCTTCTCAGGGTGCCGTTGGCCGGGCAATGCCGGTTGGCGACACCCAGGGGAAGAGCCTTCTCTGTGGTGGGCCCTACCCTCTGGAACAACTTGCCCCCGAATTACGCACCATCTCAGACCTCCGCCTCTTCCGCCAGCATCTTAAAACACACCTTTTCCAACAAGCCGGGCTAGCATAACCTCCCGTTTTGACTGTTTTTATATAGATTTTAATTCGGGGGATTTTATACTATTTTAGCACAGGGTATTGGTTTAATAGTTTTTTAAAATTTTGTATTTTTGTTATATTTGTATTGTTTTAAATTTCCTGTGCGCCGCCCTGGGTCCTTTTTGGAGAAGGTGCGGGGTATAAATTTGAATTAAAAAAAATGTATCTTTTTAAAACCGTTTTGGCACACAGCTTTTCTAACATGAATGCATTTTTGGCTACTGAATGCATTTCCATCAGTAGTACTGATGATATTACCTAGTTTGAGTAATGCAACATCTGTATGAAAACAACCAAGCTCAGAGATCACCAAGGACTCCCTGCTTTAAACCCTGAGCAACAAATGTTCTCCTTTATTGAAATACTTTTCTGCAAATATAAATGGTTTGCACATAACTATGTATTTTAGAGATAATTTTTGAGCCAATAAAAATGTGGTGGGGAGTCTAGCAGACTCTATGAATTAAATGTTCATTTATACTGTGATAGATTTCATGTTGATGGACCACAGTGTTTTATTTGATAAGCCGTCAAAGCTAGATTTTTCTCTGGCATCCCTTCCCTTCCCTTCATTTTGAGGGATGAGGAAACTATGGATTTTTGAATGTTTGTTTCCTATAATTCCTGGAAATCTCAGTGAGCAAGTTAATTATTACCAGTAAGGGGAGTAAAGTTGAATATCCCCAATTGCCCCTTCAGATAGTCAGGCTGCAGGACTGAAGAAAAGAATCCAAACTATTCCTTCACCTCTGATGAGAGATTAAATATTTTGATATAGTGTTGCTGTTCCATTTGGGTATTAATTACCTTTCTCTTTCCTTACTGGCTCGCCTTACTATAGACATTTTGTAGCTTTAAGAATTGGCCTTTCTCATTCTGTCTTTCCTTGTGTCAATACTACTTGCTTGGAAAGCAGAACTATCCTATTACATTCACTTCATATTTGTGGATTTCCTTAAACCATTTTATTGGATGCATGGAAGTTGGGTTTCAGATGAGACACGTTTTGATCTAATCCTACACCACTTTTCTTATGTCCTTATATACTGAATGTCTTGATTTCTGAAATGGGCCAAGATACAAACAATTCAGGGAAATAAAATGTGACACTGAGCTGATGTCTTACTCACGAAAACATTTTTTTCTCAGGGGAAATAAACTCAAGAACTATTGTCCAAGTTTCAGTTTGGGCTGTGTGGGAAATTCATTCTGGCTAAATGATTTCACTGTGGTTACAGAAGCATAAAAGAAGGTGAAAGTAAGTTAAGTTTTGAAGTCTACAGCTACTTCAGAGTAATGGTTATATAAACAGTTGCAAAGCTGCAGCAAGCTGCTCTTACCAAACAAAATGTCATTAAAACTGCAGAAGAGACTTTCAATTTTTACAATGTTAATCATATACAACTGCCTTCCCATGTATAGTAGTTATGATATGCACACAAATCTGTACTCTCATGAGGGCAATGTCAATAAATTATTTGTGATGTACTTCTTGGGTAAGAAAAGAAAGGCACCAACATCTTCCTTCCTAGATATCAGACACACATCTTTAATATTCTTCAAATGAATATCCTAGTCAATTATTTCGGAAAATGTGAGAGCAGATTCATGTCTGCGCAAACAGTTTTCTGTTTAAATTCATATTCATCAAAGGAAACATTGCAGACATTGCATACTCTTTGAATTGCAGCCGGCAGTATTTTTTCCCTTTGATAGTCTCTTCCTTTTTTCAGTGATTTGTTTTGGTTTAGATTTGTTTTGTTTTGCTGTTTAGTGATATAGATGTGCTGTGCATGTTGTCTGTCTGAGCATAACAGCTCTGGTTTTGTGCATTCCGTTATCAGCAAAGTTGCTTTATTACAAATAGTAAGAATGTCCAGATGAAGCTTGTTTAGGAATTGAATCAAAAGCTAAATCCTCCAAAGCAAAAGTGAGAATTTCCCTTCCTTTCCATTGTCTCCCCTCTACCCCAACTTCTCTTCTTTTGTATTATCAAACTAGATGTTGTTTTGCATGTCCAGCATGCCTCATATACAGAAACTATTTTATTTTTTACCAATCCTCTAATGAAGGTGAATACTAACTGCCTGTTTACAGATGGATCAATGAAACCATATGCTTTTCGAGAACTGTATGATGCATGGGAGCAAAATCTAAGCCTTATTTTTCTGTCCACTAAGAGATGCCATCCATTCATAGCTGGCAGAATAAGATCAATATTTTGATGATTGTTTGGGATTATGGAATAGTGAATCAAATAAATCCTTACTTGATTAGGTTTGCACAACATATCAGGATTCATATATAATGTTAAACCCTAGCGTCATGTAGGAATTTAAGAAGAGTAACCAGTAGAAATTGATGACATTGACACATCAGACCCCACATATGGACACACCCAGTTTTTTTGAAGGAACTGCTGGTAATTCATATACTTGCTAGTGAAAGTACCCAGAATCAGAACCAATAAGATCAGAGTTTTATTGTATGTTATAAGAATATTGTCAGACTTCCCTTAGAAATGGCAAAATAAGGCTTCAAGGATTCTAAGGAAAGTCTAAACATGTGTAGTGCAGAGACTCCAAACTCAACCCCTTCTTAACACCTTGCTCCAGTCTAGATGGAGATTCCACACATCATTTGAGCCTTTGACTATTGGTGGGCCATAGTCATTTCGTTCTACAGTGAAGTTTCATGTTGGGGTTAAGAGCTTCTCCTCACCTGGGCATCTGTGAAGTTGATTTTAAAATAAGTGCCTTTTAACTTCTCATTTAAATTCACAAAATCTTGTTATACTGTATGTTGTGAATCTTTTAGTGTAAAAGACTCCTTATTTTCTGTAAGGATGTTGTAATTCATTGTAATGTATTGCTGTTTCAGTTGTTATTTTAGTCTATGCACTTCACTTAGTCATTAATACAAATGAAAAAAAAATATTACTGCCACTATTAGTAACATGATTGATTATAGATCAATCGTAGAGTGTTAACCAGGGGTGGGATTGAAATTTTTAGCAACCGGTTCTCTGCACGGTTACTGGGTGGGCATGGCCATGGGGGCATGGCCTATTCAGCCTCCTCACGGCAGGAGGGGGGACATTTTCACCCTCCCCAGGCTCTTGAAGCTTTTCTTGAGCCTCTGGGAGGGCGAAAATGTGCCCATTTCCAAACTTCTGGAACTTCCAGTAGGGCCATTCCCCCCCCCCCAGCCTCTGCACAGGCTCTGTACTTACCTGACATGATGAGCGTGGAGACTTCCAGGAGGGACAGGGCAAGGCAGGGGTGGGACAGGGAGGGCGGAACAAGCCGTTCCTTGCAAAACCAGTCCGATTTGGCTGAATCCCATCCTTGGTGTAAACCCAGCTATTTTTGCCTGTTTAACTTACTCTTGGAAGACAACTTGCTTCTGAAATGATACATGAGTTGCAGAGGGACTCAAGTAACCCATCACAAGTTTGCCATAATTCTGTTAGGAAGGAATATCTTATTGGGAAGAACACTGGAAGTGCAACATGATCAAAAGTTAGAAACGGAATAATTAAATGATGAAGGATTACATATATATATATATATGGTGGAGCAAATACAACAACACCAACAACAACAACAACAACAACAACAACAATAATAATAATAAGCCTTAGCCACAAACTGCATGAAGGCAAAAATTCAACATGTTACCACGAACAGCAAATGTC
The DNA here is from genome assembly GCA_039707465.1 of Rhabdophis nuchalis. Lineage (NCBI taxonomy): Eukaryota > Metazoa > Chordata > Lepidosauria > Squamata > Natricidae > Rhabdophis > Rhabdophis nuchalis. The sequence continues at coordinate 34,073,372 of CM077645.1, forward strand.
GCCTCTGTAATGAGAAAGATGAAACAGTCGACCACCAGACAGTGGGTGCAGCAAAATTTCACAAACTGACTACCTACAACACCATGGCCGTGTTGCTAAGATCATTCACTAGAAATTGTGCCAGAAGTTTGGATTTGAGTACAGCAAAAATCACTGGGAACATCAGGTTGAGAAAGTTTTAGAGAATGAGAAAGTCAAGATCTTGTGGGACTTCAGAATTCAGACTGACAGGCACTTCTCCTACAACACACCTGATATAACAATAATTGAAAAGAAAAAAGTATGGTTCGTTGACATTGCAATACCTGGTGATGCACAAATTGAAAATAACCAGCAAGAAAAAAAATCACAAAATACTGTGACTTGCAAATTGAAGTTGAGCGATTGTGGAAGAGAAAGTTGTGTGTTGTCCCAATTGTGATTGGAGCCCTTGGAGCAATACCTAGGGGCCTGCCTCACTATGTGGAGGTTCTAGGTTTGCCAGAGTTGAGCATTCTGACTCTACAAAGGGCCACCCTGCTTGGAACAGTTTATATCCTCCGACATTACCTTGACAGTTCCTAGGTCCTTGGTTAGGACTCGAGCTGTTGAGCTACCAACCAGCCCCAAAGGCTGTGAATCTCACCAAAAAAAAAATAAAAAAATAAAAAAAATAAATAATAATAATAATAATAATAATAATAATAATAATAATAATCTTTATTGTCATTGAACTAAAATTACAATGAAATTGGTTAATGCTAACAACTTTAATCATAATATAATGTTACAATGTTACTATAATGATATGAGTTTGATTAATGTATTTTATACAAATTCCCAAGGGAGGAATATGGGAAATATTCCAAAAATCAACAAGAATTAAAATATTAAAATGGGCAAGAGATGTAGATAGAATTAGAATATCTGCTAATATAAGATTTGTGTTATTAAAATTTAGAATAGAGGTAGAAATTAGAAAGAGGGGGATATTATTATGCATATTTCTATAAAATATTCTAAAATCATTATGTAAAAGAAAGTATCAGAAGTTGAAAGATGAATGTATTATATATAATGTATTATAATGATGTGAGGATGTTAATATAACTAGGACTACTCAAATTGTCAATATTATTACTATTATTTGGTATCAAAACTAAGGATACCAAGATGCCACACTGTTCATGTATCCGATGCGCGCGCGCACACACACACACACACACACACACAAACACACACATGTACAGGTACACGTACAGGTATATGTATATAATAAAACTATACTGGGGAAAAAAAATAGAAACTCTTATTTTGTGTTACCATGAATCAAAAATATTAATATTAAATGTTGGATTAGATATATGTGAAGCATGTGAGTGAGAATATGCGTGTGTATGTTCAAACTGAAGAGTTTGTAGGGGTACATAGTCCTCTTAAAGTACAACTCTACTATTTTCTCCTGATTTTTCCTGAATCTAAGTTCTCTCAGCAACAAGGATTTTAACCTCCCACAACATGTTGAAATCTTCTTTTCAAGCAGTGAAGGAGGACATTGACTGAAATGTTTAAATTGTCAGGTATGTAAAAATAATATTGTAAAACTATATTTAATGATCTAAAAGGCAAATAGAAATAAACTAAGGTTAACAAGTGACCTATAATTATATTTCCCACAGTGAACAGGAAATAAATTCCTAGTGTTGGAATATACATGTGTGAATGGGGGGAGGGAGAGAGAGAGAGAGAGAGAGAGAGAATGAAGCTTCTGGTTTCTAGACAGCTGATGGACAACTTCCTTTTTTCATCTCCCATAAGCATTAAAGGTCAGCAATACAGTCTAAATTGATGAAAACAGAAGTTCAGATCATGGAACTAGTAAAATATGCCAAACGGTTTTTGGAAAGGAATAAACAAGAACATTCTATAGCATAGTAAACATTAGAAAATCACAGAATTCACACCAAAGCTGTCATTAATGTTCACTAGGTTTGATTAATGGACAAAATAAATTAAAATAATTATATACCTGCATTAGTAATTCTTGGAAGTTCTATTTCTATTTCAGAAGGTGTTATTATCTGGAAATTAAAATAAACCAGGCTTTTTGAATCTTAGACTCGCTACAATTGTTATTAGGAATTACAAAATAGCACTAGCAGTTAGACTTATATATTGCTTAATAGTGCTTTTCAGCCATCTCTAAATAGTTTACAAAGTCAACATATTACTCCCACCAACTGGATCCTCATTTTACCAACCTTGGAAGGATGGAAGGCTTTGAGCCAGTCAGGATCGAACTTTGAGCCAGTCAGGATCGAACTGCTGGCAGATGGCAGAGTTAGCCTGCAATACTGCATTCTAACCATTGCACTATATTCTCAGACAGCATGGCTAATGGTGACTTTTCAAGACTAGTAACACATTCTTAAGATTATAATCCATCAGTCTGGAGAATATCAGTTGAGAAAAGGAGAAAAAGAAATGCAGTTATGGCTACTAAAATCAACTATATTATTGTCATGCATTTATAAGGATTTTCATATGAAGAAAGGTCATTGAAGATTTATTTTGTAATTTTGAAATATTGTAGATATATAAGAAGAACTGGAGTGCATAATGTTTTAAAGCAAAAATAACAAAATCTTATTGCCATGTCTTCTTCCAGTGCATGAATTCTTTCATAAAGTTACATATGAAATTATAAAAATTTGTAAATTTACAAAAGCCACGATGTTATAAGATTTTAAACATCTTGGCTTATCACTCTCCCACCTCCATTCATAATACAACAGATAATAGAAGTGATTACATTTTGAGTCAGATTAGAGATATTTGGCTATTATCAATTGTTTAGAATTGTGAAAAGTTTAACACTTGTTTAGGTAAGACGAAGCATTAGACAGTTACTTTGCTTATTTATGATTTCTATTGCTAATGCTGTATGCATAAAAATGATTCAAAATGCTTACTGGATAAGATATTAAAAACCAATTAGAATAATCTAAATTATAATTTCCACAGATGTATCTGTTCTTGTGAGATAAATGCTTCATGGAATAAAGCTTACATAATTACTTTCTATTGGCAGTTCTGAACTTAAGTTTTGATAGATGAAATAGTCTGCAGGTAAATAATTCCAACAACCAGGTGTTTTGTTTATTAGACAATATTTTAAAAAAAAGAGAGTCATAAAGGGAATTTTAATTTAATGTCGTAAATAATACTGTGATAGAATGTCTAACAGAGATCGGGAACACAGGAATCAGTGAGATCGTTAAAGGACCATACAGGGCATCACAGAGGACATTCCTGAATCTCAGGAAGGGAGAAGCATGACAAAGAAATTCAGCATAACTGTGCATTTTTTATACTGAGTCTAAATTGTGTAGGATAATTATTTGGGTACATTTTCAACAGTCTGCTTCATTTCTCTTGTTTCTAGAAACAAAGATGGATCTTGACCAGTGGTGGGTTTCAAATTTTTTTAGAACCTCTTCTGTAGGTGTGGCCTGCTTTGTGGGAGTGGCTTGCTGGCAATGTGAGCAGGTGGGAATGGCTTGCCAGCCATGTCACTGAGTGGGAGTGGCTTGGCAGTCATGTGACTGGGTGGGCATGGCCAACTTGTAAAATGTGGTGAAACTCAGTTAACAATGCTCTTGCTTAGCAACAAAAATGTTGGCTCAGAAACTCTGGCATTTGAAGCACGCAAGTCTTAAAGCTGTCAAGTTACAACACCCTTGCACCCCTAACCTTTTAGGAAAAAAACCCCAAGGGGTGTTCCAACTTGACAGCTTTAAGACTTGTGGACTTCAACTCCTCCTCTTGCTCTTCATCTTGATGATGTGCGGACAAGTGGGGATTGGAACCGGTTCTAAATGGCACTGTAGATTTGTGGAACATCTTCTATAGAAGAGGTTAGAACTGGCAGGAACCCACTCCTGATCTTGACAGACTTGAACACTGGGCCCCATCTAACAAAATGAAATTCAATGTAGAGAAATGTAAAGTCCTACACTTAGGTAAGAAAAAACAGAAGTACACATATAAACTGGGTGAAATAATAGTGACTGTGAGAGGGATCTTGGAGTCTTATCGGACAACCAGCTAAATATGAGCCAGCAGTGTGCAGCGGCAGCCAAAAAAGCCAATGTAATCCTAAATTGCATTAACAGGGATACAATCAGAATCAAGTGAGGTACTAATACCACTCAATAAAGTCCTAATAAGACAGCACCTAGCGTACTGTATCCAGTTTTGGTCATCACACTATAAAAAAGATGTTGAGACTAGAAAAAGTGCAGAGAAGAGCAACCAGCATGATTAGGAGACTGGAGACGAAAACATATGAAGAATGGTTACAAGAACTGGGCATGGCTAGTCTAGTGAAGAAAATGACTAGGAGAGACCTGATAGCAGTGTTCCAATATTTGAGGGGCTGCCACAGAGACGAAGAGGTCAAGCTATTTTCCAAAGCACCAGAAGGACAGATAAGGAATAATGGATGGAAACTGACCAAAGAGAGATTCAGCCTAGAAATAAGGAGGAACTTTCAGACAGTGAGAACAGCTTGACTTCAGAAGTTGTGGGAGCTTCATTACTTGAGACTTTCAAGAAGAGATTGGACTGCCATTTGTCAGAAATGGTGTAGGGTCTCCTGCTTGAGCGGGGGCTTGGACTAGATGAACCTATAAGGTCCCTTCAACTCTGTTAATCTGTATATCTTCTGAAATCCAAGTGGTTCTGATTTTTTGAGTTTGCCAGCCTCATAAGGCTGAACATGAATCCTGAAAGCCATTATATATATATATATATATATATATTTTTTTTTTCTCAGAGAGGCATCAGATCCTACATTCAGGCCTAACAGGGCTTCTATACTTGAAGTTCCTCATTGTTAGTAGAGCAATTGGCAGAGGTAGTATTGCAGAGACAGAGAGACAGAGAGAGAGGGAGGGAGAGAGGGAGAGAGAAAAACAGTTTGCACATGCCACAGTTAACTCACTGTTTGGATCATAGTTTACCTCAACAATGATTGGCTCTGAAGGCTGCTGCAGAACTGGCAATACTTTCTTTTCCTGGAAGAAAGAGGAAACCTGCAGGAGAACTGTGTGTGTATGTGTAGGACACACAATAATGCCAACAGCACCAGTTTCCTGGATTTTATTATCTCCCAATGTGCAATGTCCCCCAATGTCCATTCTATTGGTAGTGAAACTGTTACCAACATGGCTCACTTTATATTCAATAAGGGAAACAATCATCTGTTCTGGAAATAGTACAAAAGTTTCCTGACTACTGTTTTGCAGTACAGAGACCAAGATAATCATGGATTGTGGTTCTTCATTTACAACTTACATTGAAAAACTTTTTGATTACTGGAATTTACAAGTGGTCCTCAGTTAACAACTACTTATTCAGGGACTGTTCGAACTTGTAGTTGTGCTAACAAGTGGTATTGATGGCTGGTTTTTGGAGTTCTAGCTATCACAGCATCTCTTATTGCATATGATTGCAATAAGGGATTTGGTTCCTGCCTAAGTGCCCACCGGAATAACCTCAGCATCTGCCAGAGCAGGTGATTTGCTTACATACTATATTATAATAATGCAGCTTACATATTAAATAATAAGACAAGTGTTGTGTATGGCAGTTCTCCTTGTGGTCCACCCCACTAGGGGCCGCCATACTCTGTTCTGATTGGTTACGTGTTTGACAGCCTACATACATAAAGGGCTGTCAAACAGGGTCTCAGCTGTTGCTGTTAGCTGAGACTCGTGTGTAGCATTGGCAACCTGTTAGCAATAGACTGTTAGCATTGTGAGAACTGGCTCACCTCAGTCCTTTCCCTCCATCCGAGTTCTCCCAGCTAGAACAACAAGAGTTCATTGAAACTTTGCATTTAAAAGAAATGAAAGTCATGAAAGATGAGGTGGGTCAAGGCTATCCCTAACATTATTTAGAACTGAAGAGATGTCTCAGGCAACAGTGGCTTGGAGACAATAGTGTAGCTGCTTAGCTGAGGTCCTAATCCTTCTCTGTTGGAAACTGGAGGCTTTATATTTGTAACTGTTCCAGGCAAGTGTCCAAATCATGAATGAAAAGGGCACCGTGTTTACTTTTAATCTTGCTGCTGAGATGAGTTGGAACTGTGAAAGTTAAAGTCACATAGTAAATTTCTGGTAACTTTACATAGGACTAGATAAATCCTTTTTGAAAACTGAAGTGCCTCTGTATCAGTGTTTGCAAGCACAAGGCTATTATAATGCCAATAAGCTAATAACCAATCATGTCAGCAACATTAGGCAGATAGACAGTTTGATTCAATAAATGGAATTTCCAGGGTTTTCATCTTGCAATTTCTAGTTCATTGCTTTGTCATTTGTTATTATTTCTTAACTTTGCTGAATATCAAGGTAATCATTAGTTTAACAACCATTTAAAGTTAGAGTAAAACTGAAAAAAGTGACTTGTACCAGTTACTTGCACTTCCAACCATCAAAGTGTCCTCACCAACACATGATCAAAATTTGGGATTCTTTGCAACTGACATATATTTATGATAGTTGCTGTGTTCTGGGATAATACAATCACCCTTTTTAACCTTCCCAGGTGGCTTCCACAAAGCAGTCAAAGGTGGAAGCTGGATTCACTTATCAATCTAGCAAAAAACAGTCATAAAATTGAGTGCAACTTACTTATTGCATTGCTTAGGGATAGACATTCAAGTCCCAATTGCAGTAATACATTGAGGACTATCTCTACACATTGGCCTAGGAAAGATTTATCACAGTTTTTTTATTCTTTTATTCCTTAAAATAATGTTTCCCCCCTTGTTAGCAATAGAAATAATTCCTCCCTATTTTTTAATGTAAGCGTATCCTTTCCAAAGTATTGTATTAACTGCTCTCCCTTCCATGCTGCACAAGATAACTGTAAAATGTAAATAAGATTAGAATAAGCTTCTGCTTCACTGATCAGAATTCAGGGTTATCAACATCCTCCTAGCCATGTGGACATACTTTGTTTATTGAACTCTGGGGTGAATATCTAAAGCTGAGAAATTCCATAATTTCCTCTGACTCTTCATTTTAAAAATTCCACAAAGTTAATCAAGCTGACATACTGCTGAGCCATTTTCCCTCTTCTTTCTTTTCAAACAATTCCTATGCATTTACACTAGCCTATGATCTCTGAATTGTCTTCCAAGATTGCACTCCAATTAAGAGAATGGCCAATATCAACATTAAATGAATTTAATTAAGATGCCCTGTTGAATATTGTTTCCTGTATTCAATTGTTTCCATTATCTGTCATGTCATAATGTCAAAATTGTAGTTTGATTACCACTTTTAGGAGGCTTAGAGAAGATGTATTCAAAACGTTTGGAGTAAATGTTACCAACCTAGATGGACATTCTTATACCCAAACTATATCTTTTATATTAGCTATAACGATAATGTTTTCTAATCCAGAACTAAGTGTGGAAGATTTGATTTGTATTTTGACTCATAATGCACAATACGAATGTAAGGGAAGATAGCAAGATAAAGGTTGAGTCAAGATCCATGGCCATGCACTCATCTTGGCAATAGTACTAAAAGTACTAAAAGAAGCCACTCTGCTACCAGAATATTTTTCTCAACTTCTAGGTGCAATCTAAAGCCCTGGATTGCTATGTTCTTTCATCTAAGTACTATTAAATTTAGGACTAAGTAGTAACTTGAAGTAGCACTAAATACTGTTGATCCTACACAGCTTTGGAGATTAGACAAAACTAGCCTCACTGGAAGCTGGAAGGAACAAGTAGGAGAACTTAAGCTTTGCCTTCCTTTAATCCATAAATGTTTTCGTCAAAGATATCTTTCCCCCCCCCCGATAACATTGCAACCAAGTCTCTTGCAAAGTTTGGGTCGACCAGGAAGGCTTTGCCCTATCTTTTAATTATCACCCATCAGCCGCTCCATCTGACTATCTTTCAATCCATTTAAGAAGCCAATCATATAAAGAAAAGGAAACTACCTGTAACCTGCTCTAAGTTAAGAAAAATTATGACCATAAACTCATCCAGTAGTTCTTTTAAAAAAGTATTAGATTAATAGTTGCATGGATGGATGGACAGTGTACATGAAAGTTTGTGATGTTGATATAAGGCAGGTTTAGAATAAGTCCAAAGTACGAATCAGAAATAAATATATTTGCTGGCTTGGGTTATGTCACATAGCAAGAGGGCTCCAATTCGAAATATCTGCATTTATTACAAATAAGAAATTCTATTTTGGCAGGGACTTAAAAAAAAATCTATTTCCTAGGAAATCTGACCTGCTGAAATCAAGTTCTGGAACAAAATGATCACATCTTAGGTACAGTATATACCATTTGAATACTTGCAACGGAAACAGAACATAGGTTCAGGGCATAGGATGGATTTAGATTATTCAAATTATTTTGATTAAATCTGAGCCAGGCTGAATCAACCATAACACATTGTTTCTCAATTTTGGCGACTTTCAGATGTGGGGACTTCAATTCCCAGAATTCGTCAGCCAGGACTTCAACTTGCAGAATTCCCCAGCCAGCCGTGTGAAAGTTGCCAACGTTGTGACACTTGGCTCTTAACATCATCTATCTTTGCAAGATGGAAGAGACATGAATGGAGTGCCAAAATAAGAATATGGGAAAAATGACATCTTTTCAACAATAGCATTTAAAAAAAAAAATCCAGAACGGAGAAATGCTCAGTTTCCTGGGCTGAATTTTCTTCCTATAATTTTAGTTCAGCTGTGACAGGGAAACTCACACACCCTTGAACAATCCTTTGAATGAATTAAATACAAGCTGCTTCTAAGGAAGACTGTTAGAAGAAATAAACTATCTGGGGATTTATAAATATCCATGATAGATTTGTTATGCAAAGAATGTATGAATCTCAGGGGCTCACTCAATTTCAATATTTAAAAGAAGAAAGTATTAGGCATTCATCGGGAAATGTACCACATACAGGACAGAGTGGTGCTTTGATTGCTTTCTTTCTAAGTCATCATTTTTACATTATAAAACAGGAAATATCGCATGTTCAAACTTGCGCTTGTTCTCCACTGAATGAGGCTGTATGTTGTTGTATCTTTTTTACTTCCTCATTTGCTTCAGATGAAATTAAGAACTGAAATTGTGGGAATTAGTTTTTGAAATGGTGAAGCAACCAACAGGACACCCCTTGGGACTTATAAGATGTTTGTCTTTGTAGTGTAGTGTCAATAAGATGACTTGAGGATTTCCTTTTTAAAGAATCTATGAGAAGAGAGACAGTTTAGTAGTAAACTGTAGTAAAATATCAAACTAGAAAATGGGAAATCGTGTATTCTAGTCCTGCCTTGGCCATGAAAGCCAGCTGAGTGACCTTGGGCCAGTCACTTTCTCTCAGCCCTAGGAAGGAGACAATAACAATAGCAAACCACATCTGAAAAATCTTGTCAAGAGAACTGCAGAGACTTGTTCAGGCAGTCTTTAAGAATCAGACATGATTGAATTGAGGAAAAAAATAGAAGAGGGAATGATAATTTATTAGGATTTTGGAAAATACCTGTAGGACTGTAGGCTAAATATCTATTCAATCACCAGAATTTGAGCTTGATTTCATAGGAAGAGGTGGAAAAATCAAAAGTACTGAAATAATTTTGGGGGTTGTTATTTTTTACTATTTGAAATGGAAAATATTAATGTGACCATTTCAAATACTGAAGGTAACTTTATATAGAATCTGGAAAAAGTACTCTGATTGCTCCAAAATAGACCTTAGGACTTGAAATTGCATTCACAACTGGTCTTTATTTAATATCTGTTCCATGGGTGTCAAACTCAATCATTTCATGTGATGTATCATGATGTATCACAATGTTTTTTGCCTTTGTTGAGCCGGTGAGGGCATGGCCTGAGCATGACACATCTGGCCTGTGAGCCTCCAGTTTGACAGGCCTGATCCACTTTTTTAGTGAGCACTAATAATTGACAGTGGTGAACAAGTTTTAGTTAGGAGGGAGGGAGGGAAGGAGGGAGGGAAGGAGGGAGGAAGGAAGGGAGAAAAGAAGGAAGGAAGATTTCCAATGCTCCATGTCAGATTCCCACAAAGAAATTCAATTTTTGCCTCTCCCTTGTCATTCCATTTCTCTATTTAGGTAAGTAAATAACTTTGAAATGATGACTCAGTGGGATGTGGGTTGTACATATAGTTACAATTAAATATATTCCTAACTTGATGTATTAATTTAATCCTTCACTAATATAAGTGGATCTGCAACACTTACAAATGAAGAATTCCAGCTGAGGATTTCAGCCAACCAGCTATTCTTTTATCAGGATGTTCTCTTCAATTATTTCTTTCTTTTCTCCAATTTTCTTGTTCCTTCAGCAAATCGATTGGACCCCTTCTGTTGTGTCCTTGACCTGCGACTGGTCCCGACTTACGACCAGCCGCAGGTCTTCCAGTCTGCCGGATAGGACCATGGCAACAAGCTGTAGCCAGCCTGTAACCGCCAGTCACGCCTGATTGGCCAAGACGCGACTGGCGGGAAAGCTGATTGGCTCCCCGTTTGATAGCTTGCGTATAAGTAGCTGTCAAACGCGGGAGCCCCTGTCTACCGCGCCTATTATTTTCTGTAAATAGTTCTTAACGTCTACGCTCACTCTGCCAATAAATGGCTGCTTTCTTCGCTAGCCTGTGTCTGGACTCCCTCTGTTCCCGAAATCTAACACTGGCGACGAGGGCTGGGGACCAGGCCTAGCGTCACGAAGAAATAATTTTTTTCTCCTTCCCCGTTAATTTTGCGGTACGATTGAGATGGCTTTGGTGCCACCATTCACACCGTCCATCCAGGAAGCTCAGCTACTTTTTGGGCTGCGGTGGCCACGACCTGTTCGCAACCGCGCGCGCCGTAGCCGCCCCGGCAGCGGTATACGACCTGCCTTGGGACATCCTGGTGGAGAGACTCCGGGCGCACTATGCCCCCGTGCCATCGAAAATGGCACACCGCTTTGCCTTCCGTCAATGCCTTCAGAAACTGACTCAGTCCGTGGCCGACTTTTTGCAGTCCCTCAGGGCTACGGCCATCCCCTGTGACTTTCCGGCCGCCTTCTTGAGCGAGTCCCTCCTCGAACAATTTATCTGGGGCCTCAAGGACGTCCGCCTAAGACGATGCCTCCTGGCTAAGTCGGAGCTAATGCTTGAGCAGGCGGTGGACGAGGCCCGGGCCTACGAGATGTCAGAGACCTCCTTTGCTGACTATGCCCGCGGCCAAGGGCCGTTGCCTTTGCTCCGTGCCTGCCTGGTAGAAGAGCTCACACCTCTGGACGACCTGGCTCTTGAAGACCAGGTTGCCTATGTGCGGTCGGCCGGCCGCAGACCTGCCACCCAAGCCCCGGCAACCACGGGAAGAACACCGTGCTTGGGCTGTGGGGGCAATCACCCCCGGGCCGACTGCCCCTTCCAAGCCACCACCTGCCGCCGCTGTGGCCGAAAAGGCCACCTGGCAGCGGTCTGCCGAGCCGCGGAGCCTGCAACGGTGCCAGCTGCCCTGGAGGCCCAGCGATGGATCATGGACGACCGGCAAGCACAGCCGCCCCGCCAGCAGAACCAAAGATGCCAGGCTCGCCGCCAGCAACAGCAACCTTCCGGCTGCTTCGCGCTGACCGATGCTCCCACCCCGCCGGACACTGTCTACTCCGAGCGTACGTGGCTCAGGACGATCGTGAAATTGGAGGGGGTGGGAGTCCTAATGGAGGATATAAATTACAATTATATCGAGCGCCCAGCTGGCCAAATTACACCCCGACCTGGCCGTGAGCAGCCTGTCCCCGCCGCTGACAGTCTTAAGAGACTACCAGGGGGCTCCCATTCCCACGTTAGGGCAGACGTCCCTGAGGGTGGAGTACGGGCCGTTCAGCGGGAACTTGCCCATTCTGGTCGTCTCAGACCCCCTCGCGGCCATTATCGGCCTAGACTGGTTCCCTTCCCTGGGCCTCTCTGTGCACGGGGTGCACTCTATCCCCGCCTCCTCTCCTGTCAGCGGGGTTCTGGGGGAATTCGCCGACGTCTTCGATGGCCGGCTGGGCACCTACAGGGGCACCCCTGTCTCGCTCAACCTAGACCCCCAGGTTGCACCCATTAGGCTCAAGGCCCGCAGGCTGCCGTTCGCGCTGAAGCCCAAGGTTGACGCGGAACTTGACCGCTTGGTGGCGCAGGGCGTGCTCGAACCTGTTGACCAGGCGAAATGGGAGACCCCAATAGTGGTGCCCATCAAGCCCAACGGGTCCGTCCGTATCTGCGCCGACTACAAGTCGACCATCAACCGTGGGCTCCAGGCGAACCCATATCCAGTGCCGGTAGTACAAGACCTGCTCCATTCCCTGGGGCAAGGTTGCGTATTTGCAAAACCGGATATGGCTCAGGCCTATCAACAGCTCCCGGTGGATGACACTGCTGCAGAGGCGCAGACCATCGTCACCCACCGAGGGGCTTTTCGGTGTCGCCGACTACAATTCAGTGTGTCCGTCGCCCCGGGGATCTTCCAGAGCCTCATGGAGCATTTGCTCCATGGGCTCCCAGGCATGGTCCCGTACTTTGACGATGTTCTGATAGCTGCTTCCAGCGTCTCAGAACTCGCCAAAGTCCTCCAGAAGGTCCTCAGCATTTTCAGGGGCGCGGGTTTGAAATTGAAGCGCAGCAAATGCGTTTTTGCTGCGCCGAAGGTGGAGTTCCTGGGCTTCATGATTGATGCCCGGGGCATCCGTCCGACCCCGGCGAAGGTCGAGGCCATCAAGAACGCCCCTACGCCTGCCTCTAAAGCGGAGCTGCAGGTATTCCTCGGCCTTTTGAATTTTTACGCACCTTTCATCCCCCACAAGGCGTCGCTAGCCGAGCCGCAACATCGATTGCTCGATTGATCCGTGGCCTGGCGCTGGGGCGACCACGAGGCGCATGCGTTCGCCGCTGTCAAAGCCACGCTTATGTCAGAGGCAGTCCTAGTGCAATATAATGACAGGCTGCCTATGACTCTAGCGTGCGACGCCTCCCCTTTCGGCCTGGGGGCCGTCCTGAGCCATTCCTTCCCAGATGGCTCAGAAGTCCCCGTTGCTTTTTATTCACGGACAATGTCTCTGACGAAGAGAAACTATAGCCAGATCGACAAGGAGGCTCTGGCTATAGTGTCCGGGATTAAAAAGTTCCACCAATACTTGTACGGTTGGACTTTTGCCGTCTTCACTGACCACAAGCCGCTCCTTGGGCTTCTGGCCAGTGACTGTCCGAACCCCCCCATCCTCTCTCCCAGGATGACCTGGTGGACGGAGTTCCTGGCGGCGTATAGTTATACGCTGTACTACTGTCCTGGCAAGCAGCTCGGGCACGCGGATGCCCTGAGCAGATGCCCCCTTCCCAAGGCGGACCCGGAGCCGGTGCCGGCCCTATCCGTCTTGTCCGTGGCAGACTCGGGTCTGCCCCTGATGTCATTTGACGTCGCGGCCCGGACGAAGGCTGACCCTGTCCTGTCCCACCTGGGTCCTGCGAGGGGGGCCTCAGGGCAGCGTGGCCGAAGAATTTTGGCCTTACAAGTCACGCCAGCTGGAGCTCTCGCTCCACTGCAGCTGCTTGTGCTGGGGGGAACGGGTCATCATCCCCCCCCACTCCGACACCAGGTGCTCTGGACGCTCCATGCGGACCACCCCGGCATAGCTCGGATGAAGGCGCTCGCCCGCAGCTATGTGTGGTGGCCTTGCATGGACGCGGGGGTAGCTGCCTGGGTCGGAGGCTGTGTCACCTGCCAGTCATCCCGCCCTGTCCCCCCAGTCGCGACCCCCAGGGAATGGGACCTGCCCCGGAGCCCCTGGTCCAGGCTCCACATAGACTTTGCGGGTCCCTTCCATGGCCAGACGTTCCTGGTGGTCGTGGACGCCTACTCGCGCTGGGTGGAGATTGTCCTGATGGCCTCCACCACGGCAGAGAGTACGGTCAGGGCCTTGCGTCGCCTTTTCGCGACGCACGTGTTGCCGGACATCGTGGTGTCCGACAAGGGGCCCCAGTTTCAGTCCAACACCTTCCAGGAGTACCTGGCCTCACAAGGGATCCGCCATGTGCCAGTGGCCCCTTATCATCCAGCCTCCAACGGCAGGGCGGAAAGCCGTCCGCTCAGCCAAGGAGGCTTTGGGACGGATGACCAAGGGGGACTGGCCTGCAAGGGTGGCTGCTTACCTCCTGGGTCAGCATTCCACCCCTTGCCCAGCCACCGGGAAGAGACCCGCTGAGCTCTTGATGGGCCGCCGCCTGCGGACAACCTTGGACAGGCTGCACCCATCCTATAATGAGGTGCAGCCTTGCAACCTGGGGGCGCCCCCTCCCCGCCTTTTCGAGCCCGGGGACCCAGTATATGCCCGTAATTTTGCAGGGGATCCGAAGTGGGTCCCAGCCACCATTTCTGACCTAACGGGCCCCTGCTCTTACAGGGTCAACCTCCCTGATGGATCCGAGTGGCGGCGCCACTTGGATCAACTAAGGCGCCGCCTCCCGCCGCCAACGACCCCGACACCGGGACCGGCTTTCCAAGTTGCCCCCGTCGGGCCTGTTTCACCTCAATCCGAACTTCCGCAGCAATCGCATGAGGCCTTCGCCTATTCAGGCCTCCCTGATTCACACGCCGCCTTCCGGCAGACATTGGCACACCTTGCTCAAGCTGACAAGGACGCGCGGGCTTTTGCGCCTAAAAGCCCGCCCTACCCGGCCACCACCAACCACTAGACTATGGCCCGGCCGCCATGCCCCCTCACCCCGACTCACCGGTCCAGCCGACGCCGCCTCCTCGGGTAGGCCCCTCTGACGCCGACGCCTGGAGCTCCACTCCCCGAAGGGAGGAGCTTCCACAGGAGCAACTTACCAAGACGAGCTCTCCGCAGCAAATGAGGAGGTCTGGGCGGATCCGGCGCCGCCCCGCCTACTTGGCAGACTACACATGCGCAACTTACCACGACGGACAGCCAAGTCGCACATGCGCAGACCGAGGGGGGAAAGGGGTGTTGTGTCCTCGACCTGCGACTGGTCCCGACTTACGACCAGCCGCAGGTCTTCCAGTCTGCCGGATAGGACCATGGCAACAGGCTGTAGCCAGCCTGTAACCGCCAGTCGCGCCTGATTGGCCAAGACGCGACTGGCGGGAAAGCCGGTCCTGCCGCGGTCTGATTGGCTCCCCGTTTGACAGCTCACGTATAAGTAGCTGTCAAACGCGGGAGCCCCTGTCTACCGCGCCTATTATTTTCTGTAAATAGTTCTTAACGTCTACGCTCACTCTGCTGTTTTCTTCGCTAGCCTGTGTCTGGACTCCCTCTGTTCCCAAAATCTAACACCTTCCAACATGCTACCTCCCTGTTGATTTAGTATTTTGTCCTTCCCTCCATAAAAATGTGGGCATAATTTTTAAAAGCTGGACTTTGCCCAAGACTTCTGAGACCTGTTTTCATGTTTGAATGATGCCACTTTGGCTACATCAGGAGAGGCATTTGGAGAATCAACTTGAAATTAGTATATAGAATAAGCATGTGTTGCTTACAAGGAGTTATGGCTTTTCTTTTTGTAAGACTGTCCCATTCATTAATATTTTCTGGCTAACATAATGAATACCATCTGTCCTACAGTTACATGACAGAAACCAGATACTAGGAACTGAAATGTAACTCATAAAATTGTTTCAGTTGTGTCTCAAGAGTGAAGAAAATTGTATAGAAAAAAAAAGAATAGTTCAAGATATATACATTGCTCTTTCTCAGAAAAAAATATCTGATCACTGATTCTAAAGCCATCTACTTAATTGTAAAAACAATTATTCACCTTAGGAATATATAGTTTAGAATATATATGCTTAACTATTGTACAAGTCTATAGACATATTTGCACAATACATTTCTGGCAGCATACTATGCTACATTCCAATAGTATATTCCAATGGAGTGGGACAGAATAAAGTTTTTGTTTTTGTTTGAGCAAATGTCTCTTTTAAACCAGTCCAAATTAAACCCTCAATTTAAGGATTAAGAAGCATAACTTTCATTTTAAATTTATCTAGTTTTTCTTTTCCCAATCATAGATTTGCTTCATAGACTTGGTCATTCTGAAAATTCAGCAAGAAAGGTTAGTCCAAAATTTAAATACGAGATTATGTGTAGTTTTCTTAATGCAGCTATATTTACCCATATTAGGAACAAATATATATATTAGGAACATACATGATTTCTGTTGATTTCCCGGTAATATTTGTACATTTATATATACTTCCATGATATCTTATGGTCATTTTGTATTTTGTTTTTCAGTGATCAAATAATTGAATTCTAAAATATGGAGGTTTTGGTTTGTGCATGCCATTCAATTTAAAACGAGTGGATTTGTATAAAATTAAGAGATCAACAATTGCTAAATATTATTTAATGGATTCATTTTTTAATGTTTATTTAGGAAACCAGATTATGGCACAAACAATAAAAGAATTAAAGCTGCAATTCTAAATGCTGTATCCTCGGAGCTCAGACCGGCTCCTTTTGGCGTGGGGGTGGTGCTTAGCCATGCCTATCCAAACGGCATGGAGGCACCAATTGCTTTCTATTCTCGAACGCTATCAAGGGCTGAAAGGAACTATAGTCAGCTGGACAAAGAGGCGCTTGCTGCTGTCGCGGGAGTCAAGAGATTTCACCATTATTTGTATGGCCGGCCATTCCAATTAGTGACGGATCACAAGCCGCTGCTTGGCATCATAGCGGATGACCGGCCAATTCCCCAAATTCTCTCTCTCAGAATGTCTTGTTGGGTCGAATTCTTAACAGCCTACTCGTACTCCCTGGTCTATCGACCTGGGAAGCATATTGGGCATGCTGATGCTTTAAGTTGCTGCCCGCTGCCAATCTTAGTACAAGACCCAACCCCTTCTACGCCTGTCTTCTTGGTAGACGATTTAAACTTGCCAATTTCTGCCACGGATGTGGCACATCACTCAGGTAAGGACCCCGTACTTGCTCAGGTGCTGGACTTTGTAAGAAGAAGGTGGCCGACGCAGCCGCCGACACCTGAGTTCACCCCGTATTTTTGAAGGTGGACTGAACTTTCTGTTTTGCAAGGATGTTTGTTATGGGGTTGCAGATTAGTACTTCCACCAGACCTCCATCATTCCGTACTTGCCCGACTCCATGACGGCCATCCAGGCATTGGTCGTAAATGACGGCGCCATGTGAATCAATTGCGCCGCCGATCGCTAGAGGAGGCCTCGGGACCACATTCAAGTCCAGCGTCCTCTGAACAAATTACAGCCAACAGCCGTCACAATCCACCTTGTCCAGACAACATGTTGGCAGGAGTTTCCGAAGTGATCTTGGCGCCTGACTCACCTGAACCTGTTGAACCATTGAAAGTTCCCGTTGATGTTCAAATTCCTGTTCGTGGGCCGGGCGAGGAACATACTCCACCTCCTACGATGGATACGCCCCAACTCAGGCGGTATCAGCGCACGTGTCGTAGACCTGTCTATTTGCAGGACTACGCATGCGCTGTCCAGGGGGAAGGAGTGCTGTATCCTCGAAGCTCAGACCGGCTAGCATTGATAACTGTTGGAAGCGCTCTGATTGGCTGCAACGCGCCTGCCGGCTGGCGGGACAAGAGCGGCCTTCCGATTGGTTCTCCGTCTGGCAAGCAACTTTATAAATAGCTGTCAGACAGAGATTGTTTCTAAATCACATTCTGTGCTAATAAACTAGTGTTGGAACAAATCGGTCTCCAGACTATTCCCTCAAGGCAAACATAAAACTAAACATATTACAGATTAAGCCCTATGCCATGGTTGGGCATGCTACTTTATTAAAATATTTTACTCCTTTTCTATTTAAAAAGTATTCAAATAATTCCTTAGTTTTCACCATGTTTTGGATGTTAACTAGAAAGGAAAATGAAAAAGTGTTATCTGCTTCATCAGTTTTTAAAAAAAATAAAATTTAAATGTACCCATAGTAGATTAAAATATGAATAGTGACTAGTATAAGTGGTTTAAAAAATAATTTTGCTGATGTAAGTAAATCTAAGATGTCAGGATGGCTTGTTCCCACTAAATGGACTATATCCAGGGAGAAGAACTGTGTCCATCAATGTGCATACAGTACCTGAAGACATCCTGTCACTCTGCCAGTTCAACAGCGGTGGTATCCAAGGTTTGCCCAAAATTGAGGATCAAAATATAGAGAATGGATGAACAGCAGCATTCCCACCGCACCCCACAAGGCAGAATTAGTCATGGACAGTTTAGAGATGATAGTGATGACATACAATCGATATTGCAAAGTTATTGTAACATTTATGTTGTTCTATGTTATCAGAGCACATGACATTGATAACAAAACACTGTCTTCCTATTCCCCAAACCACATGGAAGCCCAAGCTGTCAAAAGTAGTGATCAGTATCCTGATACTCTCATGTTCTGCTTGCACATTAGGTCACTTTAAAAAAAACGAGAATGTCTTTTGTGAATGCAATTTTCAACATATTTCAAAAAAATGGCTTAGGTACAAGGCTTTCCTGTTCCATCATTGCCTCAATACTCATACTGCTGACTCCAGAATTTGAAATATTTTACTATGTGGGTTATGTTTTATACTTAAATCTACCTTTGCACAGTTAGGGATCTACACCTCATATGCCAGGGATGTCCAAACTTGGGAACTTTAAGACTTGTGGACTTCAACTCCCAGAATTCCCCAGCCAGCTATGCTGGCTGGGGAATTCTGGGAGTTGAAGTCCACAAGTCTTAAAGTTCTCAAGTTTGGACATCCCTGGCATATGCTATTATGTATATTAACAGTGTAAAATAAATATTCCTGTTACGCATTTTTGAGGGCATTATAAAGAAATAATATATATTTTTTAAAAATAAAGAGAAAATAGGACAACAAGGGAAAAAGAGGGGAGAGAGCAAATAGCAGAATGTACTGAACTCACCATTGTGAGTTCATGTGCCTTGGTTAAATCCAGGATGGATTAGTATAATGTACTCTTATGTGCATTCCAAAACTTCAACTGATAAAAAAATTGCAGCTGTAGGAATACTAGTAGAGCTGAGTCTTCAGAATATATCACCAACTCTGAGCCATTTAGAATTGAATACTGCTTGAGTTTTGAACCCAACGTAAGTCCAGATTTTATCTGTCAAATACTTAAATCAGGAACATTAATTTATTCCCAACTTACCCATCCTGTTCAAGACCATTTCTTTTGCTATCTTCTCCCACGCCAAAATGTAGTTCTGTCTATTTCAAGAGAGTGCAGACCACCAGATGGACAAACTGATAAGCACCCCTGAATCTCTTTATGAGTTTTTCTTTTTCTAAAACATTGAGTTGAAAAGAATTAAAATGCCTCCATGAGAGTTGTGGCTTATTAGTTGGCATCTCTTCCTTGATGAGCTTAGAACCAAGAAATACAAGAGGCATTGGCATAATGTGTAAAATCAATCAATCAATCAATCAATCAATCAATCAATCAAAATTAAGCCCTGCCCCCTGAGTGTTTGCATGAGGACCCCTCACAAATAGGTTTGGTCTCTGATTATAACCATCACCTTGAATTTTTTTGGCTCTCCCCACTACATCTGCAGGCTCCTGTTCAGTCTTTATTCACTGATCTTATTCTGGTCTGCAAAAAATCTGGATGGTCACTGTATGGTGCAAAAAAGAAATCTAAAACTTTTGAAAATATATCAGATTCCAATTTTACTAGAAGCAGATCACTTTCAACAATATGATTTAATTGTTTCTTGGCTCTGAACACAGTCATGGAAAAGTTAAAGTTACAAATATATTTATTTTGCCCATCTCTGCACTTGCTGGAATTAATTGTTATCAATCCCACCCCCACTTCTTTATTTTGCCTCAGGTATTCATATTTAAGTAATATATCTCTTTAGACAAGTCCAAATAGCTTTATACTTCATATATTTGTTCATGTATTTTAATGTACTCATGAAAATCTACAAACACACACACACACTGACGATAATATTGGCTAGATTATGCTTTTTTAAGTGCGTTGTATTCAAGTTTTTAAATACATGAATTTCCTACCTGAAAGTAATTTGAGGGTTAATTTGATGTTTTATGGGGACTCTGTAGGTGGTGAACACTCAGCTTTCATGGACATTAATTGGGCACCAATGTTAATCATCACCTCAAAAAAGTGATATACCTGCATAATTTTCGAAGTGGAAATAGATATTTAGATGTGACTCATCTATGTGTTTCATCTAAAAAGAGAACATAATGAGTGGCTGTCATTTAGACATCCATGCAGTTAATTTGTTTGAAAAAATGCATTATAAAATTGGTGGTTATTTATTATTGATAGAAGAAGGAGGAGCAACTAAAGGCTATAGCAGTTCAATTATGGAAACCTTGTTCACTGCTGAAAGGCAGTATACTGGAAAGAGGATATAACTTAGACTTCTCCATTTTAGTGCCTCCCAAATGGTTTGAGTTGTCAGTCTTATATGATTATAAACCAATAGGCATGTTGCTCTACTAGATACAACACACCTGGAGGTAAGTAGGTTGCTGAAGATTTAATCTTTATCTTTTTAAATTATCTGGAGTGGAACATTGGCCAGAATTAAATGGAGGCAAAACCAGTTCTTTTCCTAAAATGCATTGCATTTCCATTGTTTTTTCAACTGTATCCAAAATAGTAGCACCTAAAAATTCTGTTTTTTAAAAAAGTACTGTAAGTTAAATGATTTATCAAACATCAAATCTTTCTTTTTCTTTCTTTTTTCTTTCTTTCTTTCTTTCTTTCCTTCCTTCCTTCTTTTTCTTTCTTTCTTTCTAACTAACTTATAGAAACACTTCACTTGCTACCTGATCCTTTAAACTAAAAATGCCAGGAACAGAAATGAACTGGATTCTGCTCAGTGCAAAATATGCTTGAAAGTATGACTCACAGTTCTCCTTCTGTATTAATTTCATGGAAGTCAGACTAGGAGTTTTATGGATCTGATCCTGGCTTTAAAGGAAGGCTTACTCAGCTAGCCCACTTGATGGACCTTGTTAGATTTCAGAGGGAGCTTGGGGTTTTTGCCATGAATTGTCAGACACTTCTGACTGGACAAGTCTCAATAAGTTGCACGACCAATAGCTTTATAATGCTATCTGGACTGTGTTTGATTCTGTTATGCCTAAGAAAATGGAACAGGCCCTTTTGTCTTTTAGTCCAGTCACATGCTTGTTACATCCTGGCCCCTCTAGGGTTATTAAAGTAGCCAGACTCATGGTTCCCACTCCTGCAAACAAGATGATAGCATTTATAGCAAGTCACATCATCAAACAATTCACACGATTTGCATAATTACATCATGATAGTTTGTACATCATTGTGGCTTGTAAAGGAAATATGTGATAGTATTTTGAAGGCTCTACTATAATTTAATTTCTTTCGGCTTGGCTTAGTATTGAGGAAAGATGCAGCACTGTGCTTTATACTTGTGGTCTCTCGACAGGGAAAACCATGGCTTAATGCAGTGTGTGAAACTCCAGAGCTTTTGAATGTTTCAGACACTCTGAAGGAGTTACTACATATAATCTTGGCAATAACTTTATAAGGCAAATCAGTATTATTATTTTTGTATTGAATATTGAGCCTCAGTGCTGGAACTGTAGCTTAATGATAACATAAAGCAACTGACTGAGAAGATTGCAGTAACTTGTTTTATTGAGATAGTCATAAATATTTTACTAAATAGATCCTGCCTAAATCTATTTCTTTTACCACTTTGTTTCCATTTTACTTTACTGAGCAGAGTCAAAATAAAAAAGATACAAAGAATGAGAGGTGGCCTTGTAATTCTGAGTAGTCTCTTTCATAACAAATATGAAATGAAAAATTGGAACAACAATTACAGGTGCAGGCCTTGTTTGAATGTTTTATATCTTCATTTTCTCTGAATGGTTATTTTTCTATTCTTTTAAAGACTCTATTCAGACTTCCTTGTGTCCCTTTTTTTTGCCTTTCCTCAGAACTCTGTGTTCCTTGACTACAAGTTGTCACAGACAAATGTTCTCCTTGCACAAATAAGGGACAGAACTAGTTTCCTTCTGTGCATACTCTAATTCCTCCGGAAAATGGTAATCTCATGGGGCAACAGGGCACAGCAAAGGTCGCAGGATGAATTTTGCTCTCACAAAACCATACACAAAATTAAATGGAACATTATATTATGTCTTGGTTCATTAGCAGCTACTTAAATCTGCCCTATTTGGAAACATACCAGCAGCAAGAGGCAATGTTCAGGTTTTTTTTAAAAATGAACATCAGAGTTTAGGTCTACAATCTGCATCTTGACATTAAACATGCTAAATAAGGGGGGGAAATCAAGCTGAAGAAAGTACTACAGGATATATCCCTTTCCACAATGAATCCTATTGATTTAAAGTTCTTGTTCATCCTTTCTTCTAGCTTTAATTCTTCCTCACATAATTAATCCATTAATCCATTATTTCACAAAATTATTTACAAAAACATACTTTTTGGCAAGCTAGAAAAATGAGGGATAGACAGCACCACCACGAGATAGGTCTATAACTGGTTGAAAATTGGACTCAACATGTAGTCCTCAATGGAACTACATCTACCTGGAGGGAAGTAAGCAACAGGGTACCCCAAGATTCTATTTTTGGCCTAATACTCTTCTATAACTTCATAAACAATCTAGATGAGGAAATAGAAGGAGAACTAATCAAACTCATCACTAAGCTGGCAGGAATAGCCTATACACTAGAATGCAATCTCAAGATTCAAAAAAATCTTGACAGACTTGAAAACTGGGCGTTTTCTAACAAAATACTCAATGTAGACAAAAGTGACGTATTACACTTAGGCAAGAAAAAAGAATCGTATAGGTATAGCCTAGGTGAAACCTGATTTAATGCCAATAATTGTAAAAAGGATCTTGGAGTCCTAGTGCATAATCATTTAAGACAACAGTGTACAATAGCAGCCAAAAAAGCCAATACAATATTAGGCTGCATTGATAGAAGGATAGAATCAAGATCACATGTAATTCCAGTAACTTTACAAAGCCTTAATGAGACCACACTTGGAATACAGCATCCAGTCTGGTCACCACAGTATAAATAAGATGTTAAGACTCTGGAAAGAATTCAGGGAAGACAACAAGAATGATTAGGGGACTGGAGGCTAAAACCTATGAAGAATGGTTATAAGAATTATGTATATCTGGTGTAATGAAAAGAAGGACTAGGGGAGACATAATAGCAGTGTTCCATTATTTCAGGTGGTCCTACAAAGACAAGGGGGTCAAACTATTTTCCAAAACACCAAAAAGCAAGACAAGAAACAATGGAAAGAACGAGAGAAGAATTAAGCAGGAATTTCCTAAATTTCAACCAATGGAACAACTTGCCTTCAAACATTATGTGTGCTCTAACAATGGAGGCTTTCAAAAAGAGAATGGAGAATCATTTATCTGAAATGGCATAGGATCTCCTGCTCGAGCAGGGGATTGGACTAGAAGACCTCCAAGGTCCCTTCCAAATGTATTATTCTATGTTCTGTTTTCAAATGGATGCTGGAACGTTAACAGCAGAACACAAAAGACCATAATATGAAAAGAATAAAACATTAAATTAAATATTTTTTTTAAATAGCTAGGAGGGACTCCTACCATCAGCTAGTGCCAGGGATGTGTTAAATAAAATAGTTGTGAGAAGCTTGTGAAATGAAAGAAAGATTGTTACCATACATAACTTTAGGAGAGGCATAATTCCCTTTAGGGTTATTACCAAAAGGGTTAGTCAATGACTCCACTCCCTACAGATAATCCTTGATTTATGAACACAATTGAGCTCAAAATTTATGTTGTTAAATGAGACATTTGTTAAGCGAGTTTTGTTCCATTTTATGACTTTTCTTGCCACAGCTGTTAAGTGAATCGCTGCAGTTGATGAGTTAATAACCTGGTTGTTAAGTGAATTTGGCTTCCTCATTAACTTTGCTCGTCAAAAGGTTGCAAAAGGGGATCTCATGACCTTGGGACACAGCAATGGTCTTAAGTATGAACTAGTTGCCAAGCTTCTAAATTTGGATCGCATGATCATCGGGATGCTACAAAAGTTATACCTGTGAAAAATAGTCATAAGTCACTTTTTTTAGTGATGTTGTATCTTTGAATAGTCCCTAAATGAACTGTTGTGAGTCAAGGGCTATTTGTACTTAAGAGAAGGACTTCCCAGTAGATTCTCTCTAGATGTTTGGATTGTTCAATTCTGCATGCAAATGCCAATAAAGGCCTTTCTAGTGTCCCTGCATTTCTCAGGGGAGGAAGTTATTTTCCAGCTTGTGATCCTGTCCTCCTTCCTCTAGATCAGATGTTGGTGATTATGAAATCAGAATCTTGCACTGTCCCTGCCCCACTGCTTTTTTTGCACCCACAATTCTCTAAAGCTGTTAAGAAAATTTCCATTCAATTCCTTTCGGTAATATTAAAGATACAAATGATGACAAATGATTTTTTTTTCTTACTGTAAGAATTTGTAAATTTCTGGAGAAAGCACAACAGAACATTGACTTTTGCCAAGATCTAGTTTCAAGTGCCGGAGGCAGGATATGGGATTCTTTTATAATTTGGATTCTATTAGGAATACTATTAAACATATTATCATAGTTGTATATTATTTGCTGATTCAAATTGTAAAAGATATAAAAGGTTTTGGTATCATAAGACATAATTTATTTATTTATTTATATTTATATCCCGCCCTTCTCCACAGAGGACCCAGGGCGGCGCACAGGAATTTAAAAAACATATAAACAATAAATACATAATTTAAAAACATATTAAATTAATCTAATCCTATGCTAAAACCAATTTTAAAATTCCCAATTTAAAACTCTCTAAAATAGTCCCCATGGGAGGTTAGGCTAGGCCGGCTTGCTGGAAAAGATGTGTCTTTAGATACTGGCGGAAGAGGCGGAGGTCGGTGATGGTGCGCAATTCAGGGGGTAGGTCGTTCCAAAGGGCAGGGCCCGCCACAGAGAAGGCTCTTCCCTTGGGTGTCGCCAGACGGCATTGCCCGGCCGACGGCACCCTGAGAAGACCCTCTCTGTGGGAGCGGATCGGCCGAAGGGATGTATGGGGCAGAAGGCGGTCTCGCATATAACTAGGCCCCGAGCCATGGAGCGCTTTAAAGATGGTCGTCAAAACCTTGAAGCGCACCCGAAAGACCACAGGAAGCCAGTGCAGCTCGCGCAGGATCGGTGTTATGTGGGAGCATCTAGTAGCTCCCGTAATCACCCACGCGGCTGCATTATGGACTAACTGTAGCTTTCGAGTGCACCTCAAGGGAAGCCCCATGTAGAGAGCATTACAGTAGTCGAGCCGGGACGTCACGAGAGCTTGAGTGACTGTGCGAAGGGCAGCCCGGTCCAGTAAGGGGCACAATTTGCGCATCAGGCGTACCTGATGAAACGCCCCCCTGGCCATGGCCGCCACATGGTCCTCCATGGACAGCCGGGAATCCAGGAGGACACCCAAATTGTGCGCCCTCTCCACATAAGACATAATGAGTGTTAAAATCACTGTTACAGAAGAGCAAGAGCTGTGTTCCCAGATTTCACTTTTGCAGAAGATTAAAAGCACATTTGAAATGTCAAAATTCTTTCCCAGATCACATTCTACAATAATTTATTGAAATCTAAAGTGGAACAGATGCTTTCTGAACCTCGTTACCGATTCTTGAGTTGCAAACATAACCTTTGATACAATTCTGTGTTTCTTCATTTTGGCATTGTTGTGAGCCCAGATTTTATGTGTGCTGTCATCTGAACTAAGCTTTACCATGTGTGTAAAATGTTTTCCTACCCCATAATTTCTCTCCCTCAAAATAAAAAAAGAGAGAACAAAGAAGAACTCTGAGCTTGACACTTTTATTTTGCTAAGGTTCTTTTTTTTGAGCTACTTCAGAAATGAATTCACTAGACTTTCTTAGTAACAAGACTAGAATTTCTAGACTAGGACAGATTCAACGTGTACTAAGTGTGGGCTATGCATTTGACAGTAGGGGAAAAAACCAGATAAATGTGAATAATGAAGTAGAAAAAATACTGTATTATGATATGGAATATTTTAGTTTTATTATTTATACCCGTGATGGTGAACCTATGGCATGTGTGCCGGAAGTGGCACACAGAGCCATCTCTCTGGGCACACGAGCTGTTGTACGTTGCTCTTCTGGGTTCCGATGTGCACATGTGCACCAGCCACCTAGTCTTCCAGTTTCTGGAGGGCATGTGTGTGCGAAGACCAGGTGGCTGGTATGCATGCATGTGCTGGAAATCATAGAATCATCTTCCTGGGCATGCATGTGCACTGGCCAGCTGGTCTTCACACATGCATCAGAAAGCAGAAGACAAGGTGGAATGTGCACATTAGAAACCAGAAAAGCAGCCACCCGGCGCATGCATGCATACTGGATGGCTATTCTTCCGGTTTCTGGCATGCACGTGCGCACATACACTCCTGTTTTGTCACTTGGTGCAGAAAAGGTTTGTCAATACTGGTTTATACTTTAAAAAATATAGTACAAAAAGCCATGTTCAGAATAAGACATGTGACAAACAATACCACTTTCCCCATGCTTATCTGTAAGACTGCAGTTATAAAACCAGAATAAACAGAGAAGATTGGACGCTTTGGAACCAAAATGAACTAAAGATCAGAATGAAAGAAGAACAGTTTCGTTTGATTTATAATACAAAATGCACTTTCTATTTTTCTTTTAATTCTTTTATTTTTTAGTTGGTATTAATTTTATTTTTAATAGCAATTTTTAATATACAAAATTGATATTTATTTATTTATTTTATTTATTATTTTATTAATTTAATTTGTATACTGCTCTCTCTCCCGTTGGGACTCAGGGTGGTGCACAGGTATAATAAAAGATAAAAAGATAAAATACATATAATACAATCGATAAATAAATTTAAAACTAAATTAAACAAATTTAACCCGTGCTAAAATATTAAGAAACCCTATTAAAACGATGGTCATCTTTACTCTTCTGTGATATTTGATGACAAGGTACTAGCAACATCAATGATTCACAATTGTTTTATTCTGCTATAATATCTTTGTCATAAATCTCTGTCTTCCATTTAAAAACATGAGATATTGCTTGTTCCACCACCATGTTGAGTCAACTTGTTAGGAATTTTGAACTAATTGACTGTAATACCATTCCAATCATGACAACCAATGTTACCATTAGCTTTATGCTATGGTAGCCTATTCATTTGTTTATTTATAAACAATGGTTACAATTATTTTAGTTATTTGTCTGTTTGTTAAATTTAGGTATCACCTCAGTCTTAGTATGACTTTGGACAATGTACAATTAAAAGCATGAAAGACTAAAACAATATAAACATGTGATATATGGACAAAAGGAGCCAGATAAAAACAAGTATTAAAAGTAAAAAAGGTAGCAGGAGGTCTGCCATGCAACCAACCATCTTCAGAATTACGCAGGCTGCTTAATGATTCCCATGCAGTTTGCCAGAGTCAGATCAAACTCCTCTAAAAAGACTTTTAGAAGGAAGATATTCTAGAGGGCAGAGGCAAATTATTACGTGCTGTTAATATCTTTATTTCAATAATCATTGTTAAGTTATTGCAAACTGAAGATCATCTGTTTCCCAAGAAGACTGTAAACACTTATTGTACAACTGTTAAATCCAAAGAAATATGAATTACTTCTGAGTAATTTCTTTACTGTTGTTCACCTACAGACAGAATCTTGCCAGATTGAAACAATTATCTGCACAACTGCTAGATGCACCGTATTTTTCAGAGTATAAGACGCACCTTTTTCTCTCAAAAAAGAGGGTGAAAATCTGGGTGCGTCTTATACACTGAACATAGCATTTTTGGCCCCTTCACCAAAATAGCCATACATTGCTTTTAGGTGGCTTCCTGAGTGCTCCTGGGGGCCGGGGATGGCAGAAATGAGTGAAAAACAGGCCATTTTTATGTTTGTATAAGTCTTTTAAAGGCTATGGATGCCTTTTCCCCCCCACAAAAATGGGGCGTTTTTTTTTCTCATTCCCCCCCCCCCCACAACCCCCGGGAGCACTCTATAGGCCTCCTAAAGGCTATG
Organism: Rhabdophis nuchalis; assembly: GCA_039707465.1. NCBI lineage: Eukaryota > Metazoa > Chordata > Lepidosauria > Squamata > Natricidae > Rhabdophis > Rhabdophis nuchalis. The sequence continues at coordinate 34,101,585 of CM077645.1, forward strand.
GATGCCCTTTTTTGACGAAAAATAGACTGTTTTGGAGAGGTCTGCAGAGTGCAAAACCTTTTTTTTAAAAAATTGCCTCTTTCAAAATCTTGGTGCGTCATATACACCAGATTTTTTTAAAATTAGATTTATATCCCGCACCTATCTCCGATGGGACCCAGGGCGGCGAGTGCATCTTATACTCCAAAAATACGGTACTTTATGAATTACTAGGATAATGTTCTTCTATATATTGCAGGCTCAATAGCTGCATATGCAGAGTTGAGGAATTTTTTATTTTTTTATTTTCATTCACCAAGAACTAAACAGCTACACGTTTTCACCTGAGCTAAGTATAGAAATTGATCTAGGTTTTTTTTGCTAGTTGTCTTTACTTGCTATAGATAGTGTACCAGCCTACTGACATATTTTTACTGGAATCAAGTTTTGGTCTCCCTGCATTTGGTTTATATCTGGTTAAATAGCAATAGCACTTTGACTTATATACTGCTTCACAGTGTGTTACAGCTGTCTCTAAGTGGTTTAGAGAGTCAGCATATTGCCCCCAACAATCTGGGTCTTCATTTTACTGACTTTGGAAGGATGGAAGGCTGATTCAACCTTGAGCTAGTGAGAATCAAACTGCCATGGTGGCACAGTGGTTAGAATGCAGCACTACAGGCTACTTCTATTGACTGCCAGCTGCCTGCAATTTGACAGTTTGAATCTCACTAGGCTCAAGGTTGATTCAATCTTCCATCCTTCCGAGGTTAGTAAAATGAAAAACCAGATTGTTAGGGGCAATATGCTGACTTGGTAAACCACTGTAAACCACTTAGAGAGGGCTATGAAGCACTGTGAAGTGGAATATAAGTCTAAGTGCTATTGCTATTGCCGAATTACTGGCAGCCAGAAATGAAAAGTGAATTTAATTTTTCTCTAACAATAGTATCACATTTATCCAAATGTAATAATATGAAAAATTCGAGCTTTTTACCATTTGCTTGTGCACTATTTTATTATTCCTCCCCCCACCTCTGACAGATATATAACTTATGTATGGGGCTATGCAGCAAACAGTTAATGTTAACAACAGGTGCTAAAATCACAGCCAGTGCTGTGATAACACTTTGATTAGGTTATTGCAATTCATGGAGCTGTCCATGAAATGGAGGAAACACATTAACTGCTTTAGACGTAAGCTGTTAAATTGTTGTTTGATACATAAAAGAAGAAATTCTCTTTATATGCATATATCATAGGTCTCTCAAAGATGATACTTGCATCTACAAAAAAAAGCAACTCCTAGAAAATGAGTTAGTTGATGCAGAAAACATTGGCAGTACCACTGAGTTAATATAATTTATAGCAATGTGGAAACCTTGATGATTCTTCTGAGAAAAAACAAATTTAAAGAGCTTATCAAAATCAACATTAAAATTCAGCCTTCCAAAATTTATAGCATAAATAGAATCACAGCAATTCACACGCAGGACAGTCCGAGTTCAGAGTTTATTCACTCTAGATGATTCTCTTGGTGTTTCATTTTGCTGTCTTGCTGTTTAATAACTAGATGAATGTTTGCTTTTTGTCAACTTTGTTTGACTTGTTATATACAGTATTTAAACACAAGTTCTAAAGCATTTGTACTGGACTGACAGGAACATTTGTGCTTTGTTTTGGCTCCATGATTTAATGAAAAGAAGTAATAAAACTTATCTCTGCACATGGTCACTGCCAATATTTTAATTGGCTAGTTTTTTTAAATTTCTTTCAACAGATTGTTAGACCCTTAGAAGGATAGTCTTGCATAATGTGATACATTCTCTTTCAATTCAATAGTCAGTAGCAGGAAACGGTTAGCTTACCATGATAAAGATTTCACTACTTCATATTAACAAAATGGAATAATCACCAAAATGTAATTCATTCTGGTATAAATGATCACTTAATTCATGGAGATTGCTACTGAGCATCTTAACATATAACTCTGTTTAAAATTAGGACCATAACCGCACATATAGCTATATAGCATATATTATATTAAAATTGTATACTACCCCATACAGCATTTACAGCATTCATTGGGCAGTTTGCAGTCAGCATATTGTCTCCAATAATCTGGGTCCTCATTATACCGACCTTGAAAGGATAGAAGAGTGAGTCAACTTTGAGCCCTGTCAGGATCAAACTCCAAGCTGTGGACAGAGTTTTCCTGCAATACTGCATTCTGACCACTACACCACCTGGTGGCACAGTGGTTTTTGGAGAAGCTATAATCACCCCCTTCCAGAGGTTGTGACCAATTCAGCAGGTTGTGACCAGTTCTGGAGAACCGGTAGCAGAAATTTTGAGTAGTTCAGAGAACCGGTAAATGCCACCTCTCTGACCCCTCCCCCATCTATTGTCTGACTCCCGAGTCCCAGCTGATCGGGAGGGCATGGGTATTTTGCAGTATCCTTTCCCAGGAGTGGAGTGGGAATGGCCACGCCCTCAGAACCGGTAGTAATCTTTTTAAAATCCCACCACTTCCCCCTACCCCATCTTGTTCAAATGAATAGTATTTATGCCTGGTCCTTGAAGTTATGGTCATTGCAGTGCTCCCCTGCCTGTTCAAAATCCAAATGGGTTTTAAATTAATTGTTTTCTCTTTTTAGCACAGGTTAAACTGTTTAATTGTAGTTATAAATTTTGTAGATTTTTATTGTTTGTATTTTTGGATTTTAATAATAATAATAATAATAAGGATTTAATTTATAGACCGCTCCTCTCCCCGTAGGGACTCGGAGCGGTGCACAGGGAAAACTAAAACCACAATACAATAAATATACAAATACAATTAAAAACAAATTAAATCTGGGCCTGTGCTAAAATCCCCTTAACCTGCTAAAATACCCAATTAAAACAGCTAAACCCTGTAGAGAGAGGCTACCCAAGGCCTGTGTGCCGCCCTGCGTCCCTTTGTGGGAGATAGGGCGGGATAGAAATTTAATAAAAGTTAAAGTTAAAGTTAAAGACACTTAGCAGCCCATTCACATTAAGGACATAGGACGTCATGCTTCTCCTGCCTACAATACTTGCATTTGCTTCAAATCTCCTTCCTCCATCTATGCCCTATCAGATGCCAAGTCCACTACTCTGCCTCCTGCTTCCACTTGTCGCAGCCATCTTACCCATCATATGAATCCACATCACCAGATCCTTGCATAGTGTGACTATAAAACATGAACAAAACATGTGTGTATATGTGTGTATGGATGTGTGCACACAAGTATACATTATGTGTATATTATTGTGTATGTGTGTGTGTTTCATGCCACGTAGCACATGATTATCAGCAACGGTTGTAAATATTATTTTTAACCTCTTTCCAGCAAGGTATAATTTTTGTCTATCAATGTAAAAAACAGAAACATATATCTACCACGGTTTCATTGAACTTATGGAATGATCCTTGACTATATTAAAGAGTCATCTTCTCCCTAAAATTTCCAAGAATGAATAACAACTGATCAGGATGGCCAAATGTAAAAATACATTAGAAGCAATAAGATTCTGTTCAGCAAGCAAGTTATTCCATATTTTATTAAGTGATAAGTTTCTCTCTCTCTCTCTCTTTCTCCCTCTTTCCCCTTTCTCCTTCTCTCCCTCTCTTACACACACACACACACACTTTTATTTTTATTGTATTGTATGGACCTGAATAAACCTATGTAAGACTGCATGCACTAGTTTATAAAGTAGTATACAACTTGGAAGAACAAAGAATGCAGAGAATTTTCTATAAAATCAGGTAAATGGAATTAATTAACTCTGTTTTAAATTATTAATCCTTTTGAGGCACAGATGGGCTGAAATTTCAGAGGCATTATTTATATATACTATGCTTCTGTCAAATGCTTTGTTGCTTTATGTCTTCAAAGTCTGCCTAAGTCAAAGATCAGGGCTAACAGTCAAAATTCTGCACCTTTTAAAGTTCCCTTTTATATCCTCTGAAATTTCTGTAGCTTTCTCCTTGTTTTAATTCTTTTTCTTCTGAACCTTTAAAGTTCCAAATTCTTTTCCCAGTGTGTCCTTTGTGTTATTATTTTAAAGCTTCTATTTCACTACCTCCCTCTAAGGTGCGCTGCATGTTTTCTTTGTGTTATCCTTTTCTTCTTCTTCTTTTGTACATTCTGCCTTTTTTGATTTCTGCTGCTTGAAAACTGCTTTTCTACCCTCTAGACATTTATTGTCTTTTTTTTGTCTTGTTCTTTTGTGAATAGGAGCCTAATTAATTTGCTAGTGGTCTGAAGATTTGTTCTGATGTTTCCAAAATTTGTTGGAGCAAGGGAGGAAAAGCATAGTGACTGATTTCTTTTACACAAGTTGTTTTACTGATGAATTATATTTTTCAAGCCTTCCAGTTTCAGCAGAAGCACAAGGTAGTTTAACTCATAAGAGTTACATGTGAAATGAAAAATCCATAGAGCTCCCTTATTAGTCAAAGATATTGATAAAAAACTTGATACTATATATCGTAATATCATTTCATCATATTACAAATTATCTGTAATTTATGCTAATCACTTTAAATATTATTTTTGTGTCTGGCTTTATTATGATTATATGAGACACTTTATCAAAGTTTTTAAATATTACTTATTCTAAATGTCCCAGACTGAATCACTCAGTACTTAGATCAAACTGATAAGATAGAAAAAAAGAAAAGAAAAGAAAAGAAGGAACGAAGGAAGGAAGGAAGGTTGGAAGGAAGGAAGGAAGGAAGGAAGGAAGGTTGGAAGGAAGGAAGGAAGGAAGGAAGGAAGGAAGGAAGGAAGGAAGGAAGGAAGGAAAGAAAGAAGTGCAGTGAAATATTTAGTTTATGATTTCTGATGGAACTTTTTCATATTTTTCCTAAAGTTGTTTTGTTAGAAAGTATGGTATAGTGTTTGCTAGTTATTTCAATCCCATATCTTTTTTTGCACTTCTAGTGGAATTTTCAGATTATTTAAATGGTAATATGTGGTTTATGAGTTAATTTTCATATTAAAAATTAAAAGCTAGTAACAATTGTGGAACTCTCCAAGGATCTGATCTTATCCTTTGGGGCTTTTAGGACATATTTAGATACATAAATTTAGATGCATTAATTTCAATTTCATTTCTTTCTATCTTGTTTATGAGAAAAAGTTGAATATTGCTAAATTTTTACCAATAAAAGAAAGGTATTTAAAGCACCTGGTCCAGCCAGAGTAAGGTGACAAATCAGGACATGATAAATGAAAAAAATGAAATACCAGCACAGTCACCTAATATGCTTTATTTTCTTACAGGAGCAGGACGGAATTTCTCACAAAATTTATGCTGTAACTTATCAAATGAAATACTAGTAATGGATTAAAAATTTGAATATCCAGACAGACTTCACCTTTAATATTATACTGTATGAACAGTATGAGGCAATGATTTTGAAAATAAATGAAAAATGCATATCAAATTTGTTTAATTTGTTCCTATCAAATCAACTGGTATTAGGTCTAATCCAAATTCAGGCTGATAATTTTGCTTGCAGGAACATTTGCAAAGCATTTGTGTGTTATACAAATGATAAAGGGTGCTCAACTTACCTTGGCAAAAGCATGGTGGGAACTTTTAGTACATGTGAATTATCACCTAGTTCTTTAGCATAATTAACACTTCCAGCTGCAGAATAATTAAGATGTCCATCAATTCAGAAACAAGCAAAACAGTTTGGAAGGTGTGAAAACTAAACAAGTGAGCACATCAAACATCTGGGTCTTTCAGGCCTTATCACTTAAACAAATATAGCGCAGTCTATCTGCTGGCATCGGATTAAAAATATGGGGAGGGAAAGGGGGGTAGCAGAATTGATTCCAGCAGATGTTCGTTCTCTCCCTCTCTCTCTGGAGCATAATAAACTGTCCCTCAGAAATAAATGTTCCCAGCAATGGGAAAATGAGCACTCTCAAGCTCTGCAAATCTTCAGTGCATGCAGCGGAAAACTGATTTCAGTACTACAGCTGACTTGGAAATAAATCAGCTCCATGTGTCAAATAGACATGACAGTCTGAGGTTCCATGGCTGCAGAAGTTCTTTGGCTCCATTGCAAGAACATTGCAAGCACTGAATTTATTTATTTATTCAATTTATATCCCGCCCTTCTCCAACAGGACCCAGGGCAGCAAGCACTGAATAATTTGATCTATATTTTTTTATGAAAAACTTGATATTAATTTTAATCACATTCTACATGCTCATAGGCATTTTTTATTATCCATTGATATCAATAATACTCTAAGATAAATAACTTGAACTTCTTGTCTTTACTAACCTGGAGATTTTAGGATTAATTTTGTGAAGAATAATTTAAAAAATAATACTTAAAAGAATTCAAGATTTCAGTCTGTATCCCTTTCCACATTCCACATTCCATATTTTAGAGCAGGGGCGTCAAACTTGCATTGTCACGGTGGCATCATGTGACGTATCGTGACTTCCCCCCCTCACTAAAGCAGACATAGGCGTGGCCAGAGCATGACACATCCAGCCTGCAGGCTGCAAGTTTGACAGCCCTGTTTTAGAGTGAATAGTGGTAAATTACACTAACTGCATTTAATTAAAGGCAACTGACTCTGTACTATAACCAATTGGACTTTACCACTTTTTGCTGTTTAATAACCTTGACAATTAAAGACATACTGGTGCAACTAAATAAGCAGTTTGAGGATGAGTAGTCCTCAAAAGCTTTATTTAATTTAAAAAAAATGTAATAATAATTTGATAATTCCAAATCCATGACTGTAAATTAACTCTCCGAAATTCAGTGAGGCCTATATAATAATAATAATAATAATAATAATAATAATAATAATAATAATAATAATAATAATAATAATAATAATAATAATAATAATTTTATTTATAGACCGCCTCCTCTCCCCAAAGAGACTCAGAGCGGTGCATAGGGAAGTTAAAAAAGCAAATATAAAATACATAAATAGTTAAAATAAGAATTAAACAATTTGTCCCTGCGCTAAAACCCACTATACTAAAACTAAACTACACCCCCCTAAAAACCCAGTTAAAAACGGAAGACTAACCTAGGCCGGCCAAGCAGAAAAAGTATGTTTTCAATTTTTGACGGAAGGAGCGGAGGTCCGTAGTTGTTCTAATTTCAATGCTTACAAACACTTGAGAGCGAGTGCAAATGGGTGTGGAACCTTCTTGGGACTGCTGAAAGAACTGTGCTGTAGATGGTGTGGTATCCCTTTCCCTCTGTTGAGAGAAGGCTGTCCAGAACATAGACAACCATTGGTTTGAAAGAGAAATCAGAGGCCATCTATGTTAAAATTGAATAGCCTTTTCTCAACAGAGAGGGAGTGCTAATCAGTGGTGGGTTCCTGGCGGTACGCCCCAGTATGGGCATACCGGTGGCAGCTAGGAACAGCAGCCACTGTACTGGAACAGTGTTTTGTTGGGCCCACCCACCCACCTGCATTCCTTACCTGTTTTTAAGCCAACCAGGCCATTTGCACATGTGCATGCAGCGTACAGCGCCTGTGCAGCCTCCGCCGAGCACCTGGAGCATTGCATGGTGGTGGGTGAGCATTCATGTGCAGCACGCGTGCCCGAGGTGAACATCTTGCCCCGTTGCAGTTTACCAGTTGCGATGGGATCCGGAACCCATCACTGGTGCTAGTGAATAGAAAGAATATAAATATTTTCATTCTCCACCATTCAGTTAGAACTAAAGAAACTTCGCGAATGTTTTCAAGAAAATAAACACAAGTAAGTCCAGTTGCCTTTTGGAAAACCATTTTCAGGACAACCATGTCCTGGGTGATTGAAAATCTCCATAGATATTAGGTGTCTTCTTTATTTTCAATAAATGTGCTTAATTTGACTGAATGAGTCCAACTTTAGAACACTTGGTGATATTGTAGCAATAAACAGGTGATCATTTTTCAAAAAAGTATCCATAATGTTTTTGTATGATATGTCGGCTATTTTATCATTCTTTTTCATTGTTTTGCCAACCTCACGTACCATAAAACAATTCCCTTTTATTTGCTTTATGCATCAAGAGATATGTAAAGATTTCACGTAAGCTCTGTGTGGAAAATTTGCAAAAAGAGATTTACTTAGATGTATTCTGTTGAGATAAACTTCTGAAAGAAGCAGCCTCAGAGGAGTCTTGCTGTTCTTGTATTGCTTTCTTCCAGAACCTTATGAAATAATTTCTATTAGTTTTTACACCTTATTATAATTTTAGTTCAGTCTAAAAAGGTGCAATGTTACAAACATATTTAAATATCAGCTTTGGTATTTGCCAAACAACTTTAAACGAGGAATATGTTTAAGCAAACAGTGATATCTCTGAGGACAAGCTGGTCCATAACAACATCTGATTTGTTTAGTTAATAATTTAAGAAAGAGATATGACCTGAACTTGGAAGTTGCTGAGCCACTGTTTTGTGAAATTTGTAACATAAACAATGCATTGTTTTCTACATAATTTGATTCCATAATTTAATTTAATACTATACGTCAATATAAGCATACTATTTTTTATTTTACAAAAGAAGAAACTATTATCAGGGGTGTAATAGTGTGATGGAATTACCTATTTGAACCATTACTAACCAGAAAGAAAAAGGGAAAAAGGAAACATTTATAACTATTTCAGAATTTTACGAGCAAAAGAACTTAAAAAGAGACCAAAATGTTCTTTGATTTTTATTCTTTCTTCACTCACTTTCCCACATCTGCTTATTTGCCATTTTGACACATATTGTAAAGAAAATTCTCCATTCTCTTGATGCACACTTAACCCTGATCAGTTACAGTACTATGAATGAAGACAAATGTCTCAGGACAATTGTTACAGAAGAGAAGTTCCCTGAGGATGAGCACAAGTTTGAAAGCTTGCAAGACAAACCTCTGGTGCCGGTGACAGACCCCGATCGGATCTAGTTACAGTACTATTCAGCAAATCCAGTTCAAAACTAAATTTTACCAAGTCCACTATTATATTTGACAAGCATTAGCTTGGTGGCCATATAGGATAGAATTGAATTGGCTCATACCTGAGCAGTCTCTCTGCACCCATGGTTCCTGGTACTTCCCATGGTATACAGAGAAGTTGAGTGAGCTAAAGAGGGCTAAGAGATGCCTAGAGTACCATTGGCAAATGAGGAGGAATGAATATGATCAAACACAAACCAGGGTCTTTATTAGATCTGATCAAAGTCCCCCCAGATAACCCTGCAAGAATTTGACCTAGTTGCCTCTATTGCTCTGCCCTAAAGCTGGAGTCCATTGTAGTCCAAATTCAAACTTCCAGCATATTCCATGATGAAGAACATGGGGATGAAATCTTGCAAGATTAACTGGGGGTGGAGTTTGATCCCATTACATCTGAGAAAGTGGACAGCGCTCTTGTAGCTGCTGGTTCAGCTATCTCTATTCATGTCCTTCCTGATTTGTTGAGGATGCCTTGGAGTCATCATGTGGTTCTGAACAGTGATTAATAAATACTTGTGGAAGGTTTCTCTTGGCTCTTAAAGAGGTAGTATGGTCTCTCCTGAAGGGACGATCATTCAATCTGGCCAGTCTGGATAACCGTTATTCAGCAGGCAACTTCCTCTTTTGGGGAAAAGTTGTGGAGAAGTTGTTGCTATCGTACTGCAGAAGAGCCTGGATATAGTGGATCCTTTTCAGTCAATTTTCAGGCTGGCCTATAGTAGTTAGATGACATTGATTTCACTCTTAGAAGTCTTCTGGCAGAAAGAGGCTGGGGTAGTGTTACCATCCTATTCTTCTTGACCTCTCAACAGCCTTAAATACCATTTATATGTTATCCTTTGGGATAGACTCAGAAGTTGGAGTTGGGTGGTACTACCTTTGCTGGTTTTTCTTCTCCTTCCTCTGGAGTCAGTTCCAGTCAGTGTTGATAACGAGAAGAGATCTAGTTTATGACTCCTACTTTCTGGGATGCTCCAGAGCTCAGTTTCCTTTCTAATATCTATATGAGAATGTTGGATGAGGGTGTCTATCTCCATCTGAGGCTGCCTAAGCAATGCCATGTATCTCCTATTTCAGTGCTGGAGTTCTCAAGGGTCAGGATGGAGTGCAATGGACTGTGACTCAACTCAAGAAGACAGAATGGTTTAGAGTATTTGGGCCTTCTGGTGACAAGGCTTTTCCAATACTAAACCTGGATAGGGTGGCATTGCTCAGACAGACTCAGTGTACAATTTGGACTTATGGACCAGGGGTGAAATCCTACCCGCTTGGGCCGGTTCTCCCTAACTGGTAGTAAAAAAATGCTTAACAAAGTAAAAAAAAGTTCTGACAATCAGCTGTGCTGTGCAATAGTAGGAACTTTTTTTTTTACATTTTTTTGTTTTAGCATTTGGGGGGTCTGTTTTTGTTCCCTGAGGCTTACTAGGCCAAAAATGGGGGTGGGTAGGGGTGCTGTGAAAGAAAGAAAGAAAGAAAGAAAGAAGAGAGGGATGGAGAGAAAAAAGAAGGAAGGAGGACCACAAACCTGGAACTAGATGCAGCTTCAGAGGATATCAAGAAAGAGCACAGCAATCCAAGGCTGGAAAGGGTCTGGAGGTCGTCTAGTCGCAACTTGGGCATCCTCCTGGACTCGCGGCTGTCTTTAGAGGATCATATGACATCCGTGGCCAGGGGGGCTTTTTATCAGGTTCGCCTGTTACGCCAGTTGCGCTCTATGCACAGTCACTCAAGCCCTCATCACCTCCCGTCTTGACTATTGCAACGCTCTCTACATGGGGCTTCCCTTGAGGTGCACCCGGAGGCTCCAGTTAGTTCAGAATGCGGCCGTGCGGGGATTCTGGGAGCTTCTAGATGCTCCCACGTGACACCTCTCCTGCACAAGCTGCACTGGCTGCCTGTGGCTTTCCGGGTGCACTTCAAGGTACTAGTAACCACCTTTAAAGCGCTTCATGGTGAGGGACCTGGATATCTGAAGACCGCCTCCTGCTACCAAATACCTCCCACCAACCAGTTCGCTCCCACAGAGAGGGCCTCCTCAGGGTGCCGTCGGCTAAAAAATGTCGGCTGGCAACCCCCAGGGGGAGAGCCTTCTCTGTAGCAGCCCGTGCCCTCTGGAATGAGCTACCCCTTGACCTACAGATGACCACCGACCTACGCCTTTTCCGTCGGGCCTTGAAGACCTATTTATTTCGTGCGGCCGGCCTGGCGTAGTTTTTAATTTGTTTTAGCAGGGGTTTTAGTAGGGGTTTTAGGACAGGCCAACTATTTAATTTATTTTTAATGTATTTTATGTTTTATATTATCGATTTTACCTGCCTGTACACCGTCCTGAGTCCCAGTAGGGAGAAGGGCGGTATATAAATTTAATAAATACCAAATAAATACCCATGCTCCAGCAGGATATTGTTAAAGTTAGTTTCTATATTTTGATCTCTCCCCCCCACCTGTTACATGACTACATAACCACACCCACCCAGTCACCTGACCCCCACCAAGCCTTGCCCACAGAACTGGTAGGGGAAAAAATTAAATTTCACCACTGTCATGGACTCATGACTTCTGCTGGAGTAGCAAGTGGCAGCTCTGGCCATTAAGGCCTTTGTATAAGCAATATTTCAAGGTAATGTTAGGAATACACAGACACAAGCTAGTGTGTCCAAAACAATAAAAATGAATGCAAGCTCAGTTATGTTTTGCATTTAAAATATTGTTAAATGAATATGTTTACATTTTGCTTGAATGCAGATATGTGAGTATGCATACACAGAGATTTTATTAAAGGCATCATTATTTCCAGGAGAAATTCTTTTTGTTTGTACTGTAGATGACTCTGAAAGAAACAGATATTTCTTGCGCATTTATTATTATAATATATTTTGTTTTATAGTAGAAATATTTACTCTGAATACAGAACATCTTGTTTGTCCCTTTTCATTAACTGTAAAAATTGTTTTAAAAAGTTCTGTTTCCAGGAAATGCTTCAGATATGTTTTCCCCACAGAAGAGAGATCCTGCAATTGTTCTAATTGGTTGCTAGGATATTAATGCATCTCTTTTTCTAACCCACCATATATTCCATTACTTGTTAATTGGAAGCGCCATTTCAGAGAATTAGCAAAATGAAAGCCTGATAAAAAGTCTAGACTTTCTTGTTCATTGAAGAGTGACCTTTACAAACTGCAAAGTATAAAGCTGAATGAAACCTAATAATTCCTCTACTTCCCTCCTCCCCTAAAATAGTCCCCCTAACGAACTGTTGCTTTTACTAGTGTTGTTAAAGGATGATGATAGCATATCATCTTTTTCTTGCTTGAGATGGGGTAGTCAGACTGAAGCGAATAAACTAATTTACCTAACATGTCAACTAAGGTTGCATTTAAACCAACCTATATTGTACTGCATTTAGATTTTTTGAGTTCAAAGCAGCATTCTAGATTACTGAATTCTTTTTCAAATGTTATATCAGCATAAATCTTTATGTGTTTTAGACCAGCTTAGAATAAAAGTGCTTTTTTGGAACATTTTCCCAATATGTGAAAATCTAAAGAAAAGAAAAAGAGTAGGACTGTGCATTTTCTGCCCATGTTGATGATGTATGTCTATCTGACTGCACCCTAACATTTTTATGGTATTTAAAGATGGAAAGCAGAAAACAATAGCATTTGTATTGGCCCTTATGCATGTTCAGAAGCTTTAAGTTATGTATGTCCAAACATGGCACTTAGATATGAAGTTAGGTATGTATTATGAAAATTAATTAGTGTTAAATGTGTCATAACAGTGTACGAAAAAACCTACATTTTTGTGGCATTTTAAATGAATCAACCTTACAAAGGTGTTGGTGCATGTTTGTTGTGGTGCTTTTTTTTATAAATGCAAGATTTGTAACTAGTGTGATGATAGTCACCATTCTCTAGAGAAAAAAAGACATAACATTTCTGTACTATATGAGATTTAAAAACTGCAGAAATCTGGGCTTCCCCAAGGACCATTCTCCACCAAACTAAACAGATAAGCAATAGTTCTATACCCAGAGGTCTATTTAAATATTACTGAGCCCCCTGAGATCTTCCTAGCTCTCTTGTTAAATCTATATGGGAATAAATCAGCAAGGGCAAATTCACATAGGGAGCCTCTGGAGGATATACAGACTGATAATATTGATGGGAATTTCTGGCTGCATGGAGATGCAACATAATAGGAAATAGAAGCGAAATTTACCAATGCCAAGAAATTCCCCTGACTATTGACTAGATTTATCCATCTAAAGCTTTTACTTTGAATACATGCCTTTGTAAGAGGCAAATGCATGCAGAACAACTAAATATATAATTTCACACATATATAGAGATGCAGAACAACAATTTAAAATGGTAGGCTTTTTGGGGAGAGGAAAATGGAACATTAGATATCAGCCTGTAATTGTGATGGTGAACCTTTTTGGCACCGAGTGTGCAAAAGGGAAAGCATGCACACTCGTGCTTTCCCTGCCCCCTGGGCAGAAGAGCTGCCCAGGGGGCATGCAGATGCCTGAAAATGAACTTCTGGTTTTCAGAATGCAAGCTATTCTTCCAGCTACTGGCTCACAGGCGCCCCCAGCAATCTGCTGGCTGGCATGCAAGCACATGGCAAATAAGGCAAGCTGATTGTTACATGTGTATACATGCCAGAAACCCAGAAGACAGGCGCTACCGTGCGTGCCAGGAGACATGGCTCCATGTGCCACTTCTGGCACGCATGCCATGGGTTTGCCATTACAGGCCTATAATAAGAACAGAGGATTGCATATGCTGTTGGATTTAACTGTTGCAACCAACTAAGCCATAACAAAATTGGTTTATTCATCATACTCAGTGTATGTGAATTGATCACTTTTGAGGAGTGTGTGTGAAAGACTCACAGGGTGATTCCATATTTAGGGTCTCAAGGTGAGATAGGGTACAGGAGAGGTTTTCATTGTTTCATGAATTTTTCTTTGAATTAGATTTGATGAATCTCCTGAAATGTTTTACAAAGCCCTACTATTAATCACACTACAAAATAATAATAAATAATAATAAAACTGAATTTATTAACCGCTCCCTCTCCCCACAGGGACTCGGGGCGGTGCACAGGGAGAATAAAAACCATAAATATACAAAAATACATACAATTTAAAACAGATTAAACTGTCTCCAGCAGCAGATTTCATGGAAAGAATAATGACATCAATATTTTCTGGGCAGTATTTGGTCTTCCTGTGGCAAACCAACAGTTGGTGAGAAAATAAGGGGGGAAAAAGTTTGATTTTGATTTCATTTTTTAGTAATATTAATATCAGTAATATGATGATTCCCCAGTCATGAATTTAACAATTACTCCCTTGTGTTACACTGAAATTATGATCTGGAATTATTTTGGGAAAGTAAATTGTTTCTCAAATGTAGGAGGCCCTTGTAATAATTAGATTGGTATAATATATTTCTGGTATAGATTATATTAGAATATGTTTCTAATACTCAAAGCAATTTGATATGTAACTATTTTTTTCATTCATCTTTTTATGACTTTATATTTCACATGTGATGGAATTGGACCTTAACCTTTCATGATGCAGAAACCAGAAAAATGTAACAATTAATAGTTCACTTTGAAGAGGTTAACTTTTATGTGCAGCAATTTTATTTGGACCTTAACCACAAAAATCTGAGGAAAAATATACAGTGGAGTTAGGGAACAGATAATTCATGGTTGCCTGTAACACAGAGCATGGCAATCTGTGTAATTAGACTAAATCAGGCAGAAACACTATTATCAGCTGTTAAATGCTATTGAACCAGTTGGCTTTCTACCTTTGTTTTTCCAGTTGAGATGAGACATGACACTTTAATTGAATAGATCTTGATGGTGGTGTCAGGTTTAAAACATACAAAAGTGCTTCCCTCCTTTCTCCCACCGAGTTCTGGTGAACTGTTCTAAAAGTGTCTAAGACCAGCCCAGTCACTGAGACATCTACAGTGTCTGCGGTGAGAACA
Source organism: Rhabdophis nuchalis (assembly GCA_039707465.1). NCBI lineage: Eukaryota > Metazoa > Chordata > Lepidosauria > Squamata > Natricidae > Rhabdophis > Rhabdophis nuchalis. The sequence goes on from CM077645.1 coordinate 34,116,605, forward strand.
CTAATTTCAGAAGTTACAAGGAAAACAAAGGAAGCTATTGTGTGATGAAATGACTGAAACATTTCATTCTAATTCATTGCCACAATATTTCCTGTCTGGCTAAAATGTAAAATAACACTCTGTATCTATCTTCTACAAATTCCACACAGTTTGTGTGTTATTTCTCCCCCAAAATATGTTTGGGTTGACATAGATGGTATGATTTCATTTCTCAGAGAATTGAAACAGACAGAAAAGCAATAGATTCAAGAATTTCAAGTTTTCTGTAGGAAAGAGACATCAGCTAAGTACCACCTCACTATTTTCTCTTTGCTGAAGATACATCACTTGACTGTGTTGACTGAAAGATGATAGATAAATCTTTCCATAAACATTGATATGTTCATTATTATGTCTTCCAAACTTGGGAATGACTTTAGAAGGCAAGAAGAGCATAGAATGAATTAATATACAGATACAAGAAGTTTCTGCTATTATAACAATATATTTTGGTCTCATAGGAGACTTTAAAGATCCATGTAATATATTTTTCATGACCTTACCCAAACACTCACTTGGAAGTTACTGATCTTTAAGCATGGAAGAGTAAGCAATCCTTGGGTTGCTATCATCAAATGATGTTCTTTGATAAATAAGATGTTTTTAGTGGAGTTCATAGGTGGAAAAGTATCCATAATCTTTTACTTAAGGGTACCTCCATCCCATGAAGTTTAGACTCAACTTAGTTTACTTGAGCCTTCATTTTGGACAGCTGTGTTGAGATAGTCTGCTTTTCCACTTTTGAAGCATTTGGAGTTTGTGAAGAATTTTTGGTCCTTGGTGGTAAGTTGAGTGCTGCTTTCTCTTGTATAGCTGGTATTTGATATGGTACTAGAAGTAGCTTAGCCATTGAATTACTTCTTTGACTTCCTTAATTAGATTGTCTGCTGCATATTCACATCAGTATCATATTACATTTTTCACTTCTGAGCAAGGGTCTGTAAGGAAAGCATCACTAAAAAACATCTGTCTATATTTTTATTCTATATTTTATTACTCTGTGTTTTGAATGTTAGCTTTAAAAAAAACTGTTAAATTTACATAAAATATTATTTAATACACATGCACTGAATTGGAGTGTTGTGAATATAAGCTGGTTATTTACAGACTGAGCATGGCATATAATAAGAATCTTCGAAATACTCATTTATATAAGTGTTTTGGTTCTTTTTATCCAAAATTAATTATTATCTGCCAGCATTCTTTATATCAAGTTCATTGTCCTTTTTAAAAGAACATAATGTGAGATCCTTCAAATATACAATCAAACTTACTTCCATATGTAATTGAACAAGGCAGAGATAATTAATTAAACCACTACAAAAGCTGTTAACATGTATGCACCTTTTAAAAGGATCTATCTATCCCTCCCCTGCTTATTTCCTAGACAAGAAAACAATAACGGGAATGATAAGAGGGTAACAAAAAGAAAGAGTTGCTACTAGACCATTGACTTTTTCTCATAATGGCTTTAGTCTCACTTGCCACAGATGAATGACTTTCAATAAGCACTCATGAGGAATTGCAGTTCTTGATTTTTTTAAAAAAAGAGATTCTTCAACCATGCTGATATTAGTTGATAAATCTCTATCTTCTAGAGAAAAGAGCTTTGTGTACATTGGTTTCTTCACAGAATGACAAATATCTGCACATGTCCTCCTATCACATTCAACTTAAACAATTTCACTTCATGCAATTAACTGATTAATTTTGCTTTCCATAATTGTACGTGTGCTGAGCAACAGGAATGCATGCCACTGTCCTGAGTTGACCTGGAACATGTGAGCGATACCTTTATATTCATTTATTTTCCGAAATGGTGTCCTGGAAAGTTAGGTATTGGTCTGGGCACAAGAAGAGGTTTCTTCGTATATATTTTGTGGGCAGTCAAGGACAGAAATAAGATGCAGCTCCCTAAAATAGATTCTACATTTGCCTTCTTGTATCTTTCTAGACACAAATATGGATCATTGCTACCATCAATCATCCAGGGTTCATATTTTAAATCTGCAAAAAGTTATTTTCCATGTTAATTAATCTTTCAACTAAATTCTTATAAAAGAGCCTCTTTATAATGTAACGTAATGAAATTATTTTCACATCCAGGTATACCTTTGTTTATAGTTTTAGTTGCATCCATTCAATATCATTATGTCTATTAAACCATTCTCTGTGGATCTCCAGGTTTTCCAAATAGAGGATATTTGACTAGTTTTGATTTATCAGCTAGAGTAGACACTCTGAGAACTGCATTTGTTCTTAAAAGTGGACTGGTGCCCAGCAACAGAACATATTGCACTGTTTTGTTTCAATTTTATTGGCTATTTGTTTATAAGTTCCATTTAAAAGAGTAGTGGCAAACCTTTAAAGCCTTAAAAGGTCCAGCATCAGCTTGCTTTGTGAATCATTGTGACCAATGAAACTTCCTGGCCATTAAGAATAAGGTTAAAGGCTCTATTCTTTTATATCACTGCTAAGATATTTGCAAGCAGGAGATACAAGACCTTCACAGTAGTGATGGCTAGGCACTACAATGCTCTAATATTTTCATATAGAATGAATGAATGAATGAATAAATATTTTATTTGGCCAAGTGTGCTAAAATCCTAGTTTAGATTGACAAGTTGGAAAATCTAGGACGAACAGATGTGGTATTCAGCTGGTTCTGGCTTGTTCTGGTGAACCGGTACCAGAAATTTTGAAATAGTTCGGAGGACTGGCAAATACAGCCTCTGGTTGGCCCATCCCCAATCCATTTGCTGCCTCCCAAGTCCCAGCTGATCAGCTCAGTCTTCTTTTGTTCCCTGCACAGGAGAATGGAGCTAGAAAGCAGGATGAAAAGCTGGAAAGTGGAGAGGGAATGGGGATTTTGCAGTAACCTTCACCTCGAGTGGGGTGGGAATGGAGATTTTGCAGCATCCTTCTTCCAAGAGTGAGGAAGGAATGGGGATTTTGCAGGATCCTTCTCTTTTCATGCCCACCAAGCCACACCACACCACATCCAGCAAACCACACCCACAGAACTTGTAGTAAAATATTTTGACTGAGGATGACTCTTCTGTGATCAATGCCTTGAGTGCATTAAGTAGTATGAAGTTAGAGTCTTGGCCAACTGCTTCTGAAATAGATATCACATCTTAGATGTATCAATAGATATTTCTCTGAATCTGTATATATTTGTTCAATGTAAGTCTGTAAATCATTATAGTCTGTAGTTAACCTAGTACCAAGAGGGTATTTCTAGTTGTCAGTCATCTGTTACCAAAAAGTTACCTTAATGGTTTTTGTATCAGAATTGCTTTCTTTACTCTGGCAAGGTCTGCTTTTTCACCATGCCTTATTTTCCTGTTTCTGGCACTCTGGACATGCATGTGACAGCATAATGACGTGCATGAATCTACTTCTGTAACTGTGACACAAATAGTATTCTAATGGATTTGTAACCCAATAACATGTCAAAATGGCTCTTGCAGATCTTGCAAGAGTGTCATGTGGCATAAAGGTTGTAGGGGAGGTTGTTTTTTAATCATAACTTACTTCTGTTCACATAACAGAATTTATGTGAACACATATTTAAAATTCTTCAGAACATCTTATAATCATGTTGATAATTCTTCTGACAGAATTGATTAGAACAGATGCAATAAAACAGAGATATAGTATTAATTATAATGGTACTTTGCAAGGTGTGCTCAGAAAAAGTGGGCAACCAAAGTTTTCTGTCTATTTGAACACCCTCTTTTCCAATTTGAGGGAAACGTGCTATTTGAGATAGGCATCAAATGTCGAATCTGTATGGTGAAACTGTTACAGGACATTTTCTATTTTGTGGCTTTAACAACACAACACAATGTGATCTTTTTTGTCAAAGACACCATAATAAATATGTCTTAGAACTAAAAACAGATTTATTTTCTACGATGAAAAGCAAGGGCATAGGGCTTCTGGTTCCGGCTCCAGCGGCGACGGGCGAGCCTAGTGCTCGCTCGCCGGTTTGTTGCCTTTTCTGCCCCCCCACGGGGGCGAGACATCCGGTTACCGGAGGTCTCCCGTAGGGTTGGCTCGGAGGAGACGTTCTTCCTCACGGCGGTGGGGAGAGCGCTCCCCTCCGCGACCTAGGTGAGGAGGAACATGCTGCGGGGGGTTCTCCCTTCGCCAACGGCTGTCGGCGCCATTCACTTCAATGCAGAGGGCTGAGTGGAGAGGTCGGAAGGTCTGCCGAGGCTTCAGCTACGAGGGAGAGTGAGTTTTTAAAAAGACTTTTTTTTCCTTGCTGCCAGCCAGGCTGAACGGACTGGGAGGGGGGTGTTTGTTTCAAACCCCCCCCCTCGGACTTAAGCGGCACTTTAAAATGGCTTCTCTGGAAGAGAAAGCGGAAATCTTAAATCCGGACTGTCTCTAACAAGGGAAAGTGGTATGCGGCTACTTGCAACATTGTTTCTAGGTCTGGCTGGATAAAAAAAAATTATTTTTCTACTTTCTCCTCTGGGCTCTGAGATGGGCGGTGGAAGGTGGCTTTTCTTTGTCCCTGCCTGATTGTTTCAACTATGGAAAATTCCCAGCGTCTCTTTACAATTGGGACGCTCTCTGGATATTGATGAAGATTTTTTTTTCTTGCTGGATTTATGATTTCCTTTCTGGAGTACCTTCGCTATTATAACTATTGAGTTGGAAAATTGTCTCTCTCTTGGTTCCTGAATTTTACAACGTTTCAACCTTGATCAGAACTTTTGGCTCCCGGTTAGTCTCACCAACCCCACCCTGAAAACGCCATTTTGGTGGCATTGACTTTAACAGTTAATCATGGCTCAAGAAACAGCACTGGCAAGCTTAGAACAACGGATGGCTTCTCTTGAAACTGTTATACAAACTTTGGTAAACGAAATTCAGGCCCAGAGGGCAGAAAACATCAATTTCAAGAAGGAGCTATTGGAGACACGGAAGCAAGGGCTGGAAAACACACAGAAGACTGAAGAATTGGAAGGGGGGTTGGTGGGGGTTAAGGGAGAGATTAAAAATGTTATTAAAGAGGTTGGGGAAACAAATGAGCATGTGTCTAGGATAGATATGGAAAGAATGACATATTTTTTGAGATTTCAGAACGTTCTTGAGGAATCTGGTGAATGCCTCCCTGATCTTATGAGTACAATTTTAGCAGACTATTTACAAAAACCTAAAGATGAGATCAGGGGGGACATTGACCTAGCCTATAGAATTAACTCAGCATATGCCAGGATAAATGAAGTGCCTAGAGAGAGATACATGTGAAATTTGTTAGAAGGTCAACCAGAGAGGAAATCCTGAAAGTGCAGAGAGGTAGTCCATTAATCTACCAACAAAAAGAGGTTGCTATCTTGAAGCAGATCCCTAGAAAGATTCGAGAAGCAAGAAGGAAATTTTCCTTCTTGTCTAAAATTTTATTTGATCATGGGATTTGGTTCAAGTGGGTGACACCCGAAGGGATGCTGGTGTTCTGGGAAGGAGGAAGAGTGAGGATTAAAACAGTTGCTGAGGCAGAAGCCTTTCTTAAAAAACATTCCTCTGCCCTGGGGGAAGATCCAGGGGGGACGGAGGGGACCACGGCCCCGCCCGCTGGGGGCCAGGGAGGAGAAAAAGAAGATACAATAGCCAAGAGACTTAGATCGAAAAAATAACTTTGCCTTGATTTTTCTGAACAATTTTGCATAATATTTGTATCTGGATTTTTTGTAAATGTCTGACAGCATGGAACTGAGAATTTAGGTATATGTACTTGCTTTTACCTTGTAGTGTTATGAAAAATGTTTTTTTTTTTGTTATTTTTTTTATTGTGTATTTTGAGGTCTCGGAAGGGCCGACGACTCTGACGTGAATGCTCTCAAAATTTCTTTGTATCCCTTACCCTACCCTATAGAAAAGATGTAAAACCAATAAAACCTTTTCAATATAAAAGAAAAGCAAGGGCATAAAAGAAGATTGCTGAATTTTTTCTTTTGATTTCAACTCACTTAAGAAAGGGAAAAAAGCTCTTGATAACCTACAGACTGTGTTTTAATGTTAATTCAATGCATTTAAATATACTGTTTTTCAGTTTATATTTCTTACAGAACATTCTGGATAATTTGAAATGAAAGACTTTTTTTGGGTCTCTTCCTTTCTTTCATTCAGCCTTTAAATCACAGTATATGATAGACTATTCCTGATGTTTATCTTTACTCTGTACAATTTCAAATTCAATTTCAAACACATGAAAGGAAGATGGGTGGGTTCCTTGATGCTCTCTGAGCTTGCTTGTTTTCTTTCAGAGGTTTTATTACCCAAACTAGCTGGGACTGATGATGTTACCTAGTTTGGGTAATGAAACATCTGTAAGAAAACAAGCAAGCTTAGAGGGCATCAAGGACCCCTCATGTCAACCCTGTGCTACAAATATTCTCCTTTATTAGTACATTTAAGGAAGATGTAAACTTCCTAGGAAAAAAAACATGGTGTATAAGGGACACAGTGGCTTAGTGGCTAAGACGCTAAGCTTGTCAATCAGAAAGGTCAGTAGTTCGGTGGTTCGACTCTCTAGGGCCACATAACAGAGTAAGCTCCCATTAACTGTCCCAGCTTCTGCCAACCTAGCAGTTCGAAAGCATGTAAATATGCAAGTAGGAAAATAGGGACCACCTTTGGTGGGAAGGTAACAGCGTTCCATGCGCCTTCGGCATTTAGCCATGCTGGTCACATGACCACAGAAACATCTTCAGACAGCACTGGCTCTTTGGCTTTGAAACGGAGATGAGAACCACCCCCTAGAGTCAGGAATGACTAGCATATATGTGCGAGGGGAACCTTTGCCATAGGAAAAAACACCATGAATCACTGATACAGGTAACATGACCTACAGAACCTACATGACCTTTCTCTCTTATGAGTCATATTATATGGTAAAGTTTCAAACATAACTTCATGTTTCTCTTAAATTCTACTTAAATTAATGTATGGAGTATGACCCTGTGTATTTATATACTCTAATTATTGAAGTGCTTTGCACATCATAATTACATGTCTCAAATATGTAATTATGCCTAGTTAAACTAATTGCTTAACTAAGACCATAGAATTAGGACCACAATTAAATAGTATATGGGGGATAGATAATAGAAACTGATTATTTCATTCATTATAGATATTATGTTGTAGAATAGTTGTATATCAACAATTGTATATCATAGTTGCAAATTATCTGTGGTATTCATATATTCTAAAACAGAAAATGCATGCCCTAACACTTTTTTTCTGTTAAAGGCAATGTTTGGTTTACACATCAGTAGCTTGCCAGTGTGTACATCTGTGCTTCTTAAATAGAGAGAAGTGTAATAAATAGAGAAGAAATAGAATGATTACTTGTGCCAAAAGTTGTATAAAGTTTGAAGTAGATCATTTTCCAGATTTTCATCCATCTCTGTTTTTGTGTGTACAGATGTGCTACTGTTGCTACTCTTGCTTCATCACTTGACTTTCATCTTATTTAAATCTTATTATTAGGACTGATGTAGCAATATCACTAGACCTATACAACCCCCCTGTGGTTTAGACCACTTTCTGGGCAGTTAGAAGCATTATTTCCACATTGCCCCAACAAGTTGGGTCGACATTTCACTGATCTCGGAAGAATGGAAGGCTGAGTCAACCTTGAGCCTTGTCAAGATCAAACTCTAGGCTATGGGCAGAGTTTGTCTGCAATACTGTAATCTAACCACTGTATCACAAGGACTCCTTCATTTATTTATTTATTTATCCCATTTCTATACCGCACCTATCTCCCCAATGGGACTCAGGGCGGTGCACAGAAAAATTAAAACACTACAAACAATCAAAGTATAAATACAGTCACATCTTAAAATAGAATTAAATTTGGTGCGTCTGTGCTAAAATATGATTAAAACTATTAAAACCTATATTAAAATTCAATCACTAATTTTAAAATAATTTAATCTGGATCTAGGCCAGGCCAGCTAGATTTAGTGGATGTGTTAAGTATAAAGTATCTGCAAAATCATATCACAATTACAATATTACTATTGGTACAGAGAGCTTGCACTTTGACCCCTTAAACAGTTTTTTTATAACAGTTACTTACTTACTCACTCACTCACTTACTTACTTTATATGACTGTCCATCTCAAATTCATAACCGTGCAGTTCACAACATTTACAGGACAATCTAAAAAAAGAAAAAATCAATATATAAAAAGTTATAAATATTCAACACAATCAGCAGTATAAGAAAACATCAACAGCAATCAATATAACCTCTAGATTTGTGATGGCAAGCCTATGGCACATGTGCCAAAAGTGGCATGCAGAGCTTTCCGTTCTGGCGCACATGTGTGTGCTGAGCAGCTGATTTTTAGCCATTCTGAAGGGCTGGGGGAGGCCATTTTCACCCTTCCTAGGTTTTAGGAAAGCCTCCAGAGGCTGAGGAGGGTGAAAAATACCCTGCTTTCCTGAAAATAAGACCTCCCCAGATAATAAGCTCAATCGGGCTTTTGAGCGCATGCGCTAAAATAAACCTTCCCCCCAAAATAAGCCATCCCCTAAAATATTTAAATGCATGCTCAGCCAGTTCCTGCCATTTCCTGGGGGCGAGGAGGGGGGGAAACATGCCCCACATGCACCTGCCATCCACATGGAATAGCCTTCCAGAGTCCACTTCCACAAACCCTAGCTACTGCATCCCTTCTCTTAGTGGTGGTCCCAACAATACCTCCCTGAAAATAAGGCAAATAACTTATTTTGGGGGTCAAAAGAAAATAAGACCCTGTCTTATATTGGGGAAAACACGGTAGCCCTAATGGGCCAACCACAAGTTCGTTCCCAGATTGTTTTGGAAGGCCCTCCTGAGGTTTTCCTGAAACCTGGAGAAGGTGAAAATGGCCCCAACGGGCCAACTGGAAGTTTGGAAATGATACATTTCCAGCTTCTGGATGGTCTCGGGGGAGGGGGAAAGGCCATTTTCAGCCTCCCCAGGCTTCAGGAAAGCCTCTGGCGCCTGAGGAGGGGTCATGCGCACGTGCGTGTGGCGAGGGGGTTGCATGCATATGCACAGGTGGGTGAGGAGGATTGAATTGGTTTGGGCATGCAAGCAGTTTGGTATGCCATAAGAAAAAGGTTCACCATCACTGCTCTAGATCAATAGACAGCAGACTATAGCTCTCATTATTTCTAAAAAGGGACCATTACAACTACAATTTATGGGACATGTGGCCCACAGCATCAGGATCATTCCAGGTTGTAAAAAAGTGCTGTAAAAAACCTGACTTTTATTTCTTAATCTCTTTAACTGTTATTATTTGGAATGCATGAGTAGAGAGTGGGAAATAAGTTTAATAGGAAATTTTCAGATATTATGGAAAAGCATTCTCATCCATTATATTGTATAAGATCAACATGAAATTATTTGTAATTGAAGTTTAATAACCACCTCTAGGGTTTTATAAACTAGCAACTATTGTATAAGTTCTTTGGCTGCATGGTTAATATCTAAAAATAAAATAGGACTATGGCAATGCAGTGAGGCAAAAAAACAAGGGTAAGCCAATATATGTTTAGTGTGTGCTAAGCCTTTGATGATGCATATAACTGAATTAAGACACTTCTAATTATCAGACACTGGAAATCTCTACCTTGAAACCATTCTTTGGACGTTTTAAGTCACTTTGTATTTCTCCAATATTCTTAACTAGAAATATATACCAATGGAATAAGTGTAGAAGGCCAACACCTTTGCAACACGAATGGCAAATGAATCTTGTATTGTACTTGGGTGGGGATTCTATCCACAAGATATTTTTGTATTTCTTCAAACCAAAGGAACCTAAGCCAGATGTACTTCTTCATCTATCTATATAGCCACTAAGGTTATTGTACTGGACCAATACATTATTTCTTTGAGGTCTAATTCTCAATCCCAAATTAATAATATCATCAGAATGTTTGAGGTGTTGATTCTCACCTTCTTCATTATTCTTGGACATATGGGTATACATCAAGATTCTACTAAACATTGTTCAAAATTTATACACTAAATATTGTTCAATATTTATTTGATATCTTCTTGGAAGAATAGTCATGTCCTGAAAGCATTCAAGATGAATATAAGAGAATAACAGAGTCAGAAAGGACCTTGGAGTTCTTCTATTCTCAACACCTGCTCAAGCAGGAGACCCTATACCAGGGATGTCCAAACTTGGGAACTTTAAGACTTGTGGATTTCAACTCCCAGAATTCCCCAGCCAGCATAGCTGGCTGGGGAATTCTGGGAGTTGAAGTCCACAAGTCTTAAAGTTCCCAAGTTTGGACATCCCTGCCCTATACCATTTCAGATAAAAGGCTGCCCAATCTCTTCTTTAAAATTTCCAGTGATGGAGCACCCACAACTTCTGGGAGCAAGCTGTTGCACTGCTTAATTGTTCTGTTTATTTTTAAAAAAAATAAACACTATTTATTTATTGTCCCCAGTGTTAATTGTTCTCACTTTGCATCCAAGTACATATTTGTTTTGGATAGCATGTAATTGCTTTCATGCTATCTAAAGCATTCAAACCTAGGAGTATTCTGAAGTGTTAATGCCACTGTATAGTGCCTTGGTAAGGCCACACTTGGAATACTGCATACAGTTTTGGTCGCCACGATGTAGAAAAGACGTGGAGACTCTGGAAAGAGTGCAGAGAAGAGCAACCAAGATGATTAGGGAACTGGAGACTAAAACATATGAAGAACGGTTGCAGGAGCTGGGTATGTCTAGTTTGATGAAGAGAAGGACCAGGGGAGACATGATAGCAATGTTCCGATATCTCAGAGGGTGCCACAAAGAAGAGGGAGCCAAACTATTCTCCAAGGCACCTGGGGACAGGACAAGAAGCAATGGGTGGAAACTAATCAAGGAGAGAAGCAACTTAGAACTAAGGAGAAATTTCCTGACAGTTAGAACAATTAACCTCTGGAACAGCTTGCCTCCAGAAGTTGTGAATGCCCCAACCCTGGAAGCCTTTAAAAAGATGTTAGATAGCCATTTGTCTGAAATGGTATAAGGTTCCTGCCCACGCAGGGGGTTGGACTAGAAGACCTACAAGGTCCCTTCCAACTCTGATATTGTATTATTGTATTATTGTATTCTGCTAGCAGATAAAAAAGATACTTGGAAGTTGAAACTTCTTAAACCAATGGATTTCTGCCACCACTACTTGAATTAAATATTTAATTTTCACACACAAAAATGAGGGACCTCTTCATTTCCAGTTTTATATAGGCAAAATTATGACTTCATTATAAAAGTGGACAAGCATGCCTACTCCCAGAGAATCTATTTTACTACATTACCTTCTCTTTTATTCTGGAAAGAAATGTATGACACTTTCATAATGCAATAGCCAGCCTGTAAAAGGCTGTTTTCTTCAAGGTCTGACTTACTTTTTCTCAAAAAACAAACCAACCAACAAACCTCCCCCCCCCCCAACCTGTAGATTTCCACTGGTTGATTCCAGGTGCTGCAAAGATATAATGTGCATTCCTTCTGGGAGGAGGTGCAGCAGGAGGAGGAGAAGGAAGGATTCTTGAATGTGTTTTTTAGTTACCCCTTGATACCCATCATCTAAATAGATTCTTGGCAGCCTTGGAGAGCAATGTGTGTTGTTCTCCTCCAGCTGGACATCAGGGTCCTGCTGACATCCAGCTGGTAAGGAGGAGACAAATGTATCAAAAGGCAACTCACACTGAGAGAGTAGGTAGGAGCCATCAATAAGGAATCCTGATCCAACTGCTGTCAAAACAAGAGGTGACAAATGCAAGAAGGGAAGAAAGTTATCTAGGGGAAAAAAATCACTGGTGCTTCCTAAGTTACTGCTTCAAGCAGTCTTGGCTTTCTAAAGCAGCAGTTCCTTTTCTAAAATGGCCAGAGTGTTGAAAATGTTTGACCTTTGCTTTTACCAGGAGTTTCATAAGAATACAGCACCATCTTGTGTTGATAAGTTACTACACCTAGGGAAACCTTTTCACTCAAAATCATTCCATGTAACTGGCTCTAAGAAAGACTGAAGTTTACTCTGCCAATCGTATTACTGGTTTAACCAAATGATAGGGGAATGGACATATGAATGAACAAGAATAAAATAAAATATTGTAATGTCTGTATTTGAACTTTTTCTGGCTACAGTTAAGTAGAACAAGCACCAGACTTGATCCGCTTAATAATAAAAACCTCTTTCTAGAATTAGCTTTAATAAAGAACACATATTAACTTTGAATAAAGGACCTATATTATCACATAAATATGAACAATTTTCTTAGTGCACAAAGAAAGAAAATCAAAGAAACATTCTGTTCCATTTTATATATAACTTTCACATTCTGATGAGAGAGAAGTTCCCTGCGGATGGGCTCCAGCATGAGTCTAAAAGCTGGGAAGACTAAACCTCTGGTTCAAGTGACCAACCCAGACTGGATCCTGCTTTATTAATAATTTAAACTGAACACAAAAGCTAACAAGAGCTAGTACAAAGTAAAACAACAACAACAATAAAGAAAAAAGAAAAAAAAGAAACAAAATAGAAAGTTGCATCCAATTTCCTTTACAGCAAGTAAAGCTGCAGATAAAAAAATTACATCTTATTCCATGGTTATAAAAAACCTCTTTTATCTATTTTTAAAATGTTTTCGTCCAACTGACTTCCTTTTTCTGCAGTTGCTTTACAATAATAATAATACAATACAATACAATACAATACAATAGCAGAGTTGGAAGAGACCTTGGAGGTCTTCTAGTCCAACCACCTGCCTAGGCAGGAAACCCTATACCACATGTCATTTAATATATGTCATTGATGTTATTTTTTTTAATGGGCTTTTCTCTTGGGGAATATCATTCAGCCAATCAGATACCAAGTAATCAGTATCATGATATTGTCTTATGATACACTGCAGAAAAGGGATATAAATGACAGAATGTGTTTAGGTTATTTTGCTAATGAAATATAGGATAAACTATTACTGAAAATGAAGGTATTTGTAGAAAAGCATGCTTTTGTGATATTTACGCAATTTTATTTCGCTAAACCCTAATTACCACATTACCACCTGTGTGTTCTGTTCATATGATTTGAAAGCATTTACTATAAAATGATAGTTATGAAATAAGCAGTGTTATACTTCTGTCTTGTATTTTAAAATAAAATTAACATATTATAAATAATATTGAATTAAGTATATATATCTAGCTTTTATTCAATGAAATGTACATTTCTTTTATAGATTATTTTGTGGATAATTAGATAGCATTTTCCATTAGTTTCCATGTTAAAATATTCACCCCCGAGTCACTGGATAGGGCCAGATTTGAAATGAATATTAGACCCAATTTTAGGCAGGCTTATAATAAATTTCCTGAGCATGGTATTATGATGCCTTTCTGCCATCTTGCCTGCCACCCCCACCCCCCCGTGGACTCTTATGCTAATGCTATATATATATGCTATATAATGTATGCTATATATGCTGGCATTGCTGGCTTCGGGGATTTTCCCGTGTATATAGCATGGAGATGTTATTGCAACGTTTCGGCAAGTGAGATCTTGCCGAAATGTTGCAATAACATCTCCATGCTATATACACTGGAAAATCCCTGAAGCCAGCAATGCCAGCATACCTACACCCGTGAAAATCTACGAAAACAAATATGCTATATATATATATTATTAATTTTATTAATATTTATTTATTTAATATTCATTTATTGATCAGCTCATAAAACTAACACACATATCTAAAATATTATACAACGTAATTCTTGGCATTGCTGTTTGGATGGTCTCTAGCGATGAGCCGATGGGCAGTAAGGGAAACAGTATGTCTCCTCCCTTTAATTGGGGCCTAATAATAACAGGTTGTTGTGAAACAATTACCTATACTAATATACCCTGTCTAAGCTGATGTAATAGGGGAACTGGTTTGGCTTAAGTGTGAGGTTCCTCGCCTTGCATGCAACATAGCCCCGGTTCGAATCCCAGTAAGGGGTGTGGCCAGCAGATGAGAGCTAATAAGCTCGAAATAGATCTATCTTGGTCTCTCAAATTTAAATGTATTGATCAGCTCATAAAAACTAGCACATATTTAAAAAATATTACACAACGTAACTAAAAAAATGGTTCTCTGTCTAGATGGTCTCTGGTGATGAGCCGACAGGCAGAGAGGGAAACAGCATGTCTCCTCCCTTAATTGGGGCCCTTACAGGAAGTTGTGGTAACAATTATCTATATATATCTATCTATCTATCTATCTATCTATCTATCTATCTATCTATCTATCTATCTATCTATCTATCTATATCTATATCTATATCTATATCTATATCTATATCTATATCTATATCTATATCTATATCTATATCTATATCTATATCTATATCTATATCTATATATTCTTGTGTCACAACACCCTGGTAAGCCCCAGTTAAGGGAGGAAGCATACTGCTTTCCTTTTCTGCCTTTCGGCTCATCACCAAAGACCATCTAGACAGAAAGCTATGAGTTGTGTTGTGTACTTTTTTATGTGTGTTAGGTTTTTGAGCTGATCAATAAATAAATTAGGGAGACTAGGATATATATATGTCTTTCTGATCATCAACAAGATGCTTGGTTATATAAGAAACATGCTGTCCTTATGTGATAACTAATTTAGCTGTCTCCCCCTCCAAATTTAAAAGGATTATTTTAACCTCCTACCTCTCCGTTCACTTAACTTAATTTTGGGAGATTTTGGCTGACAGATATTAGCTGGATTTTTCTGAAAGGCTTCCTGCTCTCTGACTTTGATGTCATGATGATGTAAAAACAGCACTTTAAAGCTCTAGTTTGGAAAGAAAAAAAAGTGGGTGGAAAAACAGAAAACAGTTGCCTTTTAGTAAGTTTGTATTAGGAATCAACAGAGAGTCAAAGGTTTGTCTGAAATATAACCAAACATTTTTTCCATAACATAATATACATTATTGTAGTTAAGTTCCTTTCATTTTCAGTAGAGAATTTCAGTACCTCTCCTATAAAATTGTCAGAGAAATTACAAAGTATGTCATGCATTTGAGAAGACTTGAAATAAATGTCCATAAAAATACATAAGGACACTTTTGAGATTGATTTGGCAGAAGAGTGAATATCTCAAAATCATCTCCAGAATCCTTATTGAAGGCATGAATGAAGCCCCAAACAGAACAGTTGATTGCTATACACATTGGCAACATGTATAGGTTTTAAACAGTTAAACTTATTTCTCCCATTCTTCTGAACTAACAGATGCTTAGGGTGGTACCTGGTGGGACATTTTAATATGTTTACTTAGCAGCCTGGGAACCTTGATTTCTGTCTGAGTCTTTAGATATCTGTGGGGGATGTAAGAGAGGAGATTTTTAAGGGCAGGAAGGGGAAGAGGATCTCAAAGGACTCCTGTATCCTGCCCTATTTTTAACAACCACAGAACTCTTGAGTAAAAATCACACACACACACACACACACACACACACACACACACCACACACACATGACAAAATTTGGTAATATGATTTGGTGATAGATCTGAGACTAGTTGAACCTTAAAAGCCATGGATTTTAAGACAAACAGAGTGAAATGCCCCAAAGAATTTTATTATAGAACTATTAACAGAGTTACAGAGAGAGGAATATATGCCAGATGTCATAGTTGGCCAATAACTTATTTCACAAAATATACATACCTGGTTGCTCACTCACTCTCAGTGACTCTAGGGGTGACTCTCAGCGGCTTACAAAAATAAAAAACCAATACACAAAAAATAAAAATTATAACCCCCACTGGCAACAACAATCAATCAGATAAACCACATTCTATTCTGGGTTCTCCAGGCCTGTTGGCAAAACTAGGTCTTCAGGGCCTTGTGAAAAAATGTTAAAGTGGGGCCAATCTAATATCCATGGTGATGTTCCAAAGGGAGGGAGCCACAATGGCGAAGCCTCTTCTTCTGGGTCCCATTAGATGTACATCCTTAGGAAAGGAGACTTACAACTTTCCTTGCCTTCCCCCTATACTGGGATGGGTAGATGTGACATGGTAGAGATCGTCCTTTAAATAATTTGGTTTCAAACCATCTTGAATTTTACCTGGAACCAAATCAGCAGCTGATGCAGCTCCTGCAGGAGAGATGACCCTTGTACGTGTCTGGGTCTGCCCAAAACCACACAGGCCACTGGATGGAACTAAATGGAATTTCTAGATATATTTTAAGGGGAGCCACATGTAGAACTCATTACAAACTTGTGAATGAAGACAAATGACCTTTTGCTTGGAGTGTCTTTCTCAGAAACATTGTTTCTGTGCAACCATTGCTCCCCCCACCCAATCTTTGGCAAGAATTCAATTAGGGAGGTTGTGTTGTTTTTTAAATCTAAATTGTTACTTGTAATAACATGCATGTAATTATACAGATAGTTAAAAATGACACACTTGTTATACACCAAAGGCTCATAAATGAGAGAGATTTATAATGCACAACACACAAACCTGGATGGGTAACCTGTTCTGAATACACAGGTTTAGACAGGTATCACCCAACTAACAGTTTCTACAAAGGTATATATACAGGTGTGTGTGTGGCTGGGTCTCTATTCCCTTGCCAGTCTTTCATGGTCCCCAAACAGCTGGTCCTCGCCTTCTACAAGCAACCATTGTTCAACAAATGAGACACTATAACTTTCTTCACCATAGATTATAATTCCTACCATCCATGACTATTCACTATGCTGCTTCGGGCTCTCCAATTTGCAGAATAACATCAACTGAGAACTATCAGATTATCAATTGTTATTTTGCATAAAAGTTCCAAGTTCAACTTCTACTATGAAAAATCACTACTTCTTTATTAATTTTTGAACTATGGCTGTGTCTTTTGATCATAAATCATGTTCAAGGTTACCTTAAAAACTGTTAGTTGGAGAGCAATGCTGAGTTAGAAGACCAGATGGTTCAGCATAAGGTAACTTCACAAGTTCCTATAAGAACAAACGCTTTACCTTTGTAGGAAATTTTCTTTTTTCCCCTTTTAATGTAAGACTATTAAATGGATAAATGCATCAGAAATCTATTTTTCAGGCAATTAAATTTGTTCAGGGTCTTAAACAAGTTACAGATCATCTTACCATCAGTGAAATAGATTTAAGTTTTTGCTAGGAAATAGACATTCTCACCAGCAAGTTTGAATGCTGAACATTTCTGAAAAATTATCTGAGAGAGATCACTTTGAAAAAGTAGGCATACTTCTGAAAGTTGTACATGGCAAAGAGAATAAGAGAATAAGAGAAAGACTTACTTTTTCATAGAAATTTATGCATAAAGGCTGCATGAGAAAATGTAACAAAGTATGATATAAAACTTTAGGAAATTGCTAAGAAAAAAAAGTTACTTGCAAAACTTACATGCCAAACAGTTAAGACATTGCATACTTAAATGCCATGTAATAGGGACATTGTAAATCAAAATGAATGATAATATTTTAAATATTTTTTTCATACAATTTCATAAAATAGCCTGATGTAATGGAAATAATCCAACTAATGGGAATGGTAAATCATTTGTGCTTATTTATACATTATACATCCTTTATTGCTGGATTGCTTCTGTCCAACAAATTTCTTTAGTCGGCTTCATAGATTTTCAATTGGGTTAAGATCTGGGCTATTCCCAGGCCATTCCGGCAGTAGAATATGATTATTCTGAAACTCCAAAAGAAAGTGGTATTTTTAGCCATCAAACCTCAAAAATACACTTTTCCCAAAAGGTTTTCACAATTTTGGCCATATTGTATTTTATGATTGTAGTTCCTAGAATCCCCTGTCCATTTAAATTGGCTCAGAATTCTAGGAGTTATAATTTCAACATATCTAAAGATGGCTATCTTAGAAAAGGCTGATCTAAGATAAATCACTGCCTTCCATCACTACTTGCTGGCTGTACCTGTTTTTTCTACTATTCCAAAGGAACAATAATCTGTATATTCATTACAATGCCAGACTTTATATGTTCTCATTAAGCATTAATTGGTAGTTGATGCCTATTGCTATTTTTAACTCCATTAGTTCATAGCAATATAATTAGTAACACTAAGTACAGGAACAACATTAATAGCATTACTAATTGTAAATCGAAAGAGAGGAGCACAATGTGACTGGTTAATTTCCAGGCAGTATCTCATGATAATTGGCTCAGGACACATGTGCTGAACTAGAAAGGTAAATAATTTAAAATCTTTTATTGGGAGTTTGTATTACTAATGTCAATGAAAGCACTGTAGTCATCTCACAAATAGTATATGTTAATTTTATAGCATTATTCAGTTTTATGGGTCTTTATCTATTAGCCTCTATAAACTAATTGCCTCTGTTTTAAAAAATCATAATAACGTCACTTGAAATATGGAATAAAAATGCTCACAAACAAGATGGCGAAGGAAAACCACATTCCTGGTTAGTTTTATTATTAAGTATTACCAACAAAATAATGGCTTTAATGTACAAATCATGAAACCAGCACTAAGCATTATCCACACTGTCAGTGATGAACCTGTTATAGTTTCCAAAAAATTGAATTATGTAGAAAAAATGAAAATGAAAATTAATGCTGAGGAACTTGACAGCATAAGAATTTACCATAAATTTCTAAATAATGGCAAGCAAGTAGTACCTATCTTCTTTTGTCTCCTCCTCGTCCTCCTCCTCCTCCTCCTCCTCCTCCTCTTCCTCCTCCTCCTCCTCCTCCTCCTCCTCCTCCTCCTCCTCCTCCTCCTCCTCCTCCTCCTCCTTGTTTGAACTCCTGGTGACTGCTTGAACAATCCGTGCAGTTCTTGGCAAGATGTCAAAAGTGCTTCTTTCTTATGCCTGAGAGAAAGTGACTAGCTCATGTTCACTCAGTTGGCTTTGTGCTTAATGCCTTTCTAAATTCTAAATTCAACAAATATTGCCATTTGTTTCGTCAAAAATTATTTACAAAAATTAAGCAATGTACTTTTAAAAAAAACCATGCCAAATTTGAACTAATTCATGTAAATTAGATAGAATTCATTTTGATTGTATGTGTCTCATCAATGTAGTTTTCTAGACTCACTATATTTATTTATGCTATGTCTTAGTTTATATCCAGGGACTTTTGAAAGTTTGCAACTTTGGGGAAAAGGCAAGTTTATTTTTTCAGAAACCACTTTAACAATTCCAATAAAATAAATGTTTTCTTTGCATTTTAATATGAAAATAGAGAGGAGGAAAAAGAACAAATCCCACTAATTTTTATAGAAAGAACAATACATTTTCAACAATAAAGTGAGAAAAGTTTGTCAAAGGATATTGTGTTACTTGAATGGGTGACTTAAGCAAGCTTAAGAAAAGTTTTGGAACAGAGAACTTTCAAAGGTTATTGTATTATTTGATTATAAATTATTTTAAGAGATTTAGAACAAAAATGGAGCACAGACCTCATTAATAGCAATACATTTTAAAATTCAGAGTCATTGTAGTTTATGTTCCAACAATTAGATAGGGCAGTGATGGCAAACCTATGGCACGCATGCCACAGGTGGCACATGGAACCATTTGGCAGAGCACTTGAGGCGTTGCCATGTCAGCTAGCCAGCACACATGCGCGCACTGACCAGCTGATTCAGCCATTTTTAAAGCCATTTTTTGCCCTCCCTAGGCTTTATAGGAGCCTGGGGAGGGTGAAAAAAGTATGTAAAAAATGGGGGGAGCGCCTGTCATGCGCGTAAGTGCACTGGGGGGGGCATGCATTGCATTATGAGTGCAGCACGCCAGCGCACAACTCCCCTGTGCTCCCCTCCTTATGGCATGCGAGTCTAAAAAGGTTTGCCATCGCTGAGATAGGGCAAGTAAAGACAGAGGGAGAAGGAAAGGAGGGAGGGAAAGGAAGAGAGAGAGAGACAAGGAGACAGACAGAAAGAAAGAGCGCATGCTCCTGAATGCTGAAACACATTAGGAGAGAATAAATAGTTCCCAAAGTATTAACCACTGAAGTTGTTGTGGGCAAAATTGGTCGCATTAAAGTATTTTCATTGGGCAAAAATATACAATATTTCCTACTTCATTTAAGATCTACAACAGGTGAAAAGATCTACAACAGGTGAAACAGCTTTCTGAGGGTCAAGCTGGTTTACCCCTTACAAGATTGCTTGAATTGCTTGAAATGTTTTATATGTTCATCTGTTGTTGTGTATTATACAAATGACAGTTTGAAGGACAGATATTAGTAATAATAATTCATTACATTTATATGCCTATTGCACTAAAACAAGCCAAGCTATTTCTTAAAAAAAATATTTACCTATGAAAGAGACTTATTTTTTAAGAAAATATTATCCTGCTTCAGAATGTCTTAATGAATTCCACAAGGTATTATAGAGCTTACTTTATTTTTGGAAGAAGTGGAAGCTTTTGGGCTGTATTATTATTTCCTGTTGCACCTCTTACTCAGCAGTAGCAATAGCAATAGCACTTAGATTTATATACTGATTCACAGTGCTTTACAGACCTCTCTAAGCTGTTTACAGAGTCAACATATCGCCCCCAACAATTTGGGTCCTCATTTAACCCATGGAAGGATGGAAGTCTGAGTCAGCCTTGAGCCTGGTGAGATTCGAACTGTCAAATTGCAGTCAATCAGCAGAAGTAGCCTGCAGTACTGCACTCTAACCACTGTGCCACCATGGCTCATGTCACGGTCAGTATGCAATAACTTCAAGGAATCACATGCTGCTTCTGAAAATTCCCAATTGAAGGAGTTTCTTCTTGATACCCTCTCTTATGAATTAATTGAAACCAAAGCAAAAGAGGAGGCAAGCTGTTAGAGAGATTATTGTGCAACAGAAGACCAATCTTTATCTCCATCTTTGCCATTGGTTCCTCCTGCTTACTATGTAATTCTGAAAAGAAACTACATATATGTACATCCAAATGCCCAGTGTCTGCCTATCCAAATATGTTGTAATAAAGATGGAAGACAACCAAGAGCAAACGTTTTTTTACCCTCACATGGGTTCTCTTCCAAAAGATCATGCTATGAATTCTAATGAATCAGGATAAACATTCTTCTAGTCCAATATTCTGTTTCAGCAGCAGCCTGGGAAACAGACAGATTCATTCATCATGTCTGGAATCCAAATGCTGCCTTTTTGCCTCTCCAGCCAGATTACTTCTCTCTGGCTCTTCTTAACACTCAAGATGGGAAAAACTGATTATTATTATTTTTAAAGATCTGAACCCTATCTAACTCATGAAAAAATACATATTGGGCTCAGCTGAAAAACACAACCCTGCTGCTTCATCAAAGCAAAGAGGTTCTCCTGACAAAAACAACAAAAGAAAAGCAAATTATGGCAGCTTTAGTATCAGGAAAGCTGGAAACTGATTTTGAGTGGTTAATATTTTTTTTAAAAGGCTACACAAAGAAATTATGCAGACATTTTAATGTAACCATCAAGTAAGCTTTTTCTCTTTTTTCCTTCTCCTCCCACCTGCTTTTTAGAACACCGCCTGGTGAATCAATCTGCAGTTTTCAAAACATGGGCCTTTCATTGCGCACTGAAATGCTGCTGAGGTTGAAAAGATGTCTTCTTATTACATTCGAAAAGGATTAAATGTTTTCCGTCTGGCCTTTCGTAGTTTTTATTCTTTTTCAAATATTTAGAATCATAGATTTAGATGGATGGATAGATAGACTGATAGCCTCACACACAGTTCTTCTATGTGCACTTTTCTTATCAGAATAAGAGGAAATGAAGGATAATGAAAATAATAATATTTTTTTCCCAGGAAGACTTGTCTAGGAACAATGTCACTATCATTTAAGCTCCACAAGAAAATATTTTTGTATGCCCAAGCCTTTTAAATATAGAACATAGACTATCAGAGTTGGAAGGGACCTTGGAGATCATCGAGTCAAACCTGCTCAAGCAAGAGACCCTATTACCATTTCAGATAAATGGCTGTTCAGTCTCTTCTTAAAAGCCACTAGTGATGGAAAACCCACAATTTCTGAAGACAACAATCCATCAATGAATTGTTCTCCTCTGTTAGGAAGTTCCTTGTTAGTTTTAGGTTGCTTTTCTCCTTGTTTAGTTTCCATCCATGTTTCTTGTCTTGATTCTGTGCTTTGAAAAATAACTTGACCCCCTCTTCTTTGTGGCAGTCCCTCAAATATTGAAACACAGATGATAGATAGATAGATAGATAGATAGATAGATAGATAGATAGATAGATAGATAGATAGAGAGAGAGAGAGAGAGAGAGAGAGAGAGAGAGAGAGAGAGATAATAGAACTTCATAAACTTTGGAAATAGGTAAGACATAATTAAATTAAATGAAAGGTATGACTACAGTGTGTTATATTTTTTTTTGCTTGCATTTTTAAAAGTATTATCAGTTTTGAAATTTTTCTGATGAATCAACATAGCATATTTTACTCTATTTATTCTGCTCCCACTAATAATAATGTAAAATAGTAGGTCAGGCAGATTAAGAGCAAAAAAAAAAAGTACTTTGGCAAGTTTTATAAAAATTGGTCTTCTTAAGGCTGTATACAAATATGTGACCATCAAAATAAACTGATAGAAAATTTAAGTATGTACTTTTCATGAGTCACCATTAACCGGAGAGAAGAAATATTCAAACTTCACAATCTTCTTCTTACCAGCAGATGTCTCTATAAGGCAATAATTTTTGAGTCTGGCGAAATATATCTTGATGCATTCTGTGTACTGGAATCTGACATTCTTTTTTGCAAGTTAAAAGAACCACTATAGTATCAATGGAACTTTTTTTGGCAATGTAAAAATATTGTTTACCTACTCTGAACAAGATATTATTGCAGCTTACTGTACAAAGAAAATGGTCATTTACTGTATGCCAGAAAACATTTGCTGTAATGCAACATGTGGATAACATTATAATGTTCAGTTGGAAATGTCTTTTACTTGTACTTTGAAGGTATGGGTTTTAGTTTGCTGAAAAGTGTCTGGTTGTAATCAGTAACTGAATAATCAACACATTCCTTTATCTGCACTACTAGATGACAGACAGACAGACAGACCGACAGACAGACAGACAGACAGACAGACAGGAGTTTCTGCTTCATACAACCATTTCTCGCATTTAGTGATATTTCTAACAAATGGGGACATTAAGCACTGTTTTTTTCAATTAATCAGATTTTGTGCAATTATTTTTTTCAAACATGAAATAGCTGCTCTGTGAGCACATGTTATAGAATATAGCTGAATATATGGCTTTATTTATAAATACGCCAAATTCCAAATGTTATAGTATAACACTGCAAGTAGAAATGAACTGGAAACCTCCCTCCCCTGATATGGTGGTTCACAAATCCACTATATCAGGGGTCTGCAAAGTCGGTTCTTTTAAGACTGGTGGACTTCAACTCCCAGAGTTCCCCAGCCAGCATAGCTGGCTGGGGAATTCTGGGAGTTGAAGTCCACCAGTCTTAAAAGAGCCGACTTTGCAGATCCCTGCACTATATCATCATTTTTGTTTGTTGTGAGTGCGGTGCTACATAATGCTTGTGTGGCTGCATTCCAACCCAGGATTTTATTTTTTTAATTAAAGAAAGCGTTGCTCAATAAAGTTACACAATAGTGTGGGACTATGCTGCTCTGGTGATCATTAAAATGTTGAATATATTTCCTTGCTCTCAGAACTCCTACCCAGCAACTGGGGAAAAAAGGCGAAGATTTGGAAAACAAACTGCCAAATTTCACAGGTTGTTCACAGTTCTACAATATTCCCAGATGAATGTACTTTGCTTTAGAATGTCATTATACTTCAATATTGTGTATCTATGACTGGTTATATCACAGGTTGTAATCTCTGGTTTCTCAATTCTACAATAATTAGTATGATGGTTACTGATCTTTATCATAGTCAATTTATTACATCATCATTTCAAATGTTTAGTAGTAGTGACATAACTTATGGTTAAAATTGTGAGGCACCATAATAAACCCCCAGTTTGTTGAGATTTCTTCTTCTAAATTTGCAATTTTGTGTTGTTCTTATCCAAACATTACAATATTTTCAATTAACAACAACACAATATTGCAAAGGGTTTGCATGATCTAAAATATTTATAACATATTTAAAAATATGTTTTTATTTAAGCATCCATACTAGAGGAAATTTACAAAAACCCTGCCCTATGATTTTTATTTTATTTTATTTTATTGATTTATATATCAAATTAAATAGACCTCCCATCTGAGTGAAAGAGTGACTCTGGACAGTGTACAATTAAAAACACGTAAAACACATAAATATCTTATTCCAAGAGGTGACAGTTAAAGCAAGAATGGAATAATTAAAGTTAAAAAGGCAGAGGATTTTTTAGCCTTTAAGGTGCTAGTGAACCCCAAAGTTGTTTGTTCTTCTGTGAGACCCAAGTGAGTTGGCAGAACCAGGCCTTCAACTACTTCCAAAAGGCTAGGAAACTTCTGGGGGTGGGGTATTCTATGAGCAGAAACAATGACAGAGAAGGTTCTTTTTCGGGATCCTACCAGTTGAAATGATGGAACCTGACTGGGTGAGACAGTCCCATATAATGGGGAAAAGACTGTGGCACAGGCAACCTGGCCCCATGCCATGTAGAGCTTTAAAGGTCATTAACTTGAATTGAACTTGGAAGCAAATTGGCACCCAGTGCAGCTTGGAGAGCAGTGTTACATATGTCGTTTATGCCCCAAATTGTTCACATACCTTCATTTTGTACTAGCTGAAGCTTTTCAAGGGTAGCTCCATGTAGCCCCATGTGTTACAATAGTCTAGCTGGACGATGATTACAATCAGATGATCACAGGTTAGGAATTGTTCGATTAAAACATAGTAACTTCCACCTCATTTTTGTGGTTCTTCTCTGAAATATGAAGATATATACTGTGTTTCTTCAAAAGTGTTTGATATTATTGCTTTCTTCCAATATTAAGTACAATTTCCATTTTTTCCCTTTGCATTTTTTAAAAACAAAATTTTAGGAAATAAAAAATAGTTTTCAGTAAGCACAAGAGTAAAGACTAAGGATGGTTGCATAGTTTAAACACATCTGCAAGAACATTAGCCCCAACCCTAATGATAGATTAGATTGAAATGTATTTGAACATAAGTAGCTTGGGTTGATAGTTGGGCTATTGGTCTTATGTCTGAACTTGGCAATTTGGTTGCAAACATTTTGTTACCCTTCGAGGAGACATTGTCAGTGAGCTTTGAATTGTGTTGGTCTGTCAGAACACTGGTCTTTAAATGCCTTTTTATGTGATGCAAATTAGTGTGGATGTTGTTTGTTTTTGTATTTTTGTATTTATTAAATTTATATACCGCACCTTCTCCCTACTGGGGAGTTTGTCTACTACTGGGTCATGGTCTGAGTTCAGACTGTTTGATTGGCTGGCTGTTGTTACTGAGGCATGGTCTTAGGTTTTAAGTACCATCTGTGTGATTTAAATTAGTGTTGTTTGTTCAGATACTGCTGAGTCATGGTCTGGTTTTAGTCTGTTTGAATGGCTGGTTGTTGTTATTGAGATGTGGTCCAATTTCTTGTGAGCTGATGGGTTGTGATTTTTGTTGTTGTGTAGTGGGGTGCCTGTTTGTTCATTTTAAATGCTATCTGTGGGATCGCAGTTCATGCAGTTCTTTTGTTCTCAGCGATTGGTAGATCAATCTTAATATGTCTATTTATTGACATATTGGTGGAAAACCAGGCTTCGAGGAGTTTTCTTTCTCTGCTTGATCTCACCTGGGTTACAACTGTGGTCCCGGTTGGATCAAATTTGTGTCCTTCTGAATCTTTGCAAATGAATTTGAGGGTCACTATCTCAGATCAACAGTACATAGATTAGATTCACAGATATTTATCTAAGTCAAACAGTATTTGCCTACATATAATATACTATGCTTAGTTTGCTATTATTTATGATTCAAAGGTACAATATGAACTTCAAAAGGGTTAATTCAATAACTAAGTTTACAGTGAACTCAACCTATGAGAATACCTTTTTCTACTATTCCTTTTATAGTGGCTTTATCCTGGTATGCAATAAGAAAAAAAAATCTCATCCACCCTTGCTGGGTTGACTATCTAGAAAGCTACTGCTGAGTTTAATCTGGGAGCCAAGCTTGGGTTGATTATATTAAAGCATATGATTCATAAAGGCTTTTTGTATGTTTTTATAAAAATTAATAAAATTGCCACATCAGTTTGAAGACACCTAATTTGATGTGTTGAATCCAAGATTTTATTCAAATGGATAAAACAATGCTATATACAACCCCATTAGCTACAATATTACATGTATTGTACAACCCTAATCAAAAGTGTAAAAATGAGTCATAATAAATGCTACAAAGAAGAAAAAGTTCACTCCCATCAGGATAAGTTATAATCAACTGAAGTTGGCAGGTATTAAGGGAAAAGTAAATCCATGGATAACTGTGATTTTTTATTTTAATTCATTGAAGTCAGTTGGGGAGAAAAGCCAGATTCATAGCATGAGGTCAATAGTTTATCAAATACACCATGCACCAGATATTGCACAGGGGAAAGGGAAATAATCCTGGTGTAATTATTTTGGATGGCCATTATATTTTAAGTAAAAAAAACAGAAGTCCAAAACCATATCAATCTGATTTCCTTGGAGTACTACTTATTCCCTTCCAAAATATTTGAGGTGAAGTTTTAGAAAAAGGGACAAATTTACGATGAACACCTTTCCAAATGATGTTGTTATTAGTTGTGAAGTTATGTCCGAACCAACTGGTGTAGCTCCTATTAAATTGGTTCATACTGAAATCTGGGATGTTTCTAGTTTTAATGTAGATTTAATGCAAATGGCTGCCTTTTAGATGTACTGCACTTTAGGTCCCATAATCCATCCGAATTCCAAATATCTTTTCTTTGTTTCATTGCTTTATATAACTAAATTACAATGTATAACATGTCTTTGTTAACTTCAAAATTCCTAACTAATGCACGTTTAACTTTGAAAATATCATCTTGTTGGACAAATGGAATCACATTAAAAAGAAAATAAAAAGTAAGCAAGGACTAAACTTTGAAGGGGAAAGAAGGGAAGGGAAAGAAAGGGGACTGCGGAGAGTAGGGGAGAAGGCAAACTGCACAGAAAGAATAAATGGGTAAAGAAAAGCACGTAACATTGTGATACAGAACGAGAAAGTGTGAATATTTAATAAATGAGATGAGAAAGAGAAGTGCAGCACAAGGAGAATACGGTCACTTTGTAAGAATGAAGTGACTCCCTGGAAGGTATCAATAAAATTTTGGGGGTGGGACTCCTACAGGTTAGGAGGGACTATTTAAGAGCAGGAGATAGCCCTTCTAGCAGGTTCTCCCCCCCCCCCCCCATATCTCTCTCTCTCTCTCCCTCTCTCTCTCTCTCTCTGTTCCTGGAGCAGAAATTATCGGCAGGAAGTCCATTTCCTTAGCTTTTTCTGGTGCATCAATTATGGACTTACTAAAGCAGGGGAACCTGAAGATGCTCACTCACACACTCCCAGAAATTCCCAGTAAGTACCAAGTACAGTGACCCACACTGCCACAGCCTCAATTGCTTTGCAGTATGATTGATGTAGAAGCCTGATTATCCTTTAAAATACTGAATATAGCCCAGAGTACAATCTAGGACAGTGATGGCTAACCTTTTTCCCATTGCGTGCCAAAAGTGGGAGGAGCGCAGGAGCGCAGGAGCGCAGGAGCGCTGTTCCATTTTTCTGTTTTTGTTTTCTTCAAATATCATGGACAGGCTAAAATGATGGGTTGTTGAATTTGTAATGGGCTCCCTACAATATATAAACTACTTGCAATTCAGTATGAAGCAATTAAATCCAAATAACAATGCACATCCTTTTATGTGTTCACTTCACAGCTGTGTAGAAATAAGTCGTATTGGATATATTACCTTCGCACTTCCAAGATCAGTGCAATTGTGTTTTAATGATATGGGTAGTAACACTGAAGTAGATTCAATTTCACCTTGTTTACTAATGAGGCTTATAACAAAGTACAAAGTTTTACAGTTGTGGTAGGTCTGAATTCTGAAAAACAGATACACAAGCCAAAAACAAGAGCTTCTGTATGAAATATCCAGCTGAAATCCTGTGAATCTGTACCGCAGGTGGTAAAGTATAACACAAATCTTTGTATCTTTTTTCTCTTTAAAGCTGTAGCTTTTGTCATCTCTGAGATAAGACAGGATGTTTTTCAAATTTCCCAGGTGATCTCTCACATCAAAATGCATTAAACTTGGTAGTTAGGAGCAATAAATGCAATCACATGCTTGCTATTCAAGAGACCATGCCCTGGTCAAGATGTTAAACAAACCTGCAGAGAACATATGACCTTGATTACCAATGTTGGAACTGATGTTTCAGTGGATATGTCACTTAAAAACTAATCCCCAAATCTCTTAAATTACTATTAGGTTTAAAATTTGGGGAGACCAGAAATATAAGCAACTGCATGGATGCATCCATGAAGTCACAAAGAGCCATTCTTAGCTTAAGAAGGCTTTACAGATCGTCCTCAACTTACAACCATTCATTCAGCAACCCAGGGCCTCTCCCACCTTCTGAGGCACTTCATGATTCACATAGCATCCATAATGGAAAGAGCCAGGATTGCGTGAATACCTTGCTTATGGACTGCTTTGATCATAATTCTAGACTCAATTGTGATTGTAAGTTGGAAGCTATCTGTACTTTTTAAAAGTCCAGAGTTCAATACCTTTTATGAACTCAGTCTTCAAAGATGTACCATATTTTTCAGACTATAAGATGCACTCCCCCCCCCAAAAAAAGTAGATGGAAATGTCTGTGCATCTTATTGAGCAAATGTTGCCGAAGCCCTGCCCACCCTTTTGCCTTTGCCTTCCAGCAATTTGCCTCCTTGCAGCAAACAGTAAACAGCCTGGTCAGCTTCAGCATAGCCTGATTTAGCACCAGCAGCTGATTGGCAGTTGGA
This sequence comes from Rhabdophis nuchalis, assembly GCA_039707465.1. Taxonomy (NCBI): domain Eukaryota; kingdom Metazoa; phylum Chordata; class Lepidosauria; order Squamata; family Natricidae; genus Rhabdophis; species Rhabdophis nuchalis. Next base: position 34,145,726 of record CM077645.1, read on the forward strand.
TCTGTCTCCTGGAATACCACCAATCAGCTGTTGCAGGCTGTGGGGATCGCCACTGTCCATTGCCACCATTGCTGTCCATTGCCACCACCACCAATCCTCACTAAAATAAGTATGTGCTTGTGATCCACAGATAATAGCAGCCATCAAACATACTTCAAGATTCATGGAAGCACTAGCTTTGCCTGCAGTAAATTACAACTAGATTTGCCTGTCCCCCAACATATATTAGCATCTTTTTACATCAACAAGCTACCGTCTGGCTTTCAGGTTTCAAAAATAGGACATCTGAAGAAAGCCAAGTTTTTGCCTAGTGATGAAATGAGCATTGTGACATCCAGATGCAAGCCCTGCCCCTTACATATTTCTATGTAACATTACAACTCAAAAACACAAGGGGAGGAGTGTCAGGATATCATGATTAGCAGTTTGTCATTTGTTTTCTCTACTATCTGTCATGGGTATCTAGGTTTTCAAATGGGTTGGGGAATTGGAGGCAAACTTCTAAAAATAAGATTTGAATTCTGACAGACAGATATTTTTAAAAAAAGAATGTTTGACAATGGAAGGTAATTTTGTAACAGAAAGAAGAGATAGCAGTGATCTATCTGTTATTGTTTTGACTGATGTTTTAGTAAGGATTTAGACGTTTCATAGGAAGTTTGCTCTTTTGTTTTTTTTAGATGTGTCTTACTTTAGTTAAAACTTTCATTTTAGTTGCCTTCATTTTTATTGCCATTTTAACTTTTATTTATCTTTTATTTATCTTTTATTTTTGTCTTCTTTTTCCATCTATTTTTTTCCTACTGTGACTTTCTTCTTTCTACCCAATGACTTGAAAGGCATTTTTCCATTTTTCCTTCCAGGTGAAGATTTAAGAGCAACTTGGAAATAGTTTTATACATGTTTGCATGTTCCCTGCACCAAAGACTGGAAATCATCGAAATGAATTGGTTTGATTTAGCTAATCAAAACTTTGTAGCCAACAAGGATAGAAAAATAATTGCCATCACCTTAAAATTATTTTCTCCTTTCCTCTTGAAACATAAACATGCTTTACATGGAGGTCTCCCCTTATATGCTGCCCACATAACATAGAACCTTGAGAGTTATCTTGGTTGAGAAAGACTGCCCATAAATTTTCCAATGACCCACAAGTTTTAAATTTGGGGATTTTAATCTGGTTTTAGCACAGGATCCATTGAATTAGTTTTTTAAATTTTATATGATGTTTTGTATGTATTTTAATTTTCCTGTGCGCCGCCCTGGGTCCGTTTGGAGAAGGACGAGGTATAAATTGAATAAATATAAATATAAATATAATATAAGGTTACAGAAGGACTTGAACTGGTGCTTTCCAGTTCCACTCCAACATTTTCTCAACTATATTAAAGTTCCAGCTATGGGGACAGGATGCTTTGCATTAATACTTCGAGATTGTCCTTGACTCACCAACATTTGTTTAACAATTCAAAGTTATAATGGAACTGAGAAAAGTGGCTTAGGATTAGTTCTTGTAGTGTCCCTGAGGTCACACGTTCAAAATTTGGTCATTTCGCAACCAACACTTATTTATAATTGTTTCAGTATTCTGAAACATGTGATTGCCATTTGTGACTTTCCCTGGGAGCTGCCATCAAACAAAGTCAATTCACTTAACAATGATATAACTTTCTTAATAATGACAGCAAAAAAGGTAACAAAATTGGACACAATTTGCTTAATGACCTCACATTTAATGATGGAAGATCTGGTCCCGATTGTGATAATAAAATGAGGACTGTATCTTTCAAAGTTCACTTTGTCACTGAAAAACCTGGCCCTTTTTTCTTTTCCTTCCTTGTTTATAAAGAACAATAACCACATCAATATTGTAATCAGGGGCAACCAATTTTTTATATTTACTTTTATGTTTTTTTAATCTATCTATCTATCTATCTATCTATCTATCTATCTATCTATCTATCTATCTATCTATCTATCTATCTATCTATCTATCTATCTATCTATCTATCTATCTATCTATCTATCTATCTATCTATCTATCTATCTATCTCCCCCTGTAACTGCACATGATTCTACATATGTCTTTCTTTAGGGTTAAAAATTGTTTAATTTATTGCATTGGAAAAATAGAGGCTGCAGTAGAGAAAGGTGGGAGAAAAAAATTAGGGGTGTTCCTTACAACAGATTCACATGGCCTTCTAAAGAGGGCCCCATAAGTTCATTAAGTCCAAGGTCTACAATTGCCTAGCTGCAGTTCTGATTCCAGAACTCAGTTTTCCTCTACAGAGCTGAAACTAATTTAGTTAAAAAGTCATTATCAGCTGTCTGGCATGCTGCTGGCTATTAACTCTGCGGCATGAAGTACCTTGCCCATCGTGCTGCAGGGAGTGGCAGCTTCTGATCCTTGAAATGAGAGCCATTTGGATGGGATGTAGGCTCACGACATTGCCAACATTCAGATAATTAACTGTTCCCTGCTTTGACAGCACTGTAATGTTTTTGCAAGAGACAGTAACAGTATTGTCTAGGGAGCTGTAATATGAATATGGACAACAATAATTAAATCTTCTAATGGCTAAGTGTCTTCATTATGCCTTTACACAAGATGCAGGGTGTATTCTTCACCCAGTGTTAGACAGCTAGCCTGACTTCTGCTAAAAATAAACTGCACAACAAATGTATATACACCAATGACAAAGATCCTTCAATTAGCCTCTCAATTAATTCAGTGCGAGCAAAATTTCTCATTATCACCAATAAGCCAGCAGGGTAATAGTCTGGGATCATTTTATAGATTATAGCTACCGTATAAGAGGTATCTGTTAATAGGCAGACTTCCATGCCACAATAGTATTCTGCCTTTCTTACCTATACATGAACACTTTGTGATGAAGTAAAGAACATTCTTACATGGTACTGTTGCATGAATGGATGTGATATCCCATAATATATTTTTACAAATGCACCCACTATTCATGGAAATATCAGGGAAATAAAATGTATAGTCCACAAGAATTTATTCCTTTTAGAAATAATATCTGATGTAGACAAGGGACAATACTCCATCTAATAAGGGTGAGTCTTTTCACCTATTTTGCCATAATTTTTAAAGCATGGTTGTCTGGAAGAGGTTTTCAGATGTTTAATATTTCTTTAATAAGAAATTCATTTAGTAGAAGAAAGAGAAGGAACATGTTGTAGTATAAAGATTTGCTACAGGGAGACACTGCTAACTAACTCCCCCAAATCTTGATTGTTTTGTGGAAGAGAGCAGATATGCCGACAAAGCTGATGGCACAAATCAAGCAACTAGATTAACAGTATTTTTATAGTTTCTTGAGGTGGCACATAATGGATAGATCAACTGTAATTATGGAAGAACTCAAAGAGTAGTTAGCTAAATCAGCATTATTATTGTTTATGTATCTAAAATAGGACTGTATAATGAATCCAAATAGTGTTGGACTAACTTGATTCATATATCCTAGAACTGTGATGGCGAACCTATGGCACACATGGCAGATGTGCATGCAGAGCCCACTCTGCGGGCATATACACAATTGCCAGCAGCTCTTCTGGTTTTTGGCACACTGGTCTACGCGGGTGCTGGAGTACCAGAACATAGCCTGAAAAATGGCCTAAAAACAGCCAAACACCAGACTGTTTTTCAGGCCAAAAATGGCCGAAAACTGGCCCAAAAAGCAGCCTGAAAACAGCCAAAGAAATGGCCTGAAAATGGCCCCAAAATGTCCAGAAACAGGCAGGTCTGACAGCTGATCTTTGGTTTTCTGGTGCTCTGTGAAGATGATCTGGCTGGCATGCATATACGTACCAGAAACTTGAAGATCTTCTGACCAGTGTGCGCATGCACATGAGCCAACTGGTATTCTGGTTTCTGGTGCTCCAGTGCACGTGCATGCATGCACATGCACACGTGTTCCAGTTTGGGCACTCGGTGCTGAAAAGGTTTGCCATCACTCTGCCAGAACAAAGTTTTTAATGTGTAGTCCTAGAACCTACCATCAGGACCCATAAAATCAAAATTATTTGCTAGCCTATGGTGAATAATAATACAATATTAAAATACCATCAAACAATACTGAGAGGTTTTAGTGGCATCAAATGCATTAATTTTAATTTTTAGTATGGCAAATAAGGTATTTACATTTTAATAAGGCAGATATCAATACATTTAACCCATACGAAGAAAAGCTCCATAATTTTTAAAAGTAGAAAAGGGTCCTGACAGAAAAAAAGTTTAAGAAACATTATCATAGTATAAGTTCTATAATGTAAATTTAGTTATTCTTCAGATCTTGAAATTTGTGTTACATTTACAAATATGTTTTTCTGTAAAAATGCATTTAAAAATGCACATTTTATGAGACTTACTATACAAAATGTGCCCTATTTATATTTTCTAAATAATTTCCATGCATACGCAGAGGCTAATGGTGTTAACTCTATTATGAGTAGTTAGTGTTGTGTACATGATCTAAACTTGTTACTCTCATGAAGGACTGTTCAACTTAGAATAATTTTCTAAGTATTGGCTGCTTATTGTCTTGCGATGCAGTTTGGAAAAATCCTTGGAAACTTCCCTAAATTATACAAGTGGCTAGGAATGTTCTTTAAGCAGTGGTAAAAACAAAATATAATTAGATTACTTGAATTTATAGGACTGCTATTGCTATTGCTGTAGTGATGCACTGTGGTTCATAGCAACCAATAAAAACAGAAAAACAGTAATGCATAAGAGGGCAACCTTTTTATCCAAGATCAAATGTGCCCTTTCACTTTGTTGCTGCCTTCTCAGGTAAGAGCAAAGTTCCATTTATATCCCGCCTCTCTCCCAGGGCCATGGATATCTGCCCACAAGTCCCCTGACTTCAATCTGTATTCATCCCAAATTTGCCATGCCTTGTCCAACATTGTAAACCAGTCACATTGGCTGAACCTTATTCAAGTCCACACTGGCCCTTTGTTAAAGGAGGTCCCAAAAAATTGTGGGGTGATGGCGGTGGTGGCTTATTTATATTGTATCTTTTTTTTCTTTATTGGGGGGTCTCTCTCTCTCTCTCTCTTGCACACACACACACACACACACACTTTGGTCAATTTAATTGGAATTCAGTTTGGCACTCTGATTGACTAGCATGGCCTGCAGGAAAAACAACAATATACATGAAGGATATATTGTACTGTGTACACATTTCATCTAAGGTCAAGCTGTTGTATTCCCAGTGACCATTTTTATTTTCCCTGTTGACCCATCAACAGAGAATATTGTGTTTACAGTGCAATTACTGGAAAGATGCCAGACCACAATGAAGGAAAAATTGGTAGCTGTTCTCTGAAGAGATTACTTACAATTGCTCTGAAACTAGGGTTTATAACTTTAACAGGATGAGGAATGGGAACATGTAAGATTCTGAAGTGAAAAGAATTGCTATGTTCAACTATTGCTTCATATAATTTTATGACTATATGATGTGTTTACCTTTGTAATTGTTATATTTATAAAATACCTTGGAATATTATTGCTCATTTAGACAATGGGCTTTTTCAATAGAGGTGTGTGATGTCATCAAACTTTGCTATAATTTCTGCTCTGAATTCAGGCTTACAATGCTTGCTTTCAGTTTAGGACTACCCTTAAAAAATTCAAAGTACTTCTTCCACTTTGGATCATAATCCAAATAAAACAATTTTCCCTTCCTGCTAAAACAGTGCAATTACCTACTAGCATCTCATCCTCTTTTCAGTTATTCTTATATTGTCAAAAACTGCTTTAAGATTTCTTTGCCAGAATTTTCCTATTCAGAGAAAAACAATTCAATTTTCTTATCTTTTTTCCCTGACTGCTGGAGAGATGACTGACAGAACATTCACATAGTTATCTGCCACCTCCTAGCTAAATAGAAATTTTCTTGCATGTTTTCCCTGTCAATTTTCATTCAAAGTAATGAAATAAAATGTAGTTCAGAGATTTTTCAAAGGAGAAAAGAAATGTTTACGAATATCATATAGTAAGTGAGATAGAGCATTCTTGAATTTATTTAGTTAAACATGGTCTCCACCACCAACTCAGCAACAAAATCAAGGGGCTTGGATAGGGCCAATGCTATAATGCAGGAGAAAGTTTAGCAGAAAGCCCAATTCTCAGGGTTTTATATCTGAATATAGAAATAGCAATAACACTTAGAGTTATATATGGCTTCATAGTGCTTTACAGCACTTCCTTAGTGGTTTATAGAATTAGCATACTACAATCTTCATTTTACCAACCTCAGACGAATGAGCTGATCAGGATCAAACTCTTGAGTTGATCAGGATCAAACTCTGCATTGGGCAGAATCAGCCTGCAATACTACATTCTGTGTCATAGTCACTGTGCTACCATGACTATGTTCAAGACAGCTTCATTAAAGGCCATAATAGCACTGAATGGAAGTAAGAAGAACCAATCAATTGCTATTGGAAAAAAATATAGAAATAGAGGCAGACTGCTTCCTTTAGGTAATGATTAACAAACCCAACTGTGTACTTTGGGTACATGATGTGAGCAGATAATTGACAAGAATAAGGATTATGCTTGAAAAGCTTAAAGAAAAAAAACAGAAGAAAAAGATTGGATAAAGTGAATAAGCAATAAGAGAGATATCATGAAAATATCATTGGAGAATATATTCTGAGGATAAATTGAAGAAATTTAGGATGTTCAGTTGGAAATAAAAATGAGTTAGGGGAGTCACAATAGCTTTGTTCAGGCAAAAGAAAGCGATATGGAGGATAAAGAAGTTTAATATATTGAAGTGGTCTATCATCAACAGGACCAAGGAACAAGCCTTCAGAAAATAAGCCTCATATTAGCACTTGGCATGGTAGCCATGAAGGCCTTGGAAAGCATATTCAGTATGTCTACACCTACGAAGTTCAGAATAATGCAAGCCAAAGCATTCTTTGTCACATTCTTTGTCGCCCAGGGGAAGGGCTTCTCTGTGGTGGGCCCGACCCTCTGGAATGACCTTCCCCCTGACATTAGAATGACCACGGACCTCCGCTCCTTCCGTCAGAAACTCAAAACCCACCTGTTTCATCTAGCCGGACTGGCCTAATTCCATCCTTCCCGCCTCAGTTTGTAATTTTAAATTATGTGATTAGGTTTTAAGGTTAAGTTTTTAATTTTTATAAATTTGTACAGGGGATTATTTAATTCGATTTTAGTTTATATGTATTGTTGATTGTCATAGTTTTAATTTTTACCTGTACACCGCCCCGAGTCCCTTCGGGGAGAGGGGGTGGTCTAGAAATCCAATAAATAAATAAAATAATAAATACATTCAATGAAAGAGAAAGTTGGACTTTGAAAAAGCAAGATAGGAAGATCATTGACATTTTCTGAATTTTAGTATTGGAGAAAATAGCCTTGACCTATATTCCCAGGCCACATAAACTAAGACCAGAAATAATGCAAAAAGAATACATTATAAAAGTCAAGTAATAAAATAATTAAAAATTTCTTTCTAGGAAATAAAACTTGGAAATTGTCAAGTACATTTTTTGCTATTAATACTTGTAATTTTTAAAATGCTGGAAGATACATTGCACACACCCCCACCCCAATCCCGGGTTTTATAGGATAATAAATGTCACAAACCCTGCAATGTAATTCTTTGTATGTTAGTGAAACTTTTAAAATTCAAATTTAATAATTTTCTATTCTAGATATCAACAGTCACTAATATCAATACTCAATAAATGAGGCATAATTAGTGACAGAATCTATCTGAAAGTGTTAGATGGATTCATTCTTAAGATGACTGTAGTGTATGGTTGCATTACTTGGATTTTTCTTCTGCTCAGTACCCATATTTAAAAAAAGAGGAAAAATAATCAAATATAGAAAATAATTATATATGAACCAAAGTGCTGTAGGCAAAGCCAAATATATTTACATTTGTCCTATCTTTGTTTCCTTATCTTCTCCTCTTAACTATCCAAAGATCCAGAATTATATTAGCTAGAATATATAACTAAACTCAATCCAAACTCCCTGTTGAGAAGTTCAGAAATATTAATACTATTATTACAATGATATTTATTTATTTAAAAATGTACACCTCCCATCTCACCTAAGTGTCTCTGGGTTGTTTACAAACAACAATAAACTTGGTCCTATTCCTTTAGTATTTCCATTTATACCTTTGTTACAGACTCTGAAATCTAAAACAAATTCTATTTTATTTAAAATACTAATATTCTTTTAGTATTGCAAACTGTCTCATCTGTAAATATATTTAACAATAAATATTCTCCATAGCTCACAGCAAAAAGCAGACATATAAGCAACAAAACCGCATTTGAGTAACAATGGTGATAAAGTTGATGTTATCATTGTTATTATAAACAACTGCAAAGGATAGAATAAAACACTCATAATAAAACAACAATAATAAAATAAATAGATAAATATATTAAAAAATTAAAAATTGTCTGACACAAAATGGAGCGGTAGGGGGAGAGTTTCAAAGCAATGCATGAAGCATGCTGTCTACTATATCACAGAAAGGGTCAGAGTTAATTGATCCATGCATGAAAAAGTCATCTAGCAAGTCACAATTTTTGTCTTTAGTAATCAAGGGATGCCATATTGGATATAAATAAATTGGACCAAGCAGCTTTGAGATCTTGAGGAGGAAGAGGAAAAGCAAGATTTATACAGTTCATCCTCTGAACGAGCCTTTTCTGTTCTGCAATGCAACATCATTTCAGAAACTTCATTTTAAATCTCTGAATACTAAATAAGAATATAATTAGCTAACCAATGGTTTGTATCAGCAAGACAAATGTGAATGTTTAAAAACAAATAGAAGAAAACTACAAAGTTCCAGAGTGCAAATATCAACATAGCATTATTTATTAACATAGCTTGTCTTTCTTTTTTGCTGGACCTTGAACCCAAATGTTCCTCTTAGAGATGAAGCAAGCAGCGATAACATGCAACCTATTCTGTGAAAAGTCAATAATCATAATCCTTGCAATATTAATAAAATTAATATCGATAGAATATTCACTCGTATCTATATTTATTACTCTGTCACCTAAATAATATATTTAATTAAAACTGAAAAATGTAACAGTAGATGGTTATATTGCTAGGTTTTATAATAGGTCGAAGAACTGAGCTTGTGTTATATTAATACTTCATTAATGTATGTATATAGGTCACTAATTACTATTTTGTATATTTTTTTCTGATTATATTAGCAATGTTGTGTTTTACGTGATGCTTCATCATATCTTCTAGTTGTTAGACTTTGATAATACAATTTTAAAATGTGAAAAAAGTGAGACATAGTTGCAATTTTTGACACCCCTCCCTCCCCAACTTACTTCTTCATTCCTGTCATTCATGTTTTTTCTCTTTCAATGTAGGATGCCAAGTGCTCTTTCCATTTCATGCTAAGAAGATCTGATGATCTGAAATGTTTTCTACAGAAATAAACTGTCGATTATATATGGAAGTCCTATATCAATAGCCTATTTTGCTCCATTATGTGTTAGTCTCACCTTGATGAGCTGTCAGGATCAAGCACCATAGATTTAATGTAGATAGTAGGAAGAGTTGCAGCAAGTTCCTTTCTTGACTTCTCTATAAAATACATATTATTTTAAGCTTGCATGCTCACAGGTCTCTTTAAATTAATGTGAGACATCTTTGTAATGTGCCATTAAATGTGTAACTGCAGTGTTTTGCAAAATGCCTGGAGTCTTTGAATAGAAAACTTTGAGGAAGGATATTATAGGGTTTTTTTTATAAAATATTTTTATTTTTATAAAAATATTCACTTCTCTGTTTTGCAGTACATAATTCCATCAACGTAATCAGAAGAGTTGGGAGAAATTATCAGTCTCTGCTGAAAGTTGGGAGTATGGTTGAACGATTTCACAGCTTGGTTGAATCACAAATCTTGTGGAATGGGGGATGGATATCATATCCACTATATCCAAGTTATAAACAAGAATGGAGGCTAAAAAGTATTCTGGATGAAGTGGTAAATTTATCCCTAAATATTTGTATCCTGAGACTTGGAAATTTAAGATGTTGCTTCTCCTACATTATTTCTCTACGTGGCCATTAATAAATGAGTAGTGTCTGGAATAACACTTTAATATTTTCCCATAACCTAAAAAGAGGGAACTCAAACTGTATATCTTTGTGGCTGTAAGAATTTCATTGTTGTATATTAAATGGTTTGAATATATTATATACAATAGTTTGTGTATTAACTGGGGATCTCATTCTAGTTGAAGCCCATCTTTTTCCATAGAGTAATACCAATAGAATTTTTGAATCAATCTTGTTTTAAGGAAATCAGAGATTGTGGGAGGTAATCTGAAGGCTGAATAAGGACTAGTAAAACCAGAATTCAATAGTCTACATAACTATGAACTACTGAGACATTCTTGGGACATTCACAGTTTCCTGGTCGAAATTATTTTTAACACTGCTCTCTAAGAATTGTTGAAAATGGGCAAGATAAAAATATAATAAAACCTCTGCTGCTTCATTTCGGTACTATTTAGATTTCATTAAGAAGAAGAATAGTAGAGGTAGACTGGTCCACTATTTACATGTACTATGTATGTATAAGTATGTATACCAGAGATGGGTTGTTCCCGGTTAGGCCTGAATTGGGCGAACTGGTAGTAGTGGCAGTGGGAGGCTCTGCCCACCCACCAGATGCTTCTGTGCATGTGCAGAAGCTTTGTGCGTCTGCGAGAGCATACCTGAACAGGTAGTAAAAAATAATGACAACCCATCACTGATGTGTATATATGTATATATGTATATATGTGTGTGTGTGTGTGTGTGCATGTGTGTATTTATGTCAAAGCACCTGGCATGCCCAAATATGGGAGGAAACATACTGCATAGGTGCTTAGACATAAACATTTACTTATTTCTCTGGCTCAGCTAATAAGGGAGGAGGGACTTTGTCAGCGGGCGACGCCCAGGGGAAGGGCCTTCTCTGTGGCGGGCCCAGCCCTCTGGAACGACCTTCCCCCCGATATCAGGACAACCACGGACCTCCGCTCCTTCCGCTTAAAATTAAAGACACACTTTTTTCGCCTGGCCGGCCTTGGGTAGTCTCTTTTTAGGTTAGGGGTTTTTAGGGGTAATTTTTAGTTTAGTATATGGGTTTTAGCGCAGGAATAATTTAATTTACTTTTAATTTTGTAGTTTGTATTTTGTACTTTGTTCTTTGTATTTTTAATTGCCTGTGCCCCGCCTCGAGTCCCCTTGGGGAGAGAGAGCGGGTTATAAAATTAAATTATTATTATTATTATATAAACAAACAAACAAACACACACACACATAACTAAATTGCTCTCAGCTTTGTAAATGGGAAAGAAATAATACTCAACAGTCTGCTTCTAACTCTTCTACATCACTTCATCTCCTTTAATGGAAAAGAGCTTTACTTATTTTTTTTCTGATTTTCAGCAAAAGACTTAGTTAAATAGCTATTTAAGAATTGATGACTAATTTAAAGGATTTAGGAGCATACTTGGTACTCTTTTATGCAAATACATGCCACCCATGCTTGTCTGTGTCATTAACCTGGCAGTCATTTCATGCATGGCTTCCCATCTTATTAAGCTAGCAGTATGGAATATATGATTTACTAAATGAGTATAAACTATTTAATGCACTAATCTAAGAATATAACTTTTACATTTCTTGCATAGAGCTGATTTGGGGGGGGGGAGGATTGATTTGGGGCTGGATGGGGAGAATGGCAAGAACATTAACATTTATTATGACTTGTCTTCTCTTTTAGAAACTGTATTTTAGGAAGCTTTGCATGACAAGGAACAAATGTACCTGCATGAATGAATGATACAATAATTGATTACAAAATCTTAACACTGTAATTAGGAAACTGACACATCAGGAGCCTGTTTTCATAGGATGATGAAGATCTCTATGTTATTGTGAGTCTGTGGGTCTCTCTCTCTCTCTCTCTCTGTGTGTGAGAGAGAGAGAGAGAAAGAGAGAGAGAGAGAGAGAGAGAGAGAGAGAGAGAGAGAGAGAGAGAGAGAGAGAGAGAGAGAGAGAGGAGAAAATAAATGAGCTCTTCTAAACCTGTAGGATGTCATCAGGCCTGCAGTATTATGTGATTCTACCGTACAATTCTTCCAGAACATTTTTTTTTAAAAAAAAACCCTGTTTATATCCAAGCCCCCCTGGCTTTCCAGGCTTTCGTTGCCATAGCAGCATTCATTGGCCATGGGATTTACTGGGAAGAAAAAAGGAATGTATATTTGTGAAGTTGGTTTGGTGCCAAGCAAAGCTGGAATTGCAGATGGGGGACGCTGCGTTCTTCCTTTAGTGTCCATTTCAGATAGATTCTAATGTCACTCAGATAATTGCACGCCGCTTTGTCATCATCCCACCAGCTGCACGCAACAAAACAAAAAGAAATTTAGTATCAAAAGAAAAGAATGACAATTTAACAGGCCTTTAAATGATGTTTTTCTCTGTTTTTCAATCACTGGTACTTAAGAGCTTTTCACTCATTTCCCTTGTATTGGCCTCCCCACACATGGATGTTAGCACTCATTTTATTTTTGAAGCTAAATCTCTGTAGCAATTCTTCTCCTAGTCTGGGTGGATATCTCTCCTCCCATCACCACCGCTTTTTTGCACAATTTGTGAGCTTTAGCTTTGGGGAAAGTATCTAAACAGCACAGAGTAGTTATCATATAGATTTCAGGTGCTACTTTAAAAGAACAGCTGATTCAGATGAAAAAAACCATCACCAAGCTTATGATTATCTTGATGAAGATGAACGCATACTCTAAGAGTTAACATGATTTGTCAATCAAGCATCAAAGGCGGGCCCCATGCTGGTGTGGTACATGAGGGCCAACTATAGACAAGATAACTGGGTATGAGCAATTCTAGGGACACCAGCTGCATAAGCAGAGGTAAAAAATAGGCAGAGGAAATAAAAATAAAGAATCAAACTAATTTTGACTCAGAATTCACATTCACCTATTGTATATAACAGTGATGGTGAACTTTTTGGCACGGAGTGCCGGAATACACGTGCATCTGTGAGCACGTGTGAGCACCTGAAATCCGGAGACCAGCTGGCTGGTGCACAAATGCATGGTTTTGATTCTGTACAATGGGATACTATAAAAGTAATTATTGAGGCATTAGGCTTTGGTAATAAATTTATACATGTTATTTCAAAACTGTATCAAAAAAGTAGTGCAAAGGTAAAGGTGAATGGAACAATGACGGGAGAGATTAAATTGGAAGCAGGCACGAGACAAGGATGTCCCTTGTCTCCAACATTATTTTTGTTAGTTATGGAGGTTTTGATTAAATTGATAGAAGCAGATGAAGAGTTGGAAGGTTACAAGGGATATAAGATAAATTTGTATGCGGATGACACTTTGATTATTTTGAAAGATATAGAGAAAGATTTAAAGAGGATAAATAAACATTTGATAGAATTTGAAGAAATGACAGGTTTAAAGGTAAATTGGTCAAAATCTGAATTATTAATGAATAAAGATGGTAAGGAGTGGGAGAGATTGCAAGAACAATTTGGGATAAGAGCTAAGAACACATTGAAATACTTGGGGATAACACTTTCACTTAAAGTTAGAGAATTTAAAAAAATTAATTATGAGGTGATGTTGAAGGAAGTAGAGAAAAAGATAGATAAATATAAAGAGATAAAGTTGTCTTGGTTTGGTAGAATTGCAATGTGTAAAATGATGTTATTACCAAAGTTTAACTTTTTATTTGAGATGCTACCATTAAATTTGACAGAGAAAGATATAGAAGAATATCAGAAGAAATTAGATAAATTTTGTAATGGTGGGAAAAGACCAAGATTAATGAAGAAATTGTGGTATCAAAATCAAAAAGAGGGTGGATTGGGAATTCCCAATCTACTTAATTATTATCGGGCGTATAATATTAGAACTGTGATAAAAATACTTAAAGGTGGAGATGGTCATTGGGGAGATCTGGAGTTAAAAGACATTAAGAGATTTGGGTCTATATGGTTTTTAGATAAAGCAAAAACAAAAAAGGCAATTAATAGTTATTGGTTAAAGGGGTTGAGTAAAACTTGGAATAAATTTGTTAAAAAACTGATTCCGGATATAACGTTTTTGGGAAAGACAACTGAAAGTTGGCCGATTAAAACTAATATAAGTCGGAACAAAGTAATTGAGGATGAAAATATAGGAAATATAGTAGATTGGTTAAGAGCTCTAGGAACTGAAAGTAGGAAGGAAAAAGTAATTCAAAAATTGGAGTTAAATTGGTTTGAAAAAATACAGGTAGAAAAATGGACTATGAAAGTAAGGGGAATATGTAACATAGATAGAAGTAAAACTAAATTTGAAAGTTTAGTATCTCAAATTATTAAGGATGAAACTGGGTTAAAAGGACTCGTCAGTAAGATATACAAGATTATAAACTTTGATGGAAATCCACAAATGGTAATGAAAAGGAATTGGGAGGAAGACCTAAAGATTAAAATATTGGATTTGGATTGGAACGAGAATTGGAAGAGTCGGATTATGAGGACTTTATCTATAAGGATTAAAGAACATAATTTTAAGGTTGTTTGGAAATGGTACTGGACCCCATTAAGATTATCACTGATAGATAAAAAAATGAGTGATAAATGTTGGAGATGTAATACGGAATTGGGAACTTATGAACATATGTGGTATAAATGTGTGAAAATTAAAAAGTTTTGGCAGCAATTAGAAAGAACGATGTGTGAAATGATGAAAAGAATAATAATATTGAGACCAGAAACTATATTGTTATTGATAATTAATGAACCAGAGTTAACAAAACATGAGAAAGAACTGATTAGAATTATGATTATAATGGGTAGAATTGTAATAGCAAGATATTGGAAAATTGAGGTAAATATTAAAATAGAAGAATGGTACTGTGAAATGTGGAAATTAGCTTTAAATGATAAAATGACGTGTGATATTAAATTTAGAGAGGGGGTTTATAAAAACGATATCTTTTGGAAGACTTGGAAGCCATTTGTGGACTATGCACTTGGAACTTTGGACGTCTCGACGCCTGTACCGAGGGAACGTGGATTTTGGAGATCCTAAAGATAATAGATGATACTTGAAACCAACTCTTCCTTTTGTTTTGTACAGCACTGGGTGAAATATTGTAAAACAGTATAAAAATTTCAATAAAAAAAAAATTAAATAAAAAAAACAAAATATAAATAAAAAATAAAATAAAATAAAAAACAAATAAAAACATTAAAAAAAAAAACCAAAAATGAAGAGTTAACATGATTTGTCAATCAAGCATCAAAGGCGGGCCCCATGCTGGTGTGGTACATGAGGGCCAACTATAGACAAGATAACTGGGTATGAGCAATTCTAGGGACACCAGCTGCATAAGCAGAGGTAAAAAATAGGCAGAGGAAATAAAAATAAAGAATCAAACTAATTTTGACTCAGAATTCACATTCACCTATTGTATATAACAGTGATGGTGAACTTTTTGGCATGGAGTGCCGGAATACACGTGCATCTGTGAGCACGTGTGAGCACCTGAAATCCGGAGACCAGCTGGCTGGTGCACAAATGCATGGTTTTGGGCCATTTGGGGGTGTTTTGGGGGTCATTTTCAGGCTATTTTTGGGCTGTTTTCAGGCCTTTTTAAGACCATTTTCAGCCCATGTTTCGAGCTGTTTTTCAGGCCATTTTCAAGCTTGAAAAACAGCTTGAAAATCGTTAAAAAAACCAGCCCAAATATAGCCTTTTTTAAACCAGAAGAGAAGATGGTGACAGCACGCATGCTCACAGAGAGGGCTCTGTGTGCCACCTCTGGCATGTGTGCCATAGGTTCACCATCTTGGGTAACCTAAACACAGTTATACAGTGAAGATCATGACTATATAAGAAATAAAGGTAAAGGTTCCCCCTATCCAGTCATGCCAGGGCAGTACTCATCTCTGTTTCTTAGCTGAGGAAGCCAGAGTGGTTTGGAGACACTTCCATGGTCATATGATGGGCATGACTATACGCTGAGACACACACAAAGCTGTTAGCTTCCCACTGAAGTGCTGCTTGCATTTACATGTTTTCAAACTGCCAGGTTGGCAGGAACTGGGGCAAGTAATGAAAGCTCACCCTGTCACACGATACTTGGGTCCTGAACTTCCAACCTTCCTCTGGCAATGTTCTGCTGAAAACTTTCACTATTTGGGAAAGAAGTCCAAGTGTGAATGCAGAAAATCAATCTTCAGTGACATGTTGCACTTCATGGTCTTGTAAGCAATGTTAACCACCTAAATGTAGTTTTGTGCTTTGTAGTTGCCAAGATAATTCTCAGTAACATTTTTTGAATGTTTTCCATGCAATTTTCTCTGGGCAGGTTACTTTTGGGATAGGTTAAATTATAGGTTACTTTTGGAATTAGAAGTCAAGAATCTATAAGATGCATCCAAAATTGTTCAGGAAATGATATATTTGTTGTCCATTGTTATCTAGGTTGCAAAAGGAAAAAGGGAGTTTGGACTTGCTGAGTAGGTAGAGTCTTCTTTTGAGCTTGACTTTTACATCCATTGAAATGTCTTGCTAACATCTCATCTATTTATATGTTGGATAGCTTTTAGATGTGACACCTCATTTCTTTCACCACAAATCATAATGAGAGATTATTAACATCATGGGACTTGTAGCGTAGCATCTTAGAAAGACACAAGATTCCCATTCCTTCTCTAACTTACTTCTCATAACAACTCTTTTTTTAATCTTTTATCTCATTTTTTTTACATTTTGTACATACAAAGAAAATTTATATTTCTTATATAAAAAGATTTTTTTATTTAAAATTATTTTTATATTTGGTAGAAATACAAAAAAGCTTGGGAGAGGCTATGTAGTCCTGTTAGTGAAATGGAATTTAGAAGTGCATTTTTACAGTGTACAGTGTTATCAGGTATTACATTCTACAGTTGTAAAATCACAGTATGATTGACATTGCTTTCTTTGTCATTCCTATTTAATATTTTTAATCTGTATAATCATAATCTTGGTTAGTTTGAGACTCTTGCATTACTTTTCCTGGGTTCACAATAACTGTAACTGTGCAAGCCAACATTTCCTTCCTTCCTTCCTTCCTTCCTTCCTTCCTTCCTTCCTTCCTTCCTTCCTTCCTTCCTTCCTTCCTTCCTTCCTTCCTTCCTTCCTCTTCCTACCTTTCTGTCTCTCTGCTGCCCTTGAACTTGGATTAGACTCACTATATTGTATCTGATGCTGCTGGACCTAGTATGTAAGGCTGTCAGATTGATTGATTGATTGGTTGATTATGTGCCATCAAGTTGGTGTTAACTGTTAACAAATATAAAGTTCAGTCTTGTCCAAGATAATCCACAATTTGGTTTTTAGATGTGCCAGTGGTGTATTTATGACTTCTGTAATTTGTTTTAATTGCATGGCTATTAATCAACTTATTTTTCTTCTCCATCCTTAGCATTAATACTCAAGAGCTAAAGCTTGCATAAGCTGTCCAAAATATGATATATCTATATCTACAGTATACCCATATCTATATTTATCTACATCTACTTCTATATATCTATATCTACACATACACACAAACAAACACACATGCACACATGTTGCAAGCATGTCATGGTACCTTAATATGTTTTCCATGGCCTTCATCACTACCCTTCTAAGTGTTACATTTGCTGCCTACTTGTTTCTTTACTGTTGATGCTGCAGTTGACCTTAAAAAGAGAACACTATCGACCTTTTCAACATCATTGTAAAGTGGAAGGCTGGTTGCTGTCACAATCTACTTTACATTTAATCTTAATCCCATGTTTTCACTGTGCTCCTTGATTTTCATTACTAAAGTTTACAGATCATTTGTATTTTCATCTATCAGAGCAATGGAGTCCTTGATGCATTTTCATCTATCTACAGCATAGCTCAGTTATTGAAGTTTCTACCTCTATTTTTTTTTACTTCACCTTCATTTTTTTCAATTTCTGCACTTTGGCTGGCTGATAGGAACTAGTATAGACTTTGCATATACCCATCTGGGCTTTAGGCAGACAGTGGTTTCTTTCATCTTCCTATTATTTTACATGTTTGGAAAGCTCAGATACTCAGTGAATTGTTCCAGTGAAGAACACAATATGTGAGCTACTTTGAATTTGTTATTTTGAAATGCTATCAACTCAGAATATTCTGATGTAGCATTTTCAATTAGCTGTTCTTTTCTGAGCTCATACATACATATGAAATAGCATACATGGCACTATTTCCTGTCTTTTTCTAACAAGTTTCTGGTGATTTTGTAAGCCTAGCAAATTTGATTTTTATTTTTTCCTTTAAAAAAAGAAACCATGTAAAATATATCAGCTTTTTATTTCAGGGTATTTTGTTCAATTTTCTCGTAACTGCTGCTCTTCAATGCTATATTGCGGTAGCCATTCATTATTAAGAACAAATTGCCTATTTGTCTATATATATGCATTTATTAAGCCAGTCAATGAAAGTATTACATCTGCATTTTGAGTGCTTTAATAAGAGAGAACCTATAATAGTTAGTGGAATGCATATATAAGTGCTTTAAATATTTGACTATTTTTCATTTAATATTTATTATTTGTGGATAAGTGATTGACTAAGAAAAGTATCTGTTAAGTATATAACAAATGCATACAATACTTTGGAAAGAGATTGGAAAATTCTACATATGCAATGAGACTGCATAAAACATCTGCAGATCTTACACAGGTACAATTATTATTGGCAGAAAATAAACTGAGTCCTCAATTTTATTGAGTAAATGGTCCATATTAAAACTTAGGGAAAGACAGCTATAGTACTGTAGTTTGCAAAAAATCTGCAGTTTAGTTAAAGAATACATCAGATTTTATAGAGAATAACATCAACATTCTGTACATTGAATACTTCAGTAATTTTATATTTGTGAACTAGACTAAGAAAAAATTATAATGGGTTTACCTTGTTGCTTGGCAACATTTCAGTTAAAGCTGTTAACTGAGTTTGTACCCCAATTGACCCCTACTATTAATCCTTAAAACTTCAAGGGGACATCAACCATTCTTGACTGTGATTCATGCCATAGCAAAAATAGATGATAATACATTATATTGTTTTTATCTTCCATATCACTGAGCTGGCTTTATAGATAGTTGACCTTTTCATGTCTTTTATTTCATTTGTCTACAATGGATATTTTATTTTATTATATCATAGTGTATTGGTTTTTTTAATTATCTGTTTCACTGGTACTTTTCATGGTCTTTTTAAATAAATATACCATAAACAGTTTGCCTGATTGCAGCAGGTATATATCAAATGAAATTAAAACAATAAATAATTATTGTATTAAATTGATCAGATATTGAATGTATTCTAAATCAGTGCTTCTCATTTCTATAGTGAAAGATTAGGAATTTTTAAAATGTAAGACCAAATGTTTGTAATATACAATAAAAATGAATTATGAAAAAAGTGACATTTAAAAAAAATTACATACAAAATACAATTAATTATTAGCTTCAACATACATAAAATTACATTTCAACAAATATAATTAGAACAAGACTAATGTAGGGGAAAATAATTGCTAATATACAGAATCACTATTACAGTTGTAGCTTTTTATTGTTTTGTATTTGTAACTAAACAAAATGTACAGTAGTGAGGGAAATAGTGATGCCTCATAGTAGGTGTCTATATACCCACTTTGATTGAACACTGTGTATATCAATATTTAATAATTAATAACAATATTAACTTTAATAATTTAATGAAATGGAATAATTTAATAAAGTAATATTGAATTAATATTTTAATGTGACAAGTGGGATTGCTTCTAGTTTCTTAATTTATCCAATCTAGGTTAAATTGATGACAATTTACTTGTAGGGGATAATGTATATCTAAGCTGGCTGTAGTAATTTCATAAATTATGTTTAAGAGATTTTAAAGTAGTTTTTTCCATTTCAGGATATTTATTTTTAACTTTTATCTAAAATGAGACAAGTGATGCTATATTTCAATAATTCATCTTTATTCCTTTATCAGTAGCTGAGTCCAATAATTTTTCTTGCAAAATAGCACTTTAATTTAAATTATCTTTTGATGAAATAAATGGATTATGAGTATGTGAATTCCTTATGGATAAATCTTCCTTTACAATGAAGGCATTCATTTTATGAAGAAATTTCATAAAGTTCTATTGAATTCAATTAAATAAATTTTTACAGATGTGTAAGACTTCATTAATAATTGTTGTTAAATTTGGAAACACATCATAACAATCTCTAGAAATATTGTTGTTCCAAGTCCCTAAATTTCATTTCTGCCATTTAATTTTATCTGTTGTTGAAAAACATATTGCATTCCTTCCTTGTATGTAAGCATTGAGATAGTAAAAACACCAAAGGTATCATAGTTTAATTTTTAATAGAATTTCCCCCCATATAAATATACATCAGCGTGCAATAACTCCCAATCCCACTCCCCTTCTCCCCCATATTATTATTCTTGTTATTATTATTAATTAATTTTAGCATCACAATTTTTACTATGTTTCAATAAGCACACTATTAATTTATCTGACTTTATATATTTATTAATGAGACTTTCTTGATGAAAGAAACAGAGTATCGTATTTTTCGGAGTATAAGATGCACCTTTTTACTCCAGAAAAGAGGGTGAAAATCTGGATGCGTCTTATACTCCAAATGTAGCTGCCTGGGTTGTCTGAAAAGGGGGCCAGGTGAATCTGGCACTGCAGAGATCATGATGGCTGGAAAGAAGAGAGGTTTCACTTTTGGGACTCCTGCTCGGCTCGACTCCCAGGAGGGCTTAGGGGGTGGCAGCGGTGACAACTGCTCCTCACATTGCTGGGGAATGAAATCTTTGTGGCCATTGTCTCCCCTGAGTTGCCCACTGAATATCTGAGGCACCTTTCGCTTGCAGGAGGAGGAGGGCGAGGACGGAGTATACCAAAGACTTTGAGTAACTTTGAGGAAAGAATCTGTGCTTGGAATCTTCCAGAAACTGCCACCCGAAAAGCATGCCTTTCTTTCCTAGTTACTCAGAGGTTTTGGTTTAAGGAGGCGCTGCTTTAAGTTACCCTCCTCCTCCTCCTGCAAATGAAAAGTACCTCAGAGATGGTAGATTTCTTAGAATGCTAGTTTGGGAAGTTAAAAACCTGAAATGGGGACAATCAAGCTTGATTCAAAAGCTTTGGCTCCTGAGAATCTGGAGAGATTGGAGGGAGAGAAGAAGGGAACGGAAGCAGAACAATCTCCTTTTTATGAAAGC
Organism: Rhabdophis nuchalis; assembly: GCA_039707465.1. NCBI lineage: Eukaryota > Metazoa > Chordata > Lepidosauria > Squamata > Natricidae > Rhabdophis > Rhabdophis nuchalis. Next base: position 34,167,137 of record CM077645.1, read on the forward strand.
TTTTCTCACAACGCTAGTTTGGGAAGTTAAAAACCTGAAATGGGGTACAATCAAACTTGATTCAAAGGCTTTGGCTGCTCAGATTGCTGCATTACAAATCAAAATGCTGGTACCACAATCTCTGCAGTGCCCGCTTTATCTTCCCCTTCTCGGGCGGTTCCAGGTGGCAGAGATCGCGGTAATAGCAATCTCTATAACAATAGAGATTGTTCCTCTTCACTTCCTCCCCCTGCCTTTCCCCCCAATCGCTCCAGATCTGCTTATTGCTATTGCACCCAGCTATCATATCTCTTTGCTGCACGACAGATCTGGGGGGCTTGGCGGAGGGGGTAGAGGAAGGGAAGAGAAACAATATTGTTGTGTCCTCGACCTGCGACCGGTCTCGAGTTACGACCGGCCGCGGGTCTTCCAGGCTGCCTCCGGGAAGCCATGGAGACAGGCTGTAGCAAGCCGGCTAACCGACAGACGCGCCTGATTGGCTGGGGCGCACCTGGTGGGAAGCCGGCTCTTGCCGCAGCCTGATTGGCTCCCCGTTTGACAGCTTCATATATAAAGAGCTGTCAAACGCGGGAGCCCCTGTCTACCGCCTATTTTCTGTACTTGTATTTTGCCGTTCGTATTATATTGCCTACAATAAAAGGCTGTTACTTTGAGTAAACCTGGCTGGACTCCCTCTGTTCTCAACCACTTCTGAGAACTTAACAAATATCCACGAAGGCTTTTCTCAGGACCCTAGATCTCCACTTACTCTCCAGAAAAATGCTATTTGCATTATCGGGATTTTGGCTAATGGAACAAGCACGGGATGGAAAGGAAACTTTGGAATACAGGAGCATTGTATTCCTGGCTGGCTGCCGCATTCCAAGGTTTCCTTTCCATCCAGCGCTTCTTTCACTAGCCAAAATCACAACGATGCCAATAGCTTTTTCCGGAAAGAAAGTGGAGATCTAGGGTCCTGAGAAAAGTCTTCATGCAGAGGTGATTCGTTCTCTTCCCTTGCTTCCCCCCCTCCTAATCTCACTGGATCTGTCATGCAGTGCTTATTGCTACTGCTGCTATTGAGCCCAGCTATCGTATCTCTTTGCTGCACGACAGATCCAGATTTGGGATATGTGTGTGTGTGGGGCGGGGGCAAAGTAGCTTCATTTCCTTTATGCTTCCCTTTTGTTGCTCAGGCGCCACTGCGAGGAACCATTAATCCAAATGGAAGGGATTCCCACCCCTCCTCATTCAATGGGCCGTTTCCAGCCATTCAGCAGCCCCCGCATATCTTTCCCTCTTCGCTGAAGATAAAAGTGGATTTGAGATCAATAAAAGCCTTACTCTTTAAGAAGATCAAGCTCCCACACATCGCATTTTTGCCCTCCCTGGCCCCCAGGAGCACTTTGCAGGCCTCCCAAACTCTCTGCATGCCCCATGTTTCATAAAAAAATTGGGTGTGTAGATGGTTGGGAAGCCTGCAGAGTGCTCCTGGGAGCCGGGAAGGGCAAAAACGTTTTTTAAAAATTTGCCTCTTCAAAACCTGGGTGTGTCTTATACTGTGAAAAATATAGTATTCATTTATATTCTGACCCAATCTTTAATTTAGAATAGTTAAATTAATTTAATTAATCTTAATTTACGTAGCATAGTTAATATAGGTTAGTTATAAAAATAAATAAATGTTTATATTATTCTGATTATATATATATATACACATACATACATACATACATACATACATACATACATACACACACACACACACACACACACACACACACACACACACACACATTGGTTTAAGTTGACCAAATAGCAACTGTAATGTGCTATGTTACATCATTTCTATTGTGCATGCCTGTAACACATGTGTAACATATGTGACTGGAACATATGTGATTCAATACAAGTTTGACAACTGAAGCCAAATCTATAATGCAATCATTATATGGACCTTACTACTGTTTTTCACTCACAATGATGGCAATTTGCATTTAGGACTCAGCTAAAAATATTGATATAAAACCACAGTATAATTTTAATTGTCTGTGGAGAAATAGATATTTACCTGGCTCCAGAAGATTATGTTTTTTGAGGAGGAGGGAAAGAGTTGTGTTTCATAACTGAGATATCACTTCTGAACAGCTTTTTTCTCAAAGCCATTTACATTATAATTTTGCATAAGTGTTAGTATGTATGTGCTTTTGGCAGTTTTTCATAAGGCATCCACTGGAAAGAAAGGGGATGGGAAGAGAAGGAAGGGAAAGGAAGCAAATTCTTCCCACAAATTTTTTGTTAAAATGGTTCCCCTTAATTGAAACATGAGAAAGCAGAGAGGTTTCAGTCAGGATAATTGTATAAGGAAAGATGGACTTCTGACTGAAGTCTCTGCCATGTTTAAATTAACTGAGTGTGAAAACCACTTACAAATATATCTCCCCATCAGACTTGAATGAGAATGTCATACATACATACATACATACATACATACATACATACATACATACATACACAAAAGATAAATTCAGCACCAGAATCAGTTGCCGTGAAACTTTATGAGACATCAGAACATTAAATAATGGATCTCTTGTAGTCATTCGTTTGACCATCTGATGTGTTTTTCAAGCGAAAACTTGTTTGTGTCTTTGGGGTTACTGTATGCCACTATAATGGGAAAATTAAACATAATGTTGTTCAACTTCAAAGCAATAATTATTTAGATCTGTCCAAAAATGTATAGTTAAATGTACACAAAATTCTATTAGTTAAGTAAGAATAGTCACCAGGGTCTTTAAAAATAAGTTTGAAATCACTCCTTCATATTGGATTATGATTGAACATATTATTTTATGTTTTCAGGAAAACTGCGTTTTTCTATGGTTACTGATTTGAATTCGCTATTCCGTAGCTGTGAAACAGATGAGATTATTTTAGACGGCAAACACTAGACATTTCTTAAATTGGGAGGAAATAGGAATTTTACTGTTAGCCCATTCAGTTTATAACTTCTTTTACCTAATTTGACACCAAAATGAAATATCTTACTTAGTGCTGGATAATCTCATTTAAAATGCCTCTATGAAATCTTCTGTCATACAGAGTTAACCAGAAATCATTGTTGCCTCTGGCAATGTTGATGATAAGAAGACATAGGTTGCATTGGGCCTCATTATTTTGCATTTTTTTCACCTTGTGATATTACTGTAATAGGTCATTACTGCACTTGTTACAGAGCAATGGATTTGAGTAAGTGATTCACAGCAACTTGTTTTCCAGAGGATTACTGTTTGTACATTGCATCTACAATTCCCTGTCACTTCAACAAAGTCTGATCCTGTGAAGGTGGGGGGGGAATCCTATTTATTGAGAGCAGCAGGAGTTGGATAACATATGCTGACAGCTCTAGTTTATACTGTAATATGTTAATGGGAGATTAAATAATACCAGGATTACAAAGCAAATTGTCATGCATGCAAGAAATAAAAACTGAATTTGTCCAATGCTTTTTTGACAAAGAATTGAACAAAAAGGACTGATAATTTCCTTGCCCCTCGAATATTTTTCCACCTCTTGTGTTTCCCAGAATCAACAAATGATAAAGAAAAGAAATGAATCACAAGTGTTTACTTGGGTTATTGTTTTGAATTTGCTTGCTTCTGAATCTCTGAAGTGTACTTAAATGTCTCACTCCTTATTTTTTTTAAAAAGTCCTTTTTGTTTTAAAGCTGCGATTTAGAAATCAAGCATAAAAAGTATCTCAATGACTATAAAAGTGCCTGATAAAAGTGTGATTTTTAATGGAAAGATTGCTGTAAGATTTATCTTTGCTGCTCAGAAATTGCACTGTTATAATAAGGGTTAAGGCTCAATTGTTCACTCTACAGAAGCAATAACTTTCTCTCATTGGAATGTGAAAATAAACCCCTGTGAATAATATGACACAGAAGACTTAAGTTGTTTCGTTGCAACAGCTAGTCTCTCTCTCTCTCTCTCTCCCCCTTTTCCAGCCCTCTACCTTCAGCAAAAGCTATTCAGAGGTCTTATAGCGTAGCTCTCTTGAAAAATTACAGGGGCTTGCCAAATATCTTAATGACTTTTCTCTCAGCAGTTGGTAATGGTGAAATGTTATTCTAGTAACCATAATGTTTCTCATAAAACAATTGCATACAAGATGTACTGTACTTCTATTTTAGTGAGATCTTCGATCAGCCGTGTCCTGCCAGTAGCCATTTACCATTTTACAGCAAACTGCTTACCAGTCCTTCAAGTGTAATATTGCAGGAACAGTGAAGAAATGTGTGATTAAGAACATTCACTGAGAGTGGACCATTTAGTATATACTTGGCTGCTAAACAAACCGGCCTGCACATATGTAGGCGCTCATCACCCAAATGACAGTTCTATGTGGTCATTTAATTTTATGATCTCAATTCTCGCATATATTGCTAACATAAATATAGTGTCCTCCTGCCGGGAGGTCTGCTGGGTGTGATAAAATCAGTGAGACCTCAATGGGTTCAAATGGACATCTTTTATAATTATTGCTATAAAATTTCTTGACAATGCATTCTTGTTGTCCAATGGGTAAAGAAAACGATTTTCCGAAAGAATGGGTTTCAACAAAGAGGCCGGCATTGCTTGGGTCTGCGTTCCTGTGATCAGAGCATATTTAAATTGCCTCAGTTACTTTTACCTATTGGATATAAAGATATGTGCTTGAAACAATCTGTACAAAAATCAGAAGGTTGATTTCTCCCATTCATGTCGTATTTTAATTTGGCATGTAGCCTGGCAAAACAACTATATTATTGAATGGTTGATATTAATTTGTAGCTTGATTCAGTTGAGGTCATTTTGTAGAATTATTACATTTTCTTTTTCTTTTTCATCTGATACACACAAGAAAGACTACTATGAAAGCAGACTCAGAGAAATTCAAAGCAAATATGGATATCATCAATAATTTTAACATTCTCTTTTGGGGACCAGATCTCTTCTTGCTATAACCAAAAGAGAAAGAGAAAGTGTTTTTCTGCCTGAAAATTTCCAAAGTCCTATCATTCCATTTATCTGGCTACATTGAAGTCCCAGTTAAGATGTTAATGATTACATGTACTGTGATGGAAATATAAACACACAATCTTAACATTTCCATGAACAGAGTCATAAGAAGAGGAAGAAGCAGGAGCAGCGGCTGTGCACTATGAAATAGAAAAATATAATGTTATTTTAATTAAAATATCTAATCTTCCAGAATCTTCCAGTATAACATACAGCTATCAGTTTATACATGGCTCAATAAACAAAATCTGAACCTTCAAGTCTTCTCCAACTTGGTGCCTAGAGAGTTCTTTGAGTATAACCTCCATCATTCTCAGCTATTCAGGCATTCAGTGCTTGAAAAAAAGAACTGGTTTAAGAACTTGTGTTAAAAGTAAACAGTTGGGATGAAATCCAACATGAGTGATATATTTTCTCATTACTATCCAGGCTAAGGGGGTCGAATAAAATATGTCACAGAAGACTCTGCGAAACTTCTTCATATACAGTGTTTATTTGTGTGAAATGATTTCTGGAGGTAGGATAATCCTCTACAACAGGGGTCCCCAACCTTTTTTTCACCAGGGACCGGTTTCATTTTAAAGAAAATTCTGCGGACCGGCTGAGGGGCTCAGCAGTCATGTGACTGGGTGGGCGTGGCCAACTTTGAAAATGTGAAACTCACTTAACAATGATCTTGGTTAGCAACCAAACTTTTGGTCGCTCGTTCGCTCGGTCAGGCTCCGTGGCTGGATAGGAGCCGGGCTGGAGAGGAGGAGGAGGGAGGGGGGGCAGCCCATTGGGAAGAGTGCGCGGGAGAACGCAGGAGGATGGTGGGGGCTCTTCCTCCACCCTCGTCGACGGAGGGACTCCTTGCGCCGCCGGAGCAACCCGCCAGTTCCCACCCCAGCCCGCAGAGCCTCCGCAGTCCCTGGATGAAAACGAGTGGCCGGCATGCCAGCAGGGGAGGGAATCGGTGGCCGGTCCGGCGGCGTCCAGGAGTTCCTCCGTCGACGACGGTGGAGGAAGAGTCACACTCCAACGGTGCGAACAGCCGCGCCTGCGTTCTCCTGCGTGCTCTACTCAGGGGGCTGCTCCCTCCTCCCTCCCTCCTCCTCTCTAGCCTTGCGGCCCGGCTCCCATCCAGCCACGGACCGGCACCGGTCCGCGGCCCGGGGGTTGGGGACCCCTGCTCTACAACAGTGAATTTGGCTGTTTTCATTGATAAGGGCCAAATATATAGACTAGAGGTGGTATTCAGCAAGTTCTGATCAGTTCTGGAGAACCGGTAGCGGAAATTTTGAGTAGTTTGGTGAACCAGTAAATACCACCTCTGACTGGCCCTGCCCCCATCTATTTTGTGCCTCCAGAGTCCCAGCTGATCAGGAGGGAATGGAGATTTTATAGTATCCTTCTCCTGCCATGCCCACCAAGCCCCGCCCACCAAACCACACCCACAGAACTGGTAGTAAAAAGTAATTGAATCCAACCACTGATATAAAGTCATAAACAAGTTGGAATTTTAAACTTACAATCTCATACAAACAAGCAATTTCATAGTAAGAAAAAAGACAGGTAACATTAAAAATGGAGATGCAATGAAGCCCTCTGTACACATAGTCATTCATACAATTAGTACAGAAAAGGACTATAAAATAAAGAGAAAGAAAACTACAGAGCAAATATAATGGTATATCATTATACCATTATACCAATTTTATGTGCAGCTTAGCTGCTTATCACATTTGCTGACATAGTAAGTTACTCATTTTCTCGCATGTGTATGAGTCCCAGTTGAACAATCCCATCTTACATTAAATAATGATTCAATGTTGGAAGTGTCCATTTATCTTCTAGGGGACACTTTGCCTAATATTCACCTAAGGTGATAAAAATTCAAATGCAAAAATTTATATACTTTCAACAATGCCAACACCTTGCTGTACAGCATTGAAAGTGGTGATTAGATTATTCAACTTTTCTTGAACCCTTGGATTATTATCCAATCTCACAAGGGATAAACAAAACTTTATTTTTTTAAAAAATGTTAAAAAACACTTTAAAACTTTTTATATAAATAAATTCATTGTGGAACCAGATAAATTACAGAACTGTCATACAACAAGTTGGCAAATTAGTAAAAAATAAATCCAAAAGATAGTATATTAGGATAGATAAGATCATAAAGAGACACTGATATGCTAAAAATGAAAGTTTCTTCCAGAATACCTGAAAAGATTGTGATTTCAAATTATTACAAGTCAAAGGTATTGAAAGAGAACTTTAAACAGCACTTAAATATTTATTTATTTTATTTTATTTTATTAAATTTATACCCCGCCCTTCTTCTTGTTAGGACCCAGGGCGGCGCACAGGCATTATTAAAACCACAAAATACAAAATACAAAATCAATTTAAAATATATTAAATTATTAGACCCGTGCTAAAAAACCATTTTAAAACCATACCAAATTAATTTTAATTTTAAAAGTCAGAAGTAGGGGCTATCCTAGGCCGGCTTGTTGGAATAGATACGTCTTAAGACGTTGGCGGAAGAGGCGGAGGTCCGAGATAGTGCGAAGGTCGGGGGGTAGGTCGTTCCAGAGGGCCGGGCCCGCCACAGAGAAGGCCCTTCCCCTGGGTGTCGCCAGCCGGCATTGCCCCGCTGACGGCACCCGGAGAAGACCCTCTCTGTGGGAGCGGATCGGACGAAGGGATGTATGGGGCAGGAGACGGTCTCGTATATAGCTAGGCCCCGAGCCATGGAGCGATTTGAAGATGGTCGTCAGCACCTTGAAGCGCACTCGAAAGGCCACAGGCAGCCAGTGCAGCTCGCGCAGGAGAGGTGTTACGTGGGTTTGCCTTGAGGCACCCATAATCACCCGCGCGGCCGCATTCTGTACTAACTGTAGCTTTCGAGTGCACCTCAAGGGGAGCCCCATGTAGAGAGCGTTACAGTAATCCAGCCGGGATGTCACAAGCGCTTGAGTGACTGTGCGAAGGGCTCCCCGGTCCAGTAAGGGGCGCAACTGGCGTATCAGGCATACCTGATAGAATGCCCCCCTGGCCACGGCCGTCACATGGTCCTCCATGGACAGCCGCGAATCCAGGAGGACGCCCAAGTTGCGTGCCCTCTCCACGGGGGCCAGTTGTTCGCCCCCAATGGCCAGTGTTGGACTTATCTGGCTGAACCGGGGTGCCGGAAACCACAGCCACTCGGTCTTGGACGGGTTGAGTCTGAGTTTGTTACTACCCATCCAGATCCGTACGGCCTCCAGACACCGGGACAGCACCTCGACGGCATCGTTGGGGTGGTTTGGGGTGGATATGTACAACTGAGTGTCATCAGCGTACAGATGGTATTCCACCCCAAAACCACGGATGATCTCGCCCAGCGGCTTCATGTAGGTGTTAAACAGGAGTGGCGAGAGGACCGACCCCTGAGGGACCCCACATGTGAGTGGCCTCGGGGACGACCTCTGCCCTCCTGCCAACACCCATTGCGACCGACCAGAGAGGTAAGACGAGAACCACCGTAGGACGGTGCCTCTCAGCCCCAACCCCCCCAATCAGTGCAATAAGATACCATGGTCGATGGTATCAAAAGCCGCTGAGAGGTCTAATAGGACAAGGATAGAGGAACAACCTCTATCCCGTGCCCTCCAGAGATCATCTACCAATGCGACCAATGCCGTTTCGGTGCTGTGACCGGGCCGGAAGCCGGACTGGCACGGGCCTAGATAATCAACTTCCTCCAGATGTCGGGGAAACTGTTGAGCCACCACACTCTCAACAACCTTCACTAAAAAGTGAAGGTTGGAGACGGGACGATAGTTCTCTAATAAAGCTGGATCCAGGGATGGTTTCTTGAGGAGGGGCCTCACCACCGCCTCTTTCAAAACAGTGGGCAAGTGCCCCTCACTCAGAGATGAATTCATAATGCCCTGGAGCCAGCCTCGTGTCACCTCCCAGGATGCCAGTACAAGCCAGGAGGGACACGGGTCCAATAAACATGTGGTGGCTCTAAGGTTCCTCCGCAACCTGTCCATATCCTCGGTAGTAACAAAGTCAAACTCCTCCCAAGGTGTAATCTCAAGACCAACGCTGGACGCCTCGACTGGACCACAAGTGGAGGGCAACTCGTTCCGAATCTGAGTGATTTTGTCCTGCAGGAATACTCCAAATTCCTCTGCTCGACCCTGCAGAGGGGCTTCCTGCGGCCTCAAATGAAGGAGGGAGCGGGTCACCCCAAACAGGGCGGCAGGGCGGTTTTCCGCGGACGCGATAAGAGTAGCACAATACTCACGTTTGGCCACTCTTAGCGCCACTAAGTAAGTCCTAATATGGTCTCTCACTAGTGTTCGGTCAGATTCGGATCGAGAAGATCTCCACCTACTCTCTAGGCGTCTCTTGCGGCGTTTCATCTCCCGAAGCTCCTCGGTAAACCAAGGAGCCTGGGTGACTCGGCGCCGCATGAGAGGCCGCAAGGGCGCAACTCGGTCCAAGGCCCCCGTGGCCGCACTATACCATGCGGCCACTAGATCCTCAGTCGAGCCACGGGGCAGGGACACAGGTATTGGCCCAAGCTCCGTCTGGAACCTTTCCGGGTCCATCAGGCGCCTGGGGCGGAACCAACTCGGTGTCTCTGGTTCCGCCTCCCCGCGGTGGGGTGTGACGGTTGGAAAGTCTATCCAAAGGAGAGAGTGATCTGTCCATGACAAGGGTAAGATGACTAAATCCCCTGTTCCAAGATCACTAATCCACTGTCCAGAGACAAAAATCAGATCCAGCGTGTGTCCTCCCTCGTGAGTGGGGCCCTGAACTACTTGGGTCAGGTCCATGGCCGTCATGGAAGCCATGAACTCCTGAGCCACCTCGGATGTTTCGCCCGCCGACGGCAGGTTGAAGTCCCCCATGACTATAAGTCTGGGGGTCTCCACCGCCATCGCGGCGATCACCTCGAGTAGCTCGGGCAGGGCTGCTGTTACATAGCGGGGAGCCAGGTATACAACTAGCAAGCCCAACTGCTTCCCTAGGCCCCATTTCACGAAGAGGGACTCACAACCGGTCGTCTGAGGCACAGTGGTCTCCTTCGGCTCCAGACTTTCCTTAACAATAACCGCCACCCCCCCACCCCTGCCGAGGGCTCTGGGCTGATGAAATGCACGGTAGCCTGGTGGCACATTTCCACGAGGGGTAAACCCCCCTCGGGGCCCAACCAGGTCTCCGTAATTCCCACCAGGTCCGGGTCCCCCTCTGACACGAGGTCATTTATGAGGGGGGATTTATTCACCACGGACCTGGCGTTGCAGAACATCAGCCTGGGACCCCGGTTCTGTAGTCCCTGACCGCCTAGCCCACGAGCGGAGTACAGGGGGTTGGGGCAAGCGACCGCTCGTAACCAGCGACCACGAGCCTCCAACCCATGATGGACATCCTGTCTCCCGCTGCCCCTCCCCAAGACCAATCGAATGGGGCGGCCCTCAACAGAGACGACCCCCGATCCCCCCTCCCTAGTGGACCCCTCCTTTATCCTACTTCCGCCAGCCGGCCCTATATCTTGGCCCCTCTCTGACTGAGTGAACCCTCCCCCCTCCCCAGAACCCCTTAAAAGCCTAATTAAAATTTTGTTTAAAAACCCCCTAAGTCCGCGCTTCGCCCACCTCTCTGGATTAATCCATCCCTCATAGAGGTGGGCCCTTGATAAACCCGGGGGCCAAACCTGCGAGAGGGGAACCTCCCGCAGGGAGAGGAGATCCGTCCTTGAGTACAGCTGGGTGGTGAATATTTACAAGGGACCCATAATGGCTATAAAGGTAAAGGGAGGAAAATCGCCTAGATATTTACAGCAAGATAAAACCAGTTCAGAGAGGAGATGTTTTAAATAGATAAATAAATAAATAGGGGGACATTTATCAGCTAAAGCCAGGGGGGGGGAAGGAGGAGGGAAGGATAGAAGTCAGGTCACCATGTGGTGGAGATAGTCCCCACAGTTCAGAGTCAGTTTAGCCGGCAGGCTCCGCCACGCAATTTGATGGTATGTTGCGTGGCCCAAAACGATCTCCACCTCAGCCCGTTTTCCACTCCACTCCTTCATCCGGTCTGGGTGGGCATCGTGCAAGCCGATGGTATGTTGCACGGATGGAAGTTGTTTCACTTAGTCCAGGCCGGCCTGCCTCTTCCCTGTCCGGGCACCCCTCCACCGCATAGCCTGAAGTATGTTTGAAATCTGACATTAAATACACAATATAGCAATGGGCCCAAAGAAGTGAAAAAATAAAACAAAAATCTAAAACCTAGGCAAATTTCTAGTTATCCATTTCTACAGAAATACAAGGTTTCTAGTTATCCATTTCTACAGAAATACAATGTTCTTGGATTCTTCCAGCTTCTTGAAGATTACAATACCTTAATAAGAGATTGCTGAAATATCACCTTCCCTTAGTTCTGCTTTCTAGCAGCTTCTCTCCCTGGACTTTTGAGAGAAGTTTTACCCTTTGCTTTAAAAGTACTAAACCTTAAAAAAAAATACAATAGGAGGTAGGGTTGGATAGACTGGTCGGATTCAAAATTTTTACCACCGGTTCTGTGGGCGTGGTTTTGTGGGCATGGTGGGGCTTTATGGGCGTTGTGGGTGTGGCAGGGGAAGGATACTGCAAAATCTCCATTCCCTCCCCCGCTCCTGGGGGAAGGTTACTGCAAAATCCCCCATTCCCGCTCTGCCCCACTAACCTGCTTTCCAGCTCTGTTTTTCTGTTCAGCGCAACAAAAGAAGATCAGCTGGGAGGCTGGGAGACAGCAGGGACAGGGACAGCCTATTTGCCGGTTCTCCGAACTACTCAAAATTTGCTCTACCAGTTCTCCAGAACCTGTCAGAACTGGCTTAATACCACCTCTGGTTGGATATGTATGTGACAAAGAGATGTATATAGTGCATGTGAGCCTGCAGTCTACACTGGCATGCAGGCAACCTTTACAACAGTAATACTTCAGGAATATTAAAAGAAAATCTTCATGCAACTTGGAATACATTTAGATGCGTTGTTAAATTGTCATCTTCAGACACAAAATAACAAATAAGAAGCAAACACATCATTTTTTTTTAACTGCAGGCTATTCGTGTTTGAAGATTATGTTACATCAAATAATGTTATAATTTGTTCTTCCTTGCCTAAAATTGGAATCAAATACTGGCAAAATGCTTTTGCTTTTAAGTAATTAAAATGAAGTATTCACTGACCATAATAAATAGGCATCTATGGACTGCATTATAATGAGGACTGATAAGGTAAAACACATTACTCCTAGCAATTTTTTTCTTCAAAAAAGTGCTATTGATTTTTCCTAAAATTTAAACGGCATCATATTTGGTTTTTTCTGCATCTAACAAGATTATGTTTGCTGATTCAGTTTTTCTGAATGTTTATATAAAAATATTGATTTATATTTTAATAGTTCCTCATACTTGCAAATCATTTTTATCACATTTAAATGTGGCTTCATCAAATGCTTGTAGGTAGCTTACAACCAAGGGAGTATTTAAAAAGACAACATTAATCCATTATAATATACTGTATATATAGAACATGGAGGAAAAATATCCTTTTTTAATTTTAGTTTTTTTATACCTTACTCCACTCACTGGACTGGCTAGTTTGCCTTGCACCAAAATGAGTGTCAATCTACTCATGTCAAACATTGTCATGTGCTCTTCAATTGATGATTGCCCAGAACCCTGAAAACAGAGATCATTCACACTATCCATTGTTCTTGTATCCAGTGAACTCTGAAGATTCCATAGATCAATCCACCACAACCACCACAAATCTGCAAAACCTTGTTCACATGTAATCTTTGACATGCAGGTACAATCCACAAAGGCTGATTTCTTTCAATCCTCTTTAGTACTTCATAGATCTCCTGTGAAATAAGGGAGCAATAAGCAGAGATTGATGTATAGCTAGACTGAAAGATTATATAGCTGCCAGTAACATGAGCAATAGTATACTGTGCAAAAGTTTGGGTTATTTGCTTTTCTAAATGTGACAATTCTAGGAGATTTTTTTTGAGAAGTCAAACAGGTAATATTTTTCTTCAATTCGGTAAATGAAGAGTTCCATACCTTTTTTTTCTTCCTCTTTCTTGGAGAACCCAAATTTAGATAGGGCTGAAGCCTGGCAATCATCACAATAAAGTAAACTTATTTATAACTATCTACAGTATAGGAATTGGAGAATAGAATCTTTAGAGTGGCAATCTAGAATTATGTATGTATGTATGTATGTATGTATGTATGTATGTATGTATGTATGTATGTATGTATGTATGTATGTAGGGATGGATGGATGGATGGATGGATGGATGGATTTTTAGACCAGCCTGACTCCAACTGACTTTGGGCATTTCACAAATAATAACATTTAAAAACAAACAAACTATAAAATAACATAGCTTGATATCCTGATTAGTGAAGGGACTATTGTATGTGTTAAGAAACTTTAGGGAAGTAATTTTGTTTTAAAATGTTTTCCAAAGTTAATATCAAAACTATGGCACAGATAACGGAAGCTAGAGAACTTTAAAAGGTTTCTGGTGGTGCCAATAATTTGCAAAGAGCTCATATGTCAGAAAAATAAGATTTTTCCCCACAGATCTGCCACCGGACTAGATTTATATAAGTCAGAAAGTTGTATAATCATCCCACACTATCTCCCCTCTTTGTGCTCTGAGTAATAAGCACAGTAGGTGGTAACTGGTTACCAAAATGCTTGCCCTAATGCTGTTAGGTGGGCCTTTTGCCCACCATTTGGAGGCACTCAGGCTTTTCCAAAATGGGTAATTTTATCTTCCTTCCTGATTGGTTCTTATTTTTGTTAATCCAGAAAAAGGTTTAGATGGGAGGGGGAAAGTGTGAAGATGGGGAATAATGGGAAGAAAAGTGATATCAGAGAGGAGAGGGAGAATGAAGCTCCATCTTTTAGTTTCACATTTTAAGATTTCAGCACCATAACATATTAAATAAAATAAATGCAGGAATCTTATCGGGACAATGTATTATCTCCTTTGTGAGATTTTCCTAAACTCTTTCTCTGTGTGTCACATTCCACACACAGTTTAAACTGTAGTGCAAAAATGCTTCTTTGGTATTTTCCTGAATCTCTCTTAGATATATGTGAAAAGAACATCACCTGTCTATTGTTATCAAGGGCCACCTCATCAGTCATTTCTTCTTTCTGCTCCATAGAGTGGTGTCACATGACTTGGACAGCAATATGCAGAAAAAAAATTGCCTGCATTAAAAAGAAACCTACCAGGTTTCATTCAATTGATGAAAGAAATTTTACTTTAGAATTTTTCTTTTACAGAAAAAAGAATTTCATGGAGATTCTCAGAGGAGGAATAAGGTGTTCTTAAGAGAACTTAATGATGAGATGGTAAAGAGCTGTGTAAAAATGTCTTGTCTTATGCAATCATCTCACCAGGAGTCCCAGCTGTCCTTATTTTACACGTTTCCATTACGTCTCAAAGAAAGACATTCTGAAAGAGCTCCTTCCATGGGCCTTTTTCAAACTGGATAGTGTGGGCAGCAAAGGAGACTTTGGAATGTCTTTGAAAGAGGTCTCATGGAAAATAACATCAGCCAAATATCAAGCTCTCAAGTCACATGGAATTCAAAGATGCCATCAGGAGAAATTAGAAACAAGTTCTCAAATAACTGGAGAATAAAATTGGGGAAAAAAACTTTTCACCAGAAATAGATATTTTGTGAACTTTCCAGGTAGATTTCAGGAAAGCATCAGAGATTCATAATCTAATGGTACTTGGACTTATAAGACAGCCTCACCCATTGGCGCAACTTATTCCCAGCTAGCCAAAGACTTTGAAGGAAGTTGCAAACAAAATCTATGAATATTTCAAAACATTCTTTGATAATGTGACAAAATTAGTGGAGCAGAGGAATGCAGTCAATATAGTTTACTTGGACTTCAGTAAGGCATTTGACAAGGTAGACCATAACCTACTACTAGATAAAGTAGAAGGATGTGGGTTAGACAGCATCACCACCAGATGGATTCATAACTGGCTGACCAACCACACTCAACGTGTAGTCCTCAATGGAACTGCATCTACATGGAGGGAAGTATGCAGTGGAGTACCCCAAGGCTCTGTTTTAGGCCCAGTACTCTTCAACGTCTTCATCAATGATTAGGATGAGGGAATAAATGGGGAACTCATCAAATTTGCAAACGACACCAAGCTGGCAGGAATAGCCAACACTCCAGAAGATAGGCTTAAGATACAGAAGGATCTTGACAAACTTGAACATTGGTCACTATCTAATAAAATGAAATTCAATGGCGAAAAGAATAACGTTCTACATGTAAGCAACAAAAATGAAATGCACAGGTACAATATAGGTCGTATCTTTCTCAATAGCAGTAACTGTGAGAGGGATCTTGGAGTCCTAGTGGACAACCATTTAAATATGAGCCAGCAGTGTGCAGCAGCTGCCAAAAAAGCCAACATAGTTCTAGGCTGCATAAACAGAGGGATAGAATCTAGATCACGTGAAGTGTTAATACCACTTTATAATGCCTTGGTAAGGCCACACTTGGAATACTGAATTCAGTTTTGGTCACCACGATGTAGAAAAGATGTGAAGACTCTAGAAAGAGTGCAGAGAAGAGCAACAAAGATGATTAGGGGACTGGAGACTAAAACATATGAAGAACGATTGCAGGAACTGGGTATGTCTAGTTTGATGAAGAGAAGGACCAGGGGAGACATGATAGCAGTGTTCCAATATCTCAGAGGGAGTCAAACTATTATCCAAAGCACCTGAGGGCAGAACAAGAAGTAATGGGTGGAAACTAATCAAGGAGAGAAGCAACTTAGAACTGAGGAGAAATCTCCTGACAGTGAGAACAATTAATCAGTGGAACAGCTTGCCTCCAGAAGTTGTGAATGCCCCAACCCTGGAAGTCTTTAAGAAGATGTTAGATAGCCATTTGTCTGAAATGGCATAGGGCTTCCTGCCTAGGCAGGGAGTTGGACTAGATGACCTCCAAGGTCCCTTCCAACTCTGCTATTGTATTATTATTATTGTATTATTGTATTTTGCATGGCAAAGTTGCTTGAAAATGAATTTTTAAAAATTAATAGAATAGAACAATATGTTTGTCTTTAGCGCATTATTACTAACTGTACATGTAGGCTCACTTGCATGTACCTAATGCTAGCCCTGATTACATACTGCTTCTTCCCTCTCTCCAGGTGATATTGGTATATAGAAAAGTTTGCAAATTATTCTAAATTTGTTGAATAGCGAAAATGAACTCTTTTCATTCAAGGATAATTTTGTCTATTTTTTCAAAGAAGCAAAATACCATTTGCATGAGAGGATGCATTCTCCACTCCACTGCAGCATAAGTGACCACAATTAACCTGCAAGCAGTTGTATTCTAAAAGAAGGTTTCTGTGAGATGGGGCCATTTCAAGTAAAATCACGAATAATTATATTACAATTGATATTACCTCCCAGAATGTATTAAATCTGATCATACCCAGGATCTTATTTATGAAAAGTGTCCTGGCTGCAAACTTGAGACAACCTCTTCACATGAAAATTCAAGTAAATAAAATTCTTGGAAAATGACAGAAGTTATTGACAGGCTATATCTCTATCACTTTGTAGCTTTGTCTCGGTATATAAGGAAAGCTATGATGCTAAGAGTCGTTGTAGTGCAGTGGTAAGAATGCAGTATTGTAGGCTAATTCTGCCGACTGCCAGAAGTTCAATTCTCACTGATTCAAGGCTAACTCCTTCCATCCTTCCGAGGTTGGTAACACTGTTGGACCCAGATTGTTGAGGGCTTAGAAAGGGCTGTAAAGCACTATGAAACAGTATATAAGTCTAAGCGCTATTGCTATTATCATTTTAGGCTCCGCAAAGCCAGGTAGTCCATCTGAAGTTTATATTACTTATGAAATTTCTCTGAGTGATTCAAAGCCACTTGATCTGAGGTCTCAAAGTGATTGGAAGATTCAGTCCAAATATCCAGTTTCAAGTGAAGTGGCCACTGAATTTCCCTCAATTTGAAGCACCCCTTTTCAAGGGAGTGATATTAGTAACTTGGGCATGAAAATGAATGTGAACAGAGCAGTTGGAGCGAGGGTTCTCTGTGTTGTGTAAACTAAGACAGAAAGTCACTTTACTTTCTGGGAAGGGGAGGGGAGGGGAGGGAAGGACGCCACTAAAGCATTTTGTGAATGTTAAAAATGTGACAGATGTCTATATCCTTTCATCATGGCGGTGAAATGTGCAAATTTATTATCAATAAAATCCACAACAGATTTATGTTTTAACTACATTCTTGTAGCTAACCAATTGCCCTTTGGGATCAGTCATGGCAAAACTGCATGGCTCTTGGTAAAACATCATTGGGAGACTGAAAGTGTTCTTTAGAAATGCAAACCATCCACTGAGCATGCTGGAATTTGGTCTGACTCTTATATCTTTCACTGATGAGATATGACTTATGTGGGCAGTTGAACATTGGTAGTGATTACAGTTTAAAATGCTGAACTCTTATTAAAGTTTATGATGTTCTCGTTATATTTATTGCCATCTAGTGGTTCACATCAAAATAGCTAACCTTTGTTAAAGAAAAAATAAATCATAATAAACTTTAGGAAGAAATAGTATTATGTGCAATTATTTATCTTATAAAAAAATATGTCATAAGATAAGTTGCTCATAAATGAATGCTATCATTCATAATGAAACACAAACTTTAACCATTTCAAGCCAAGTACTTTTCCTTTATGGTTAAAACAAAGTATTATGAACAAAACATCCAATTAAAGAAAGTTAACAAGAATGTGCTTTTGTGAATTGTGGAATGTGAAATAATTGGAAATTGAAATAAACCAACTGAATAATTATTCTATAAAACTAACAAATCAGTAATGATGTGTTAATGTTGATTTGAAAATGAAATCAGCCGTAATATTGACAATATTGTTACTCTCCAGTCTCCAGACTTAAATTGTATCTCCAGCTGGAATAAAACTTCTTAAATGCATATTTTTTTTAAGCAAATTACATTAGAAGAAGGAAAAAAGTTCATTAAAAGTGACGATAAAAAGAATACCAGTAACAGTATTTTAATTTACCTTCTGCTTGCTGTTCAAATTACTTTTTATTATTATTACATATACATTCATATTTCTTCCACAGAGTTTAGGTAGCTGTGTTTCATTCAATCTGTCAAGGAGGCTTAGCTGAAAGATAGTGACTGTCCCAAGACCATCCAATGGCCCTCAGGACTAGGGAATATTGTCTGTGGTTCTAATTTGACATGTCACTGCCAATGGTTCTCTAAAGCGTTGAATTCTAGGGAAGATTACTTAGACAAGACACTTGAAATATCCCAAAAAGTTGCTGGAGCAAAAATTTATTTATTACATATTTTCTACTCATTTTGAAGCCCTTAATTCTGCAGCTAAGGAATGTATCTATAAAGTATTTAGGAGCCCACTTGAAGAAGACTTCATTTACTTGAATTTCATTTTTGTTTCAAATAAGATGTTTCAGGGAAAAAGTGCCTTTGTGAATTAGTTAATACTGGCCCCATAAATTCTTCCTTGAACAAGGTCTATGCATACCTTTCTCTTTAAAATATATAAAAAACTACAACTTTCTCTCTCAAGTAGATAATCAATCACGTTTTTGATGTGACAGTACTTAACCCAAAATGTATTAATTAAAATCTACCTCTTAATTCTAGTCTTTAGTGTATTTATACTTTTATTTTTGCCTACAAAGTGAGAAGCACAGGTTTAAACCTAAATAATATAGTTCTACACCTCTGCACTCCTTATATAATTATTTCATCTGATGTCACGAACTTTATTTAAATTATGTAGATAGCATCCAAATCATCATGATCATTAGTTTTTTAACATCAATTATGCCAAATTCCCCAGGAACCTTCTTATGTCTGCTCTGTAATACAACTGCAATTTTTTTCACTTATTTTCAGACAGTTAATTTACTTATCCCTTTTTACTTTTTAAATTGCCCTTAAATTCTATTAGAATTTAATAGAATATTGATCCTGAACGAATACAGATTTAATAAAAATGTGACTAAGCAGTATGAAATAAGGATGGTTTAGTCATACAGAAAGAGCGAATGAGGATCAAAATGTAAAATAAACATATAATAGAAGAATGAATAAGGTGAAAGGAAGTGAAAGGCTGACGAAGATACAGTTGGAGGGATTAGTGAGATCTTCGGAAAATGAAGAGAAGTTTGTATGTATGTGATAAACAGATATGTATGAAAAAAAATATATTGAATAGTACATAGTATGAATAAACTAGATTTAGCAACATTCATTTTTACTCTTTTGCCTTTATGTATCTATATATTTATATATTTTTATTTTTTATTAGATTTTCACATTATTGCTTATTTTTAAAGGGAACAGCATGATGGATATGTATATTTGTGGGCATTTTTAATAGTCTTTGCTAAATATTTTATAACAAATGATATTGTTTTGAGAGGGAATTTGCCTGTCCCTTAAGCAATTTTAATAAAGCTAATTCAGGTAAATGGGTTCTTAAAGGCTCTTAGTCTAGCAGCCCGTTTCAGGACTTCCCTATCTTTTGGATATGGTATACATAGAGAGAGGGAAATCTTAAAAAAAAAAATCAGTGATCTATATTTTGTCACATTCTTTTTTTGTCACATTGTACATTATAGTTCTCTAGAAAATTTTGGAGTGATCTTGATGGTCACACAATCCATGGAATCTCCATTTGCATACTTGTACTGCAAATAAATAAGACTGAAGGAGAGAAGTAAGAATCACCTGCAACTCTCTTTATAGCTGCGGCAGTAGTGGGTTGCTAACTGGTTTACTACCGGTTTGCTTGTGCTTGCACTCATGCTCACGCACAACGCTTCTACGCATGCGCAGAAGTGTCTGGGCAGAGCTTCCCACTGCCAATCTGGGAGCAACCCACCTCTGAACTGTGGAAACATTAGCTAAATAAATTCTCGTAACAAGTGCCAAATAGTTACAAACTATAATGTTTATTACATATCCTGCTAACGTTAGTAAGTGAGTATGTGAATGTGATTTATAATTTGAAATATGTATTACATGTTTTTAAAAGCTTTTTTAATTTTATCTATATATGAATGATATGTGTGCATACAGTACGTTTGTGCATTTATGTAAGAGTGTGTGTGTATGTGTGCGCGTGTGTGAGTGTATAACGTTGTTAATGTAGATCCAAATTGCTAGCAAATTACAGTGACTTAAGGAATATGTTAATGATCCTACTCCAACAAATAATTATAAAGCAGGTGCACTTGAGATGTGTTCATTTAAATGACAGCCATCAGCTTCTAATCTCCTGAATATCCATGATAATGGTGATGTCATACCAGCTACTTAATATCATCGCTCACATTCTCCATTTAATACACCAGAGAACTCTAGATATAATCTCTATGTAGAACCATTGTCCTGCCTATTTAAATAGCAGTTAATTTATATACAAATCAAGGAGACAGTATGTATTGTTCTTAGAGCAATATATTTCTAATGTAATACATCATTTGAGATGGAGAAGTAAACATTGAGTATAAAAGGCTTTGATGCATCATTGTGACATTAATGATGAAGCTAAACATGGAACATTCACACTGATGAGAACTTATACAGCAAAAATAGGAATATCTACTTAAATTGAGAATAGTATATATATTCTTTGTACTGAAGGCTTCTGTTTTTTTCAGACATGTTTGCTAATTTATTTTTATCTATTCTTTATTAATTCTATTTATTTTTCTTACATCCTTTATAACAAATATTACTTAAACTAATACTGTACAATATTTATGTCTGTATTAGTGACATAATACAATACTAACAACTCATGTTTAACCTGGCCATGAACTACACCATCAGAATAAAATGGGCAAAAACTTTCAGGCCATTCCCTTTCTTTTACACAAAGTTTTTGTCAATGAATTGGTTTTGTGCTTTGACATTGGTATCTAAGACAAAGGAAAAGAGGTTATGATTTGCTCTTCATTGGATGGATCCAAGCCAAGACTAAACAGCTATCTCTTAAGGATGTTTTAACTGATTATTGAATAATTTAAAACTATGCATTTTGGACAACTTAAAACTATGATCATACTACAAGCTAAATTGAGTAAAGGACAATTTATTTATTCTCTTTTAAAGAAAGTGCCATATATGCCATGATTTAATGTATGTTTTTGGCAGCAGTTTCAAACCTGAGTTTGTTTGTTCTTGGTAAGAGATGTTCTTAATTAACATGTCAGCCGTAAGGTCTTTGTCATTAAAATATAACTAATCTTGCCAGCAAAAGCAGCAATTGAAATATACTTTCCAAACTAATTTCAAAATTCCACTCCACTCCAAAAACTATCTGTTGTTTTGTCCTTTCAATTCCTTCTTAGGTCATTAAGTTTATAGATTCAGACAATTCACTATTCTTTGAGCTAACTTGTTAGAGTTATTGAAGACATCTCTTGATCTTGATGGCACTATAATGTAGGTGATTAAAAACTTCATCATTTTTTTTATTTTTTTTTATTTTTTTTTAATTTTTATTCAATTTATATCCCGCCCTTCTCCAAAAGGACCCAGGCCCTTCTCCAAAAGGACCATCAAATTAATTAATTTGATTAATTAATTAATTAATATAAATATGATTGCTACATTTATGACACAAAGCCTCACATTTATGACTTGCAGCAAAATCAGTTGTAGAAACATCTGAAAGGACATTTCTACTCTCTTTTGAAGAATGGGCTGTTTCTAGAACAATTCTTTTCACGGTAGTAGTTGTAACATAATTCTTTGAAAGGAATCTGATCCAAAGTTGCATAATACAGGTGTACGTTAATAGGTCTACTAGGAATATTTTAGCTGTTAGCATTTTATAGATGAATCTGGATGAAATGTCCTGTTTTCATAACAAGGCTTGTTGTATATTAAACCTATAATAGTTCTTTCTGAGATTATGATGATTTGTAAAACAAAGACACACATGTAATGCAAACCCTCTTTTTTTTTTTTAACAAATCATTTATGCCTTTAGAAAACATTGCAATCTAGAGATCCCACAGATATCTATGGCAAAAGAAAAGAAATCAGCCTTAGGGGATATAACCTAGCCTGCACATTGCCAGGACTCCAATCTGTTTTATGACAAAACAGATTCATTTATCTCCCAAATAAATAAATTACTTTTGTGAACATTTAAAAACATTTGCATAATTAGGTTGTAAGATCTGAGCAGTCTTTTTCATAATAATTAAACTAATCTAATCTTGGACAGGGTAAACAGACTTAGTAAGACAAGAACAGCCTTCAGGCATGGAAGTTACCACATTCTACAGGAACTGTAAGACTGATGATGTTTTTTAATTATGCAGAGCTTTTACTCCCCAGTAATAGCAAACGTTTGTATGGCCTGGAGCTCAAATAGTTACTCCCGGGCACATAAAATTACACTCTGCTTTTTTGACATCTTTGAAACACGCAACACATGTAAGCTCTCACAGAGTATTTATTTATTTTATTATTTTATTCTATTCACATTTGTATACCGCCCTTCTCCCTAGCGGGACTCAGGGCGGTGAACAGGCAGCAATAAAATCAACAATAAAAACAAGAAATACAATAAATACGCTAAAATATATTAAATAAATAAGCCTGCTCTAAAATCCCAATACAAAACCCTGGTAAATACTTCAAAATGATTATATGCTTTCAACAGAGAACATATGAACCTGATGTTGATGGATCTGCTATTTGTATCCATTGGCTTATTTCTCAGTCACATGATCTCCTTGATTATCTTTAAATTAGGGAGGCTTTCATACCAAACCATGCCACATGATCTTAGGATGGATAAAGCAACAGCAGATAGAAAGGTTTGGCCTCCTGTGAATTGCAGTGAAAACTCCAGTGTTAAAAAAGGGACGAATGTGGAACTGACTGAAGACATCCTGGGGAAATAATTATGATGATGATAGCAAAAGATTTTTCTGACGTTTGTCAAACCTGACTCTCTTTATCAAATGGCAAAAATGTTGCAGGCCTAAAGGATGCTTAATGTTTTGATCTGAGTAGTTGAAGTCCTGTCAAATTGATCCAGCTTATGTATCAGTTCTTTTTATATGTAGCTGATAACATTTTGGAATCTGTGAAACGCAGTAAAAATTACAGCTTAAACAACTTCCAGCAGATCAGAAGTACACAACTTTGGGCTAACAGACATCCCTGGATTTTGTGTGGCAAGCCAGGACTAAGCTACTAAAGTACGTGTAAATTAAATACAATTTACATTTATTTTTAAATTAATTTTAAAATTCCAAGTGCTTCACCGCGCTCTCAAGGAAGGTCATTTAGGTTTGCACAATTTTTATGATAAAAATAGAGTTAGCATTCATGACTTTAGTTTACTAATCTGATCTAATTTTGTCAGCCCTTCAAGGTAGTTCATGTCTATGATTATCAGTTAAGGCAACTCCCCTGTATATTTGTTACCTTTTCATTATATTATATTAAAAATTATGACGTCAACTTCTGTAGGTGCTCTCCAGGTCATACCAAAATCTTGTGGGCACTACAGGAAGGGCACATCTGATATATGAGCAGTGGTGGTTTAGAGTGCAGTACTGCAGGCTACTACAGATCTCACCAGGCTCAAGGTTGACTTAGCCTTCCATCCTTCCAAGGTGGGTAAAATGAGGACCCAGACTGTTGGAGGCAATATGCTGACTCTGTAAACCACTTAGAGAGGTCTGTAAAAGTACTGTAAAATGATATATAAGTCTAAGTACTATTGCTATTGCTACAGAAGTTGTATACAGCAGGTTCTGACCAGTTCTGGAGAACCGGTGGTGGAAATTTTGAGTAGTTCAAAGAACTAGTAAATACCACCTCTGGCTGCCCCTGCCTGAATCTATTCTCTGCCTCCCAAGTCCCAGTTGATCGGGAGGAAATGAAGATTTTGTAGTAACCTTCTCCTGGAGTGGAAAGGAATGGAGAGTTTACAGTATCCTTCCCTTGCCACACCACCAAGCCACACCCACCATGCCATGCCCACCAAGCCATGCCACACCCACCAAGCCATGCCCACAGAACCGGTAGTAAATATTTTTAAATCCCACCTCAATATTGCTTTATGCTGCTCTGCAATGTGAAATCAAATTAATTAAGGCTGAATAATCATATATTACTAAAATATATAATACAGTGCCAAATACAATACCAAATTATTTTTCCTTCCTGACATTAGTCATATCTTTCTTTGTATAGTATTGAGATTTGTATAGTAAGATTCAGTGATAAAAGTAACTATAAGAGAGAGTTACGAAGAAAAATAATAAAATCTCCCTGTTTGTGATTTTGCTGTCTGATCACTGTATGTGAACAGTACCAAGAAAGTTCGGAGTTGAGCCAATGCCTGCTGTGAAAAAGCAAAGAAAATCATCAGAAAGTTGTCCTATTATTAACAGATGCAGACCTGTAGGTAAATTAATGTTTGCATTAGCACAAGTGAACACCATGGTCCACTGTGCTTATAATGACTCAGTCCCCTCAAGGGACTGAACTTTTACTTTACCAGAAGAGCTGGAATTTCTGTCTGGATGCAATTGGCAGGTTAGTGGATGTAATCAATAAACAATTAATTAGCAAATACAATATTTAAGTGCTAAATTCTTTTACACAAGTGTCTAATATCAACCAAGTGACTGCCTGAGTTCAAACTAAAAATTGCCATTGCAATACAATGCAAGACATTTCAAGATAATAAATAAAACACTGATTATTGATCTTCATGAAAGTTCAAGAGCATGTTTTGGGCCTTTGGCTTAAGACCATATGGGGCTACATCAAGGATAGCATGTTTTATGCCTTTACCTTTGCAAAGATTATTTAATTTTTTTTGTCAAGGATTTAAAGAATTTTTTTGTGAAATAGTTTCAAACATAGAAGAAAGTAAAAGTGATAGATGTATCTCGCCATAAATAAAAAGTAGCTATGTGAAATTCCAAATAAATACTGTTAATCAACGTTCAATTCTTTCTGTGACTATATATAGCAGTGGCAGTCAACCTAGTCCCTATCACCCACTAATGGGCGTTCCAGCTTTCATGGTGGGCGGTAGGGGTTTTGTCCGAAACCCCTACCACCCCTAAAGCACTTTCCTTTTTTTAATTTAATTGATTTCCCTACTTTATAAATCACCATTACTGTGGAACCAGTGGGTGGTTAGAGAATTTGACTACTAACAGAGATACAAAAGTGGGCGGTAGGTATAAAAAGGTTGACTACGCCTGAAATATAGCATCCTATTCAAAGTTTAGCATTATATGAAGATAAAAGGAAGCCTACAGGTAAATGACACAGAATTTCAAAAAAAATCATAGCTCTGAAATGTATGTTTTTGACATAAAATCCTACGATGTCGCTAAGTTAAAATCATTCACTGGAAATTGTGCAAGAAGTTTGGATTTGAGTATAGCAAAAATCACTGGGAACATCAGGTTGAGAAAGTTTTAGAGAATGAGAAAGTTAAGATCTTGTGGGACTTCAGAATTTAGACTGGCAGGCACTTGTCCTACAACACACCTGATATAACAATAATTGAAAAGAAAAAAGTATGGTTGGTTGACATTGCAATACCTGGTGATGCACGAATTGAAAATAAGCAGCAAGAAAAAAATCACAAAATACTGGGACTTGCAAATTGAAGTTGAGCGACTGTGGAGGAGAAAGTCGTGTATTGTCCCGATTGTGATAGGAGCCCTTGGAGCAATACCTAGGGGGCTGCCTCGCTATATGGAGGTTCTAGGTTTGCCGCACTTGAGCATTCTGACTCTACAAAGGGTCACGCTGCTTGGAACAGCTAATATCCTCCGATGTTACCTTAACAGTTCCTAGGTCCTTGGTTAGGACTCGAGCTGTTGAGCTACCAACCAGCCCCAAAGGCTGTGAATTTCACCAAAGAGTAACAATAATAATAATAATAATACTAATACTAATACTAATACTAATACTAATACTAATAATACTAATACTAATACTAATACTAATACTAATACTAATACTAATAATAATAATAATAATAATAATTTGAGAGAAGTGATGAAGTATGGATCTCTATGAGCTCATCTATATTGAATTTGGCACTAATACTTTATAAGGACATTACTAAACTTTTCTTTCTGCCCTCTTTTTCAGGGTTCACATGTGTAGTCCTGTTGGAGAAATATGTATTCCATTCCTAGATCAACTCTCTTAGTTCTTCTGTCAGCAGAAGGCAGAAGATACTGAGTTTTTTTCTAAAACCTTTTACAATTGTAGTTTTGTGCAGTTACCTTTGACTTTAGTTTATCTTGGCATATGCCAGGCAGAAAAACTAGCAATCATAAACCTCAATACCTCAAGGCATATTATTTAGCATTTCAGTCCAAGACTATGATGGATAATAGCAACTATCTGGCAAATATTCCCTGAAATTGTAATTGGTAGCGTTTTCTGGCACTATAAACAGAAAAGTGTGGTAGAAGACCTAATGGATTATCTGGCCAATATTTAAATTGGAAAATATATTTAATTTTTTTTCTTTATAGATCTATCACATTTATACAGGAGATTTCAGAGGTGATTACTAAACCACATCTGTTCTTTATTACTTATTAAAACTGATGTCTGCAAATGTTCTCATCATCCTCATGGTTATAACTCTGCCAGAAAGCTAAAAGAAACTTGTTCCAATAATTTTTCTACAATATTTACCTCTGAGAATTTTGGTGGCCAAAAACATGCTACTTTATATAATGTCTATATTTATCATTTAAAAATTTGCATTAGCAGATGGTATCTGACAGTTGATTAGCATTATAACCTAGTATGTCATATATAAAAATTGGGCAAAATGTAAATTATGATGTTGTATTACAATTCTGAACACTTTTACTGTTGGAAGTATTTCTGAATTAAGTGAATTTAAAATCACCCAGGGTTGAAATTATGCACATTTTTGTTTCATCTCCAGGATCATGTTAAAAAAATAAAATGGAGTGCAGGAAAACTTTTATATTTGTGAATTCCATTTAGGAATTGGTCTGCACAATTCTATATCATTATCTCCTTGACCAAAAAGCTTACTAGATAATCATCAGCCCATTACCACCTTTAGCTGATTGTTACTATGGGTAATTTCCATTTTATTTTGCACATAAAGATTGACAAATCCAGCCACTCCTTAATAAGGAGTCCTTATGTTCAGATCACAGCATACATACATACTGCTCAATGCACTAGAAAAAATATAAATTATTGTATCAAGAAATCTTAAGAAACAGCTGACAAAGTAAGACAAATATAGGCAAAAAGAGGGAGGGAAGACTTAAACAGTTCAAACTGCCAAGGAATTGCTGATACAGTTCTACAGAGGAATTATTGACTTCTGTCATCAGCACCTGCAATCCAACAAGACAGACACAGACTTCAGAGGAAAATTAGAACTGTAGAAAAAACAATTACTACCAACTTGTCTTCAATTGAGGACCTGTATACTACAAAAGTCAAAAAGAGGGCTGTGAAAATATTTACAGACCCCTCACATCCTGGAAATAAATTGTTTCAACTCTTATCCTCAAAATGATTATTTATTTATTTATTTATTTATTTATTTATTTATTTATTTATTTATTTATTTATTTATTTATTTATTTATTTATTTATTTATTTATTTATTTATTTATTTAGATTTATAGAACCACCCTTCTCCATCGAAATGGACCCAGGGCGGTGCACAGGGAATTAAAATCGATAAATAACAATAAATACAGAGTAATTAAAAATAAATTAAACTAAAAGCCTGTGCTAAAAAATTCCAATTAAAATTCTAAAATACATTTACTCATTGGCTAAACTAGACTGGCTTGATGGAACAGATAAGTCCTAAGTGAGCGGCGAAAGAGGGGAAGGTCTGTGATGGTCCGAAGTTCGGGGGATAGGTCGTTCCAGAGGGATGGCCCAGCTACTGAGAAGGCCCTCCCCCTGGGCACCGCTAGCCGGCATTGGCCGGCGGATGATACCCTGAGGAGGCCCTCCCTATGGGAGCGGATCGGACGGAGGGAGGTATGCGGCAGGATGCTATAGAGTACTGCACACCAGAACAACTAGACACAAGAACAGTTTTTCCCCGAACGCCATCACTCAGTTAAACACATACCATATTTTTCAAAGTATAAGACGCACCAAAGTTTTGAAGAAGCAAATTTAAAAAAAAGTTTTTGCACTCTGCAAACCTCCCAAAAATGGCCAATTTTTAAAAACGAAAACTGGCCCATTTTATTTTTTTTAAAAAGGGCATGAATAGCCTTTAGGAGGCTTGTAGAGTGCTGCTGAGGATTGGGGGGCAAAAACAGATCATTTTTCACACATTTCTGCCTTCCTCAGCCCCCAGGAGCTCTCTGAAAGCCTTATAAAAGCTATGCACGGCCATGTTGGTGAAGGGGGTGGGTTTCGGGAGGCAAAAAATGCTGTATTCAGTATATAAGATACACCCAGATTTTCAGACTCTTTTTTGAGGGAAAAAAGTGTCTTATACTTCCCTCAACACTGTCAAACTATTTACTAAGTCTGCATTACTATTACTATGAATCTTCTCATCGTTCCTATCACCCATCTCCTCCCACTTTGGACTGTATGACTGTAACTTTGTGGCTTGTATCCTTATGATTTATATTGATTGTTTCCTAGTATGATTTGATTGCTTATTTGTACCGTATGAGCAAATTAAGTGTTGTACCTTATGATTCGTGATTAATGTATCTTTTCTTTTATGTACACTGAGAGCATATACACCAAAGACAAATTCCTTGTGTGTCCAATCACACTTGGCCAATGAAGAATTCAATTCAATTCAATTCAATTCAATTCTACTCTACTCTACTCTACTCTACTCTACTCTACTCTACTCTATTCTGATCTGATCTGATCTAATCTAATTCTAATCTATTCTAATTCCTGTTTAGAGCATGGAGTGGGACTAAATAGCTCCTTTCTACTCTGTATTATAGTTCTGTAAATTGATATTTAAGGCAAAACAAATCAGGAATAAATTGATTTATCCACCAAGCTTTAGCTGAAGGACTCTAATTAAAGACAAAATAAAGTATTGCTGTAAGGTAAATGTTTTATTGCCATCTACTGCAATAAAGTTAGTAACAACTTTGTCTAGTAACAAAGTTGTAGGAAACTGGAATTCTTAATATGCTGCCTTCAAGTTTTCTAACACTTTTAAAGGAAGCTAGTATAACATGCTGATTGAACTACAATTTTTTAACATGCAAACACAGATACTTCTTTTCTGAGTTTTCTGAATGATATTCTGATTTTGAAAGCAGAACATAAAATATACACTATAAAGGTATCATTCCCAAATAATCTCTGCATAAGGACTGTCCTTTAAAACCAATGGCCCTAGCTCTGAATTTTTGCCTATATTATATTTCATCCTATCTCTCATTTCTTATTTCCTTTCCCCTTCCCTTTCGGGAAAAAGGAAAAGATAACAGAGAACTACTGAAAGTTCAGTGAATGCGCACTACTCCTTTCCATTAAAGTCAGACAGAATGATCACTAATGCATTACTGTAAGAGTAGAGAAGCGTCATCAAAAGATGTAGGAATGTTAGGCCTGTGTAGCACTTTGCATTTGATCTTCAGAAGGTGATTCAGAGTAGATAAACCTGGGAACAGGTACAGCCATTTTAAGTACTAGAGGCTGTTTTTGTAATTTTCTGCACTCTGAACCATTTTTAGGGATTGCGGGAAGAAATGGAATCCAAAATTGGATGCTGCAAAACTTGACTTCGGGAAATTAAGGGCCAGGCACCAGTCCTCTCATAACTCGGAATCTTGCAATTCATTTCAATGGTGAAAGCATAAGACCCTAGTCACTAAATAACAAATTCCATGCTAATAATTATCAAATCACTTTGATATAAGAGGAAATTAGGGGGTTGCTTTTTTGAGGGGTAATGAAACTTTCCAGATCTGTTGGTAGAATTATGAAAAGTCAAATAATTATCTGAAAATGTGTTCAGAGATGACAAGTGTTACAAAATTGGAGCGTATCCAAGGCTTTTGCCTTAGTGTAAAACTACAGAAAGGATTAAAAATATAAAAGGTAACTAGGATTGTTTGGACAGGGCTAGGAAAATAAAATGTGGATTGCCAATATCAGAAGCCTTGATGGATGCCATCTTAATAGAATGTGTGTAGGAGTGTGTATTTGTAGATGGGTTGCTGTAAAACATCTGAAACAAGATCACAAAGGAAAAAAGTGCTTTTAAAACCTGTATTTATCTTTCTTTAGTGGACAGATAGTGAATGAACAGCTTCTTCCACAGGTTTCAAGCTTCAACCCTAATACATGGAAACTTGACACTCATGTGAACAAAACATGTTAATCCTATGAAGAATTTGCTAGGTTATGAGAAAAGGTTGATAA
This sequence comes from Rhabdophis nuchalis, assembly GCA_039707465.1. Classification (NCBI taxonomy): domain Eukaryota; kingdom Metazoa; phylum Chordata; class Lepidosauria; order Squamata; family Natricidae; genus Rhabdophis; species Rhabdophis nuchalis. The sequence goes on from CM077645.1 coordinate 34,197,757, forward strand.
TTATTATATTTAATAACTATTATGGTGGGGCTTATTGTACCTAAATTCTACAACCTCAGTGGTTCTGCTCTACAATAGGCATAATTTACTGGGCTGTCTTTAACTGTCATGACATTTCCACCATCACATTATCAAAATTCAGATGCTTGGCAAACGGTATTTTCTCATGATGGTTGCAGCATCTCAACTTCACACCATTGCCATTTCTGACCTTCCCAGATGGCTTTTGACAAACAAAGTCAATGGGATAAGCTGGATTCAGTTAATAACTGTATGATTTATTTAACAACCACAGTGATTCACTTAACAACTGTGGCTCATAAAATGCTCATAAAACCAGGCACAGCCCCCTTAATAACTATCCTACTTAGCAATGGAAATTCTGGTCCCCAATTTTATTCATAACGTTCATAAGGTGGCATCTACCTTACTAAAGCAAATTTGTTATCATGTAGTGGTGGGTATGTATCAAGGTTGTAGACCTTGGGCCTGTGAACCAGATGTGTCACATGCTGGCCTTGCCCATTTCCTCTTTAGTGAAGAGGGGGAAAGTCCTGTTACATCATATGATGCCACTATGATGATGTGAGTTTGACACCCCTGGTCTACATGGATCCTGAGGTAGACCTTTTTTCTGAAGATCCTACTTCTTAGCTATTCATTTCCCCATGTTTTCCTGTTGATATAGAGAGCATACATTTAAAAAAATTAGCCACTTTCGTTTACATTTTTATAGGAAGGTGTTAGTGTTAAGGAGAAGAGATATAAATAAAGGAATAAAATGTGTAATACTTCTACTATTATTTTTCAGATCTATAGATATGTTCACTTGTGAGAGACTAATTATGTTGGTGGTAATGTTGGAAAGGTTTTATCCTCCTTCCCTCCTTCCCTTCTTCCCTCCCTCCCAATATTATCCAGTGCTTTTATTTGTGTATGTCTTTCCTGAGGAAAGAGGAGTTACTTTTCTTTTATGACTATATTCTAAAATTGAGTTGTTCTTTCACTGAGTTTTCCTATTTTCTTTCAGTTATATTGCAGCTTTCGTTAGTAATATAATTCATTATGCCAGCTGACTTTTACATTATAAATTGCTATGCTAACATTTTGCACCTGGTAGATATTACTTTCATTGCAGGTCTGATTTATAATAGTATTCAACATTTGAAGAGACAAATAGAAGGATCTGCCCCTCCCACCAATAGTCTGAGAAGCGAGATTGACTCATTAAAATAGTATCCATATCTTGCTAGAGATATCTGCCTGTCGTTCCTCCCCAAAAAGAAATGAAACTACTCTATGCTGAAAATTTTCTAAGTAATAACTATGTTAGGGCCTGCTACTGAAGCACAGCTGGAGCTAATATAGCCATTTTTAGCATTGTTGAATTTTCAATAGCAAATAATTTAGATTGTGCATTATACTGGATGCCACAGAGAGAGCATGGAAATAAAATTATCTTTACATTTTTAATATTATTCAATAATTTTTTTTGAGGAGGTGGTCTTGGTAGAAGTTGAGTTTCAATTTGTAATGCAGCCAAAAAATGTTATTTACTGGATAATGGAGATTTCTTTTACAAGTAACTTACCTTCACTGAACAGATATTTAACTGTTTGATTTTAGTTTTACTGTTTTCATTGTGAGTTCATGTACAAGGCCATATGTTGTGAATAGTTCAGCATATGTACTAGCATTTTTGGTCAACTTTATAGACTTCTGTGAAGTAGCATCATTCCAACTCTGGCTTCACCTTCATATGCAACATTGCAGCAATTGGGTATGATGTGATGGAAAGGGCATGTGGCACATACCCAGAAACTCCCTACATCAAAATGGAATGTCTGCACTGCAATAGCAGAAGTTAGGCTCAATTTCCAAAACTGATGCATCACCAGAATAACTTAAATCATTTTTTTAAAATGGAACCAAAGGCAAAATAATAGTGATGCACTTCCAAAATATGACTTCTCAAAAACTATGACACCTTTTAAAGTGAGAATAACAACATTAAAAACAATAATAGAAAATGGGGGTAAAGATCAAAACAGAGAATAATACAAACAGGAATGAAAATATATTGCAAACAGTAGTTAACCAGGGATGTCAAATTCAATTTCATTGAGGGCTACCTCAGGGTTCTGTTTGATCTTGGGGGACCAAGGGGCATGGCCGGGGTGGATGTGGCCAGCTTGACGTTATTCATGTCAGGGGCACCAGTGGTTTCTGATGCCTCCTTGCCTTGTCATCAAATGCTCTTTTGCTGGTAATTTGCTCTGCAAGCCCTCTTCCAACAAAAACAGAACTCAGGAGGGTTCACATGGCCTGCCTGTGTTGTGTTTTGGGCCGCAATGGTGTCCTGCAGCCCTCTGCCAGTACAAACGTAGCTCGGGGGGGGGGGAGGTGCATTGGTCTCCTGAGCTCCATTTTCGCTGGTAGAGGCACCATGGGCCAGTCCAGCACTGTTTGCAGAGTGACCCCGTGGGCCAGATCTAAGCATCTAGTGGGAACCCAATGATCTTTAATTCTTAGTCATGCAGGTCATTTTTGTCCCCAAAGTGCTTTTTCAAAAGAAAAGAAAGAAAGGCTTTATTTTTATTTCTTTGAACTCATTTCACTTCTCATTCAAGAAGTTTCAATCAGAACTAAAGAAGCTTCTTGGATGAGAAGCAAACGTCTTCAGAGAAAAAGAAAGTACATTTGCCTTTTGTAAAAGTACCTTTGGGCCAATTGTTCTTAGATAAACCTATTAGCACGTATAATCACTGATTTTATACTTATCACTGACAATGATATTTCTGCAAAAAAGTCATTGAGTTGTAGGTCTCACATACTTCTTAGTTTATAACACACTGATCAACAGCTATGTGTTATCTTACAGAGTAAAAACATAGCACAATAATCTACATATCAACTCTGATAAAATATCTAATAATTGTGCTGGTAGAGAAATTTCTCTGCATTTTCTACCATTGTCATTCAATTTGATAGCAAATAATTTCAGATAAATTATGATGGATTGCTTACTACTACTACTACTAATAATAATAATTTTATTTGTAGACCGCCTCCTCTCCCCAAGGGGACTCGGAGCGGTGCACAGGGAAGTTAAAAAGCAAATATAAAATACATAAATAGTTAATATAAAAATTAAACGAATTGTCCCTGCGCTAAAACCCACTATACTAAAACTAAACTACACCCCCTAAAAAACCCAGTTAAAAACGGAAGACTAACCTAGGCCGGCCAAGCAGAAAAAGTGTATTTTCAATTTTTGACGGAAGGAGCGGAGGTCCGTAGTTGTTCTAATTTTGGGGGGAAGGTCGTTCCAGAGGGCTGAGCCCGCCACAGAGAAGGCCCTTCCCCTGGGCGTCACCCGCTGGCGCAGCGTAGTGGACGGCACCTGGAGAAGTCCCTCTCTGTGGGAGCGAATTGGCCGCAGGGATGTATGGGGTAGGATGCGATCCCGTAGATAACTAGGTCCCGTGCCATGGAGCGCTTTAAAGATGATAACTAACACCTTGAAGCGCACCCGAAAGATGACAGGCAGCCAATGCAGCTCGCGCAAGAGCGGTGTTACATGGGTAAACCTCGAGGTTCCCATAATTGCTTGCGCGGCTGCAAGCTGAAGTCTTCGGGTGCACCTCAAGGGGAGCCCCATGTAGAGAGAATTGCAGTAGTCCAGTCGGGATGTCATGAGGGCATGAGTGACTGTGCAAAGGGCATCCCGATCCAATAGGGGACGCAACTGGCGTACCAGGCGAACCTGGTAGAATGCCCTCCTGGCCACGGCTGTCACTTGATCTTCCATGGACAGCCAGGTATCCAGGAGGATGCACAAGTTGCGTGCCCCATCCACAGGGGTAAGGTGATCGTCCCCTATGGCCAGTGATGGGGTCAACTGGTTGTACCGGGATGCCGGGAACCACAGCCACTCGGTCTTGGACGGGTTGAGTCTGAGTCTGTTACTTCCCATCTAGGCCCGCACGGCTTCCAGGCACTGGCACATCACTAAATTACAATCTTGCATTTAGTTAATTTTTCAATGATCAGGAATTGATACTTATTAATGTTTCTCCTGCTATCTGCAGCATTCCTGGCATTTGTATGTTGAAATTAAATTTCCCTGGAAATCTTTGTATGATAACTGTTTTTATTATTAAAAATAACACTTCAAGATCAATTGAAGTGTTAATACCACTTTATAATGCCTTGGTAAGGCCACACTTGGAATACTGCATTCAGTTTTGGTCACCACGATGTAGAAAAGATGTGGAGACTCTAGAAAGAGTGCAGAGAAGAGCAACAAAGATGATTAGGGGACTGGAGACTAAAACATAGGAAGAACGGTTGCAGGAACTGGGTATGTCTAGTTTAATAAAAAGAAGGACTAGGGGAGACATGATAGCAATGTTCCAATATCTCAGGGGTTGCCACAAAGAAGAGGGAGTCAAACTATTCTCCAAAGCACCCGAGGGCAGAACAAGAAGCAATGGGTGGAAACTAACCAAGGAGAGAAGCAACTTAGAACTGAGGAGAAATTTCCTGACAGTTAGAACAATTAATCAGTGGAACAGCTTGCCTCCAGAAGTTGTGAATGCCCCAACACTGCAAGTCTTCAAGAAGATGTTGGATAGCTATTTGTCTGAAATGGTATAGGGCTTCCTGCCTAGGCAGGGAGTTGGACTATATGACCTCCAAGGTCCCTTCCAACTCTGCTATTGTATTGTATTATTCTTAATCTGTTTTGTTTCCAAAAACTTTTATCACAAAATAGGCAACCTTAGTCTTGAAGTGTTCTTGACAAAATTCTTTCTTAACCCTGAAGAAATTTGGAGAAATTGTTCATACAATTTCTTTCCTCACTCCGCTCTTCAATTGTGTACTCTGTTCACAAATTTGGTGGGGAATTTTGAAAGCCCATTTACAGTCCATCTAGAACAAACAGATCAGTCTATACATGTGAATGAAGTATTATGTACAATGATTTTTTAAAAATGACAATATTTAAAACTCAGCAATATAATGGAAGCACTCTTCATCATAAATACTTCATAGGCTAGGGAAAATGCATAGACCTGATTCCATGAACTTATGAATTTAGATCAGAAGTTCCCTGCTGGATGCCTTAGGACCATATGCCATCCCAGGAAGCCACAGGCACACCTTTCAAAAGGTGTTGCCCCTTCAGAAGATCCTGTTGAATTGTAATTTGTAGAAAGTCTGAACAGAAAAATATGAAATATATATGATATTAGATATATGGGAACTTATTATATTAACTGTATTTATTTAATACACTTCGTTTTATTAGGCTACTTTTTGACTATTATTGCGGGATAAAATTCAAAGATCAAGTATGGCTTTCATCTTGAAAAGCTGTCTATCTTTCATTTGGAATTCTAGTAACAGTTATCTCTCCCCCCACCCCCAATATATACTTAAAATCCTCTGATCCAGCCTCAAACAAGCTTTTAAAAGAAATCAAGATTTAGAATGATGCATGCCTCAGAACTTATTTCTGGTTGGCTTGTTTAATGGATGTGCCACATAAATGATTCTGATCCAGACCTACAGGCAATACTGAATTTTATACATATTGCATATGTATGTAGCTCTGCCAATCTTCGCAGAGAGAAGATGTACAATATCATAGTGACGACTTCTAGATTGAATTAGGATTGTTATTCCAGTTGAGATGCAATGTGTTATTTTAACACGTTAGGCTTTGTTCAAGACAGAAAACATGCAAATTAATTTGTTTTGTGAACATTGCTGAATCCATATCTTAAAACAGGATACACTTTTGCTAGAAAAATTTAAAAAATCAGAATAAAACATAAAATCTGATAGTTCATAGGACAACCCATTTTAGGACCCATAAGTTTTGACTGATCACAACAGTGGTAAGAATGCAACTTAAGACAACAATTAAAACATCTATAAACAACTTCTGATGTCCCTAAAAAACCCCACAATCACTGGGCTCCAACATTAATTGCTATAGTGGCTGGGGAAAAGTGAGGTTTTTTTAAAAGCTTTTTTTTTAAGACTGGAAGGGTGGGAAGGTAGGTCCATAGGGCTGGGGCTGCTACTGAGAAGGCATGTAGCCTAAGTCCTACTAGATGACAACATTTGAGAAAAGGACTTGACAGATACCCTTAGGGAGAGTCTAACCTGGCCCTGTGCCATGAAGACTTTAAAGATGATACCTTATATTTCACCCATAAAGTTCATCTAGAAATTGCAACAAATACAAAATACAGTAGCATCCTCAGTTTTTTTTTATTATTAGCCAGTGCAGCTTCTGCAGCAGTCTAATAATGGCAAAACTGAAGATGCCACTGAACTTTGTATCAATTGCAATTTCTATACAATTACTATTACTATGAGTCTTCTCATCGTTACTATCACACATCTCCTCCCACTTATGACGGCATGACTGTAACTTTGTAGCTTGTATCATTTCGATGTATATTGATAGTGATTATTTCCTGATTGCTTATTTGTACCCTATGACTATCATTAAGTGTTGTACCTTATGATTCTTGATGAATGTATCTTGTCTTTTTATGTACACATAAGTACCAAAGACAAATTCCTTGTGTGTCCAATCACACATGGCCAATAAAGAATTCTATTCTATTCTATTCTATTCTATTCTATTCTATTCTATTCTATTCTATTCTATTCTATTCTATTCTATTCTATATGGACTTTAAGTGTAGCTGCATGAATTGCAATATTCCAACTGGAAACTGACCGAAGCGTGAATGATGTAAGCAAGGCCTCCCAACCTAGGAATGGATGTGCAAAACCTAAAATAATGACCGTAGCCATATGCCTACGAGCTGCAAATGAAACTGTTGGAAATGAGGAACTGAAAGTAATGTACACAGGTGTTTATGGAAAATGACAGTGAGTGAAGTTGTGAAGTATGTATGTGGTTAAAAGAAAAGTATAAAGGATAGGTTTCGAGATCAGCTCAAAGCCCTTTGATTTGTAGCAGTCCACATAGGATCTGCTATATGTCATTGGACCCCATTGCAATGGCTTGTTATTGCAAGTGTATTCCTGCCATTATATATTTTTATATATATTCATTTCTTATGTTCCAAATTATTAGAAACAATAAACCTCTGATATTAAGAACTAGCTGTACCCGGCCACGCGTTGCTGTGGCCCAGTCTGGTTAAATAGCCAACCAAACTGTGTACACACAACCACTGTATAACCACCAACCTACCTACCTACTGTATTTCTTACTCTCTCCCTCTACCTACCTACCAACCTACTGTATTTCTCCCTCTCTCTCTATCCCCCTACCTACCTACCTACCTACCTACCTACCTACCTACCTACCTACCGTATTTCTCCTTCTCTCTGTATCCCTCTACCTACTTACCTACCTGCTGTATTTCTCCCTCTCTATCAACCTACTTACCTACCTACCTACCGTATTTCTCCCTCTCTCTATCCCTCTACCTACCTACCTACCTACCTACCTACCTACCTACCTACCTACCTACTGTATATCTCCTTCTCTCTATCCACCTACCTATCTACCTACCTACTGTATTTTTCCCTCTCTCCCACTATCTACCTACCTATCTACGTATTGTATTTCTCTCTCTATATCTGTACCTACCTACCTACCTGCTGTATTCATCCCTCTCATCTATCCCTGTATCTACCAACCTACTGTATTTCTTCCTTTCTCTCTATCCCTCTACCTACCTACCTACCTACCTACCTACCTACCTACCTACCTACCTACCTACTGTATTTATTTATTTCTCCCTCTACCTACTTACCTACCTACTGTATTTCTCCCTCTCTATCTATCCCCCTACCTACCTACCTACCTACCTACCTACCTACCTACCTACTTACCTACCTACTGTATTTCTCCCTCTCTATCTATCCCTCTCTCTACCTACCTACCTACCTACCGTATCTCTTCCTTTCTCCCTCTATCTACCTACCTACCTTCTTACTGTTTTTCTTCCTCTCTCTCTCTATCCCTCCCTCTACCTCTCTTTATCTGCCTCTGTGCCTCCTTGCTGCTGCTGCTGCTGGGCCTGTGGCTCCTGGCGCTTCTGCCGCCTCCCTCCCTCTCTCCTTCGGGCCCAGCGGTGGCAGCCACCTTGTGGCTTTGCAGGGCGCCATGTCCAGTTTCTCCTGGGGGTGGGAGCAGGTTTATGCCTCTGTGCCTCCTTGCTGATGCTGGGGGGGAAGCCTCTATCTCCACGCCTCCTTGACGATGCCACTGCCATGCCTGTCGCTCCTGCTGGTCGTCCAACCTCTCTGTGGCAAGAAGAGATCGGTGGGCCGGTGGGAGCCAGGGCTGCCGCGGCAGCAGTGAGGGCACCAGGAGCAGTGGGCATGGTGGCAGCATCGGCGAGGAGGCGTGGAAGTAGAGGCTTCCTTCCGCCCCCGAGAGAGGGCGGACGCAGCATCCCGCGGGGTTGCGGGGTGGCTGCTGCAGTTGGCTTGAGGGGGGCTGGGTTGGCTGTTGGGAGGCAGTGGTGGCGACAGCATCGGTGAGGAGGCGTGGAGGCGAGCTTTCCCCCCCCCTGCCCCAACCTCAGGAGATGCCAAGCACAGCTACTGGGTGGCTTTGGCCGTTGGTCTGGCCCAGGGAGGCGCATGTGCAGATTCCCACATTGCCCTTGGCAACACACCGCCTCCAGGCCATTCACTGACACAACAGCCAGGTGGGAGGAGTTACAGGGAGGTAAAAACCTGATCAGTGGGTACATTTTACATTTGTGTACCTTGCACATGACACACGTGTGCTAGCCACAAAATAAGTACGTTTCATATTATTGGAAGTCCTTGGGAACATTGTGTCAAAATTTGGTGTAAATCGGTCCAGTAGTTTTTGAGATTAGCGGCTTTGCACAAACTATTTTACATTTTTATTTATATAGATTATTGCTTGTATTGTTGTCTTTGTTTCCTATTGGAATTTTCTTATGACAACCATTTGTCTGAAGTGGTATAGGATTTCCTGTCTAAGAAGGGGTTGGACTAGAAGGCCTCCAAGGGATTCCAACTCTGTTATTCTATTCTATTCTATTCTATTCTATTCTATTCTATTCTATTCTATTCCATTCCATTCCATTCCATTCCATTCCATTCCATTCCATTCTGAAAGTGTGGCTTGGTATGGAATTATTTAATACTGAAATACAGAAGGGATATGTTGAAAGAAGAGGAACATAATCAAGGCTGAAATAGCAGAATAGAAAATGTGCAAGTGCTGAATAAAAAGCCTTTATGCTGACACAGAACAGTTGGAAATCTGGCAATACATATAAAGGCCCAGAGCATAGGAGAAAAGGTCTTCAAAGCACATGAATGAATGTTCTGTTAAGCCCCCCAGCCTTTTCTTCTCCTCACCTATTCCAAATATTTGAACGTATTCCTCATTTATAGGTTTGTACACTAGATTCATGGGAAAAAATAAACAAATATATCTTTTTGAACATACAAAGGCAGAATTTATTACAAAACCTTTTTGATATGACATTAACTCATAGAGATAGGCCACATTTTGAACTTAAACACCAGTATAAAATAGTATACAATAGGCTTGTTGACACAATCAAATGGAAAATTCTATTTGCTTATTTTAATTAAATGTATGACTAACTTTGATTAGAATCATCCATGTGCACAAACAATGGTGAAATAGCAGTAAATTTTCCCAAGAATAGAACATTTTAAAGTTATTTTCTCAAGTTTGGTTCTCTCTAGAATCCTGGTGACTTCAATGCTGTGGGAAGGTACCAAATTGAAGAAAGCTATTCTAAATTGTAGAATTTCAGAACTAGTTTATACTAGCAGACTAGCTAAGAATTACAGATAGTCCTCAACTTACAACGGTTCATTTAGTGACTGTTTGAAGTTATAATGTCACTAAAAAGTGATTTACGACCATTTTCAGCACATATGACCATTGCAGCATTCCCATGGTTACCTGATTTACATTTACAAGCTTCCCAATTGACTCATTTTTATGATGGGTGCAGTGTCCCGGAGTCGCATCCTACCCCATACATCCCTTCAACCAATTCGCTCCACAGAGAGTGGGTGCCGTCCGCCAGGCAATGCCAGCGGGCGACGCCCAGGGGAAGGGCCTTCTCTGTGGTGGGCCCGACCCTCTGGAACGACCTACCCCCTGACCTTAGAACAATCACGGACCTCCGCACCTTCCGCCAGAAATTAAAGACTCTCTTGTTCCATCAGGCCGGTTTGGCCTAAGTTATTTACCTAGCCTACAGTCTGTATCTTAAATTGTTTTAATTGGGTTTTAGATGGGGTTAAGTTTTACTGTTTTAAATTTTTAGTGCAGGGATAATTTATTTTATTCGGTTTTAATTATTTATATTTTTGATATCTATGTGTTTTTAAATTTCCTGTGCACCGCCCCGGGTCCCTTTGGGGAGAGGGAGCGGTTATATAAGTCTAATAAATAAATAAATAAATAAATAAATAAATAAATAAATAAATAAATAAATAAATAAATAAATAAATAAATAAATAAATAAATAAACAAATAAACAAACAAACAAACAAACAAACAAACAAACAAACAAACAAACAAACGTGATTCCCTTTTGCAAATTTCTGGCACATATAGTCAATGAGGAAATTAGATTCCCTTAACAACCATATTACTAATTTAACAACTGCAGGGATTCACTTAACAAACATGGCAAAAACATCATAAAACAGGGCAAAGCCTGCTTAACAAATTTCTCACTTAGAAGCATAAATTTTGAGTTTAATTGCGATTGTAAATTGAGTTGTATTATGAAAGAAATCAAGCATCACTAGAGCAAGAAAGTCAGAGAGACCAAACAATTTATACCTGTTTGTGCACCGTTTCTCACCTGCAAAAATCCCAATTAGGCAGAATTACCACCCTAATTAAGCAACAGCCTTTGCTACTAAGTATCATTAGGCCTAATTTGGTTCCTGGGGAAATGTCCTGCTTAAAACAAATTTCATAACTGAACACTTGCAATTAATATGTTTACTCACATCTACATTTTTAAAAGATGTATAGCTGTCTTGGTCATTTTATTTAAACTAATGGAAATTTCTGTTCCAGTCTCTTCTGGCAATGAATTTTTTTCTATTGAATGATTGAATTACTAATTGTTGAGGATTTTCTTTCACTTCCAATTTGTCATTTTGTTAATTGTCTAGAAAACGTATGAAATTCTCTCACTGATCAAAAGCAAAATGATTGTACCAAAAAGGAAAAAAGTGATTTTCCTTTATTTTCTGTGTAATAGAAAAAGAGAATAGTAGGAGCTCTTGCAGGGAATCAATACAAAATAACTTTCCTGTTCATTTTTTTCAAAACCTTTAAATATCACCAAAGAAAGTAATTAATTGAACATTGTCATTAATTGTCAAGCAGTACAGTAGAAAATTAAAAATATCTTTCTTTGGATCAACATTATTGAAATATGTGAGAAACAATAATATTGAAAAATCAACACAGAAGCAAAAACTCTTGAAGAACCCTTTAATTAAATATATTTAATTTATATCTCATATTTTGTTGCATCAATGAAATAATGGCTAGTAGTTAGGCTCCTTGTTATACATTATAAATATAATTCATGGTAGATTATACTTTTGTAATCTTAAATTCAATGTACCACTATTTGTATTCACAGATGATGCATTTTTGTTGATTTTATATGATTTATTTTCTGTATTTTATTTCTACATTTAACGTTTTTTAACAGTGGAAAATACTGTGGATTTTTAGCACCCTAACATTAATGTTTTGCTATATTACAGTGATGGCTAACCTTTGTTGGCTTGCGTGCCAAAAACAGGGGGAGCGCAGGGGGGTCTTGCATGGGCGTGCCACACCCATAATGCTATGTGCGTGACCCCCTGCTTTTGGCACACTTTTTTCACCCTTCCCAGGCTCCAGAGGCTTTCTAGGAGGCTGGGGAGGGGGAAAACAGCCTCCCCCTCACTTCCAGAGGCTTCAGGAGCTTCCCTGAAACCTCCAGAGGGCGAAAAACGACCTAAAAAGAAGGCCTAAATCAGCTGGCCAGAGCTCACATCCATGCTAGTGCTGACAGGGCAATGCCTTGCGTGCCCTAAGAAATGGTTCCGCGTGCCACCTGTGGCACCCGTGCCATAGGTTCGCCATCACTGCTATATTACCTATCTGGAGTGTGTTCTCATGCAATAAATGATAAAAAATAAATTGGCAAACTGTTTTGACACATTTTTGTGACTAGCTATGAGTTCTGTAACTATACTGTACAATTTGCAGTTGATACCATAAAATACACATACAACATAAAGAAAGATTCAGATAATTGCTGAAATTCTCAATTATCAAATGTTTTAGTTATTAGTGTTTGAGTTCCTAATTGTAATAGTATAAAATCTCAATATGATGGTCAAAATAAATTAGCAAATTGATCACAAATGTATCTACAATATGTATAGACCTAAACTGCAAAATTAAAATAGTTTTCCAATTTAAAATAACAGTAAAAATAATTTTTAAAAAAGTATCTAGTAAGTTAAATTTAATACTGGAATATCTTATTATTAGGAGGCAGCGAAGAGAGCAGAAGCAGAAGCGGGGATGCAGAGCAGGTTTGCTAGTTCGATTACGGAAGCAGCCTCACAGACCAGCATCACCAAGCATTTCCTAACCAACTCTAGATCCTTTGTCCACAACACCGATGAATTAGAGCTATGGATGGCAGCAAATAAGCTCATTCGTGACTGCTGTGTGATGATCATCACAGAGACCTGGCTTCGTCCACTTGTACCGGATGCGTCTGTGGAGCTAACTAACCGCACCACACACCGCTTTGACAGAAACAACAACTCTGGTAAGGTGGAGACTGTGTATTTACACACATAATAACTGGTGTACTAACAGTAGAGTTGTTTATACACACTGTTTTGCAGACTTGGAATTCTCAACTGTCATTTGTTGGCCATTTTATCTGCCTGGAGAGATTTCTGTTATCGTTATCACTGCTGTCTGTATTCCACCTGATGCAAATGTTAGCACAATGCTCAAACCAATTTCATTATAATTTTTAATTTTATTATAATGACAATAAAGATTATTATTATTATTGTTGTTGTTGTTGTTGTTATCTTAATTTTTAAATACCATTTTAAATATTCACAGGAATATAAATATTTTCCAATAAAAGGCAATTAAATTGCCACTATTTTACTGTATCAAAAAAATCTTGAAGTATTTATCACTAAACAATCCAAGACCTTTGTGTAATATATTAGTCTGCATAATGAAAGAATTCAACTGGGCTTAGTTTCAGCCCTGTCCTAGTTCCTTCCAAAATAACTATCTATAATTTATTTGCATTATGTACAGAATATAACTATATTTGACTATATATCTTTAATACAGTGTATTCTTAAATTTTGTGTCTATTTTTAATTTTTTTCTAATTTCAATAGCATTTTTGAAATTTAAGTTTTTCAGGCACTTAAAACTTTTTTGTAGGCCCTTGGAAATATTTAAATTTTGAAAGTATGTTTTTTGTGTGTAGAATAGAATAGAATAGATTTTTTTATTGGCCAAGTGTGATTGGACACCCAATACATTTGTCTTCGGTGCGTAAGCTCTCAGTGTACATAAAAGATATAAGCGATAAATCTTGATCACAGTTAACATAGTCAACATAGAATCATAAGACTGGAAGAGATCTCAGAGGTCATCCAACCCCCTGTTCAAGACAGGAGCCTTATACCATCTCAGCCACATGGTTGTCTGGTCTATTTTTGAAAGGCTCCGATGTTGGAGCACCCACAATTCTGGGAGGCAATGATTTAATCCACAGAAATAGGAATAACATGATTTTCAAAGCAGACTTAAGTCTCTTTATTCTTGATGCTGTAGTTCTACAAGTAATTTTTGAAAAAGGGTGACATGGGGCTTAATTTAATAACTTACATAAACTAAAAAGTAAAAGTAAAACCGTATTGAAAAACTTATCCAATCCTGTCATTTAATGTGCTATCAGGGGGAGGCAAGAACTTCTGCAGCTCAAGCAGTTTTGATTTTATAATGTGCAATCTAACTTCAATAATACCCCCTTTCTCAAAGAAGAGTCTCTTAAATTAGTAATAAACATAACAGTGAAAATAAGTGCCACAAAGAGCATGACTTATATCACATTTAATGTTTCAGTAAATGTTGGAAATGCAAGTTAAGCTAAATGAATTTAATTTGTGTGTGCAGTCAGGATGTTTAAATATGTTGTTATTTCTGGCAAAAGGTCCAGTGCCTTTAAAGGGAAAAAAATGCCAGCAAGAAGAGCAGGAGGAGACAACAATGTTAGGAACTACAGGTATTCTATGTTTATTCATAAACTTGGATCATAAAATCCTGATATCAAATATAAGCGAATAAGTAAAATTACAGGTCATTTGACTATAGGAAACACATACAAGGGAAAAAAAGACAAAATATTTAAAGTATAAAATTTTAGATCAATGTATTGCTATGTGTACAGTAATGGAGAAATACTGAAATACATACAATGGACTGAAAACATGACAAATTATACAGTATATATAATTTAGAGAAATAGAGGGGGAGGGAGTCAGCAGTTAAAGATACTGAGCCCAGGTCCAAATGCTCACCCAATGGGGTGAGTTCCTGTTCCTCGGCCCAGCTCCTGACCACCTAACAGTTTGAAATCATACAAAGTAATAGATTAATACCCAGTTTCCCTGAAAATTAGACCTCCCTGGATAATAAGCCGAATCGGGCTTTTGAGTGCATGTGCTAAAATAAGCCCTCCTCCAAAAACAAGCCCTCTGTGCAAATATTGCAATGCAGTCATGAGGTGGCCACACTTGCCCCCTTCTACACCTCAAAAATAATAAGACTTCCCCCAAAATAAGGCCACACACTTATTTCAGGAGTAAAAAAAAAAAAAAGAGCCTGTCTTATTTTTGGGGAAACACGGTAGGCACACCTTCAGTGAGAAGGTAACAGTGTTCCATGTGCCTTTGGTGTATAGTCATGCTGTCTACATGACTATGGAAATTTATTTATATATTCTTAATCACCCATCTTGCTTGCAGAGAAGCTGTAAAATCAGCAGAAATGAGTTGTTTTGCAGGGGCTAAAATAGTAAGTACCTTTAATAAAGACTGAAACTGTTTGTGGACTTTTTGCTGAAAATTTAAACATCTGAAATGGTGATTTGTGGATTTATTGATTAAAAAAGGGTTTGAATATGGGACACAGGAGATCTCTATAATGTAATATAAAAAAAGAGAAGAGGGATAACTACTTTATTTTTAACCGCTGAAAGCAGATTGGAAGTCACTTCTTCAATCATTTTTTTTCTTCCTTTAACTGAATTGTTTTCTTCACTTTTTCTGTCTTTAATTTTTCTTTATGTGTTTCATGTTGATCTTACAGCTATGTAAAATTTTCAATAAAATTTACATACACACACACAACAACTGCAAATGTCTATGCTCCTCAGCACTTCCTTGGATGTATCTGTTAAACTGATTATTTTCTATATCCTACCAAAACTCATTCATATTCTATTTTAATTGGTCATGTTTCCCCTTTCTGTTACCCTAGTTTTTAAAAGTTGTGATTTCCTTTACATATATTCTACATTTCATAGTGTATCATAAGTACATTCAAAATATCGCTCGATCCAAGTCACTTGGCTATAGATAAGTTGGAATTTTACAATAAAACACTGGAAATAGAAAAGAAAACTTCCTTCTGTTGGACTCAAAATATGTTTCCAGATGTTAAGGTCAAAGGTTGAACATAAAAGTATCAGGTTTTGGCCTACACTAACTGGTGTTCAGGAGCAAGTGTTGGAGTTCCTCCCTGGAGGGGGTTCCCTTTGTACTGGTTCAGTCATCCTCTTTAGACGCTCCCAGTAAGAGGTCCTGTTCCATGCTGCTGAATTATGATACTTCACGCTTTAAATGCTTCAAAACTTGTATTTGCTTTTTAACAATTGGCTGCATACTTATTTCTGCTAATAGTGAGATGGGTGGTGCCTAAATTTGAAAAATAAATACGGCAACTACAAAATCATCTATATTGTCAAGAAATGATCCATTTGTGCCACTAAGGCTAGCAAGTGCAAGATATAATACTGGCAATATTTAGATAAACCAATAAAAAAGATAGGCTTGTGTATTTCCCATATTAGGTTTTTACTTTTCTGTGCACCACCCTGAGTCCTACCATGGAGAATAGGGCGGTATATAAATTTAATAAAATCTAAAATCTAAATCTAAATCTAGGGATAGAATAGTTATATTTTAATGTAAATTTACCTCATTTCATATACAATACATGAAATGAAGTGGTCTTTCAAAATGGCCACTTCTACAAAAGTTGTAGTTCAGTTTTCCAGTTAGATTACATATATTGGGTAAAAGAGAAAATAAATAGTTTAGCACATTGTGTCATACAATTTACAAGCACAAAGATTATATTAATAATAATAAATTTAATAAAATAAAAATCGATTTAAAGATGAAAAAGAGTAGTCAATGGAAAGGTGAAAATTATGATGTTATGAAAGAGAGAGAAAGCGAGAGAGCGAGAGAGAGAGAGAGAAATATAAATGTATCTTTAACCACTCCAGGGATGCCTTCCTGCAGCTGCTACTGCCAGTTTGCTCGTGGTTGCATTGCACACACATGCACGGTACTATAAAAATGCTTCTGCGCATGCGTAGAAGCAAAAAACAAGATGGCAGCACCTATGGTACCACCATGAGAACCAGTTTGGAGGCATGGTAGGCCTGGGTCACTGCAGGTTCCAGTGACCCAGGCTGCCAAACCACTACCGGTTCGGCTGAACCAATCCAAACCGGTAGAAACCCGCCACTGAACCACTCCCTTTCCTTTCCCTTCCCTCTCCTCTCTTCCTGATGAGAACTGGGATGTCAAAACATACGATGCTGTAGTTTAACAGATAATATACAGTATATTTTATTTGAGTCAAGGACCCAGGGATATACACCTTCTAAGTTATACATCATAGTAAGTTATACATTATAGTACATAGGGCTATGATGAAAAATCCATCTGAAGACATATTATACTTACCTTTAACTAGGATGAACCTCTGAATGTCAAATGTGGGTTTTTCTGATTACAGCTTAAAATAAATATTTTCTTTAAAAAACCTGTTTTCACACATGGTGGATGAGCATGTTCATATTTATGGTGATGATCTGTGTTAATGAGTACATTCTGAAGAAATCAGCATCCATGCATTTATCTTTCCTTTTTCTTAATTTTACAACTCAAGAATTACATATCTAGCACATAAACATCTACTAAAAATCTTAAGAGATACAAAAATTTTTTGTTCATTTGTTGTCCTCAAAGTGTTTTTAGGAATTGGAGATGTAGTGCAAGATTTGTGTAACAAGTTCCATAGTGTGTGTGTGTGTGTGTGTGTCTTTTATTTACAAATTAGCCCATCTTCATCATATAGTAATAGTATTAGTATAAATAATATGCATGCACATATCACAATCACAGAAATCAGATAGAGTTTAGTAGTACCTTTAGAACCTATAGAAGGCATAAAATGTGGGAAAAAGTGTTGCTAAACTCTATGATATCGGGCTCTGATGAAGTAGCATGGCTATCCTTCTACACAATTATAATGTGCAACAAAACATTATAAGGCACAGATTCTGAAGTAAATTAATAATCCATTGACTGGAATCTTAAATTGCTTTTTAAACACTTTTAAAAAGATCTCCACAGGTTGTGGCCATATTTACAATTTACCACCAGCTAGTCTACAATGTACAGTAATAAAGAAGAAATTTAAAGAAGAAGAAAAAATACATTGCTAAGTCTAATGCAAATTTTCTGTGTCTGGAAAGAACAATATTCTAAATCTGGGGTTTCCTTGTAAATAAGTACAGTTCAGATTATTGTAGGCCTACATTTTACGAATTTTGTGCACAAATGTTTTTTTATTCTCACTCAAGTTCAAGAGACACGTGTGGCCAATGTGACAACATTAACACAGCTAAGAAAAACAACTTGATTAGCACTCTGAAAGAGGACTTTTGGCTTTACAGTAGACTGAGAACAAGTTTAAAAACAGGCACTGTTTAGTTAGTTATATTATGGATGAGGAAGCAGGATTCAAACCATTGTGCAATACCAAAGAATTGGCAAAATACAGTACATAACATGTAAACTACAGTTGATATGGTGTCTTGAGTTACTATACAATCCGACTAATATAACCATGTTTCTCACATTAATAGTGAGGTGAATATATAACACACTTAACATTATCCAGATAACACAATAGCAATAGGAATAGCACTTAGAATTATTATTTTTTTGCTCCATAGTGCTTTACGGTACCCTCTGAGCAGTTTACACTGTTGGCATATTGCCCCCAGGAATCTGGGTCCTCATTTTACTGACCTCAGAAGCATGGAAATTTGATCAACATTGAGTCCATCAGTATCGAACTCCAGACTGTGGACAACGTTAGTCTGCAGTACTGCATTTTAACTATTGGACTCCTGTTGGAACATGATTTTTTATTTGCTTTTCATGTCCTGAGTAAATGGTATGATCATCTGACTGAAACTATCCAATCCCAGTGCACCTCAATTTGCTCATGCCTAAGATGTCAATTAATAGTTGGCCTTCTCATGCCAATGATACATTATGACTGATAGTTTCTTGCAACCCTGTTAATCTTTAGCCAAGTTATAAATTTGGTACCAGAACCAAACTGCAATCCAGATAAACCAGTTAGCCTATATGATGAAAAATTTAATTCATCAGATTGGACAGAATCTACCATAACTGCCTGTCCCTGCACCAATAACGCTTTAAGTCTTGAGAACATTGGTGAAATAATTGTATCAGCTTCAGCTCTGTCACAACAGGATCCTATCCTGTCTGGCTAATATTATGGGAACCCAAGCAGGTTTACTATGTACCTAACTCAATACATCTCTCCCTAACATCTGACAGTCTTCTCATTGATTAAATTCTTCTAACTATCCTAATGCTAGAGGGAACTTTAAAATGTTTGGCCCAAAATGTGGTATAGACATGGCCAGGTACATTATTTTTTTAATATTCATAAGAAGGCTAACTTTAACGATTCAATGAAATGGATAACTGCCAGTTGGGAAATCTTTCATTTCCAACAGGGTAAGCACTCAGTTGTGGATTATACTGCTGACTTTCAGCTATTAGCACAGGAAGTGGGCTGAAACAGGAGAAATCTAACTGACAAATGTAAAGAGTGACTATCAGATGGAATAAAAGAAGTATGCATTCATCAAGGTATTCCAAAGGCTTTTAGTGCATTAATTAGGGGTGCTTGGATATTGGTGATAGACATGGTAAATTATAGCAGAGTATAAATGGGAATAGAAGATGCTACTATTCTCATTTTTTTTGTTCTCCATGATTGTTGGAGATTGGAGATATCACAAGTTGACTCCCTGTAGAGGGAGCTTGCAGGACTTTGCTTTCTGCCTAAAAGAAGATGTGCCAACACACACAAGGCCTATATCTATATTGTAGAGAATCTGGCCACTTTGCACCTGCTGTACTCTTTCCAAAACACCAAAAAGGTTTTGAACAATATTCATGAGGAAGATGGATACATCTGCATTTTGGGCAGAAACCATGCATCTAGGAGGACTGCCAGATTATGCACAAAGTCTGCCTAAGGCAGTGCCATCCTCTCCGAGACCAACAATAGAAATTCTTGGCCTTAGAAGGTCCAAATGCCCAAAGCCACTTAATCCTCTTGGGTTGAGCCAAAGCCTATTGCACCTCATTCTGGGATGAGGATATGCATGGCAGCTAGAGATAAAGATATAAAGCTGGGTATCATCGGTGTATTGTTGATAGCTCATTCCAAGCTCTTGGATGACTTCAAGTAGCTGTCTCATGTAGATGTTAAACAAGAGGACAGAAAGAACTGAGTTCAAAGTGGGGGCTATGAACCCTCCCTCCACATCAATACTGACTGGAACTGGCCACAGTGGAAAGCGGAGAATCAACATAGCACTGTTCTGCACATACCCCAAGTCCCAGAGCTATTTCTGAAAGACATCATGATTTATGGTCGAGCAGGGCTGTCAAACTCCTGGCCCATGGGCTGGATGCGCCACATGCTGACCGTGCCCATGCCTGGTTTAGTGAAGGGGGAAAGTCTCGATACATCATGTGATGCTGCCATGATGATGCAAGTTTGACACCCTTGTGGAAGAGGAAGGAAGAACCATTCTGCTTTGCTAGGAGCTTATCTTTTATTATCCTAGACTACAGAAAATGTAGACATCCACAGGTCTTAAATTAACAAAAGGCACAATAAATGTTGAATACATGGTGAAGCACTGATTATACACTGATAATCAGGGATTGATATGACAGAGATAATTTAATTTGGATTTTTGCAAGGGGTTGAACCTGATGGCCTTAATGCCTGCTTCTAATTCATGATTCTATTTTTTGCCTTATTTTACATTTTCATCAACCTGGATATTTGGGATGCTGGACTTACCACAACATTCATGTCGTTATGTGGCTGGAAAGGAGAAAGGTTTCCCAGAAGGATCTTCACACATATCTCTACATGGGGCTTCCCTTGAGGTGCACTTGAAAGCTACAGTTAGTCCAGAATGCAGCAGCAGGGGTGATTACGGGAGCCTCTAGATGCTCCCATATAACACCGATCCTGCGCGAGCTGCACTGGCTTCCTGTGGCCTTTCGGGTGCGCTTCAAGGTTCTGACGACCATCTTTAAAGCGCTCCATGGCTCGGGGCCTAGTTACATGCGAGACCGTCTCCTGCTCCATACATCCCTTCGACCGATCGGCTCCCACAGAGAGGGCCTTCTCAGGGTGCCGTCGGCCGGGCAATGCCGACTGGCGACACCCAGGGGATACATGATCTGTCATGTATCCTTGCAAAATTCTTGTCCTAACTATGGGAATGTTAACTGTTTTACAGTCTTGGATTTAAATCTTTATGTCTATTGCCATTTTAAAAAGAAAATCAGAGTATTAATCCAAAAGCTTCTAGTAATAAGTCCCTTCTTATTTAACACACATATCTTTACATTTTGATGTGATGAAAACTTGAGTACATTGAACTTAAACTCTTAATAAGCCACTTTAATTGTACTTAAGGTGAAGATAACTCTTTGCAAGTGTATGGTGAAAATTCATTAGCTAGTAGCTGTAAAATGCTATGAGCATGCAAAGCATTATGTAAGTATAAAACTTAATTGTTATTTTAATTGAAGCCATATTGAGCTGTTGTATGATTACTAAACTGAAAACAACTGCTTTGACCTCATAAACTTCTTGATGATGGAAGAAATGTCAGAGAGAAACTTCTAAAGTGAATATATATATATTGATCAGCTCAAAAAACCTAACAAACATATATTAAAAAAATTACACAACGGAACTCATGGCTTTCTGTCTAGATGGTCTCTGGTGATGCCAAAACGTTGCAAACACAATCTCATTCTTACACGGTAAAACACCCGAATACAACAAGACCAGCATACCTACACCCGTGAAAATCTACGAAAACAAATACCTAATACACATATTTAAAAAGTACACAATGGAACTAATAGCTTTCTGTCTAGATGGTCTCTGGTGATGAGCCGAAAGGCAGAAAAGGAAAGCAGTACGCTTCCTCCCTTAACTGGGGCTTAACAGGGTGTTGTGACACAAGCATATACTTATCCTCCTGTCTCAGCTGATCAGGATAGAACCATTTGGTCTAGAAGCAATTACAACTGCCTCACATGTAATACTTCCCTGGTTAAAATCCCAGTAAGGGTATGGCTAGCTGATGAGAGCTAAAAAGCTCAAAATAGATCTATCCTAGTCTCCTTGATTTATTTATTTATCCGCTCAAAAAACCTAACACACACACACACACACACACACACCAGCTTTTTGTCAAACAATGCTCCTAGAATTTCTGTCTCTCTAACAGAATTTAAGAGTAATTTGAGTCCTGCAAATGAAGCTTATCTAGGTTGGACTTCTAGGCACTGGCCACAGAATTTAGTGTGACTGAGATCATAACAAACTTGATCTCAGCATCTTATTGACTTTAAATGTTGCCGAATGCACGTTTGATTTGATTATCTTGACAGAGTTAGGATGGTGGTTCTGTAAGTGGGGAATTATATCTGGGTAACAGTTAAATCAGTTTTTATTTGTATTTAGATCCTTGCAATACTTTCTCTACATATTATTATAATCAATTTCTGCAGGTTCCAGTTTATTCTACAAAACTCTGGGAAGTTCCCTGCTATGGATTAACATTCAAAGTCCTGGTTATTTTGTAAAATTCAGATACTACTCATGAATTTTAGTACAATGACAATAAAGATTATTATTTATTATTATTATTATTATTGTTGTTGTTGTTGTTGTTGTTGTTGTTGTTATGTTTGTACACAAGTACTTTCTTTCTCAGAGCAGAGGTCAAGTGGAGAAACATTTGTTTTAGTACAGATTAGACATTATTTTCAGTACTGTGATTATTCTATCTGTTATTATATTATCTTAATGTTAGTCATATACTACTTTTCTTGTCTGGATAGTCTGTCTACATTTATTCACATTTGAAAATCCTTAATTTGATTATAATTTAATTACATTATTACTAATGCTTCTGTAAAACACGATCATATTACGCCAGTGTGCTATGATCTATAATTTAGAGTTTATTTCATGAACGATTAAAAGTTACTGGTATTAGTACTGCAATTGCAGTGAAATGTATAGTTATCAAGGAGAGATATTGCCAACTGAGGTCAATTGCATTGGCTATTAGGTTCAGAGAGGATATTGTCGTTAAACGCCTAGTCTTTAAGGATTTCACAAAGTGCCAGCAAATGCTTAAATAAATTCTTTAATATATTAATATGTGCCCAGTAGCATATAACTCTTTCATAATGACTACTTGTAAGACATAGCTGCATGTGTGCACATGTGTCTGCTATTGCACTTTCAGTGGTCTAGTTTGATCATAAACCTAAATATGTACACATGAAGTTGCTATGTAAACTTCAAAACCAACTTGCCTGATCTTTCAGACATCTAACTCAACAGCTATTTGACATCCATTACAGCAGAGGTCCCCAACCTTTGCAACTTTAAGTCTGAAGGACTTCAGCTCCCAGAATTCTCCAGCCAGCTTTGCTGGCTGGAGAATTCTGGGAGCTGAAGTCCTTCAGACTTAAAGTTGCAAAGGTTGGGGACCTCTGCATTACAGGGTATAAATAGACCTCTTGAAGTTCTATTCTTCTCCAACTATAATTCAAAATCCTGGAGGCCTCTTTTCCAACATTGGTCATCGGTTAAATACATAGAAATTACATTTTGGTGCTCAGGGCAACTGGCACAAGCTAGGTTCATGGAGGAAAGGCAGCAGTGACAGGTCACAGTGCTTTCAGGAACAGAGCAGTGCTAGTAGGATGCATCCCTTCGGCCGATTCGCTCCCACAGAGAGGGACTTCTCCGGGTGCCGTCCACCAGGCAATGTCAGTGGGCGACACCCAGGGGAAGGGCCTTCTCTGTGGTGGGCCTAACCCTCTGGAACGACCTACCCCCCGACCTTAGAACAACTACGGACCTCCGTGCCTTCCGCCAGAAATTAAAGACTCTCTTGTTTCATCAGGCCGGTTTGGCCTAAGTTATTTACCTAGCCTACAGTCTGTACCTTAAATCAGGGGTCCCCAACCCCCGGGCCGCGGACCAGTGCCGGTCCGTGGCTGGGTGGGCGCCGGGCCGCAGGGCTGGAGAGGAGGAGGAGGGAGGAGGGGGCAGCCCCCTGAGCAGAGCACGCAGGAGAATGCAGGCGCGGCTGTTCGCGCCGTTGGAATGTGGCTCTTCCTCCACCCTCGTCGATGGAGGGACTCCTGGGCGCCGCCGGACCGGCCACCGATTCCCTCCCCTGCTGGCATGCCGGCCACTCGTTTTCTTCCAGGGGCTGCGGAGGCTCCACGGGTGGGGGAGGAAACTGGCGGTCGTAGGGAGGATTGCTCCGGCAGCGCACAGGAGTCCCTCCGTCGACGAGGGTGGAGGAAGAGCCCCCACCATCCTCCTGCATTCTCCCATGCGCTCTGCCCAATGGGCTGCCCCCTCCTCCCTCCTCCTCCCCTCCAGCCCGGCTCCTACCAAGCCACGGAGCCTGACCAAGCGAACGAGCGACCAAGCGCGGCAGGCGGGCTGAGGAGGCTGGGGGGACGACGACGACGACAGACACACATAGAGAGACAGAGAGAGGGAGGGCGGTAGAGAAAGCTAGACAGAGACACAGAATGAGTGATTGAGTGAATGCAAGACAGACAGACACACGCACACACACACAGAGTGACAGAGATGGGCGGATGAAGAAGAGACAGAGAGAAAGAAAGAGAAAGAAAGAAAAAGAAAGTGGGAGAGAGAGAAAGACAGACAGAGAGAAAGAGACAGAAAGGAAAGAAAGAGACAGAAAAAGATACAGAAAGAGAGAAAGAGAGAGAAAGAAAAAGAGAGAGAAAGAGGGGAAAAGAAAGAGAAAGAAATAAAGAGAGAAAGGGAAAGAGAGAGAAAGAGGGAAAGAAAGAAATAGCGAGAGAAAGAAAGAGAGACAGAGACAAAGAAAGAAAGAGAGAGAGAGAGAGAGAGAAAGAAAGAAAGAAAGAAAGAAAGAAAGAAAGAAAGAAAGAAAGAAAGAAAGAAAGAAAGAACTTATGACCACAGTTGAGGCCAAAAGTTTGGTTGCTAACCAAGATCATTGTTAAGTGAGTTTCACATTTTCCAAATTTGCCACGCCCACCCAGTCATATGACTGCTGAGCCACTCAGCCGGTCCGCAGAATTTTCTTTAAAATGAAACCGGTCCCTGGTGCAAAAAAGGTTGGGGACCCCTGCCTTAAATTGTTTTAATTGGGTTAATGTTTTAATACTTTAAAATTTTTAGCACAGGGATAATTTCTTTAATTCGGTTTTAATTATTTATATTTGTGATACTATGTGGTTTTTAATTTCCTGTGCACCGCCCCAGGTCCCTTTGGGGAGAGGGTGCGGTTATATAAATCCAAACAATAAAAAAATACATTAAAAAATATCAATATTAAAATCAGGCTTCTAAAGTTAAAAGTATCACTATGGTTAAACTTTGTGTGCTTCTTTCCTGCCATCTAGTAGTCACACCAGTCAGGACCAATATGTGCTGTCTCCCATGCTTACATTTCCCCTCTTATTCCATGGCCACTCCTTGTGGCAATTAAGGTTCTTCTAGAGTCTTAAACCAGCCCTGCAGCATTCCATGACCAGATTAGATTTTATTTTAAAGACTTTTTAAAAAAAAATCCTTTTTGTAACTAACAAAAAAAAAAACTTCAAACAGCTGGGATTTCTGATAAATGAGATGGATTTGCTATAAATTATGGCTACACCTTTCTCTGTCTCCATCCCAGGCATGCTGCACCACACAGTGGACAGAACTGGGAAAGAATATGTCTCCCTTCTTTTTTTTCAGCCAGATTTTTGTGATACATGCCAAGGAAATGCTGTTATCCAGGATTAAATCCTGATTAAATATATTTTGGTAGCATTTGGCTCAGCATTAAAAGGCAGGATCTTTAAGCTGGAGAGTCAAACTTTGTATTACCTTGGCTTTACTTATGAAATAATGCATGTGTGACCTTTCCAAGTACTTATCACACTATTCAGGGAATGCATGATAACAAGTAAGGTTCTACATTTAGGCAAGAAAAACAAAATGCACAGCTACAGTATAGGTGGTACCTTGCTCAATAGTAGCAACTGTGAGAGGGATCTTGGAATCCTAGTGGACAACCATTTAAATATGAGCCAGCAGTGTGCAGCAGCTGCCAAAAAAGCCAACACAGTTCTAGGCTGCATAAACAGAGGGATAGAATTTAGATCACGTGAAGTGTTAATGCCACTGTATAGTGCCTTGGTAAGGCCACACTTGGAATACTGCATACAGTTTTGGTCGCCACGATGTAGAAAAGACGTGGAGACTCTGGAAAGAGTGCAGAGAAGAGCAACCAAGATGATTAGAGGACTGGAAACTAAAACATATGAAGAACGGTTGCAGGAGCTGGGTATGTCTAGTTTGATGAAGAGAAGGACCAGGGGAGACATGATAGCAGTGTTCCGATATCTCAGAGGGTGCCACAAAGAAGAGGGAGTCAAACTATTCTCCAAGGCACCTGGGGGCAGGACAAGAAGCAATGGGTGGAAACTAATCAAGGAGAGAAGCAACTTAGAACTAAGGAGAAATTTCCTGACAGTTAGAACAATTAACCTCTGGAACAGCTTGCCTCCAGAAGTTGTGAATGCCCCAACCCTGGAAGTCTTTAAAAAGATGTTAGATAGCCATTTGTCTGAAATGGTATAAGGTTCCTGCCCACGCAGGGGGTTGGACTAGAAGACCTACAAGGTCCCTTCCAACTCTGCTATTGTATTAAGAAAGAGTTATGGCAAATAAAGAAGATAAAGAAGTCTTCTTTAAATCTCTCTATGGCCTGTGAGAATTATTAAAGAGCAAGACAGAGTTAAGAAGATTGCTACCCCCATATTAATATTTTTTCCTATCTTGCTGTATTACAAATTACAACTTGGCAGCAATATTTGGAGAGGTTTTGGAGTCTGCATCAGCCAAGACTCTGCTATCTAATCCACACAATCTTATGCTAGAAGGAATGAAACTCCTACACACTGATTCTGCTTTTTCACAAAGAGCCTTGATTATATCTTCAGTAATACATAAAAGACCTTAGGAAATATACAGGAGAGAATAAATTGTTCCTGAAAGTACATTTTGAAACCACTGGTATCTAAAATTAGTTGTCTCCCATTTCTTGTCATTATTGAGGTAAGCAAATAATAACCGATTGAAACAGAAGTGACAAAATAATTGTTATAGATGTTGATGGCTTTATTGAAAGTTATCAGAATATTAAAAAGTGAGGGGGAAATGTTATGTGCTTTGAAATTTGAGAGTGTGAGAGAACAAGACAATACCTTGTATTGAATACAGTATGTATTTATAAATACATATTGTAAATGTAATTTGGTTCCTAAGTCTCATCCAGAGCTCTTGTTTGCAAATTTCTTCTTGCATAGTGATAGAATTGACCTTGAAGGTCCTTTCCCCCCCCTTTAAGGGTCCTAGTGAACAGGGTCAGCCACTGCTTGTGCCACTTCTCAACCTTCCCCCACGCATACTTCTGTTATATCTTTTTACTATCTCTGCTGGACACCACACCTTTCTGTAATTATCAATGCCTGCTTTCTGTCACTTCAAAGGCTTCCCAGCACTGGGAACTTTTCTTCAAAAGACTTTACATTGTTAAAAAAAACCTCTGTCATTGACAGGAGGTCCCCCTTTGAAGTTTTTTTCATGGCACTTATTGATTTTACCTCTTTTTAAAGGATGCTCAGATTAGAAAATATTTCACTACGCCGGAAAGTGTGAATATGTTTCTGTTGCTGCGAATGCTTCTCTTTTGAAGAAGCAAAAACACTGCAGCTGTATCTCTCTATTCTCTTTTTTTTCTCCCGCGGAGGGGAGTGAAAATCTCTAGTTCTTACTTATAATGGTTCTGTGCTTCCCTTTTCAGAAAGTTGCAGAATCTTGGTTTCTCTGAAGCTTCTCTGCAACAGATGCATAATATACAATTTATGGAATAGATACTATGGCTCGTTTCACATGGAAGCACTGCACTAAGGCAGAGTTGCAGTCTCTTCTAACTTAGTGGCAGTGGTGAGAGGATGCAATATTCTTCACATCTCTTAGTGACATTTCAAAACATTGTTGTTTGGTTGCTTCTGACTTTTTGTGACCTGATGATGAAACAAGTAATTGCTTCTTTGAGTTTGTGTAAGCTCATGTTCATGAAATCAATTGTTTTTTTCCAGCCTCTTCTTTTATTGCCTTTGACATTTCCAAGCAGCAGGGTCTTCTCCAGGCTCTTCCTTCATCATTACGGGTCCGAAACATTTAAGCTTTAGCAGCCTGATTTTATTTCAATTAGTTTTAAATGGCTTGTTTTTATAACAGTCTACATTATTCTGAGCTATTTCCTTCAGCATCATAGTTCAAAGACATCAATTTATCTTCATTCAGCTGCAAAAGGGACAAACATGGCCTTGATCATACATATTTCTGATACCAGCATGAAGTCTCTGAACTTTAATATTTTCTCTAGATCAGGCATAATCTTTCTGCCAAACAGAGACACCTCTTAGTTCAAGGCTGTAACTACCATTCCTATGAAGATAAAGGTTATTATTACTAGTTCGCCTACTTGCATTGCACAAGTAGTTCACATAATTTTAGGGGAGAGAGAGGGAGGGAGGGAATATCACTCTGTTTTTTGCTTTCTCATCTTTAAGTTCAGCTATACAGTTATTCAGTCTTCTTAACTTCCAGACACCAAAAAATATTTATAATTAGCATAGTCAAGGTTGTCAATACTTCTTTCAGCAATTTTAGTTTCAGCTTCTGTTTCTTCTAATTCTAGTATTTCCACTTGAGTAGCTAAGTTAAATAAATAAGGGGACAATATACACACTTAACAGAATAACAGAGTTGAAAGCACCTTGGAGATTTTCTAGTCCAATGCCCTGCTCAAGCAGTAAACCCTACACTATTTCAGACAAATGGTTGTCCAAACTCTTCTTAAAAACCTCCAGTGTTGGAGCATCTACAACTTTTGGAGACAAGTCATTCCACTGATTAATTGTAACCGTCAGAAATTTTTTCCTAAATTCTAGTTTGGTTCCTTCCTTGATTACTTTTCATCCTTTGCTTCCTGTCCTGCCTTCAGGTGCTTTGGAGAGTAGGTTGACTCCTTCTTCTTTGTGGTAGTCCCTTAGATATTGGATCACTGCTATCATGTCACACCTAGTCCTTCTTTCCATCAAACTAGACATAGCCAATTCATGCAACTGTACTTCATATGCTTTAGCCTCCAGTCCCCTAATCATCTTGGTTGCTTTTCTCTGCACTCTTTCTGCACATCTTTTTTATATTGTCATGATAAAAACTGGATGCAATATTCCATGTGTAAATGTCAGGGTTCCAAGTAACACCCCCCAATGAAAGAAGACTTCGAGGCTTGAAGTTACTCAAAGTTCCATTTTTTTAGAGATGTCATATTGGCACATCTGGGAAAAACTGAATCTGAGATGTCTGGGTTTCCCCACCCAAAAGAAAGTCAAAGATCTATCCCTTGCAGCCACAGGTCCATCAGATGATCCAATCAATTCACTGTCCAAACTGGAGACAACCCCCAGTCACTGGAGACAACCCCCAGTAACTCCCATCCAGGTGCAGGCCAAATGCCCTTGACTCCCAGAGAAAGGAATGTTGTTATGGCTAATCCTCTACCATTCCTTGCTATCCCCCTTCCCATTTCCCCAGGAACTAAATATGGCAGCCCTGAAACTCCAATTAAAAAGATGCCTTCCAGGGCTGACAGTGGTCTTACAAAGTCATTATAAAGTGATATTAACTTCATGTGATTGTGATTGTATCCCTTTATTAATCTAGGACTATGTTGACTTTTTTTGGCAACTGCAACACAGTGCTGGCTCAGATTTAAGTGATTGTCTAGTAGGACATCAAGATCCTCATGCAGTTACTATTCTATAACTACATTTGGTTTTCCTTGCCTAAATGAAAAACTTTACTCTTCTCTACATTGAGAATTTAATTTTGTTAGACAAGGCCCAGTGTTCAAGTCTGTCAAAATCCTTCTGTATATTATTGGTATATGTCTTTTTCAATTTTGAACAAATTAGGTGCTCCACAACTTTTTGTTTTTTCCTAGTCATGATATAAATTTTTCAGTAGGCAGATGAGGTTAGTTTAGCTATTCCTTGCTGTCTTGAGCTATCTCTTTCCCTGAATGTGAACCTTCTTTCTTCCCTTCACTGAAAACTGTAGCCTTTGGACACATAAGTATACTGCCTATATATATATGTACAGAATTCCTGTGCTTCTTTATCTGTCAGAGTTCCTTTTATTACTAGCTGGTTGGCATAAGGTTGAAAAAGTACAAAGATTTGTGCTTTCTTCTAGAGTTTGCAGGAGGAAAGGACCTTACAGAAAGAAAGGAAAATGTGCATCTTCTAGCTACTCATCCCCCCACATACACACATAAATCCTCAGAAGAGCAAGGAAAAAATATTGCTATTTTCCAATGTTTCACAGCCCTACTTTCCTAAAAAAGTAATTGAGAAGGGAGGTTTGCATATTTCAGAATTTTCTATGCGACCTTTTATTCATATCAAGGATTTTTGGTTGCCCTGTCCTTCTATTGTCTCTTTCTCATTTTTCTGGCATGACAATTTCAGCACTTCAACTTAACAATAGAAATTTCACAACTATAGATTTCAAAATACTACTAAACATGATATATTTGTAACTATGGATTTAAGGAAAATATATAGCATTGATTGAATTGATCTACTACTAAAAATATAATTTGTGGAAGGTGGGATTATGATACATAACCATGAACCACCTAGAATTATTGAGAGCTGGAAGGCATACAATTTAATAAATTATGGTATGAGAATGGAGGAGAAGGAGGAGGAGGATTCATTTGGTCATATTTTTTGTCAAGGAAAGTTTTTCTAATGAATACACATGAAATCATTTAAAAATATTTGGAAATCTACTTATATAAATGAATGCATTACAAAGTATTTGGAGACAAAAATATGTATCCAAATGAGTAGATATTCAGTTGCTTATCATAAGTTAGAGAAATAAGATTTCTGAAGGTGAATTCAAAGTTTGTTCCTTGATTTAATATAAGAATGCATATACTGTACATGTAATAATGATAAACATGAAAAATAAAAAAATAATACAGAGAAAGTATTGGAGAAACAGAGATTATATCTACTATTTAATCAATCTGTAAACATAGTGTATAATCGTATCTCCTAGAATTCCATTCAATTCCAGACCTCCCTCCCCTTTCCGAACTTTTAATAGTACTATATCTTCTTGATTTAAAGTTTCTCCAAGAGTATCTATATTTAGTATATTTATTCACCTTTCCCCACAAACTAATATACAGTCCTCAAGGTATGACCACAATTGAGCCCAAAATTTAGGTTGCTAAGTGTGACATTTCTTAAGTGAGTTTGGTCTCATTTTACGATCTTTCTTGCTGCAGTTATTAAGTTAGTAACATGGTTGTTAAGTGAATCTGGCTTCCCTATTGACTTTGCTTGTGTGAAGCTCACAAAATGTGATCACATGCTCCCAGGACACTGCAACCATCACAAATATGAGTCAGTTGCCAAAAATCTGAATTTTGATCACAAAACCATGGAGATGCAGCAACAGTCATTATCTGTGAAAACCATCATAAGTTACTTTTTTCAGTGATGTAACTTTAAGTGGTCATTAAACGAACTACTGTAAGTTGAGGACTATCTGCATTACAATTTAAGTTAGATTTAAATTGAATAAATTCTGCTAATGCTCTCTACATGGGGCTTCCCTTGAGGTGCACTCGAAAGCTACAGCTAGTCCAGAATGCAGCCGCGCGGGTGATTACGGGAGCCCCCAGATGCTCCCACATAACACCGATCCTGCGCGAGCTGCACTGGCTTCCTGTGGTCTTTCGGGTGCGCTTCAAGGTTTTGACGACCATCTTCAAAGCGCTCCATGGCTCGGGGCCTAGTTATATGCGAGACCGTCTCCTGCCCCATACATCCCTTAGACCGATACGCTCCCACAGAGAGGGCCTTCTCAGGGTGCCATCGGCCAGACAATGCCGGCTGGCGACACCCAGGGGAAGGGCCTTCTCTGTGGCGGGCCCTGCCCTGTGGAACGACCTACTCCCTGAACTCCGCACTACTACCGACCTCCGCCTCTTCCGCCGGTGATTAAAACCACACTTATTTCATCAAGCCGGCCTAACATAGCCTCCGCTGGGACAAATATTAGACAGTTTTAAATGGGGGATTTTAATTTGGTTTTAGCGCAGGTTTTTTGTCATTTAATAGGTTTTTTAAATTTATATATTTGGTACCATTTTTGTATGTTGTTTTAAATTCCTGTGCGCCGCCCTGGGTCCTGTTGGAGAAGGGCGGGGTATAAATTGAATAAATAAATAAATAAATAAATAAATAATTTTACATTTATTAGGAGAAAGAAAGATAGCATATCTGCAGTAAATTTTCCTTTGCTGATAAAAATATAGAAAGGATTAGTTTTAATTTCATTTTGGTCTTTCTAGTATTATCAGTACACAAGGGGATTGATTGCAGAATTGTAGTACTTTCCCCCCTCTCTTCCTTTCTTGGGGGACAATTTGAAATACAAGTTCAGAAATAAGACTGGTATTTCTGTAGGCCATATAAAACAGCAGGAGTTACTGCAGTAGGAACCTTCCAGCAGCACTAGGGTACTTTCAACATAATTCCTATTTCTTTGGGAGCAATTTAGTCATTTGAAGTACTTATTTATATACTCACAGGAAGGAAGATATAAAATGGTAGTGTGCTTGTGTGCTTACTTGAGTTTTAACATGTAATTATAATGATGTAGCTTAATTTGTGGTACAAGGATTATAGGAGTATATGAGAAACACATTAGCAGCAGAAACTCTTTAAAGAATGCAGAACATTTTGTCGTTCTAATTGCATCTGTTCTTTTACTTATTTATTCATTTCTCTGTTCTGAAATAATTGTATTCTCCATCTGAGAGACTCTGTTAGCCATTGGTTGAGTCTTAATTCAGTTGTGCAGCTAACACAATAACAAAAATTAATTCTTTTTTCTATCTTCCATTTCAATTCCTTGCTATTTATCTTTTCATGGTTTTTAGCATCACTGAAGTAAATCTAGTGAACCTGACTATGCTTTAGTCTGATTAAGATCAAGTAGCCGATGTTTTGCTTTCTGTAAGATAAAAGGAGACAAGTCAGTGTGAACAAAAAGGAATTCAGCAATATTCAGCTTATTTTATATTAAAGTTAGAGACGGACTGGGGTAGTCATTGATATGTTGAATCACGAATAGGGAAAAATAGATCTAAGTTCATTCTCAAGTTAAAATCTCACTGAATTGTGATAGTCACCCAGTCTAATCTATATCATGGAGTTGTAATTAGAAGAACTTGAAATGGAGCGAAGCATAAATCACATAAAACTCCTGAAGAAAGAGAAAGTTGCAATTCTAGTAGTCCCTGGTAGCCTTAGGTACGCTCTAGTACGATCTGAATTTGCAAAGTTCTTCAAGATAAATTTGTTTTGATCTGAACATCATCTTACATCTTACATAATGCCATTTCAGACAGTAGTATAGAGTATCTTATTTGAATAATTCACTTAGTACAGCATATGTCTCAGTCAATGTTATTATTATTTCTTAAGAAGGTACAGTAGCTAAGATCTTTGATCAATTCACACCCATTACTTGCCAGCTAGTAATAATAATTAAAGGTACTAATAGAATGTATAATTCACCTAACAAGTCCTAAAATTGGGCATGACTCATTTACAACTGACTTGTTTAGAAATGGAAATTCTGGTCCCCAGCTGTGGTCATAAGTCGAGAACTACCTACAGTGGTGAAATTCAATTTTTTTACTACCGGTTCTGTGGGCTTGGTGGGCATTGCAGGGGAAGGCTACTTCAAAATCTCCATTCCCACCCCACTCTGCGGCCAGCCAGAGGTGGTATTTGAACTACTAAAATTTTCTGCTACCAGTTCTCCAGAACCTGTCAGAACCTGCTGAATTTCACCCCTGACTATCTGTACTTATGTAATGGCAGGATTCTAAATGTTAATTCTATT
The DNA here is from genome assembly GCA_039707465.1 of Rhabdophis nuchalis. Classification (NCBI taxonomy): domain Eukaryota; kingdom Metazoa; phylum Chordata; class Lepidosauria; order Squamata; family Natricidae; genus Rhabdophis; species Rhabdophis nuchalis. The sequence continues at coordinate 34,231,673 of CM077645.1, forward strand.
CTTAAATAGTTTTGCTTTCCCTTCTGAGAGAAGAAAGCTGTACACTAACCAGACGAGAAAAGAAAAAGAACATGTTCACAGGATCCTTCTAAGCCAAGCTACTATGAAAAATACACCAGCACTTAAGCAAATCCTTTTGCTTTGCAATCGGTCTTATACAGGGCTGTCCAGTCATAGGGTTTTATTTTCCAGTACTGACATGCTTCCTTGCCCAACAGACTCTCTTTCCAGCTGTTCTAGAATCTTTGTCAGTCTTTTGTAGAAGTTCCCCAATCCCATTCTACTCTGTACATGAATCCTCTCGCTCCTTTGCTTGTCTTGTCACATCTTCCATTGCCAACACCTCATCTAGAATCTGAAAGAATCACCCACTATTCACTGCCTATTCTGGTGGTTACATACTTTGTTTTTAAAAAATGCACATGCCAGATTGAAGATCATCCAAGGAGTTTCCCTAGCCTATGTGTGCAAGTCCATTAAAAACAACAGCAAACTTTTCATTTTGACATTTATACTGTCGGAAAGAATGGCTTTTGAAATAAATCTGTCATGGATTAATTAAAACTTGTCCTAGGCAGTGGAGTTCTTAGAAGTGAGGTATTTGCTTGGAAGTTTTTCTGGAACTAATGTCTGTAATTATAGCTAATATTAATATTTCATATTTTAGCTAAAGTGGTACAGAAGGCATGGTTAGTTGGAACAAAATTATTTGAATACTTTCGAAATTCAGAACCAGATATATCATGGAGTCAACTGGTCATTGATTGTCAGGAAAGGTAAGGCAATGTGATTCTTTTAGTGTCCTCTCTCTTGGTAGTTTTTTATACTGTTAATCAGTGTCTCAAGAAACTAGTAGCGGTGGTGCAGTGGTTAGAAGATGGGACAAGAAGCAATGGGTGGACACCTAATGAAGAAGAGAAGCAACCTTGAACTAAGGAGAAATTTCCTGACAGACAGAATAATTAATCAGTGGAATGACTTGCACTCAGAAATTGTGAGTGCTCCAACAACACTCAAGGTTTTTAAACAGAGCTTGGACCACCATTAGTCTGAAATGGTATGGGATGTCTTGCCTGGGGGTGGTGGACTAGAAGACGTCCAAGATCCCTTCCAACTCTGTTATTCTATTATCCTGTGGTTTCAGTATTGGATAGCTTGAATTTGTTCCTATATTTTCACACTTAAAGAACAACGAGAGCTACTTTGGTCTAATGGGTTAAGGCAGTAGGCCAAAAAATGGGAGACTGTGAGTTCAAGTGCCTAATCCTTTCCTTCCAGGGTTGCTGTTTCAGGAAAACAGGAGGAAGAAGTGCTGCCTTTAGTTATTTACAAAAATAATTAGGGAAGGATATAAACAAACAAATAAACAAACATGAGCAAAAGAGTTCATGCTGAGTTCATACATGTTGGAATTGTTGCTGATTCCAGGAAGTGGATAAGAGGATATAGAAAACCACTTGTTCTTAACAGTGTGTCATTACACACTTAAGGTAAGGTAAGTTAACTTTTTAAAATCTGGATGCAGGCTCAATATTTATTAATCAAATTCAGTGAAATGACTTATTGATGTTATGCTACCGAATCAGTTGGGAACAGTCTCCACATATCAGCTATGGTTAAGGTTAGAATTATATTTAAGAGAGAAAAGTAATAAATAAAAATTGCTAGATAGCACAGATAACTTTGGACACCATCAAAGATTCTAAAGACGTTTATAAAAGTTTCAAGAAATTTTTTATAGTTGATTTATTTTTCAAATTGCACTTTTTTATTCTTTTCGGTTTTGTTTACTTTGGTGGCAAGAGTACATTATTATGGACTGAGTGGCATAATAAATTAACAATGGAGTATATATCTTTCTGATTTTTATTTACGGTGGATATGTGTAGACCTCAAATTTGGGCTATGACAGTATGTATTGAAATTTTAATCTTGTCTGACAAATATTCTACAGTTTGTTAAAATACACACTTGTTATAGTCCTTAACTTTCCCCAACATTCTTTTTCAGGCATCCATCTCCTGATATGGGCATGATTTACAGAACAGTATGATAAATGTATTTTTCTACATTTGTTTTTTACGTGCACCTTTTACTAATCAGTACATGTAATAAAACTTCTCATGATATATGGCTTCTTTTTTCATAACTTTTTCAAATGCCGAATTTTTTTTTTGTCTGAAAATTTTCAGCCAAAATGCATTTTGAGACAGACACTAGCAGGTTCCATGAATTCCATGCCTGCTTGTGCCATAATCAATTCTGTTTTGGCAGATCACCTTAGCTGACTTAAAAAGAAATTCATCATGGATTTCTTTTACGTCCCTAATTTATGACAGCATAGTCATGAGGAGTCTAATTCTTATAGAGAACAGGTAACACTTAAATTCCCTTTCTTCTCCAGCTACTCATTTATCAAATGCCATCTTACCATGAAATGTGTTAGTTTTTTAAACACCACAGGCAGGTACCAGCTGGATTCCTTTTCTGTTTTTTCAGCCCAATGGAATATTATACAGAAATTATATTGTACAGAGGCATGAGATTTTTTCTTTCACTCTTTCTGTCTATCACATTCATTCTAAAAACCAAATGGAAAAGGATGAGGTGCAGTGGAAAGAACCCCCAAAACAAACTAAATTTCAAGGGTCAAGGTGGAAATTGCATAGAAAAGAAAAATCTAGAAAGGTTAACCACAGGGCAATATTAGTTCAGTCTTTAGAGATTCTAAGTCATCCAGGTCATGGTTATCCCCAAAATGCCTTTTTTCAAGAGACAACTGAAGACATTTCGCTTCTCATCCAAGAAGCTTTGACTGGATGGTGGGGAATGGAAGGATTTATATTCTGTGCAGACAGCTGGTCATTTGCATTCTTTTTAGAGTATCATTGAGGTCACTTGGAGGTTTATCTGTGTAATGCAAATGGATTTGGAACTTTCTTGTCTTTCTTGTCACCCATTTCCACAATTAACATTTTCCTCTTTTGAGGGCTTAGCATTATTATATTGAAGCAAAACTTGATTCTTGTGCTTTTTGAGCTCAGCTTATCATTGTTTCAAAATTTTGAGTATTTCAGTGTAGCGCTCTGACTTGGTAGTGGTGCCACTTATAGGAAATACATTTGAATAACCATCTAAATTGACCAAACCCTGATTATTTTTTCCTGCAAGTGAATCCTGTGATGATTTTCTATGGAATGACATTTCATTTCTGTCTCAAAATGATGGGCCCATATTTCGTTGGTTGACATGATACAATGAAAGAAGGCATCTCACTATTGCTCTTGTAGCATGACAATTGTTGGAAAAAATTCCATTCTTGAAGCTTTCATCTCTGCCGTCAGGCATGCAAAGAACCCATTTTGCATAAAACTGCCAATATTGAAGAACATCAATAATATGACCCATATGTTGCTGTGAAATACCAAGTTTGACAGCAATTTCCCGTTGAGTGACTTGCTGATTGTTCTTAATGAGATCATCAACCTTTCCCATCTGACATTTGTTGGGTGCTGTCACACATAGTCGACTTTGTTCTTGATCACACAAACCAGCTCTTCCCAGATCACTATCTTTACGTTTTGTGGCCTAGTGACTTGCAGTACTCACATCACCACCGAAAGTCACCTGCATTCAGCAATGAATTTTAATTGGAAGGACTCCTTTAGCAGTCAACTTTTAATCATGGTGCTTAAAGGACATTGACAAGCATTCATTGCAGTTTTCCATTTCATGAACATAACAACATCTTTTCTCAGAGCAACTTTCCACCAATTGAAATGAAAGAACAATGAACACATCAGAGCCTTTAGAACTTTGGTAATACCATTGTTGTCAACTTTTAACATTGGAGGGGTTATTTTTCATTCAGCGCTCATATGTATTGGGAAATGTAGCTTTAGCTGCATTAGCACAATTCCAGAGCCAGACATAAACAAAAGAAAAGGGTAAGATTTGAGATACAAGTAGAAAAACAAAACTGTGATTCTTCTGTTATTTTGATGTATTTGCCAATGGGTAAGTTTGCTATCCTAGTAGATTTTTTCTACCACTTTGAAAATAGAATGTGGAAGATCCCAGAGATACAAGAAATTCTGATGAAAAACAATCAAACATCTGAAATTTCCCTGTGGAATTTTTTTAGATAGCTTTTGCCACAATTTCTTGCGCTCATTTTGGACCATAACTCCCACAATTTCTTGTCATTTGTAACTAAGCTAAGAGGAATTGTAGTCCCAATTGCTTGACAGGCTAGATTTAGCTCCAGGATAGCTGTATCATGATCCTGTGGATTTACTTAGGATAATTGTGCTTTGGGTTGCAGGCATAATTTGCATGGATAAGATACTTTGGTATAAAAGCCTTTGTAATGCAATCCTTCTGGCACTATCTGTAATTTCATTTCTTATAAAAAGGAATAGCAGTTTCCTTTCTGACTAGTCACCTTTAATTTCTTAAAATGAAAGTATACAATAGCTTTTTTCTTGTTATTTTTGTACTATTATCTTTATGGGATTAACAATTCTGTAGGGTCATTGTCAGAGCAGATAATGTTCCAATTTAATGTTGCTACATCACAAAAATGGCTTGTTCAGTAATGTTTCTAAACATGCAGATTGGATGAAGTATCCCCATCAATAAGCTAATTATACTCATCCAATTTTAACATTTCACAGTTTCATGAGAGTCCAGATTAAGTCTTATTTACCATGTCAGCTTTTATACAATTTAGTCATTAAAGTCAGCAATAAGCTTAGATGCAAATATGGGTGAAACAATTTTGAATATAACAAAACACAAAGTATTGCTATAACTAAGAAACATTCAATTTCTAACACTAATCGACCAGCTGTTCCTGAGCTCACAAAGACTTGTCAGCATTCTGATTTTAACACGGAATGTCAAGTAGGGTAAAAGGGCAACTAACTTTCCTCATTGTTTGGTGTGTAGATGTAAGAATTTTTGCTTAAGTGTATAAAGAAGCCAATGATCTTATTTTTCCCCTTGTTTGTTAGAGTTATAATAATAGTTTGCTGTTGTGAGAATATGGAAACTTTAGAGAATGAGACTTATCAGGGTCAGAATAGGATCCCATTAAAACAAATCTACATTAGGATAAACAATGTCCCTTGCATTCTTTAGCTCGCTTGATTATTATATTTAGAATATTATCTTTATTTTAAAAAGTAGATGAGAAACTGTTATATTGCAAGGAAAACAACAACCTTTGGGATCATCTTTATTTAAGCAATATATTTCAACACTTCTAACATTTTTAATATAACCCAATCATTTATATAAAGGTTTTCTTGCATTTCCAGGAAAGATCATTTGAGCTTTGTTTAATAGACACAACAGATAGTAAGAGAGAAATGTGCCCAAAAAAGAGACTGGTAAATTGTGACTACCATATCACCTCACAGTATTTTGTAATGGCAATCATAAGTTGCTCTCAAAATTTCTAGTTATGTCACTAGCCTGATGATCTATAAGATTTAGAGGAAGATTTAATTGATGCAGAATTTGCATTAGGAATTAAAATGGAAATGCAGAAAAATATCAACAGTCATTGTACCTGTGTTCATATGACACATTTAGTAATAGTGAACCCAGTTTTATGGGTTTGCAATACACACTATCATCAATAAACTACATGGATTGGAGTCACATAGTATACCGGATTATAAGGTATGGAGCTACATAGTGTTTTGGTAAATTAATACAGACAAAACATTTAACAAGTTGAGAAGCTGATAATAGAAGATATGGAAACAGACCGGAGAATGACAATTAGTATCTGGCAAATGCATAGATGTAAATATAAAGTTCAAAGAGGAATTCATACATCCGATGAACAGAATCAAACTATAGATTGCTTGAATAACAAAAGTCACAAGGGGCAGCAATACCATCCTCTAGCTCAATCAATGTCAGGAACAGTACCTTCACTTCATTTATTTCATTTCATTTCATTTCAGGAATATTTCAGGAACTCCAATTCATACCAATGGGTACTGGATAATATACTAGATAGTAGATAGACTGGGCATTGCACACATGGACACAATAATTAAAGGATAGATACATAGTTAAGATCATAGGAAAGATATTCTTTAGAAAAAACATTTAATTTAATATTGGCATGTCCAAATAATAATAGAAAAAGTCTCCAGTATCCTAGTATCTCTAGTTGCCAGACCTTCAGGATCTACTGGACCAGGATATAATCTCCACTGGAATAATTGAACTTTACCATATTGAGAGAGATTAAAATAAAGGAATCTTGCAAGGTTGATTGTGCTCTTATATTCCAGTATGGGGAGTTTGCCAGAATCTCTTATGAATATTTGTCGTTCTTTTTGGGACTGAAGGAATGTTTCACCCTTCTTTGCTTATGTAATTTTTAAAATCTATTTATCTCAGAATAATCTACCTGAATCTCTACACAAGGATTTTAATATATATTGCCCATAAAATTGACTTTTATCCAATTATATTTATTGATTAATTGATTATATGCCATTACATCAGTTATTGATTAATTGATTATATACCATTACATTAGTGTTGACACTTAACAACCACATAGATTTTGTCCCTGGCACTGTTCCCTACATGATCCTTCATATCTGCGGGATCGGATCCTGCCTCATACATCCTTACGGCCGATTCGCTCCCACAGAGAGGGGCTTCTCCGGGTGCCGTCCACCAGGCTATGCCAGCGGGCGACGCCCACGGGAAGGGCCTTCTCTGTGGTGGGCCCAGCCCTCTGGAACGACCTTCCCCCCGAAATTAGAACAACTACGGACCTCCGCTCCTTCCGTCAAAAACTTAAAACACACTTTTTCTGCTTGGCCGGCCTAGGTCAGTCTTCCGTCTAATAGGGTTTTAGGGTTTTTTTAGTCAATTTATAATTGGGGATTTTAGCGCAGGGATAATTTTAGTTTAATTTGTTTTTACTTCTCTATGTATTTTCTATTGCCATTTTAAATTTCCCTGTGCACCGCTCCGAGTCCCTTTGGGGAGAGGACGCGGTATACAAATAAAATAAATAAATAATAATAATAATAATAATAATAATAATAATAATAATAATAATAATAATAATAATAATAATAATATATTATTATTATTATTATTATTATTATTATTATTATTATTATTATTATTATTATTATTATTATTGTTATTATTGTTATTATTGTTATTATTGTTATTATATCTCCCAATAGGGCAATTTCTGCTGCAATTGATTCCTCCAATAGTAATACAACCACCAATAACTATGTATAAGAAGCATGGAGGAAAAAAAATCAAACATAATTAATCTTTCAAAAGTCATTTAAATTCACCATCTTTCCCTTTGCTTGTTATATATTAATCATGTATTACAAGTACAAGTGCTTCCTTTAATCTACCTTGAGTTAGTTGTATTTCTTTCTTTCAAATTTGGAGCCACTAATAAACCCATCTATCATTGAAAATGATTCTGAAAGTGAACATGTCTTGAACTACAGTCATTAAGGATTTTGTTTACTGCTCTGATACTGTACGCTTTATAAATCGCCTAACTTTCCTACAAGGAATAATCATTAAAATAATAATATATGAAATGATGAACATTTTTATTATATATTCATTTTGTCAATTCGTTTATGGTCGCTGAATCACCTGTGAATTGCAAAGTTGCTCTGTTTCTGGAGTGTCAATAAAAATGATTTCCCTGTCATTGTCTCATTATTTATATTCAAACAAACTTCATTAATCTACCAATTCTCTAAAAAGGTATATCTATAATTCACAAACAATCTGAACTTGCTTTGGAATTAAAGAAATTGAAAACCAATAAATCTAAAGTGTAATAAAATTGATTCATGAATTGAGTTAACTGTCCAAAATCCTGACAGCCATTTGAGGACAAAGATTCAAAAGAAGCAGAAAAATAGACAGTATCCTGGACAGAAAGGAGGATCTAAGGAAAGTTTAATAAGAAGGACATCTTTTAAAGCAGGGGTCTCCAACCTTTGCAACTTTAAGTCTGAAGGACTTCAGCTTCCAGAATTCTCCAGCCAGCAAAGCTGGCTGGAAAAGTCTGGGAGCTGAAGTCCTTCAGACTTAAAGTTGCAAAGGTTGGAGACCCCTGTTTTAAAGGATCTGAAAAACTTCCCAAGAGGAAGAATGACCTGGAACGAAGTGCCACAGGAGTTGAAGCACTGCTTCCATATAGCAGTGTAGGAACATGCTCAGAACATGCTTGCTTCCACAGTCCTTTTAATTGTTTCACGTATTTTACTTGCTTTCATTATTTTCAATTGTCCTGTTTTATTGCTTTAATAAAGTTTAAAGATCTTTATTGTACTTTTACTGTTTGAACAGTACTTCCTGAGCCATTAAGGAAACAGGTAGCATTAAAATACACCAAATAAATAACCATTCAGAAGAACAGTCTAAACAGAAGCAAAGACCCTTGACTGACTTTATATTAAACTTTCCTGTTCGGTTCTTACCCAGAAGTTACCATGCCTTTTGCCAACAGAAAAATGGGCAGGACTATTCTAATTGAGTCAGTTGAAATACCAGGTCCATTGGCTCTAAAATAAAGATTATAATAATATTGCCCAGATTTGCTTTTTTTATCTCGATTTCATCCTTTCCGTTTTGGGGGGGATTAAGTCTTTTAGATTTTAAGACAACCAGTTGCAGATTCTAATAGAAGATAAGATTTATAGTTCAGGGTTGACTGTGGAGTCCTTGATGCTTTCTGAGCTTGGTTGTTTTCTTGCAAACATTTCATTAGTCAATAAGGAATAGGCTTGCTCTCAATTTATATTACATTCTAGTGGCTTTTCCTGTTAGTGTTGGTGGGAGTAGTCTTTGTGGTGGTTTTGTTTTGGTTGGACTATTTACTATTAACTTAACTGACATTTCCTTGTAAAACTCAATCAAGGAACTGCCAAGCAAGCTAATTATAAACAGACACAAGCCAGCCAACCAACCAACCCCCAAGACTACTCCCACCAACACTGACAGGGCAATCCATTAGAATATAAATTAAGAACAAATACCGTTCCTTACTAACACTGATGATGTTGCCTAGTTTGGGTAATGAACCATCTGCAACAAAACAGCCAAGCTCAGAAAGCACCAAGGAACCTCAGTTTCAGATTCTTTGTTGAACTTAACTCTAACGCTTACTGACATCTTCATGCCACTGGGAGACTTTCTTTTCAACAGCACAGAAATGCTTAAATAAGCAAAGTCTATATTAAATAATCTCTAACAGGCCTACTTAGTTTCACATTCAAACATGGGACTGACTTAAGAAATGTGAAAAATATCTAGAATGAAAATAACATGAACATTTTAGAATTTTTAAAATATGCGTCTGTGTCATAGAAAACACTTTTTTCAGGTTATGAAGCTGATTGTTCCTGGCATTGAAACTGAAACCCATTGGTACTACAACCTAAAAATAAAGTTTTAAAAAGTAAAAACAAAACAAAACCCCAAATGTCCAGTTATTTATAGCTTAGATATTGAAAGAGTAGAAAAAATACTGAGTAGTATTTCAAATAATATTTGTTATAGTCAATTCATAATAGATATTATTGCCATTGAGTTTAAGAGAATTTAAATGCAACAAAATTCTAAATTTAATTTGAGGAATGTGGGTCCTTTTAGTATAACTCAAGTATACTTTTTTATTTTTGTGGAAATCAATTATTTTATATGACTAAAAACACATTTAAAGGTATAAATTAAAGGCACTTTTGGAAAACTAATGATATACATTTTATTGATTTATTTTATTGATTTATTTAAAACTGTTATATAGCTGCCCATATCTAACCAACTCTAGGTGGCTACCAATCAAAAATTATATTAAAACTATAAAACTAAATCTTATTTTTAGTTATTTGACTAATTTTAAGATGTCACTGTGTAGAATGTTGCCTTTTGTTCAGATCTCTTAAGGATTGGACTTGTTTCTTTGTATATTTATCTGTTACTGGCCTTTTGTAGCAAACTTTTTTTCAGTGTGAATTGTGTAGCTTGGAAACTAGGCTCTTTTAATGAAGCCTTTGTATTTCACAAAATATGATTAATCTGATTAGTGTTCCAGCTCTTTTTCTGCTTACATTAACTAACACAAAGAGCCCCCCTACAGGTTAAAGTTTAAAAGTGGATTACCAGATAATGCTAGTCTTGACGAGGTTTCTATGGTAGAAGGAAAAACTGATTTTGCTTTTCACCTTATTTTATCCTTTCTCTCCCTGGGCCCAGCCTTTTTCCATTGTCCAAAACAAGGTTATTAATTTTGCAGCAAAATCTTCAAGCAATTACACAAATAGCTTAGGGAAAATAGCTTATGTCATAAAGAAAACAACAAGCCTTTTAAAACAGGGTCCAACTATTTCTCACAGATGGCAATAATATTGATAGCAGTATTACTGAAGATTATAAAAATGTATTTTAGGCCAAATTGAAATTAACCAGTCATGTTGTGAAGGTTCCCTCTCCAAAGGAAAATAAAAAATAAAGATGCACTGAAATATGACTGCTTGGTTTTTTTTGCAATTTTCGATTTACAGTAAAGGATCTGGGTTGAGCCCATGGATCTCGTTTTGATGAATGGTGAAGAAAAGCTATCCTCCCCCATACAAATACATCCATCTTTAGATAGCATTCCTCTGTGGGAGGTTTGTTTTCAATTTAATAGATAATGAACTTCCTTGTCTGAATCAGAAAACTGACAGTGAAATGAAGTTCAGAATTTTGCAAAGGTTGATATTTATGGTTATAACAACAAAATAGGGTTTGGAAAAATTGTCTCCTTGCTTAAAAAGTCAACATTCTTTGGGCACTATCGTTCTTGGCTAATTTTAAATTCCTAAGCCCATTTATTTTTTAAGACTGTATTTTTTTAAAAAAATAAAAGGGATAAAAAGCTATAGAAAACAAGCTCAGAATTCAAATGAAAGGTTTAGTATCATATACTGTAATTTCTCCTTTTAAACTGATGTCAAACCATATCAATAAAAAAAGTTTTTTTGCATTGTTTGTGGATAAAGAAAAACTAACATTGCACAAAAGCCATTATGGACCATAGTATCCCCTCACTGCACACATATACAGTAATTCCCGTCACTGCTAATACCCAAACCAAAGACCGAATAGTTCCTTTATATATGTTACAGATCAAAACATCTGGCTGTATGTGATGTCAAGTTAAAGAATTATTTAAGATCTCTGTCTTTTATCTTTTATGAGATATCATATAACCAAGTTTATGAAATCAATCTTGGATAAGCAAAGGTGATCCTCATTTTGACATTTGTAAAATCTGTTTCACATATGCCAATGGTTTAAGGAAAGAAAGGATATGTCTATGTGTCTAGTATCCCAAGCTACATAATATTTGTCATTATAACTTACGGAATATATGTCTATTGCCACTTGGTTATAAAAAACAGGAGCAGTATCTAAGCCCGACTGCTAAATGATATTGACAAACCTGATAGTGGAGGCCAAATGATAGGAGATAGAAATCTGGGTGTTCTGTTAACATAAAACTAATGACCATTGATGGCATCCATTTACAACCATAATGGATGTCCATTATGGTCTTATGTTGTAATAGTTTACTTTTTTGTGGCAGTTGTTAAAAGCAAACCAAATGTATGTATGTATGTGTAGAAATGTATGAGTATGAGATTGGATATAAATAATAAGACTATTAATTTGTAGGAATGTTGATGGATGTAATTTGACAAAATGGGGGAGAATTTTAGAAAAACTTAAGACTGTTTTAGATTATTATTGAAGAACTACCAGCTAATAAATAATGAGTTATAATAAGAGTAACGGAATAATTATAGATGATATATTGATACAGGTGTATATATATATATGCATGTATGTTTGGAATAGACAATGGATGCCATTATGTGGTTATGTTTAAGTAAGACGTGTTTGAAGAAGAAGATAGACCAAATATGGAATATTAGAGGAGAATTCTGGGGTAATGATATTAAGATATATAATGAATCTTTTGATTTAAAATTTATAAAATGAGATTATTCATGAATAATAATGATTTTAGAAATGCACAAGAGTTATGTGTAACCAGTCGACATACTTTCCAAAGGTTATAATGTAGAATGATGACTTTTCCTTTTTGTATTTTTGTTTTATTAAAAATTAAATAAATTTTTTTCAAAAAAAAAGCAAACCAAATTGTTGGGAACTATTTTAGAATGCAACGATATAAAAACAATTGTAGTAAATATATGGTAATACATCACGTTGCCATGCAAAATAAATAATTCTGAACTGCAGATGTAAAAATTCAGTGGAAGTAAACTGTTGCAAGACAGGCCTATTTTGCAAGATGAATGCAATACAATAGATAAGACTAGAAGAATGGGAATTGTGTTGATCATTGTCATCTATCAGATGAAAAAAATTACTAGGTACTAAATGTGAGGGAAATTCTTGGAATGCTCAAATATTCCACAATCAGAAAATAAAAAGATGGGACCTCTTCTAAACTGTACCAGTGTAGTGTGTAGTTTGGTATGTATACACTTCACTAGACTTTTATACTGCTCCATAGGTTGACCAATTGACCATATGTAATCATAATGACACTAACCAAAACGAAATAATTCACACTAAAAGATTAATAATATATTTCTATGCTGAAGAACCATAAAAACTAAGATATTTGGGAATCTATGTTAATTTGTCTAGCTTTCAAAGGTATAATATAATCAAATGCTCCTCCAATTTTTTGAATTATAGGTCTTGCAAAAAAAATTACATTTTCTGCAAATTGTCAGAAAAAAATTAGTTGACAGTTGGGATTCTTCCCTCTTTCTTGTTTGCTTCAATGACTACCTTCATTTTTCATTGTTCCTCCCATTAAAAAAATATTTAAAAAAATTAGAATGTCAGTAAAAGGCTTCTAAGTTATATTTCCTTCAGATCTCTTTGTATTTTATGACTACATTTTTAAAAAATAATATGGTTTAGATAATGTATATACTGTATTTGTTTTTGTCAGAATGGGCAAACATCATAAAAGACATTTCTGTCATGTACTGGTAGCAAGAAAACTGTTTAAGCTCTGAAATTTATATTAGAAATATCATAATATTTCTATGTAGATAACTTAATACTACAAATGATTTAGCATTTGACACTTTAACAATTTGTATATTTGAATATCTCCAACAGTAGAAACAAAAATGTCACTGATGATTACATGCCATCATTTCACTGTTGACTCTTAGCAGTTATGGTACATAGGAAAGTTTTCTTCTTCAATATGGTCCTTCAGGTTTTCTAACGATGCAGCCATTATTGCTCTAACTCAGGGTGTCAAACTCATGTTGTCATAGCGTCATCATGTGACGTATCGTGACTTTTTTTCCTTTGCTAAACCGGGTGTGGCCCTGGCCAACGTGTGACACATCCAGCCTGCGGCCTGCAAGTTTGACATCCGTGCTCTAACTGAACCTGTCCAATCAACCGTGTTGTTGATTGTCCTCTTTTTTAAATTCTACTTTTCCCACATATTAGACTTTTCAAGAACTCTAGACTGAGTAAGAAATCTAAGAAATCTTACATCTAAGTCATTAAGTAACAAACAAACCACAATATGTTATAGCTAATGTCAAGTACAAGACTGTTAAGTTGTCTCATGCTTCTAAATTGCAAACTGGGATTAATTGTGTAGGATTAATTGGAGATGAAGTTTAGAAAGCATTGACTCTGTACACTTTTTCTCCTACTGATAACTAGGGGCATTAGAAAGGGAATGAATAAGCAAAGGAATTTTTTTGTTCCTCTTTTTGTGTCTTTTATAATTGCTCCTGAAAAGAAACTGATCCTCTTAGGCTCTTTCCTTCTGCCTGCTTCTTAATACAGTGTTCTTATTTCCCCATTTTTATTTTCTTCAGGGTGAGAACAAAAAGCTGAGAGACACCGCCTTTCTATTGAAGCATGTAACTTCTTCATAAACTTGCGCTTTTGAACTTCAAGCATCTGCTCCAGATCCTCTAGTGGGGTTTAGTTTATTCACATATATTTACTCTATTAAATATAGATAACAGAGTGTTAACTGGAGGATCCAGATAGTGCTATCATATTATTACCACATTTTCCTTATAGGATCAGACTCTTCCTTGTCAGCCAATCCCAGCCACAAATCCTGTTCATCAATTCTTATAAAAGCTATGTTCTGAATATGATCATCTGATCAGAACCTCTCTCCTCAAAGTAACTTTACATGGCCCAATTCTTACTTCAGATGCTTTTTTGAAGACTAATTGACTTCCTTGCTTTACATTATTTATACTTGGCTTTATAAAAGTGTAGGAGGCCTGAAGTTATTATATATATATATATATATATATATATATATATATATATATATATATATATATATATATATATATATATATATATATATATATATATATATATGTAATTGTTTCTCAACAACCTGTTATTAGGCCCCAATTAAGGGAGGAGACATACTGTTTCCTTTCCTGCCTTTCGACTCATCACCAGAGATCATCTAGACAGCAAGCCAAGAATTACGTTGAGTGGTTGTTTTAGATATGTGTGTTAGTTTATATTTAACATATATATATATATATATATATATATATATATATATATATATATATATATATATATATATATATATATATATATATATATATATATATATATATATATATATATATATATATATATGTTAAATTATTTTTGGGTGGGATTTCCCCTCATATGTTGGGCCCAGGGCCATTGCCACCCTTTAAAAAGGTCCAAAGAGATCTGCAAATGTTGTGATGCCACATATGCAATTAATTCATGGATACATTAACGCTCTTTGGATGCAATCATTCAGCCAAGTGTGAATCCATCCTTGGATATCATCACTATGGCAAAGACTTTGAGAGCTCCAGATATATTTTATAATGTATTCTGATCTATCTAACCTACCTTCTACTTACTCTATCAAAGGAGGAGATAATTTTATCTGGCCCAATTTGTGATCAATCCATGCTGATACCTCATGACTGTAGCATGGCAGCAAATCCTCCATCCTCCAAATGTTGCTTCACCATGTTTTTGAAGATCTTTCCCTGTTTACATGTCAAGCTGGCAGATTTTGATTATTCTGTAACCTTTCTAGACCCCTGTATTTCCTAATCTAAAAAAAAGTCTCATAAGAAATGTTTCTACATGATATTTTCTCTTTAAGTAAAACCTGGGAAGTCCAGAAGCTTGTAGTTGCTGGAAAGATGATTGTACAACAGATTCCTTGCACACCCATGGCCACTTCATAAAAGCCAGAATCCAGCAGTCCACTCATAACAGTTTCATTGCATTGTTTTTGCCCTTGGGCTATTTTCTATTAAATTGAATGAAACTAATACAAAAGTATATATGTTTAAAATAACTCAGTCCCTCAATGTGTATTCTTCCTCCTTCCCCCTTGCTTTCATGCATTCTTGACTCCTGGTGACTGTCTGAATAAGTCCCTGCAGTTTTCTTGGCATCGTTTTTGGAGGCATCTTTTGAAGCCATTACTTTGTTCTTTCTAGGATTGAGAGAGAGAGAAAGGCTGCCCCAAAGTTATCCAGCTGGTTTCATGCCTCAGCCGGAACTAGAACTCAGGGTTTCCTGGCTTCTAATCCAGCATCTTTCATTGCTACTAAACTGTTGGCTCTCCCTCTATTCTGTAACTGAGAAAAAATTGAAGCTGCTCACCGATTGCCATCATTTTCTACTATGATAAGAGGAAATAACAGCAGAGTAGTCGGGTCTGTTTTTGTGTTTGCATTTAAAAATATGATTCTCTCTTTTGAGCCCCATGTTGTATTATTGGTTTCTTTACACAAGGCATTATTTTATGCCTGACTACCTGAATTTTCTTCCCATAGCACTAGGCATGTCCTACTCTCTTGGTTTTCTGGAGAGTGAGTCTGAGTTGCTCTGTATATAAGGAACGAGACAAGTGCAACCTTCTCTTCTGGTAATAGCCACCCTGGTGCCTTGCAAGCCAAGCTACAAATCTTTGCAGCTGATAAGATGAGCTATTTGTACTGTAAGTTTTCTCTTTGTACTCGATCACAGATATTATTTGTTTAGAATTTTCTACAGTAATCCTTCTATGTTTGAACAAGTAATCCTGTTGTTCAAACCTAGAACAAAAAGAATGGATGGAAACTAATCAAGGAGAGGAGCAACCTAGAACTAAGGAGAAATTTCCTGACAGTGAGAACAATTAACTAATGGAACAGCTTGTGGGTAGTCCGTCACTGGAGGCTTTTAAGAAGAGACTGGACAGCCACTTGCTTGGATGGGCGAGTTGTATTGGACGGCCTGAGGTTTCCTTTCAACTCTATTATTCCATTTTGTTATTCTGTTATTCTTTCTAAGTTTATGTGCATCCATCCCATCAAAGAAAGTTTGTAATAGTATAGGATGTCCTGCTATGAATGGATGGTTGAACTAGAAGACCTCCAAGATCTCTTCCAGCTCTATTATTCTATGTTCTGTGTTCCCATAGAATACAATACACACCATATGATAGGAATCTCTCCTGGTCTGATGTCCTTTCTCTGATTCCCTACTTATCATCTCCTGTTCAGATTGCTGTGATTGGAGTGACTGATGTTGCTTTGGTTATAAGGGTCATTCTGACTGCAGCCACCATTAAGTGTTCTGAATTGGAAACAAATTCCTAAATCACTGAATTCAGTTCTTCTTCATCTCCCTTTTCTGCCATGGCATTTACACAGGCAAGAAAATATGCCTGTAATTTGAAGAGTAACAACAATAATTGGAGGCCAGAGGTTTGCAAATAATTATGAATCGGGACAGGGCAAATTAGTGTAATCTAATTATGCAACAGCAATTTGTCTTCAATATCCTAGTGTGCCCCAGAATTTGAGTGTTATCCAGATCTAGAACATAGACATAATAATTGCACAAGCTACATCATTTTGTTATGGCAGATTTAGATAATAGGGAAAAGCTTCTACGCTCATAAACCTATGCAATTTTCAATGGAAAAAACAGTTCCAGAACAGTTCTTCCAGGAATCAATGTCATTTAGAATCACACTAAAGTTTACATAGTTGAGAACAAATATCATGCAAATTACAAACAAGAGACTGTCAAAGGATATGATGCCATATATAAATTCAATTAATAAATATACCGTAAAAAAATAGCAGTTCTGTATTTCATAACTGAAACCAACATTTCTACTTTACTAGAAATTCTCCTATATCTGTGAAAAACCAAAATTCTTTATATTGGCGTATTATGCCTATTGAATGAAGGCTTGGGAATCAAAAATCTGGGTAACCCTTCTCCCATTTGTTTTATGTTTTCGTGTTGCTGAATTTCTTTCTTCCAATGGAGAAGTTAGAAAAAATAGCTTATAAAATTGTTTTGTTTTCTTTGAAAATAGACTGAGCTATATCTGAAAGTACTCAGAACAAAAGTAAAATAAATTAATTTATGAAAGCATAGAGGAATTTATCTCAATACTGGTAAATTTTATTTTCATAAATCCATAAAAATAAGAGTAAAAAATATTAGTAATAGTAATTACTATTAGAATCTTGCATTCATAAATAGGACCAATTAGATCAGGGTTTCTCAACCTTGTCAACTTGAAGATTTATGCACATAAACTCCCAGAATTCCCCAGCCAGCGAATGCTTGCTGGGGAATTCTGGGAGTTGAAGTCCAGACATCTTCAAGTTGACAAGGTTGAGAAACACTGAATTAGATCATGTTTTATGTGACACAATATGTATTTGAAGTTTCTTCCATCTTCCTTCCCCCTACATTAGTGCTTTCTCCAAAGTCTAATTTATATATCTATAACTTTTTGACTCACTAAAAATATGGTTTTCAATGTTTTTGTGTGTTTCCTCCTTCTAAACAGACAAAAATGGTTTAATTCTGTAGATTTCAACAATGTAATGCTCCATTTGTAACAAAAAATTACAAAATTTTAATCAATGTAATAATAATTATTGTTCCAATAAGCTATACTTTTGAATTTATGAACAAATGACAACAGTGCCTTTATCTCTTTAATGCTGCAATACATTGAATATTTTAAATGTTTCTCCATATTTCTATTCTATTTTTATTTTTTCCTTTAACATTTGTGCAAGTGAGAATCTGAGGCATCAACAGTTCTGCAAATTTTGTGTTTCTATTCCTAACTTTTACACCTCCCATTTTTTCCTCTGAGATCTTTATCAGGATGCTTGCTATGAATGAACAAATGATCACAGATTAAATGAATAATAGCCAGAGGGTGATCATTTGTCTTTAAGAGAGGCAGTACTCTATAATAAGGCATTTATTATTGGGGATTTAAGTTCAGTTTATACTAAAGAACCATAAGGAAAACATAAAAGATGCTGAAGTTGGTCATAAATATAACTTGAGCATTCACTCTGGACATGAGATAGTTATCCCACTAAGGGGAGATGCATGGTACTTTTATTTGAATGTTCATCAGTACCTATAATTTTGCATGTGCACATTTTTATTCAAATATTTGTAAAATTCTTTACTGTGTTTGCACAATGTATTGCCTTTTTAAAGCTAGTGTGGCCAGAAGTGGCCACCCTACAAAAGGCTTTTCAGTCAGAGAACTTTATTGAATGGTCTTTCAGTATTGAAGCTCACTCTGTTAGCTGAAGATTCCAGTGAAGACAGCCTGTAAGAGTTTCTGTCTTTTGGTTTAGATATGTATTTTTCCTATGTAATCTGTAGAGTCAGAATGTTTGAAATAAAATGAATGAATGAATGAACCAATAAATAAATCTATAAGTAATTGATATGTAAACACCATATCCAGTACTCTGAGACAGTGACTGAAAGTGATGGGGGTAGTGGATAATGATGCAAAAACAGCTGACATTTGATGATAAAGCATAGCTATATAAAACTATTCTCAACTTGATGAACTCTACATGAGAGGGAATTGCAACTCCCCCAAATTCCTTTATCAGCTCTATTCTTGATAAATGAAAGTGCATGTAGTTAACACAGAGAGAGGAGAAGAGAGGGAAGAGAGAAGAAGGGAAGGAGGGAGAGGGAGAGGTGGGGGGAGAGGAGCAAGGAAAAAGAGAGGGAGAAGGAGATAGAGATATTTTATTTACTGTCTTTGGATTTGGATGGAAAGTACACTCCTATATCTAATTTTGTTAAAAGCAACCTATGTTTCAATGTTTTAGAATAAAATCAAAACAAGTTGACTTCACAATAGCTTTGACTACCTTTTTTTAAAAACAGATTTTAGATTTCAGAAAGCAATTATTAACTCTTTAAGGATGATATTTTTAGCATCTCACACATTACTTCATTCAATACTAATCATAGTACCAATAGTAGTGGTTATAGTATTCTGCAACAGGTGGTTGATTTCTGTCAATGGTGCTTTCTAATTACAGCTCCTGAGAGGGCAGATTATTTCTTTTTTACTCTCTCAGTCTCCCCACAATCCGCCTCATTGTTTAATCTCAGTAGCATACAGTCAACCAAAGGTGAGAAAGTTTGTGCTAAATTCACCCCTTACTTAATAATAGCTTTTTTTTTCTTTAGTGGCCATTTTAATATGTTTTATCTATTTTGATGTGTTTGCTTGTTGTGTGATCATATTCATGACTGGGTTTTTATTTTTATTATTAAATTACTTATTAAAACAGTAATAGCACATCTAATATATCCATATAACTTCTAGGTTCTTAACAACTTCCCTCCCCATCTCCTTTTAGGATTTTTTGTTTTATTTTGTTTTGAGGGAGAAAAAGCATCATTTTTGTTTTATAATGCATTTAATAAAGCACGAATATATATGACATCTATCCCACTAAAACACAAGAGAAAATTAATAAGGTTACTGTAAATCTTTTCATCCATCACAGACGGTACTTTGGAAAACAATGTTGTTTTGTTTGCATTTCACATGTGACAAACAACCTTTCTGACTGGCTTAACATAGTCACTTTCCATTAGTCAAGACCAGAAGCAAGTCAGAATTAAAATGTGGCCCTTGGTTGCTAGGCAGCTGAGTTGTCTTGACATGGTGGTTAGTTTCCTTTTCATTGAATGACAACAGTGAAATGAAAGAAGTTTTGAAAAACTTGATAATGGTTTTCAAAAGAGGAGGATAATTGGGCTAGCTTGTGCAACTCTGTGTGGAAACTTCAGCTTGGCAGAGAGAAGAGACTGTCACTAAAAATTTCAACTCTTGTACACAAACTTGACCTAGAATCTTCTCCTGATTTTCTCCCATTCATCTGTCCAACACTTCTCTCTCTCAGACCAAGGGGTGCTGTGATGAAAGAGATAAAACAGATGGGGACAGCCCGAAGGAATAAAAGAATCAATAGTTTTGATTTTAATCCACCAGTGAAAAGGAGGAATTAAGTGAAAACTTTAAATTGAGGATTGTGTAAAAAGGCATTTTTAAGACTAGCAACCAATATATTTAATGATTGTATTAGCAAACAAATGCACTTGGCTTTTTGTTTTTACAAAATGAAATTAATGGGATATGTTGCAATTCTCTTGTCATTTGTTTTTTTTTTTAATATTCTCTACATAATAGATAATTGATCTCCACTACTTAAGAATGTATCCCCTATGTATCAAAAACATGCAGACTGCATCAAGATTATGCTTTTATTGGAAACATTTGTTCTGCAAATTAATGAGATAATAATAATTAAGTTTGCTACTTGGTTGCACTAACATTCAAGCTACTATAAAAGTCCAATTATGTATAACTGTCCACATAATTAATTTCCTTAAAAAACTGAGCAAAATGTATCTATAATGAAAGAAGGGACCAATTAGCATTGGATTAACATTCATGATTATTTACAGTTGTTTTTGTGCTTGTTCTTGTGCTCTGACTTCCTGAAATTTCACAACCCTAAGATTTAGGGGGGGGGGAGAATTTGTTTAGACACAAGGTGCAATGCAGTGGCTGCAGCCATTGTGTTGACACCACCTCTCTCATTATACCCTCTCAATCAACACTCTGCACAGAGGAAGCTGCGTTAAAGCCCATCTGCCATGCTTAATCTGCAGGCAAACCCACACTCGGGCCTGTGCCCGTTCCTCTCCAGCCGCATTATTCTCAGATCCAAAGCTTCATAAGGGATCAGCCAAAGTCCATTAAAGTAAATAATAGCTAGAAATGACAGGCTTAGCAAGGATTGGGAGGAAGTTGAAGACCAATCTGAGCTATGAGCTCTGATTAATAGAGAAAAGCATTAGGAGAAAAAAATGACCTCAGCCTGCTCCAAAGAATTCCTGAACTTTGGTTGTTAGGGCAAGTGCTACCATCTGAGACGTTAGTGATCCTTGAATTTCCTTCACTTTGATGAGGCTCAAATGGGAAAATTTTGAAGGTTCACCCAGGCCCCCGACCCCAGCTGGAAAGCTGTCTGAAGTCAACCCTGTCAAAAATCCTGTTGTATAAAAAGAGAGAAGGAGAGAGAGACAGAGAGAGAGAGAGAGAGAGAGAGAGAGAGAGAGAGAGAGAGAGAGAGAGAGAGAGAGAGAGAGAGAGAGAGAAGGGACTTTTTAGCTAAATGGCAAAACAACAACAACAATAAATACCACCTTCAGTTTTAATAAAGAAAACATGTTCTTTGGATCCATGTGACTAGGGTGCAATGATTCATGAAGAGCATTACTAAATGGTAAAGAATTCATAACTTACTCAAATATAGCTTATAAGCAGCTGAAGAACAACATAATGTTATCGTGAACATTTTACTATTCGCTCCAGTATAAAAATGTCCTTTTTAAAAATTAATTTCCCTGCAATTATGAGGAGGGGAAGATGTGCATCTTGGAAAAATGGATAGATAAAGAAGATGATGTTAAGGATAATTTTATCATGTAATATTTATTCTTTGTTTTCTCAGCTGTAACTTGTTCGTGAATAGCTTTGTCAAAAGAGAACTGGAATACTGACCCCCTGACAGAGACTTTCTCTGTCCACCTTTGCTTCCTCACAGACTCTTTGGTAGTAATAAATGAATAGACAACATTAAAACAGTGGAAAAACATATGCATTGCTTTTATTTCAACATATACCAGAAGTATTTGCATAATGCATCCAGATGATTTCAGATCAAATTGTTCTGCTTCTTCCAGAGACATATTACCTTAGTAATTGCTGAACACATCCAAAGTATCTGGACATAATTCCATCCCTTAAATATCAGAAAAGTACCTGCTGCACACAATTGCCATACTATCAGTCCTGGTCACACTTACCAGGGAATAGGCCTCACTAAAGAGTGATAATTCAAAATAGATTTGGAATTTTCCTGAAACAAGCAAATACCGAGCAAGTATTTGTATAAAGCAAGCACAGTATCCTTGAAGATGATAAACTCTTCCTTTAGAATATGATTATATGTGCACCAGGCATGCACAATTACAAACTGGATGTAAATAATTATTCATGTTAAAGTGCTTGCTGTTACTGGATTTTGTTTAATATTGTGATTTAAGTATATTTCTAATATAGAATGCAGGTGCCATAAATAAAATGAGAATGAATAAGAGTAAACATGATATCTATGCTACGAAATTGCCGATAACCTGGCTAATGCGTTGTTTGGGGGCATGTGACACAATTTTCATATTTTAATCTTAAGTAGAGCCAGAAATGACAATTATGAAAAGACAAAATAGATACCACCAGCAGCTGTAATGGCCATCTATGTGCTCAATGATTGGCAAGCAGGTACAGTAAATCAATATTAAATTCTCTACATATGCAGATATAGCAGCCACAATATCATATAACATCATTATAAGCCAATCCCAATATATTTTGGACAATTCTCCTAGGGAATAGAGTCTTCAGCTAATTAGACTTTTGTACACTTGCCTAATTTAAAGGCAAAAGGGTGCACACTAATCTTTCTATATAGATAAATTCACTTGGAAGATTAAAATTCATTAGCTTTATTAATGTATATGAATATGTTTATGAAGTTTATTCTTTATAAAGGCTTGCAATTTTAAAGTTAGTCAATGTTTCTCATAGCAAACATTTGTGTCTCTTCCAATTTCATTTTATTTTTATTTTAAATAACCCTTTATTGTTATAAATAATTGTAAATAAAATAAATAAATATAAAACTAATAAAAGCAAGTTGAAGTTTAGAATACATATTTTTGAAACTGGAATTTTAAAGAGTAAGGCAACAAAAAGTTAAAAAGTTCATGTCATATCATTATTGCAAATAAATCCAAATTATCAATGTTTTTTTTTAAAAGGACAAATACTACATATTGAAATGATATCACAAGACCTTCTGAAAAATAAAATGATGTTCTGAAGTGGTAATTCACATTACAACTTTCCTATAAACTCTCCATTGATTTATTTTGCATTTTCAGCTCATTTGTATATCTGTTTTACAGTTTAGTAGAACACCAAGCCGTCCATGTTATTATTTGGGATTCTCAGTTAAATTGTGTAAGTGTGTGTGTGTATGTATGTGTGTATTCATCCTGCTAAACTAAACATTATCATCAATATACTGAACTGAAAATTAAACCGCATGAAATTAATGATTCATGTTGCTTCTGAAAATAATTTTCCTTTAAAAATTGCTAAAGATTTTTGCTTTTCTTTGACACATAATCTTCTATAAATTTGTTAACTGCTGCCCAAAGAACAAAAGCATTTGGGATTTAGAGATGTACTATCTTTATATTCTGACTCCATCTTACATAAAGCAAAAGAACTGGAACATATTTCCATCCCTGTTGTCATTGGCATACATTCAACTATATATTTAAAGTCCATTTGGAATGAATTTGTTGATGTAGGATCAGAAATAATAATCATTATGAAATTCCCTTTCCAACACTGAAGCCGATCAGTGAAATCAAAGTCACTTCTGTTATTGAGCATTTTCTTTTAATAAATGAAAGAAAAACAGTATGTAGTTCCAGATCTCAACTGCCTGGTTTATTATCCAAGAAGTTCAGTATGCAGTTTCTCTTACGTTATTGGTTAGTCTCTGTTGCATATTTTCTTTTCGGTTATACTCTTAACTGTGACCATTATACTGACCACAGATATCTATCAGTATTGCTTAAATTACCAAAAGATCCTTATTCCTCAGTGGTATAAAATGATTCATACAAATGAAAAATAAGAACTGTTTGATTTTTTATTTTTTTTAAAGCATGTTTACCTTTTTTGGAAGACATCGAGCCTTGCCAGTCACTAAATATTTGTTATGCACAGAATTGTGGTCAATGTTTATTTTACATTTCTTTTAAAATACATAAATATGAAAAACTACTATCTTACTCTGGTCTAAATGATAGATTCAGGGGGAAAAGAGTTCTGAACTCAAAAATGTTTTTGAAAGGTTTGCCTTTCTTGAACAGAAAGAAACTTTCTGAAAAAAAAACACAACTTCCATTCAAGCAGCCATTTAGATCCTACACAGAATCTTCTCCTGTGAAGAAAAAATGTCACAGAAATATCTTCTGCTAGGAAATATTGTTATAATTATAATTATTGGGAGGAATTTTATTTATTTTATTTATTTATTTCATCAAGCATGTATTAGATAACATATATAAGTATAAACATGATTTTGAATAGGTGTAACGGATATGAATAAAAGGGAACATTAGGACCGCGAAGGTAGGCACACTGGTGCGCTTATGCACGCCCCTCACAGACCTCTTAGGAATGGGGTCAGGTCAACAGTAGACAGTGTAAGG
Organism: Rhabdophis nuchalis; assembly: GCA_039707465.1. Classification (NCBI taxonomy): domain Eukaryota; kingdom Metazoa; phylum Chordata; class Lepidosauria; order Squamata; family Natricidae; genus Rhabdophis; species Rhabdophis nuchalis. Next base: position 34,256,507 of record CM077645.1, read on the forward strand.
TTAAAGTATGGGCGGTTTGGGGAAGAAACCACAGTCAGGTAGTGCATTCCACTGACAACTCTGTTACTGAAGTTATATTTTCTGCAATCAAGTTTGGAACAGTTTACCTTATGTTTGTATCTATTGTGTTTATTATACCTTTGGTTAATTAATATTGATTTAGCAAAAACAAAACTATTCTGTTGCTCATAATGATATCCAGGGGAGGAAAATTCTTGACTTTCCAGATATTGCTGTAGTAGTATACATCAGGGTAGCATAATGTTTTGGATTTGGAAGTAGCAAAGTCATTCAAAGCACTCATGTAGCAGCTGACTCCTGTTTCTTAAAGTAATGGTGTCCTTTCCTGAATTTCATGGTAGCCCTCTTCAGTTACTCTTTCATTATGTAAATAGATACATCTAGTCTAAGGAGTTATAGACATGTGTTCCATAAGAGCCCTCATGTACTCAAACATAGGTTTTTTGCCTTTGAATCCAATATAGCTCTCCTATATGTCTCTTTACCAGTATTGCTTACTTGGAGTTGTACTTCAGTAGCATCTAGTTGGTCATAATTTCCTTAGTTCTGTTTTGCTTCCTATTCTTGATGAGCAAAAAAAAAAAAGTTTCTCTGCTATTTATGACCAGCTAGCAGTTTTTGTTTTCTTTGTTTTGCTTGTAAAGTTTGTGCATTGGTATGTACATATTAATGCTATATAAATACTGCAAATAACACCAGAAAGTTTTCCCCGATTATGCACACATTAAAACATTATATAACAATTTAGCCATGGGTAACTTGTCCCCATGAGTTCAGAGGAGTTTCTCTAAGTGTATGACTTTCCATTTGTTGTATAATTGGAGACTCTTAATATTTTGTCTCATTGCTCTATAAGCTGATTACGCCACTTTCATTTTTACATTACATTGCTAAATTATATTACACAAATTATTGTATACAAAAAACCAAACTCAGTTCTCATACTGATCAAACAATGCCCAAAGGTCAGCCCTCTTTCATGCAAAGAATAAAAAAAAAGGTTTAAAACAAGAAAGGAAAAGAAGAAACAAAACAAATGAATGTCCCAAAGATGCTTTTTCAAATGGCAACTGGACTTGGATTTTCCTTGAAGATGTTCCATTTCTCATCCAAGAACACCTTCTGTTCTGACTTGTGGAGGATGGTGGAGGATGGAAGGATTTATGCAAGGATGACTATGAGAATAGAAATCCTTCCATCCTCCACCATTCAGCCAGAACTGAAGAAACATCTTGGATGAGAAGTGAAATGTCTTCAAGGAAAAACAAAGTTGTTTTCGAGTTGAGTTTTTCAGTTGCCTCTTGAAAAAGCATCTTTGGGACAATCATGACTTGAATCAGGGATCCCTAACCTCCAGTCCATGGACCGGCACCGGGTTGCACAAACAAATAAAGCCCCATCTATGACTCTCCCCCTCTGGTCTTCAGAAAACCTTTCTTCATGGAACCTTCGCCCAAAGGGTTGGGGACCACTAACCTGAATGACTGAGAATCTCCATAGACAAAAATAAATGAATACATAAGAAAGCTTGGAATATTGACTGAATGAAATGGAAAAGTGAAAACAACAACAAAGGGTAGGAAGACTATGAGACACAAAGATCAGAAATAATTCCCACTGGAACATTTTGTAAGGTTCCACTTTTTTTAAAGTTTTCATTAAGAAGTACATATTTAACTTTCTTGTAATATTCCAATTATTCTTCATCACAGGGGTGCGCACAATCATGGACCAGGACATTTCTAGATTGTCTTGATTGCAGTTGGCTAATCATGTTCCGATAACTCATGCAAACAACTGCAGGCTTTCTCTCTTTTATCTTTAATATAACACAGACAGATTGTTTATAATTTCTGCATACAAGAAGTATCCAATTTACCTCTGGTAAAATGACTAGTAAATCCACATGCATACATCAATAAATATTGTTCCCCAGGACTTCCTTCCGGTCTTCCGGAGGCGACGGTCGAGTCTTGGGACTCGTCCGCCGTTTTGTTGCTTCTACGGCCCCTCAGGGGCAGGGAGTTCTTCTAAAGGATTCCTGCTGTACAGGCGGCTTGCGGGGAATCCCCCCATCCCGGTGGCGGTGTAGGAGAACAGGCTGCGGGGGGGGGGCATCGTCCCCTTTGCCGATGGAGAGCCGGAAAAGCTACCGCGTTTAAAGAAGGACTGAAATGCCGGGTTTGAAGGCAACACCGAAGCTCCTGGCTGCAAAGTGGATCGTGAGTGACTCTATTTTATTGCTCTCAACTTTAAGCTTGAAAGAAGAAGGAGGGGGAGTTTGTAAAACTCCTCCTCGGAATGGAAACAAAAGCGGCGTTTAGAAATGGTCCCCAGGCTTGGGGAAGCGGAGAAATCAACATCCGATTTTTAAAAAAAACCATAAGTGAAAGTGTCTCCTGCGCGATCTTAGGATACTCTGTATCAAAGTCTGGCTACAATTGAACTTTTTTACTGACTCTCGGCGGATTGCAGGGGAGCGGGGGAAGATGGCGTTCCTTTGTTCCCAGGAGATATATTTTCATGGAAAATTGCTGGCACTCCCTTACGTTTGGGACTGTTCTTCTCTCTTTGTTAACGGAAGAATGTAATTGACTAATTGGACCTTTCCCTGCTGTGCCTCCTTTGGTTTTTTTTTACCTACTGCTTTTAAGAATTTGTTTTCTCTTTGGACTATAATTAAATGGATTTATGAGTCTGGACACTGGCCTTTGTTCTCTCCTTGCTTCGCGGACTGCCTCTCCAACAGACGCCATATTAGCGACAAAGACTTAAAACTTTCATTAGTGCTTTGAAAATACAGCCACATCAGTTTGAGATTACTTTAATGTTACCTAAAGAAACGGAGATGGAAGCTACACGGTTATCATCAATAGAGGAAACTCTTCCAAACATTTTGAAAGAACTTAAAGAAATCCGGAAAGATTATGTCAGCTCAAAATCAGAACTTTTGAAGACACAGAAAGTGCTAATGGAAAATAAACAAAGATTTGATGGTTTGGAGGGGGGGTTACCTGCGACAAGGGAAGAGAAAAAAGTTTATAGAAACAACTCAGTATATGCCAGGATAAATGAAGTACCCAGAGAGATACGTATTAAATTTGTGAGAGGGCCAACGGGGGAAGGGACCCTGAGAGCTCAGAGAGACGGTCCCTTAATTTATCAACAGAATGTGGTTACCACCGTGAAACAGATCCCGAAAAAGATTATAAAGATAGGGGGGAATTATTCCTTCTTATTTAAAAGATTATTTAAAAAGGGGGTCTGTTTCTGGTGGGTATTGTTCGAGGGAATGTTGGCGTTATGGGAGGGGGGAAGAGTAAAAATTAAAACAATTGCAGAGGCGGATGCCTCTTTTAAGGAAAAACACTCCCCTACCCTGGAGGATGAAAATGGGGGAACGGAGGGGGCCACGGCTCCGCCCACTGGAGGCCAGGGAGAGGATGATACAATTGGCATAAGACTTAGATTTCATAAGTGACTTTTTTCTGTAATAGTATAAATTTTATTTTATAAATGGTTGATTGCATAGATTTTAAAATTGAAATATTTGTATCTCTTTCCACTTTGTAGAAAAATGAAAAATTTATTGTATTTTCTATTTTTTTAATGAAGTTTCGGAGGGTGCCAACGTCTCCGACATAGAGGTTCTCAATATGTCTTTGTAACACCTTATTTCCCATTTCCTATTTGTATAAAAATTTGTAAAACTCAATAAAACTTTTTTTCAAAAAATAAATAAATAAATATTGTTCCCCCAAGAAATGTCAGCAACGATATCTCTGCCCAAAAGATTTATAGTCATTTTAAAAAGTCTTTATAGACAGATTGGGAACTCAGTCACTGAATTCATCTCCTGATTCCTGCCCTAGCAAACATCTGAAGATAGTGATTAGAAAGAATATATTTTCACTGGAAAGAAAGCCTCTAACTGGGCTATGATAATAATTCAATATTGTGGTACATTTCTGTATTGTGCCAAAAAAAAAAAAGAATACCAGTTTCTACCATTCTAAACAGAATTGAAACAATTCCTTCTAAATATGCAGAGTTGTTGTCAGAGAACGTAGCAAAAGTCTTATGGTAAAGCAGGTAAGAAAACCATTGTTTCTTATAGTAGTTATGGCCCCTATTTATGAAATGCCAACTTGGCATCAATTGCCAGATTATTGCTCAAATCCATTCAGCTCTAATATGTAGTATCAGTGGAAAGCTTTACAAAACTACACATAGAATATATGTCATTCTAACCTCTGTGCTGTCATTGTATAGTTTTTATATTGGTATTTAATTATCCTAGCTATTTGCTGCCCTGATAGCTTTACTAAAAGAGGGCCCTGTAATAAACACACAGACACACACCTATGTATTTTTAGTATTCCTGATTACTGCTGGGCTGATGAGATGATAGATATTATTTATATACAAAATAAATATGATCTAATACACCAAATCATATTTCTTAAATGCACTTCATTAATCAACAGGGGAAAAAGTGGGGTGGGGGAGAACCATTACAATATTTTAAATATCAGCAAATAACAGGCTTAACTGCTTTAAAAATTTCCATCTCTCATATTAGAAGTCTTCAAGCTAGTTTTCACTGACATAAAGATTTCTTTAATATCATGCATCATAAATCCATGACAGTAAATCCTGTTTCTTATGTCAGATTTTACTCCGTGCAGGTCTATTATAATACAGAAGGATGCATGTAATTTGTAAGACTGGAATGGTTGCAACAGTTTTCTTTTCCCAGTAAACCACATGAAAAGTTGAGCTTGTTTATCTTTTTATTATTCTATACCTACTCTATCCTATTATAATATCCTATTATGGATATTTCTATATCCACATTTCTCAAAGCAACCTAGTACACATTAGGTAAAAGACATTTACTATAGATTTTAAGGTGGATTGACTGATCATTAAGGAAGGTTGTACACAGAAAAGTTGTGAAAAAACAGACTGTCCATGTCCACGCATGTTCTCTTTTTAATGGTAAAAATGTTTGAGAAAAGGATAGCATGAGAACCTTAGCGACACTAATATGAACTTAATGTAACTGTTCCATGCATTGTTAATAATAGACAGTCCTATACAATATTCAGAGGTGCTGCAGGATATGGTTAAAAAAATGGCATAATAATTCAATTGAAGTTCTGCTTGTATTGCATATGAAAAATGGAAGAAGCTTTGCTTGCACTGCTGTAGTTACCTATCATGATGGTTTTTTTTTAAAACCATTCCTATGGTGACTTCTTGATATTTTCAATGCTTTATGGACATTCAAGTAAACTTATAACTTCTGTAGTATCTGAACAATAATCTCTGGGTCATAATTGGGGAATCTGCTTTGGGTGTCCCCATACTGTGAGATATGATGAGTGGCCTTTCCAGCAATAACCCTCCCCCCAAAAAAATAAATAAATAAACACCTCTACAATATCCTTTGAAATGGCACACTATTGTAAGCAATAGCTGTTATCTCTCTGGTGCTAGGCCGAAACATTTTACTTTTCTGAGCCTTTTCCATAATATATCAATGATGCGATGATTTTTAACTTTTCAACTTCTTCTCGCTTTCCATTGCTCTTGCCATATTTCCCTGTTTATTTTACTGTGTGTGTTTTTCACTAATGCTTTTAATCCATTGTTGTAAACTGAAAAATTAAATTTAAATATAAACTGCTTTGATGTTTGTTTTAATGGGAAGTAGCGTAGAAAAAATTGAAATAGGAATAAAGAAAGAATCTTATAACTAAAATATGAAAAACAAAATTAACTGAATCAGTTTACTTGGGGAAGGGGAAATGTATGTGTCTAGTCCAGGTGCATTTTAGTTAAATCACACTGCTAATCTGTAAGCTTGGGATAATTCTCCTGGCACCTTATAAGCAACAGGTCTGTGGAACTCTGATGTATAAGCACTTCCTGGACATATGGAATATTCTATGAACAAATTTGGAGAGCTACCTTATTCATCGCTTCCATTTTCTTCATGTTCTGAGGGAATCTTTAACCCATTTGAGCTGCACCTAAAAATTCCTTTGTTTAGAAAAAAAGGAAGGGGAAATGGAAGGAAAAACATTCAGAATACCACATAAGGCAGAAGGGATTCTAGAAAAGAAAGAAAAAACATTTGTTAGCTAATATTATGCTAGGAGAGAATCCACAAACACTACTTTTTAGATAGAAAGTCTAGACTCAGGTTTATTAGCTCAACAATTAAGTTTCTGTTAGCTCTTGGGACTTATTTTATACATTACACAAGACACTGAAGGACAGGCTTACAGAACCAATACTACACTGATTTTTTTTTTGTCTATTAGGGAGATTTTCAAAACTGTTCCATTCATTCACTTATTCATAAGCTTTGCTAATCATATTTTAGTTTTGTTTTTGATAAAATAAATGTATATTATATTATAATAATTGTATTAACAATTGTAATATATTGTGGATTTTATTAGTCTGAAACCCCTTTGTTTTTCTAATTGTCTCAATTAACTGTGGTAAACTCACTTTTGCCTGCCATTGTCAACAGAAATGATTCGTGAATACCAGAGCCACTGAATACAAAAGATATGACCACACATATTTCAAGCCTAACTACAACTCATAGTAGATTTATCAATCTGCCAAAATATGCAGAGCATGTAAAGTGAACAGCCTGGTAATCTCACACTCCCTCTCACACACAAAAATTAATCAATTTAACAACTTTGTTTAGTTTTTTCTGAATTGGTATAATGGAGTTAGAAACTTTTTTCTTAAGTTTATAACGATACAGGTTTTTCATTCTCTAAAATACTTCATTTCAAATTGCCTAACAATTTAAAATTAAGCATAATAGTAGCTAATTTTAGCACATTTCAATGTATCATCTGATATTTTTCCCCATTGGGACAATTAGCTGTTCACACAATTTATCAGCAAAAGTTTTAGGGTTTGTTTGATTTTACTAAATTGTACTTGATTGCCTTTTATTTTTCTCACAAGTGAACAATTTTAGTTAAAATATTTAAATATTTAAAAACATTCCATTAAAAAAACCGTAATGAAATGAAATAAAAATATAGTAATTTCTTTCCTCTCTTTTCTATTGTTTTCAATGTCATTTTTTCCCCACATTCTTCACAGATATTTATTTTCTAGGGCCAATGTAATCTACAGAATTTCCAGTGATAAAATGTATCTTTCATGCTTTCAAATGCCTCAAACAATAATGATAGACTTTTTGTGATTGTAAGTTTCATTTTGTAATTGATGTTTTTTGAGACAACAAGTAACATGAGTCCCGAAAGGGAGAAGGACTGTATAGAAATGAAAGAAATAAAATAAAGTAACATAGGTGCTGATATATGAGCAATATAGTCCATATCATCATCAGTATTTCCTTATTTCAGAACAATCTCCCATGGAATTTCCAGTCTTACCGATATTAGAAATATCTGTGGTCACTTGTAAGATTCTTTTAATATTAATAACATTGTGTTTTAATATTGTTCAAAACATGTTATAATAATTTAAATAAAACGAATTGGCAGTTGATATGTACTATATAATATATAAACATTATTTTAAATGATTACCTTTCTCTGTTAAAGTCAATGAGATTATGGTTAAATTGAAACACATGCATTTGTGCATATTATCTTTCTCTTTTCTCATCTAACTATTGTTCTACAAAATAAAATATTTTTATACTGTGGAAATTTTAATGATGTATTTGCCATATATTATTTATCACTTAATCTCATGTTTGGGAAAGAAAATCTATTTTGCTTTTGTTGCCAAAAAGTTTCAAATAATCCACTTTCTACAGAAAACTACAATAATAAAGGAAAGGCTAACATGATGCTAAATATCAATCTTTAATAACTGTCAAAATTAAACTAAAATGAATATCGTACAATTCTGGAGCTCTGGAGAAAAGAGGTTGTTTCAATTTCTTTGTTTTTAATATTTCTGTTTCACAACCTTGGCCTTTTTATTTAAAAAAACAATACTTTGGGAGTATAGATGCAGCTTTTCTTTTCCTGCTTAGACTTTTTCTTTGTTAAAACAAATGATCATGGTACAATCCTTTCTAAACTATTTATGGAAACTCTAAAAACATACTGAAAGTCACCTCCTCACCTTTCTTTATTTGGACCAAAATTATTAATCATGAACTAATGTAATCTAATTCATTAATTCGCTCATCAAAATATTCAAAACATAATAAATAAAATACCAACTATTTTGATAATGATATTTGATATATGGAAATGCTTATACGTAACAGAGATATGAATATGGAGACAAACACACACATATAAACATGTATGCTTGTTTTATTCATTCAGAACTTTATCTTATGTTTTTGTTTACAGTAGGCAATATTAGAGTTTATGTCCATTTTAAAAAGCAATAGTTTCCACTTGAGATTTGTTAAATAATATTTTATATATTTCCTTCTTATATTAACATTAAAATTATTTTAGAACAGAGTAGCAAATATTCTAATAATGTGCATGATTTTATCTAGTCTATTACTTTATAGCTTCAGGGGAAAATCTACACGGAACTATCTGGATTATTTTGTTACTTTTTTAAAAAGAAAAACGAAGTAGAAAGCCTATTTCCTGTTTTCCCCAGTAGGTGTCACTGTTGCGACTGCAAGTAGCCGTTTTATACTGTATAGTGTTTTTAAGCATATTCCAGCACTAGAATAGTAAACTGGAGTTATTCCTCTGCTAACCCCATTCCCCCTCCCATGCATATCCATGCACTTTTAAAAAGATGAGAATCATTAAAGTAATCAAGGATAAAATGGAGTGACAAACTTATATAACAATACAAAGTCTTCAAACAGTCAGATATTACTCAATTTTTTCATAATTCTTTGAAAGGAATTGACAGTTGGAGATTGATTTGAGAAAGTTAGATTGTAGCACTTAATAATTGCGATTTACTTTATTCTTTTTGTTGGCTTTAATATCTATTTTGTATCTGAAGTTTTTCAAGATTGTTTCTTCAACTTTTTCTGTCCAATACTTTATACAAAATACGTTCTCCCTCTAACATTTAAATGAAAACTCTCTATATTACTGTATTGCAGTATGCTGAAAATTCATGCATGATAAAACAGATTTCTTCTCAGTTATTACATTAATGTGACCTACTAGCAATTCTGAAAGTATCCTATATTTATGCTGACACCATAGCATCCAAGATACTTTCGATTACGTTTGAACTTAAAAAAAAAATACAGTATCAAATCACATATAAATTCTGGAGTGTTTTTTTTTTAAGGAAACTAAATAGTTAAAAAGATATATTATTTTACATACCTGGGTAAATATATTACAATTAGGTATTGGCATAGGGAAAATAAGACAGAATAATGAAATGATCTTTCTCCCCCCCCCCCCCCCAGGAAATATAGACTTTGCAGAGCCTTTTTTTGAGAAAAGACATTTTTGTTTTAGTAACTTAGATTACACATGTTAAATTTACAATTAAGATTTTTGGGGGGTGAGACGTAACCTAAACAAAATGTCAGTTAATAAAATAAAATGGAACAATTTTAAGTTGAAAGTTGCAGGAAGTCCTAGGATGCATACTCTTTCTCACACACCACTAATACAAGCATTAACACACCTAACTCTTTTTATTAACTTTAATGATTTAAAATTACAATAGAAGTAACAAACAAATAGTTTAATTAGTTCATTTTCTCTCCTCAATTTTGACAAAAAAAATTCTAACAGACACGAGCAAGCATGAAATGAAACATATTTTTGCCCCAATGATGCAGACAGAAGGAATCACTCTGTAAAGAGTTTTGCAATACAAATTTGCAATCCTGATTGCATTCCTGTCCAAATCAATTAAAAGAGCTTTGCTGCACCTCGTGAGTCTGGCCAGTAGAGGCCTCTTCAGACGTGCCTGATGACAAAGATGCCTGGAAAAAAATCATATGTTGTTTGCTTAACTCTTAAAATATTCTGTTGCATAAGGCAGAGAAAGAGAGAAAGGAAGAAGAAGGGGGGAGGGAAGAAAGCCTCCTTTGATGCCCTTTAAGTTTCAAGTTGTTGATTAATGTTGCCTTTACCTTAATGATGTCTCCGTCAAAAGAAAACAAAATTTAAATGGAGAAATTCTATTGAGGATGCATTAATTAAGGAGAGACTTTACCATATGCTGTGGCTGAAGCCGAGGCTGGCCTTTCTGTTGTAGCTACCTGTGTAAAATCCACCCCATCCTCTACATGAATGCCCTGGCTCAATAACCATTTGAATGAAGGCTTTAGTTTGATTCGCCATACAAGGGGGACTGTGTCACTGTGTTTTCTTTCTGGGAGTCACTAAGTGATTTCTATATCTGTTGTCATGGTGATATTGCAAAGCAAGAGAAAATGGAGAAAGGGGGGGGGGGTGTCAACTTCAGGCTTTTTCTGCACCCACGGCACTGAGAGCGAAGATGTTGTTTAGCGGGGCCTATAAAACATTGGTCTTTCTCGGGGCCCTCTTTTTGTTCTCCAATTGTCAATAAAACTCATTTTAAGGCAAACAAGGACATCTAAATGTCATCTGTCACTGTGTTAGAGAGATTAAGTTTGTTTAGGAACTTGTGCAGGACAAAAGGCCACTATTTGCTGGGCAGATACAAAGAGGCAGCGGCTATCGTGGACTCTTGATTTAGAAGAAACTGAGACGTTGGGGGAAAGATCAGCTCACTTGCAGGTGATGGCAAGCGGATGCTTGACATGACAAACAGCCAAAACACATACCCCAAAGAAATAGGATGTTTAGCAAAAGCCCAAATGTTTCCTTTTGATTCTTCTGGCGCCCTCCCTGCCCAGCTTCCAGGCAGCACACTTTTAAGGAGACCTAAGGTACGAAAACAGTCTTTGACAAATAACCTTGTTTAAAAATACGACATACACACCTGATAGTCCTTGAATGCATGACAAAAGGGAAAAAAAGAAAACAAGGGGGGGGGGTTCTTTATTTTTATACTACTTCCCTTCTTCCCACCACCCCCCTTAGGAAATCCAACAATAATAGGTGCTGCATTAACTCAGCATTTTCTCCATAATGAGGCTAAATGGAAAGTACAGATTAATGAAGACGATGCTGTTATTAAAATCAAATGCTGCAGTTCATATGCTTTCCTTAATAATGAACATTGTGACTATTGAAGAGGAAGAAAGGGACTTTTTTCCCCCTATTAATTTGGCACACATCCCAGATCTCATTCAACCAGAACCTATCCAGTGCAAAATGCAAACCATGGCTTTTCTTTTCCAAGCTTTGCCTTTTATTTATGCTTGCTGATTTTGTGTGCATGTGGTATAGCAGTGTTTTTATCAGAACCCTCCCTCCCTCCCTGCTTCCTTCCGTCTTTCCGTCTTTCCGTCTTTCCTTCCTTCCTTCCTTCCTTCCTTCCTTCCTTCCTTCCTTCCTTCCTTCCTTCCTTCCTTCCTTTCCTTGGATTTAATATTAATTAAACATTGTACCTCAATCATGGTGATGTTAACACTTAGCTTGGCTGGAAATTAAATAATGAGTAATATTATTATTTCAGCTTGGAACAGTCATTCAGGAATGTAAAACACATGAATGATGAGCAGGATCTGTGTAGAAAGAGCCAATGGCTTCCACAAAGTAGTAGATACTTCAGCCTCCCCCACCCCAAAAAGAGATAAGTATGCAGTTTGCAATTTTCGGATTGTCGCTGTTAATATCAATTTCAGCTTATTTATGGTGCAGTAGTATAGAAGATCCCTTTATTTATTTAAGATTTGTAAGTCCATTCATTTTAAGCAACTTAAGGTGGCTTATAACTTGTTGCCAACTGGTGTAATATAAAAGGTGCTTCTAGATTGCTTCTGTGGGAGATTGTGGTTAGAAAATATATCATTTTCTGAACTTTTTGTGCTCCTTATGTTATCAATAGATACATTTTTTCTTCAGATTTTCTGAAGACTGGAAAATTATTTCAAGAGTTGCTTCATGATAAAATAAAGGTGAGAAAGACTGAATGGAGAAAGCCTAATTAAATTATGTTATCTGGATACTTATTATGCAGGCCTAGTAGACTAAGTACTGATGAAATATGTTGATGTCCCTCTGGTCCTGAATTAAATCTTTGAAACACTGTTGCTGCCATTTCTCTTTGAGACCAGTTTTTGGATACGAGTTATGGTCACCAGAAGAAGTTTGCTTTCTCAAATATAGCAACTAGTTCTTTCACTTACTGATTACTAATACCAGGGCCCTTTGTGGTGGAATGTAGCCAGGTTCCCAGGAGGAAGGGGTTGCTTTCCAGGGGGCAAAGAGGCAGCAGAACTTAAAAAGTTTGTCAGCAGGAAGAAAATTAAAAGAATTCCTCCATTACAATTGACATAGCAAGATTCTGTCTATGGGTTAATAACAATAAAAATGCTCAGATGTAACTTCAGGTTTCATTCTTGTTTCTTGGAACCTGACATAGTTGGATAGGATCTTGGTTCCTTTCCAAGATCTTCTAGTCCAATCCCCTGCTCAAGCAGGAACCCCTGTACCATTTCAGACAAATGGTCAAAAAACTTCCAGTGTTAGAGTACCCACAACTTCTGAAGACAAGTTGCTCTACGGATTAATTGTTCTATCAGGAATTTTTTTTCTTAGTTCTAATTTGCTTGTTGACTTGATTAGTATCCATCCATTGCTTCTTGTACTTTCTTCAGGTGCTTTGGAGAATAGGTTGACCCCCTCTTCTTTGTGGCAGCCCCTTTGATTTTGTAACATTGCTATCAAGTCACCTCTAGTCTTTTCATTAAGCACCTGACACCTCTGTGAGGTTTATATTTTGGCCAGAGAGTTCCATTTATCTTCCTGCTTGTGGAGAAAGTCCATCTTAATTTCAAGATAGTAATCTTCACTAGTCCATGAGGCTCATTTACTAAATCTGCACTACATACTGCACATCAACTCAAAAAAATTCACCACTTTATTGTAGGATTCTCTCTCCCTCCCTCCCTGTCCCCCATTTTCTCCACTGTCTCCATTTCTCTTACACTCTCCTATCTATCTATCTATCTATCTATCTATCTATCTATCTATCTATCTATCTATCTATCTATCTATCTATCTATCTATCTATCTATCTATCTATCTATCTATCTATCTATCTATCTATCTATCTATCTATCTATCTATCTATCTATCTATCTATCTATCTACCTACCTACCTACCTACCTACCTACCTACCTACCTACCTACCTATCTTCATATAATTATATACATACATACATACATACATACATACATACATACATACATACATACATACATACATACATATCCTTTTCAATGCTGTTCAGAAGGACAGAATAAAATAATGATTAATTATAAACAATGGCATCATCAAGTTAAAAAAAGATTGTAACTCAGTGAAAAATCCTATGCTTTGCATACAAAAGGAACATGCTTCAATCTCTAGCATCTTAGACAGAAAAGATTCCTGTCTAAAATACTGGGGATCTACTTCACATCAGGTACTCAATATTGTGCTAAATGGACCAAAAATATGATAGTTTCCAATCTTTCTTCTCTCTCATCTTTCATATCAGAGCTATCATATCAATGCAAGCAGAGCTGTGTTCAATCAGTTCAGCGTTCTGCACCCACAGTGCCAATGAGATGTACATGGGGACTCCACAAGGCCTGCCTCTGTTTCCAAGCAACTGTTCCTGTCGCCAATATATTATGTAATATTGCTGTCTTGATTAGTATACAAAAGCTGTTTAAGCATTTGTCTGACTACATGAAGATTTTCAAGTGCCTAGGTGATGAGCCATGGACATTGCTCCTATCATCTAAGTCCTTGCAGCCCACCTTCCCTGCCTTTTGTTATTGTCCGAATAGCTCACATTGAAGCCCTACTTGTAATAACCCGAATGCACAGTCAAATGCACGAGTTTATTAAGTCACAAATTAAGCAGGGAACTGTTGTGGCCTGCCAGTGGCCAGCAGAGCTGGCAGCAGATTCAGACAGTGAGGAGGTTGGGGAGGAACTTGGACCAGGCCTGGAATCTGGGGAAGGCTCTGATGAAGCCTCTGTGTTGGAGGCAGAGAGAGGGCCAGAGCCATATGCCAGCTATCAGCTGTTTTCAGTGTCAGACAGCAGTGAGACAGACAAACAGCTGGAGCCTGTTCCCAGTGTGTTGCCAGATAGCTAAAGAACAGGGGTCGACTTGGGAGTAAGGCCAGAGGTGGATGATGAATGGTTTATTTCCCAGAGGAAATAAAAGAGGAGCGAAAGGGGAGTGGAGTTGCAGGAGACAATTAGTTTGCTTAATTGGCCTGTGACTTTCTAAGACTTCTTGCCAAGTTTGCAGATATCGGCCTGGCAGCTCTCCAAGCCAGATAAGGTCTGTGACTGTAAATCCTCCCTTGAAAGACTTTGCTGTATGTGACTGATCTGAATTCACAGTGAATTAATAAAAGGGTTTTTTGTTGGGACAAGGAGTTTTACTTCATGCTCTTGGGAAACTTAGGTCAGAACAAGAACTATATTACATTGCAGATGTGGCATAGGAAGAAGAAAAGTGGGATTCAGGGATGTAGGCACATGGCAACCATGTACAGCTCCATTTTTTTTCTTCTTACTTAAAAATTCTTATGCAATGAGGCAATTGTTTAATTATGAATTTGTCCAGTTTCTTTTACCTTTTCTTCCCTTTCAAACACAAGCTGCTAAAGAATGAAACATATATCTCTTACCAAAGGTTTTTGGTATTGTTCACTTATTGAAGACTTTTGTATTCTGCAGTTGCATACAATGTCTGTCTGTCTGTCTGTCCGTCCGTCCATCCATCCATCCACCCAGCCCCACCCTTCCTTCCATTCATTCATTTATTCATTCATTCATTCATTATCCTGCCTTATTTTTTTTATACATATTATAACTTAAGGAGGGGAACATACCCAATGTACTTTCCTATTTGATGTGAGGACTGCATTAATATGTACCCCTGCATGCATGATAGATTATATGAAAGCATTTCAACATGGGGTTGCAACATTTGGGTTGATCTCTAGTATGGAATTTGTTTAATCAACATCTATCATAACATGACTAGTTTTCTGTTTATTCATCATCAACTCAGATACCAGAAGTGTACATGTGTGTCAGTGCATAAAAGGTAGCCCTGGACTTTTGACCACCATTGAGCTAAAAATTTCCATTGCTAAGCAAGACAGCTCTTAAGTGAATTTCACCCCATTTTATGATTTTTCTTGCCACAGTTATTAAGTGAATCACTGCAGTTGTTAAGTGAGTAACATGGTTGTTAAATGAAATGGATTCCTCATTGATTTTGCTTGTTAAAAGGTCACAAAAGGGGATCACATGATCTCAGGACCTTGCAACCATCATAAATAAATGCCAGTTGCCAAGCTTCCGAATTTTGATCACGTAACCGGAGATGCTACAGCATTCGCAAGTGTGAAAAACATTCACAAAAGCTTTCTTCATTACTGTTGTAACTTTGAATGGTCACTAAATGAATGGTTGCAAGTTGAGGACTGCATGTGAATCTGTATTACTTGTAAATGATACAGACTACATCATTTTTACTTTATTGAACTAAATTTGCAATTTTAATGTAAATAATGGGCATTATTTTTGTTTAATTGACTTGAAATACTTTGGGATCATGGACAAATTTGGTTGCTAAGTCCAAAATTATTTGAAGGTTACATTTTGTTTATGACATATATTAGTGATGGTGAACCTGTCTGGCCAGCTGAATTTTTTCAGCTGGCCAGCTGAATTTTTTCATGCTTTTTTCACCCTATGAAGCCTTTGGAGCTTGGGATGGGTGAAAAGAAACCCCCCCTCGCTCCCCCAAAGGCCCTCCAGAGGCTTCATGAACTTCCCTGAAGTCTCCAGAGTGATCAAAATGCCGCTGTAAGCAATCGGAGGTCACTTCCGTTTTTGGCGGTGCATCATTTTGAGTGCTCTGGAGGCTTCGCAGGCCCTCCAGAGGCCCTCCAGAGGCTTCAGCAACCTTCAGGAGGCTTCCCTGAAGTCTCCGGAGCGCTCAAAATGACGCTGCAAGCAATTGGAGGTCACTTACGGTTTCAGTGATGCATCATTTTGAGCACTCCAGAGGCTTCAGGGAAGCCTCCTGAAGGTTGCTGAAGCACTCAAAATGATGCACCACCAAAACCGGAAGTGACCTCCAATTTGCTTGCAGCATCATTTTGAATGCTCCGGAGGCTTCAGCAACCTTCAGGAGGCTTCCCTTAAGCCTCTGGACCACTCAAAATGATGCTGCAAGCAAATCGGAGGTCACATCCAGTTTCGGCAGCACATCATTTTGAGTGCTTCGGAGGCTTCTCAGACCTCTGATTGCTTGCAGCATCATTTTGAGTGCTCCCGAGGCTTCTGGGAAGTTCATGAAATTACAAATGAAGAATGTGAACATATATAGATTAAAAAAAAGAATTAAAATTGGATGCATGTAAAAACATTAAAGGAAACCATAGGACTAATTTAAATAAACTCAGGTCAGAAAGCTACCCAGAAAAGTAAGCTGATAGGGAAGAAGAGATCAAAGTAATTTTAGGGAGGATATGCATTTTTCCTACCGCAGAAGCTATAGGATATATGCCTGACCCTTTGTTGACTTTCTGAGGGAAGAAACTGGAACAGCAAAAATGAATTTGAGGAAAGATAGATATTCCAGGAGATCTTGAGAAATTATATACTAACAAATCGCAGTTCCTTGACGACACCTGAGACCTATTAAAAAACTACATTCATGAATACAATGTATCTTTCTACAAATTTATATTCTTGCAAACCATGTACATATACTGATTAATTACATCCCTATGGCCGATCCGCTCCCACAGAGAGGGCCTTCTCAGGGTGCCGTCGGCCGGGCAATGCCGTCTGGCGACACCCAGGAGAAGAGCCTTCTCTGTGGCAGGCCCTGCCCTTTGGAACGACCTCCCTCCTGAACTTCGTACCATCTCGGACCTCCGCCTCTTCCACCAGTGTCTAAAAACACATCTTTTTCAACAAGCCGGCCTAGCCTAACCTCCCGCTGGGGCTATTTTAGATAGTTTTAAATTGGGGTTTTAATTTGGTTTTAGCATAGGATTGTCTAATTTAATATGCTTTTAAATTTTGTATATTTTGTTTTATATGTTTTTAAATTCCTGTGCGCCGCCCTGTGTCCCTCGTGGAGAAGGGCGGGATATAAATCGAATTAAAATAAATAAATAAATAAATAAATAATGCCACATATTCATACACCAGAGCAATGGGGCAGTCCTGAAAATCAAATGGAAAAGTACAAGCTTATTTTTAAAAGAATTTTTCAATGAATGTATTTTTAAATTGAATAGAATAAAATAACAGGGTTGGAAGGGACCTTGGAGGTCTTCTAGTCCAACCCTACACCACTTCAGACAAATGGCTATCCAACATCTTCTTAAAGCTATCCAGTGTTGGGGCATTCACAACTTCTAGAGCCAAGGTGTTCCACTGATTAATTGTTCTAACTGTCAGGAAATTTATCCTCAGTTCTAAGTTGCTTCTCTCCTTGATTAGTTTCCACCCATTACTTCTTGTTCTGCCCTCAGGTGCCTTGGAGAATAGTTGTGACTCAAATTTCTTCCTTTACATTTCTTTATATGTTTCATTGCTTATTTTTATTTAGAATTCAAATGAAACCTGATAAGATTCGTATCTTCTACTGGACAAATCCTATTTTTTAATCTCATTTTTCCAAAAATTGAAGCAGCTTATATTGGCTTGTAGATGGAACTTGAAAGAATTTAGTTCAAGATGGTTTCATTTTGAATCTTTCAGGGGTTGATACTGTATATACAGAACAGGTAAAATTTATAACGAAACAGATGGTAGATATTTATGTTACATGTTTATACCTTCTTCTTTGCCAGCACAAGCTTAGTATCTCCATCTCCAAAAAAATTAAAAAGATACAAAAAGCAGTTAAAGAGATGAAAAGCAAAAACTAAGCAAAAAGATGCACCAAGCTGGTTTCAGCTTGGTATTAAGCATGCTGGTTATAAAAACTTAATTTAACAAATCTTTTGTTTATTCTCAATATCTTGTTTGCTTTGAATGCTGCAACAATTCCAGGAATATAAAATGTTTTCAAAAGAAAAAGGCTGAAATATACAGTTTTTTCCTCTGGCCAAGGATGGACACTGTAACCTTTAGAAAATTTTCAGTACACAATTTTCCTTCCCTGTAAAAGTCTAAAACTGTGATGGCAAGCCTATGGCACATGTGCCAGGGGTGGCACTCAGAGCCCTCTCTGTGGGCATGCACACTGTCACCAGCTGCTCTTTCGGAATACGTCATGCGCATGCGCGCCAAACAGCTGGTCTTTGAAGACCTGCTGGCCAGCACCCATGTGCATGATGGAACCCAGAAGAGAGCAGCTGGCTAATGTGCATGCGCATGATGGAAGAGCAGCGGGTTGCCACATGCGTGCATTCTGGCCAGCTGTTCTCTTCTGGGTTCTGGTGCTCCAGCACGTGCATCCATGCTCTAATTTCAGCACTCAGTGCCGAAAACTTAACCATCACTGGTCTAGAACTTAAAAAGGCACAGCTCCTTCCCTGTAGACATTTTATCAGAAGGTAAAAGCTATCACAATGGTGTCTGTGTGCGTGTCAAGTTTTGGGTGCTTTTAAAGAACTTTGAAGTCTCAACTATGCCAAAATGCAGATGTTATACATCTGCTACAGGCATGGCCATGGTTACCAGTATACTTCCAGGTTCATTCAATGTGCTCATGATCAGCTTTAAAGCTCTACTTGATTTGACATCCAGGTACCTACAACAACATTTTTCCCATCTAGACTAGTTCTGACAGGCTTCCCAAGAGCATGAAACAAATTCCTTTTTCCTGACAAAAACCCCTTTTATTAATTTACTGTGAATTCTGCTCATTCACAGCCAGCAAAGTCTTTCAGAAGAGGATTTACAGTCCCAGACATTATCTGGCTTGGAGAGCCCACAGGGCGATATCTGCAGAACTTGGCAAGAAGTCTTGGAGAGTCAGGAACCAATTAGGGAACTAATTGTCTCATGCAAACTCCACATCCCTTTTGATTCTCCTTTATTTCCTCTGACAGGAGCATTCATCGTCCACCTCTGGCCTTACTCCCAAGTTGACGTATGTTCTTTAGTTGTTCCTTTTGTCTGGCAACTCTGCACATGTGCACACTGGGAACAGGCTCTAGCTGTTTGTCTGCCTCACTGATGTCTGACTCTGAAGGCAGCTGATAGCTGGCATTACAGCTCTGGCACCCTTTCTGCCTTCAACACAGAGCCTTCACCACCGCCTTCCCAAGACTCCAGGCCTGGTCCATGTTCCTCACCAACTTCCTCACTGTCTGAATCTGCTGG
This sequence comes from Rhabdophis nuchalis, assembly GCA_039707465.1. NCBI lineage: Eukaryota > Metazoa > Chordata > Lepidosauria > Squamata > Natricidae > Rhabdophis > Rhabdophis nuchalis. Next base: position 34,275,963 of record CM077645.1, read on the forward strand.
CTGCTGGTGGGCCACAACAAGACTCAATATGCAAGAGAGCATGCGTGCACACACACACACACACACACACCATCAGAAAGACTGCACTAAGGATCCTGGCTGTCTGTAACATGAAGGAGATAGGAGACTGATGATGTGCCTTCCCATTGGTTGTTTATAATCCTTCAATACTTTTCTTCCTGAAGTAAGGAATGTCCCTAAGCCTTTAAGGGGCATTGATGGTCCTATTTTCACAGGTGTTTCAGTGCTGATGGTAAAATGACTACCGTGTAATTGATTGTTGAGAGTTCCATTTGTGTTCCTGCTTGTGGAGAAAGTCCATTTTAGAGTATTTCAGGATAGTAATCTTCACTAATCCATGAGGCTTATTTACTGAATCTGGACTGTACTGAATATCAGCCCAAACAACTTCACCACTTTACCATAGGGCAGGGGTCTCCAACCTTTGCAACTTTAAGTCTGAAGGACTGCAGTTCCTAGACTTCTCCAGCCAGCTTTGCTGGCTGGAGAATTGTGGGAGCTGCAGTCCTTCAGACTTAAAGTTGCAAAGGTTGGAGACCCCTGCGGTAGGGAGCTCTTGATCACCCTCTCTCCCTCCCTCCCTCCCTCCCCCTTTCCCTTATTTCTACCCTGAAACAAATAATAACAAATTGGTAAAAGTTTTGACAAAGCTTAACAAGATGTAAAATACTAAAATATATGGTGTATGCCTGTAAAAAATGAGGGGTGTGTGTGAGAACAAAGGGGGGGAAATAGCAGGAAAGCCAGGATTCCCTGATCTACTCCTTTTCCAAAACTAGGTTCTGCTTTTAGAAAGTGTCATCGTTCTTGATAATATTTTATAAGCCCTTCTTCCATTGCTATTAACTGTATTGTTATTTACATATTTTTAAAATTTATTGAGAAGAATCCATGGAACAAAGTCTAGAAATGTAATTCTAATGAAATTGGGTTATATTATGGATATGTGGAATTTTGAAGCTTGAAGTGCAATTTCAGATGTAAGTATTAAATAAATCTGAATGTTTTGAATCACAACCTTAACTTTCCATATTGGAAAAATATATGAAGGAAAATCTAAAGTTCTTACGATCTAAGAACTTCTCATGTCACCCTTTTCCATCTGCATAGCATTGACTGGAAAATATATTTATTTCAGTGGTTCTTGTGCTATTTATCCTGTAGTAGTAGCAATAGTAGTAGTAGTAGTAGTAGTAGTAGTTGTTGTTGTAATTTAAGATACCTTCTGAAGATATTCTAGGTGATGAGAGTGCAAACCTTTATCAACACAACACAACACAACAAATCTAAATTGACAACTGTATTTACATTGTGACAATCATAGAGGAACTATCTTTTTTAAAAAATGGATGGCAACATGTTTGCCAATCTAATCCCTCTTCTGGTTTTTAAGTGACCATAATTTCATAAATCAATGGATAGATTTTCATCAATCTGCAAAAAAGTAAATCCAGTTGTTCATAAAGCACTGGTTCTTTTAATTCACAATTTTAGGAGTTCATGATAGATATTTTATATGATAGCTATAGATATCTGAATTTCTACATTTCTTAAAAGGTTGACCTTTATCAGTAGCAGATATGAAATGTGACACATGATTTTGTACTTAGAACTGTAATATTTTGAAATGTAGATCTGGAAGTTCATGCTTGTAGCTGATATGTCTATGTTAACAAAGAATTTTAATGGCTACTGAATGTTATTTTCAGTATGCCTTCAGCCACTGTGGAGGTCAATTTCCTTCTCAGTGTTCCTCAGTGGGGAAAAAATCTAGCATGTTTCCTTTTCTTCCATACATTTTTTTTTGTTCCTGGACTTCATTTACTTTGCTTCAATTTTAAATGAATCTGCAAAACAAAAAAATTTTCACAAGAAAATTTTTCGCATTCCTTGCACTACTTTACATAATTCAGCTCTAGGTCAAGAGACATTAGGATTACAAAAAGAAGTAAAGCCAAATTTGTGACATAATCACTGTCACATTCTTTTGCTTTTTAAAAGGTGTATATTTCAACACTTTGGATTTAGTTGTAATATGTCAGCATGAGAAATTAGGGGATGTAAATATATATGTATATATCAGACTATGCTCTACATATGTACTCATATTACACACACACACACACACACACACACACATTATAAAAGTTTGGGTCAATGGAGAGGATAAAATAATGATATTCTAAAAAAGATTGCAGATGATAATGATATTTCCTGTTGGGGGATATTATTATATTTTTCTTTTTTAAAAACCCAATCTTTTGGGTACTGCTAAACTGTGTATAAAGAAGAGATCATATGCCTTTCCCACTAAAACTGAGGAGTGGATGGTTATGAAGAAGACGTTGCTCAAATAAGCCAGTCCCATTAAATAGGAATCAGAGCAAATAACTGATCACACCATACCTCCTGGATTTAGAACTACAGTTTAATCTAGAACAGAAACCTGGTTTATGTAGAACACAAATGTTTGATAGAAGGGCCATTGCATCTTTCCTTCATATGCTGATTTAGATCAAATACTGGTTGGGCTTTGTAAGGGCCATTCATTCTGCACTGATGCAGGGCAGTATTTCTATAATTCGTTGCTTATTTGTACAATTTAACTTTTTGTTAAAATTTAAGGTCTACGCTTTAAGTAATAATGCCATGGCAGTCAGATGATTATTATGTGTTCTTCCTAGTAGCTGATAAGAACAAGGTTCTGAAAAAACACAGAACATTGACAAATTTAGTTATTTAACTTAAGGAACACAGCAGAACATATTAAAGATTAAGTTTCTCCCACATTAATTACATATCTGTTTGCATCTGTCTATGCTGGCCTTTGACTGTACTAAAGATTTATTTGGTTTGAATATTTTTTTAAAGTTCAGCTGAATATAAAAGTATTTCTAAATTCTATTTAAAAAAAGAGATAATATTTTAAAATAAATAAAATTACTAAGAAAACAAAGGGATATTTGCTAGGTGAAATAATACATATATGCCTGCTCTTGCTAGGTGATCAATACATTTTAATAATAATAATGCAATGGAGTTTAGACTGAATAAATGTGTCCCCTTATCTCAATAGAAGGAAAATAGTGAAAACTGAAGAAATCAAGATGCTCTACACAAATAATATCAAGTCTGGATAAAGATGATCACTATAAATATTGGTATCATTCAAATTTTCAACATGGCAGTCAGAAGTGAATTCACCATAAGAGTAAAGAAGATCTTGAAGTCCAACCTCAATGGATGAAATTCCTTCAAGGCAATTAATGGGTAATAGCAGGAATACTGCATCGTAAGCTCTGGATTGGAAGATTATAAAAATAATGACAATGAAACATATGTTTTATTCACATCATAGTGTTGACAGACCTTACTTATGAAGACAAATAGGTGGCATGGAATGTTGCAAGTCATTAGATAGCTGAAGAAGTAGAAAAGATATTTGAAAGACAGTAAAGAAGATACACGGAGTTAGTATATCATGAGACTTACTGAATACTGGAGACCAAATTGGCCTAAAAGAAGGACCACATAAAGATTACAAATGAAACATGATAAGGCGATATTAAATGGCCAGTACATTAAAAAATAGCACCCAAAGTAAATAATAACAACCAATGACAAAGAGCAGGAAAATTGAAGAAAGAGACAGATTATCTAATTTTGATTGCACAAGGCCAAGCATGAACAACAAATGCATACAAAACCAGAATTGAGAAGACAGAAGAAATTGCTGCCTCTGCAAAAAAGTGGAAGACACAATGGACCAACATAGGTAGCTGCTGTAAGAAAATCATGCAGACCAATTACACAATCACAACAGCATAACAAAGTGGCAAAAACAGTGTAATTAAATATCTGAAAGAAATATCATTTGCCTGCAAACAAGAACTGACCGGACCACAAAATAGAAAAAGTCTCTGGGACCTTTGAATTCAAACAGACAAGCACTTGCCACATATCATCTAAACTTAAAAACTTGATAAGAAACACAAAAAGTCTAAATAGCGAATGCTGCAGTGCCATGAGAGATTAGAACAAAAGAAAAAGAACTGGAGAAAATTGCAAAGTACAAAGACTTAAAAATAGAAGTAGAATAGATGTGGTAAAAAGAAATAAAGACAATGCCAATAGTAATAGGTATCTTAGGTGCAATCCCAAAATATCTAGGGCTATAATGGATCTAGAACTTAAAGGAGAAGCCTTCTGATGGCTCCTGAATGCTCCTGAATGCTAAAATCAGCCCTACAAGCAACTCAGAAGTCACTTCTGGTTTGCTTGTAGTTTTGTTTTTTGCCCTCCGGAGCCTTCAGGGAAGCCTCCTGAGTGAATGCTCCTGAATGCTCCGGAAGGCTAAAATTGCCCCTATGAGCAAACCGAAAGTCTGTTCCTGAAGGAAGCTCCTGAAGCATCTGGAGGGCCTCTGGGGTGGGGATGCTGTTTTTGCCTTTCCCAGGATCCTATAAAGCCTTTGGAGTCTGGGGAGGGCAAAAAAAGCACCCCAAAAATGAGGGAGAGCGCTAGTCGTGCACGCATGCATACTGTGGTGGTGCTCAAAGCAAGATGGGTGTGGCATGCCCGTGCACAACCCCCCTGCACTCTCCCCACTTTTGGCCTGTGAGCCAAAAAAGGTTCGCATCATTGATCTAGGGCACCACTTGACAAAATCACCACCAGTCAATTGCAAAAGGCAGTTTTACTTTGAACAGCTTACGTCCTGCAACAATACATTTAACACCATCAGACATCAACATCTACCTATCTTGGGTCCTTGGGAAGGATTCAGTAGGTGGATAAAAATACCAAATCCTGTCTAAGTCTGATTGACTATATGACCAACCATGATCATAAAATGAAATATATCTTTTCCATGGAATTCTAATAGATGGAAAGAACTAGTATTTAAGGCTTCTCTAAGCATGGCCATCCATACAGTTGAGGAACAAGGATACATGCATTGTGATATTGTAGGACTAAACTACATGCCTTATGAACATCAATTAACATCACATCACAAATGCAAGGGGTTTGCATTGTGATGTCCTTGGTTTCTTCATCATCATTTTAGCAGCAGATACTGCTAAATACTGCTAAAGATACCTGTATGTCTAAGTCAGTGTTATCTCAGTCTTGGCAATTTGAAGATGTGAGGACTTCAATTCCCAGAATTTCCCAGCCAACAAGGGGAATTGAAAGTTGAAGTCCATACATCTTCAAATTCCCAAGATTGGGAAACACTGCTCTAGGTTAATAAGCAGATATTTTTATGGTATAGTAATTCCACCAATGTGTACAGTTTTATTCTATGAATTATTAGTATTACACTTTCTTTTTAATCGTGGTAATGATATCACATTAATTTCCCTTAATACATTAACCATTTATCTTCATTTTAAAAAAGGAAAGCAATCACTATTTTGACTGTTTTGCCCATTCATAACTACTTCTGAACTGTAAGAAGTTATTGTTGTTGTTATTTGTTCTTCCAAAATGCCCTATTGTTTTATCTTGATGGAATATCAGCATGTTTCATAGTTTGATAATAACTTTGTAACTTAAAACAACTCTGGGGAACTGTGCCTCAGTATGTGTTATCATTAAAACAACCATGCCTTTAGCAGTTCAGTGGTATTGCTTTCCTCCAACTGCCTCAGATAGAAAAAAATAAACCTTCTCTAAGCACATTTTGTAGACTTTTTTATCACAATAACTTAGTACAGATTTTGCACTTGGTTAGTTAGCAATATTGAAATCAGGTATTTAATATTTGCTTTCTTTGGAAGAAAGTGTTACAAGGAGATAGATTTCAAATACTATATATCCTAGAATGGTTCATGCCCGAACATACAAGGAGAAGAGAAGTAATTGACAGCTCTTTTTCTGTTTTGGAAATGTGGTCTTGTTTTTAAAAGGTTGAAAGCATTTCATTTTTACAGTATTCAGTTGCCAGGAACATCTGAGACACAGCTGAGGCAAATTAACAATGCAATTCCAAAAGGTTTATTTTCAGAGATCAATTAGAAATGTATTTTCTCTTCTAATGGGATTTTCATGTAAGCTTCTGCTTTTCCTTCAGTACAAGTATCACAAGAAACTGGCTTTAAAAAGAGCCCTTAAGATCTGTCCAAGGTCATTCTGATGGAATCAACAAAGTTTTGAATACAATTAGTAAGCCAGATAACAATTTCTCTCTGGTTTGGTTCTGCAACCCAACAAGACAGACACAGACTTCAGAGGATAATCAGAACCGCAGAAAAAACAATTACTGCCAACCTGCCTTCCATTGAGGACCTGTGCACTGAGCAAGTCAAAAAGAGGGCCATGAAAATATTTATAGACCCCTCGCATACTGGGCATAAATTGTTTCAACTCCTACCCTCAAAACGATGCTATAGAGCACTGCACACCAAGACAACTAGACACAAGAACAGTTTTTCCTGAACACTCTGCTAAACAAATAATTTCCTCACTACTGTAAAACTATTCACTAAGGCTGCATTACTATTACTATTAGTCTTCTCATTGTTCCTATCACCTATCTTTTCCCACCTACGACTGCAGGACTGTAACTTTGCTGCTTGTATCCTTATGATTTATATTGATATTGATTGTTTCCTGATTGCTTATTTTTACACTATGACTATTATTAAGTGTTGTACCTTATGATTCTTGATGAATGTATCTTGTTGATGTTTTTTATGTACACTGAGAGCATATGCACCAAAGACAAATTCCTTGTGTTCTGTTTAAGAACATTTAAAGAATATCACGTATCGATATTATTACCAGGTCTCTCCCTCTCCCCCCTCACTCCCTCCATATGTATGTATGTATGTATGTATGTATGTATGTATGTATGTATGTATGTATGTATGTATGTATGTGGCACAACACCCTGGTAAGCCCCAATTAAGGGAGGAAGCAGAACTGCTTTCCTTTTCTGTCTTTTGGCTCACCACAGGAGACCGTCCAGGCAGAAAGCAATTTTTTCATTGCCTTTGTTATATTTGTGATACGTTTTTGTGCTGATAAATAAATAAATAAATAAGGGATATGTGTGTGTGTGTGTGTAGTGTGTGTGTAGGTTTTGGTTTATTCGGGTCTTTTCCCGTGTAAAATTAAAAGTGTTTTGGCAACGTTTCGACGAGATCACACTCGTCATCATCAGGCTGGTGCCTTTGGTTTCTTGCGAGTAAACTGTGATCGAAGTGGCAGTTTTTCTATAAATAAAAGTTGGGGGGTTTGGTATGTTGGCTCTGCCACTTTGATCACAGTTTACTCACAAGAAACCAAAGACCCGAATAAACCAAAACCTACATACCTATACCCGTTAAAATCTACGAAAACAAATATATATATAGACTGGTACCACGGTTCACGAACTTAATTCGTGAACTGACTCTGGTCGCGAACCGAATTGGTTGTGAAACGAGGCACAGTTTCCCATAGGGTTTAATGTAAATCCAATTAATCCGTTCTGATCTTTCTTTTGGTTTTAATTCTTGAACTGACTCTGGTCGCGAACCAAATTGGTTGTGAACCGAGGCGGAGTTCGTGAACCGAGGCGGAGTTCGTGAACAGAAGCGGAGTTCGTGAACCAGACCATATTTTTATGAACTTTTCTGTTCGTGAACCGAGGCAGAGTTCGTGAACAGAAGCGGAGTTCGTGAACCAGACCATATTTTTATGAACTTTTCTGTTCGTGAACCGAAGCGGAGTTTGTGAACCGGAGCATATTTTTATGAACTTTTCTGTTCATGAACCAAGTTGTTCGTGAACAGAGGCGTTCGTGAACCGAGGTACCACTGTATGTATGTATATATATATATATATATATATATGTATGTATGTATGTATGTATGTATGTATGTATGTCAGAAAAAGATATATCTATATCTTTTTCTGACAAAGAATCAACATGGATTTGATGGCAAATCAAATAAAAAATAAAAATTACATATATTTTGGATTATCTATAAATGTCGTCTGGTCATCAATCATCTTCAATTGCTAAGCTGGAGAACTTTTGCAGAACTCTGATTTCAAGGTAGATTTATTGTAAATTTTAGTAGTGTTAGCAATAGCACTTAGACATATACCCTTCACAGTGTTTTTACAGCCCTCTCTAAGCGGTTTACAGAGTCAGCCTATTGCTCCCAACAATCTTGGTCCTCATTTCATCCACCTCAGAAGGATGGAAGGTTGAGTTAACCTTGAGCCTGGTGAGATTTGAACTGCCAAACTGCAGCTAGCAGTCAGCTGAAGTAGCCTGCACTCTAATCACTGCACCACCTCAGCTGGGTGTTAGTTGATACTCTGTATGAGTGTAACAGAATTACTTATGAACATGATTTTTTAAAGAAGTGCATCTTTTTCCATCTAGAAATAGTAGCTCCTTATGATAAAGGATAGACTAATTGCAAAATGTAGTTCCAGTTTCCTTTGATTTAACCACATGCCATAAAGATGATTATTTAGCTTAATTTCCAACACTACATTCTGCCTAGTTTGACAGAATATAATTTTATTTTTTCTTTTATTCCCATTTGCCTTTTCTTACCCCATGCTGCAAAGTATTACTCATATTCGTTAGGTATGAAATTGAATTTAGAGTCCTTGAAATAGACAACCAAAAATTCTTAAAATCTGTTATTAATTAATATTACAGTTGTTCTGTTTGTCAACAACACAATAAAGGATTTTGTAGTTATTGATATAATTTCTATGAAGCTCCTAATTCATCACTTACTTAAATCCTTTCTGTTCTTCTTGGGAATGTTAATTGGGCCATTTCACAAATTATGCAAAAACCTTATGGGAAAGGGTGCTAATGTAGTGATTGGTTTAAAATCTGTACATACAGCTCATACTATTCCATGGTGATCTTATGATTTTGCACACGGAAGTAAAAGCATGTTTTCCTCATTAGGAAAATAAGGGAGAAATAGATTAGTAGAATGTGCATTTATTAAACTGAAATTGCTTGTCATAACCAAATCCAAAGGAGGGAAGAAAATGCTCCTGGAGCATTTAAATATGATCAGATTTCCGAATTAGGAATGGAAGAATGCTTTTTCATGCTGCATTTACACATTTTAGGATAGATTTTAGTTTCAAAGCAGAGGCAGTTCACAGCCTATTTAAGTCGTAACTCCCTGAGATACTGAGCTCAGGTTCTTTGAAGGTCCACAGAGGTAATTTATAGACTTGTAAAAATAGTATATCAAAAGCCCCCTCAGAAACATCCTTAGTCTGTACCTTTATAGAATTTACTTGGGAACAAAAAAATATTCCAATAATACTGATCATTAATGATATGCAATACCCAAATTTTTAAAGCTGGTTTCTGTCACTGAAATGGCATAAAACATTGCCGCTATGACGTGACAAAGAGCACAAAGTCCTAAAACAATTACAATTATATTTTTCCACATCATATTGTTAGCCAATCTAATTCACTTGCAACGTATACTGATAATTTTCAGGTTCGGGTCATTTTCTTGGAGATATAAGGCATTGAAATGGCACTTTGCACTTGCAAACAATTATTTAATGGCTATATCAACTATCCTGTTTTTTGTGATTGTCCTATAAGGGAAAAAAAGACTAAATACTAAGAGAGAATAGCAAAATCAAAGGGAATTCAGACAATTTGAAATAATACTAGTGGGTTTTACAAATATTTACATAATTTAAATTGCATGTCTAATTATTGTTTGTTCTTGTTGGTCCAGAATATTTTTTTCAAATGATAAAAGATGCATTTATCTCATACTGATACTGTATGTTGTTTTTTGTTTTAAAACAACTTTTACGTATTACTTTATTACTTTCATAAAAGTAGAAGACATCTGACAGTTTTGCAGCTTTCAAAAACAGAGGATGCCGAGATTAACCAGGAGGGTTTCCAGTTTCCTCCCAGTTCAAATAAATTTATTTGTATTACAGAAAATAATGTGTGTTTCTTGTTCTTAAGCAATGTTTGGAACAATTTGCAGCTGCTCTGTTTTTTATGCCATCGTAAATATCCATCAAAATACTTTGTGTGCCCTGCATATATAAGGTGACCTTAGATTTCAAGACAAGTGCAAAAGCACAGAATAGCTTCTTTTTTTTCCATACACAGGAGGCATTAGACTGGCTTCAATTCACTGAGCACAATTATTTAAAAACAATAACGTGTCTATATTGGAATTGAGGCTAGTCAACACAAGTTAACAAGTTAAGGTCCCATTACATCTCGTGTCCATGAAGCAGTACAAAAGCATGCAAATATGAATAGATCATTGGTATCACTTTGGTGGCAAGGTAAAAGTGTTCTGTGCACCTTTGGCATGTAGTCATGATGGTCACCTGACTACAGAAATTGTCTTTGGACAACACTGGATCCCTTGACCAAGAAACGAGATGAGCACCATGTCCTAGAGTCGGACATAACTGGACAAGGGAAACCTTTATCTTTACTTTTACCACAAGCATATTTATGGTTTGCATTAGGCAATAAACACACCATGTTTTTTCGCCTCTGACGATTCAGTGACAGTAGCTGCACCAAGATTACCATTATCATAAGTGGATAATACTAAACCACCAATCACTATACATTTTTCACAGTTCCTTCATGCAGTATTTTGACTTCCAGATCCCACAATACTGTATCTCTTCATTGTTAGACATTTACTACCTTCTGCTAATTATTTACTGTTATCCTATTGGGTAAGAATATCAAAATATTATCAAATGTTGGGATAATATTTATGTTGTTTGAACTTTTAAATTCTCCTAATTGTTCCATGGGAATTCTGCCCCTATCATTATAGCAATTCATGTATGTTATTTGTTCTTGAACTTTCTTCTTTCTTCTTCCACCAATTCTAGTTTCCCAGGTGGATAAGAAACATGTACGTAGAAGTTGTGAAAGTCTGGATCTGTTATGGTAGAATACAGTCTCCTTTCCACAGGGATTATTTTATAATATTTGAAGAGGGTTAATATAAAGATAAAAGTCATAACAATTTTAAGATATCATTTTTAGTATATTTTGTCATGGGTTTCATATTTATCAATAGTCAGACTGACTGTATATGAGATTTGGAAGCAATTTCACCCACTTTCCCTTCTCTTTTGCTAATGAATGTTCTAGTGTGCAGGTTGTAATTTGGAAATCATTAGGCAACTTTTGATCTCAAACTTTTGTGTCATATGTGACTTTCTAACTACAGCCACCAATCTATAAATATCTTTCCTACAGTTACATAACAGAGAAAAAGGTGCAGCTATTTTGAATGTGCTTGTAAAGCATATACCTAACTTTCACAGAAACCATGCAGATTAAAACTCTTATCTGTTCTACTCAGCAACATAATTAGGTTTACAGAGATTTGAACTTGAGTAACAGCTCCATTAGGACTCTTTACCAAGAGTCAGTTCCTGTGGTCTTACTGGTCCAGCTGCTGCTGACTCACTGAGGAAATGGCAGAGATTAGGGTGAAGGCAGGGGAGGGGGGGGAGGAAGCCAACACAGAACAACTGAGAAATAAAGCAAATCAACCAAGCATTACCTTTTTGTGAAAAGCAGAACAATGACTTAACAAGAAAGGTTTCAAATGATCCATCTTATTTCCCTCATTTGTGCTGTTCCTGTTGGAAAGACCACCAGGAAACATGTGAACCAGCATGGAATATACACTGTAATCCACAGAACATCTCAATTAATATTCTCTCCTGAGTACTGCTAGAACAATACATAACATCAAGCCGTTTAATCTCCGGCAATAATGTCTTTTGTTTGGTTGAGAGGGTTTTCCCTTCAATTAGATTTTTTTCAGCATGGATTTTCAAAATTAGTTGGGTATTCTATACTGTGTGAAGTGAGGTGCTCCAGATTGCCTAAGCACCAGCACATGGCTAGGTAAAATGCATAGAGACATGTTGGTTGCATTAACAAACCTGTTATCTGGAAATTCTTCCTTGTAAACATGAGCATTTGGCTCCCTTTGGAATTAAGTTAATCTTTCCACATGCTTGCTTGGGAGATAATAAGACACAAACTGTATAGTGTTTAAACCTCTGCTTTGAATATAATTTACTGCTACCATGTAAATTATGGTTAGGACAATAGGCAAATGAAATGGAAACAGGTGGTTTGTAACAAGGAAGCATTCAAACCAATGTTTGACTCTTAGATTAGTTATTAGCATACAAAACAATTTTGGCATGGTCAAATTTCATCTCTTTTGCTCTTTTTTTGTGGTTTCCTTAGATTTGATGCTAAAAGTGCAAAACTGTACAAGGATCTTTCTGTATACATCCTTTTGAAATAAATGATAGCTGCAGAAGAGTAAAACAGCTCTTGAAGTAATGCACTCTGTTACAGAGAGATTCAAAGAAGTGTTTTGATGCCTTCTGCTTGGTAGCGATTAGCCCCAAAACCTTGGCTCAGAATTTTCATTTTGTTTGCATTTTGCTTCTGGATAAGCAGGCCCAGCTGGGAAAAAATCGTGGAAGGCTTTAATTGCTATTGTCCATGTAACACAGCTATTTGATTGAATTAAACAGAGGTCTATACATTCCACTGTTAATTACATTGCCAGGCATTGCCAGGCATTTCCCCAAGAGACATAGAATTTTAATTCTGAATTGCCATTCTGTTGGTAAACCCAAAAGGTAAACTTCTGAATGGACTGATCTACAAACCTGCTGGGTAAAATAATCTAATCATAAATATGCAAACATAAGAACAGCTCTGCTGAATCTGGCCAAGTCCCATCTTAGTCCCGCATTTTGTTTCTCCTGGTGACCAACCAGATGACTCTGGTATTCACAAGCAGAAGGCAGAATCAGATACCTCTCTTTTCATCATTACTCTGCAGCTATGCACACTGCCCCAATCTGGAGATAACACTGAGTCTTCTAAACAGATTATTTTTGATAGAGCTGTTCTCCATGCATGTATCTTAAATACTAAATCCCATAACTTTTCCCTGGGTCCTTTTGTAGGAGAAGGGCGGGGTATAAATTTAATAAAATAAAAATAAAGCCTATGTTCTAGTCTCCTGACAACTGTGATGGTTTACTTTTATACTTTGCCAGTTCTATCACACACACTTTCAATTGTCATAAGCAAAACGTTACACAATGTTCCAGATGCTGACATACATTTTGATTTATATAGATTTATATGAGGGTATTAGAGTGGTAGCAATTTTATTTTCAGCCCTTTTCCTAAAGCTCCCCAGCATGGAATTTGCTTTCTTTATACTTGATGTAAACTAAATTGACATGTGCACTGCTATTCCACTTTGATTTCTAGTTATCATCTCTAGTTATTCTAATCAGTATAGATATGAAATAGGATTTTTAAATTTCAAAATACATGTTTATTCTTATTGGAATTAGCCCACATTTGACATTTTGTAGATCAGCCAGGCTGTTAAACAGTCTTAGATCTCTTTGCAATTATTTTTTGTGTGCACAAACATGAATAGTTTGGTATCATTTGCAAAGTTGGACAATTTGACCCAGATTAACAATTTAAAAAACATGGATGTCAGCACAGATCCTTTCAGCTTATCCTTTTATACCTACCTTTTGCTTTTGCTTGTTTAATCGCTTAAAGGTAAAGGTTCCCCTCGCACATACTGTATGTGCTAGTCATTCCCGACTCTAGGAGGCGGTGCTCATCTCTATTACAAAGTCAAAGAGCCAGCATTGTCTGAAGACATCTCATGGTCATGTGGCTGGCATGACTAAACACTGAAAGTGCACAGAATACTCTTACCTTCCCGCCAAAAGTGGTTCCTATTTTTTCTACTTGCATTTTTACATGCTTTTGAAACTGTTAGGTTTACAGAAGCTGGGACAAGTAACAGGAGCTTATACTCCATTATACGGTGCTAGGGATTCGAACCACTGAACTGTCGACCTTTCTGACTGACAAGCTCAGTGTCTTAGCCACTGAGCCACCACATCCCTTTTGTTTAATCACTTAGCTATCCTTAAAAGTACAGGTGCTCCTATTGTAAGATTACTAAGTTTACTCAAGATGGTTTGCTGGAAATTTGTCAAAGACTTTTTGGAAACCAAAATATATGGAAGGTATATAACATAACACCTCCATCCAGGTGTCTGCTAATACTCCCAAAATGAAAAAGATTGTTAGGGGCAGGAAAAACCATGTTGCTTTTTATTAGAAAGGTTTGTTCTTCTGTGTGCTTATTATTTTTCTTTGTAAGTCAGTACTAATAAAATAAATCAGTACTAATTTTTCTCCAGCAGACCAGTTTTATCCCCATGTATGGATAATACATGGATATGTAAGTTACATATATGAGATGGGTGTTTAGTATGTTTTAAATATTGCTATTTAAAGTCTCACATTAAATTTTAGTAGCCATTGGCTACTATACTTACATTAAGAGTGTGTGTGTTTCTGTGTGTGTGTGTGTCTGTCTGTCTGTCTGTCTGTGTTTGTGTGTGTGTGTGTGTGTATAATTTGCCCTGAGTGCATTTTCATAACATGCTGAACCAGGGTACTAAATTAACCTATTTTAAATCTACCAAACTATAAACTATATAAAAAGACCAAACTGGCATAGCAATCTTAGCATGTGGTGTGACCTGACCTGGTTCAGCACATTAAGAGAAAACAATTGCCTTTAGCTCGACCTATCTCGCTTCATATAAATTGTCTCTAAAACAGGGACTCTAGATGGTAGCTTGTACCCAACAAGCCTTCCTGGTTGTTTAAGAGAAACCTGTGATTTTTTTTTTAAAAAACACTCCCTTCTATCTATTATAGCCAGCAATTTTAAATTCAAGTCCTTTTTTGGCTTTAAATTCACCTCAATTTCACCTCATCTTATCATCGTTTGCTGTTGTATGAGATGGAGAGGATTCTCAGCAAGATTAAATCTTTTCCACATGTGTATTATTTTAGTAATCTTAGTTTTCTTTTGACAAGAAGATTGGAAGTAAACTAAAGCCTTTGACTCTACTTCTGCTGCCCCCAAGCCTCAATGTTCCTTGTTAATATAATTTGGGAGTTTCAGACATGGTTTTGAGCATTTATAACCAAGAGGTAATTTAAAAGATCTTTTCACTAAAGTATAGTCAGCAACAAATAAATTGTTCTATTCCATAGTCTGCTGTGGAAGGCACAACTCAGAATTTAGCATTGAATTGATTTGTTACTAGATCTTCGCTGGTACTATAAAACTGCAACATAACTAATATTTTCTGTTGGAGCCCTTCACTTCTACAGAGCTTCTGGGCAGACTGCCTTGTCAGTCACACACACACACACACACACACACACACAAACACACACGGGATAGGGGGAATACACATACTAACTTTCCATTTCATTTTTATAACTTGTCGCTTTTAAATCCACATCCAAAACAGGCTGATTCTATAGCCTCTTTTAAACTCTGTGTTATAGTAGCAGACAATCTTAAGGGAACTGTCTGATTGTTCACAAATATCCTTAAATCATTCCAAGGTTAAAATACTTTTTTCCATTCTTCATCAGTGGCTCTCTTATAATCTTTAGTTGTTTTTGACAGCCTGTAGTGTCCAGATACGGTGGAATGTAGTCCAGAGTTGTAGGAAGGAGGGGCTGTTACACAAAGAATAAAGAGACAATAGAGTTTAGAATATTTGGTAAGAAGGAAGAGGGCAAAGCCAGATGTCCCCTTCCCAGTATTTCATAAGGTATAATCTAATGAGTCCTTTGGGAGAAGGGCAGCATATAAATCCAATAAACTTAAATCCAAACCTAATAGTTATGCAGACTGTTGCTTTAGTTATCAAGATTCTGTTTATAGACAAACAACAATAAAGAAACTACTCTGAAGTTATTCCTTAGTTTCTTGTGCCTGACACTAGTCATGTATAAAGTAGGGAAGTCAATTAAATTTAAAAAAGGAAAGTGCTTCAGTATTGGACAAAATCTCTACCACCTACCATGAAAGCTTGAACGCCCACTTGTGGGTGGTAGGGACCAGGTTGACTACCACTGGATTAGAGTGTAGTAATGCAGGCTATTTCTGCTGATTGCTGATTGTCAGCAGTTTGGCAGTTCAAGTCAGGCTCGAGGTTGACTCAGTCTTCCATCTTTCTGAGGTCAGTAAAATGAGGAGCCAGATTGTTGGGGACAACATGCTCATTCTGTAAACTGCTTTCAGAGGGCTGTAAAAGCACCGTCAAGCAGTATATGAGTCTAAGTGCTATTGCTATTCCAAATAAAAATTTGTAAGACCATAAACTTACGTGAAAATTCTTTTGCTGAGGATTGAAGGAGAATGGTTTGATGAAACTTGTGGTTCTGAAGATTCTTAACATTCAAAAAACAGTTAGCAAGCCATTTCTAGAAATGATTAAGGGAAGAAATGGGTGAACCCAGTTTATTTTGAAGGCTGCAAACTGTGGTTTGGGCAAAACTAATTTTCTCAGGGCTTAAAACTTCCCAGAGACAGGTTTATAATCTCCTTGTAAGGTGCCTCCACAAGGGTACTTGTGTATGATCCCAGGTCCTCCCTTTTAACTGAATTGGAATTTCACCATTCACTGGCAATGGTGGAAGGTGCTTCTCTCAGGACATGTCCATACCAGCAGAGCCAGCCTTTTCTCATCTTCTCTATAGTTAGCGCCATACCAAAATGTTGTTGAATGGTGTCATTTGTGCTGTGGTCAAAAAGGGAGGTGCCCAATATCCAATGGAGCATTCACATTTCCATGGCATGGAGATAACTTTTGGTCCCAGCATTCAGTGCCACACAGTGGCACACTTAACACACTTCAAGGTGTTAGTTCTCATCTTTAAAGCGCTCCATGGCTCGGGACCTAGCTATCTGCGGGATCGGATTCTGCCCCATACATCCTCCCGGCCGATTCGCTCCCACAGAGAGGGACTGCTCCGGGTGCCGTCCACTAGACTTTGTCAGCGGGCGACGCCCAGGGGAAGGGCCTTCTCTGTGGCGGGCCCAGCCCTCTGGAACGACCTTCCCCCCGACATTAGAACAACTATGGACCTCCGCTCCTTCCGTCAGAAATTAAAAACTCACTTTTTCTGCTTGGCCGGCCTAGGTTAGTCTCTGCCCAGGGATCAGGGATTGTTAATTTTAAATGGGAATTTTAGTGCAGGGATAGTCAAATTTAATTTGTTTTTATTGTATTTATTGTATTCATGTATATATTTTATGCTGTTTTATTCCTCCCTGTACACCGCTCCGAGTCCCCTAGGGGAGAGGACGCGGTTATACAAATAAATATTCGATAAATATTCGATATTCGACAGTGCCAAAGAGTGATGGTTGTCTTGTAAATTTTCAGAAGCATAGGAATTACTATATAAAATCAACTTATCTGTTTAATTGAGTAGAGTCATCACAAGATTTCAACTTTTTAAAAAGGTTTATAAATAATATTTTGCAATTGTTTAGTTAAACATTTAGCCATGAATGTGACATGACTGTAATGCACCAAAAATCTCTCAACTGAAAAAGGGAATTAATAAATAGAACAAATATAGCATAATACTTCAAACTCATCTGTAATTTTCTTTAATTGGAGAAAACATCAAATGGAGATCATTTGCAAGAAAATCTCTGTTCTTTCACTTAACCATATGCTATAGCACTTATAGGTACTTGTTCATAGAATAATGTGGGCATACTTGAATATTTATCCCAGCTTCTGGGACTGTTGCATTAGTCATAAAATACTAATTTTTGAGAAAATAATCTGGTATTCTTCAACACCCAGAATGCCCTCAGCTATCCCAGACTATCTTTTAATTTTCCTTCTGGGTGAAGGGTACCGAAGCAACAGTTTACAGCTATCAAAGTTGTGATATAAGATTACTAATGCAGGATCCAATTTGCGTCCATCACCAAGGCCAGAGGTCTTTCAAGCTTTCAGACTCATGCTAGAGCCCATCTTCAGGGAGCTTCTCTCTTCCCACGATATGTGCACTGGGTTGTTCTATGCGTGGTATTTATGTGGTGCCTGGTTGTGTGTGGTTTTTAGTTTTAATTATTAATTGGGGTGTGGATGACCTGTTTGTCCTACATTTGCATTTGCATTAGCAATGCCTGATTTGAAAAATCACTTGACAAATCATGCAATACAAAGATCACTTGGAAATGGAAGAAGCTTCTAATGGGCTCTAGCACACAGGTATCAAACTCGCCAGGTCACATTGCCATCATGTGCCATTTTGTGCCATTTTCTACATTTACAGGGCTGGAGTGGATGTGGCCTGCATGTGACATATGGAGCAGGCCACCATTTTGACACCCCTGCTCTAGCACAAGTCTATAAATTTGGAAGATTAAGCCTCTAGTCCTGGTGACCGATTCAGACTGAATCCTGCAACATTATCTTGGGACACATATATTTGGCTTCATTTGTAAGATTATTAATGGCTGGTGGAAGAGGTATGTAGGACTTCAACCAGAACAGTTAATTCAGTTGATTCAAAAGTTATTCTTTCACTCCGGAAACACTAACAAGGGAACTAAGATGGACTATTGTATTCTTTCACAATAATGAAAAGTTTGGACAAAAAATAATGAAAAGACATTCTGGAAGTGAATTTTGTTTCTAGAAGGTCTGTATGATTATCTTTTCTTTAATATATCCTTACATTAAAAATACTAATATGGAGCATTATTTCTGTTAGATATACAATGCAATTAAGATACGTTTAGAATGAAATATAAATATAGCTAAAATATAAAAAATATAAAAGACTCTTTAGTGAAGGAATGTTAAAAGACATGCTGTATTCATGGTAACTCATTCAGATTTAAGAGTATTATCACAGTACATAGAAATTTATAACCCAAATGCTACTAAAACAAAGTATGGCCCATTAATTCATTTGAAAAGTATCTAAAATTTATGTAATGGTTAAACATTAATGTAAATTATATTAAGTCTGTGCAGCAATGGGACATAATGCCTGCTGAACAAAGCAATGTTTTCCTTGGAGAATTAGGATTAGTTCATTTTTACTAATGAAGCTTTCATTATAGCCAATCATTTTTGTTGTTGTTTTGTTTTCTCTCCCTTAGTTATGAAGAAGTTTATGATTGTTTTGGAAACTTGTGAGTTAATGGCCATTAAGTTTGGAATTTGCCTTTAGAATTGAAAAGAAGGGTTGCTTGGAAACTCAATGCAGGCATGAGTAAGCAAAATGTTTGTCCTTTTCACTCAAATCAATGGCACATTTGCAAAGGAAACTCCTGTTAGAAGAATAATTGGTTGACCTAGTGAAGCTTTTGAAAGACCCAGGTGTGACTGTAGACTGGTTAGTGGTAACTTGTACTCCTCATGCATGGTTAGAGGAAAAAAATACAGAATTGCTTAGCTTGTCAAATGCAATAAAGTGAGGATTAAGATAGAACAAGATGATGCATGCTCTTTTGTTACTTAGCATGTATCTGTGCTTTAATAGAATAACAGAGTTGGAAGGGACCTTGGAGGCCTTCTAGTCCAATCGCCTGCTCAAACAGTAAACTTTATAACATTTCAGACAAAATGCCCAATCTCTTCTTAAAATTTTTCAGTGTTGGAGCACCCACAATTTCTGAATGCAACCCTAGTTCCACTGCTTAATTATTCTAAGTGTTTTACTGGTTATTGTCTAGATTTTAGCTTGTTGATTGTTTGTAGACTTACATAAAGTTAATTATTTAATTTCCATGCATATCTATATTATTACGTCAAGACTATATATGGTAATTTTACAATTGTCCATTGGCTACGTTAGGCTAAGAGGCAACATTTATTTATTCCTTCTTTGTATGAATCCAATACCCAAAAGGCAGCAGGGCTTGCCTTTCAGCTCTATACTGAATATTCAGCAACTGTACGCTTACTACATCTGGAAGGGAAGCCTGAGGTTACATTCTTATATACATTTAGGTTGTTCAGAGAACTATAATTTTTTTATAATTGGCTTTGCTAATGCTATATAAAATCTATAGCTGAATTTGGGAACATGGTCTTTGATATGATCACGCCCAGCACTTTAATGCCTTCTCAGTACAGTTGATGTGTACTGCAGTTGCAGTTTTTCAGATTTTATTCCCCAGGAGATCATATTCTAATAATCCACATTATTTTACAAGCAAAAGATCAATCTTTGGATATGAACATGGCAGAGGATGTGAAATGCTATAGTTTGGGATTAGTGGACTTATTCTTCAGCAACTCCTATAGCCATACTAAATCTATTATTTAATTATGTGAAGTTTGCATACCCAATTGCATAAGAAAGTAGTGCAGTGCTTGCAAATTTGAAATTACCATCTGGTTTGAAGATCTGTAAGCTTGCTAAAAGAACCAATATGATTTCTGCATAGGTAGGTCTTGTCACCAGTTTACATCAGATCAGTTATAGATGCATATACCTGCCCTAGGAAGAAAGCAACAGCAGGCCATTTCTGAAGATTTTGACAAGAACATTGCAGGAACTGGGGCTGCAATTGAAAAGCAACCAGAGATTCCAGTTGGTGAAAAATGGTTTTCTACACATCTCAGTGTGCACATGTATCACTTCTCCTGCGGTAGTTGAATTGGTTGCAATGCAACGATTTGCAATTCAAGATGCTGATTGTCATTTTTAAAGCCCTTCATGGCTTGGGACCAGGTTATCTGTCACTTACCGGTCACATCTATCTGACCCATTCCTTGCCTTCCTTGCAGGGAGGCAAGGAATGTTGCAAGTCTCATCCCCTAGGGAGATACACCTGGTGGGACCCAGAAGAAGGGTCCATGGTGGCTCCCTCTACCTGAAACATCATCCCCCCAGAGATTAGACTGGTACCCCCTTTAACACTCTTCCGGAGGGCGCTGAAGACCTGGCTCATGTGATGTGTTGTCATGGGTGTCGGTGTGGGTGGGTAATTGTTATATTATTTATTAATTTATTAACATTAATAAATTATATTATTATATTATATTATTTTCTTTTATTAGTTTCATGGTTTTATATGTGAGGTTTTTATATTTCTGTAAGCCACCTTAGCCATCATGTGTGAATAGGTGGCAATATAAATTTCCTAAAATAAATAAATAAACTTGTCCAGCCAGTCACCAGGGATGAAAACATAGAGAGAGCGAGAGAGACGGGGGGGGGGGAGAGGGAGGGAGAGAGAGAGAGAGAGAAAGAGAGAAAGAGAGACAGAGAGGGAGAGAGGGAGGGAAGGAGAGAGAGCCCAACCCATTTAAGTAATCCAAACATTTCTGAGATAGTAAAAAGAAATATTAAAAATACTTTAATTGTATTTAAAAGCTAACACTCATTTCATCAAAGAGTTTATTCCAAAGATTTTATTTATTTATTTTATTCAATTTGTATCCCGCCCTTCTCCAAAAGGACCCAGGACGGCGCACAGGAAAATTAAAATAACATACAAAGCAATACAAAATACAAAAAATTAAAAACCTATTAAATATGAAATCCTGCGCTAAAACCAATTAAACCCCCCCCCCCCCCATTTTAAAACTATCTATACTAGTCAACAGTATAGATAGTTTTAAAATCAGGACAGCTATAGAGAAATAAGTTTCCAAGGCACTGCAACCTGAGCCTGTGACATCTAGAGAGAAGCCTTCTCTGAGGGGCTCAGTGAGGTTGGCAAGAAGCTTGTTTTTTCAAGGAATCTAGATTCAAGCTTTAATGTTATGTTACAAATCAAGACATTTTACAGTAGCAAATAATAATGCAATGTGGACTTTTTGAATATCTCCAGAGACTAATCTCCTGAATGCTGTACCAATTGAACTTTCCAAACTACTCACGAAAAAATGTTTGGCTGTGTATACTATTGTGCATTCTATTATGTTTTATATATCCAGAATTGCTACATGAGATGGATGGCTTTAAAATCCAAATCAATCAGATAAATAAAGAAATAAAGGTTGCACAGATATGGTAATTTGGGTGATAGAACTCCAATAAGTATTGCTCCTCTATGTAATGTTTTTGTGTTATTTTTGTTTTTTACATACAAAACAAAATGTTTCCATAGCTAAAGATATACTTTTTCAACACCACTCCAGTTGAAATTATCAATAGGAGTTTGCATTTATATAATGAGAATGGAGGAAGATGAAAAACACCACCTAAAAGGAACCATTTGGTCTTTTCCAGAGTGATTCACTCAAGATATTAGAGCTAGTTTTCAGAATTACTAGCCAGTATTGTTAACAATCATTTAGGCTGGGAATTGTGACTGGTATAGTGTAAATATATTTGGAAGATACTAGTTTGGAGAAGGCTACAAAATATAGCATTTAATCAACTAAATTTATTCTATTCATTAAGCCTGTAGGCAATCTTGTTTCTTTTTAGAAAGAATATCTAGTGTTAAAAGGATTCCAACATTTAGAACCATTACATCTCTAGTATTCAAATGTATATTGGTTTTGAAGTTTACTGTTATTCTTCAGGTCCTCTGTAGATGACTTTACAGCTGTCCATAATACTTTAAGTATAACTTTGGGTCTAGGTCTCATAGGAGAATATTACTGAGTACTGAATAATCTCAACACACATCTAACAATCTGGAATTACTAGATTTTTAAAAAAAATAATCTGCAAAGCTATCAAATTTCTGCTTGCAAGAAAGGGGAGCTAAAAGAAACCATGAAAGCTTCTGATAATGGTTGAAAACTCATGATTCAATGCCAAATCACCAAGTCTTATTTTGGGTCTCATTGTGCCCAGTTGTCTGCAGCTGGATGTAAAACCCTAGCCTAGAGCTATTTACACCATGATCAGGCTAGTAATTAGCAAAATGTTTAATATAATATAGAAGCAATTAGGAGGTGATAACATGCAATTAAGATGTGTTTTCAGATTAAAGATTTTATAGTGCTCTCTTTCTTGAAAAGATAAAGTGCCTAACTCAAAATGTCAAACTGCAGTGATTTAATCTGAATTATTTTCAATTAATATGCATGCATTCTTGTGAAGTGTTCACCGTTGTTATTGACATTGATAAATTAAGCTCATCCCAGCAGAATTTATCCTTGAGAAGCTCTATATTTCCTGAATGTCAGGTCTTTATTTCTATTTTTTTTTTAAAAAAAAAGATGCCTACAAGCTGTGCACGATATAACTTGTAAGTCCCTAGATTCATTCCTTGGATTACAGTGATGTGTCAGTCTTGGTGGAACAATCATTTGAAAGGGCATTGTTATAAATAGTGTGTTAGAATATAATTGTTTGTCATGTCGTTTGTCCCCTTTAAATCCCTTTGAGTCCTGTTTAAGTAATTTAGACAGCGAGGTTGACAAGAGTCTTGAGAGTTCTCTTATAGAGTTGTCGGACCAATCTTGAGCCTTCTTTGTCTTTAGGGACCACCTCAATTGCAGAACAGGAAATACAAACAGCAAATATATTGTGAGTTGATTATGAGATTTTGAGCTAGGCTGCTGCTGCCACTTTTGGGGGGAAGGGAGAGAAGGCATATGCAAATTCCACTGATGTTAATTTACTCAACTCCTCCAAAGAATTGTTGAAACAATAGGCACCCGGATGATGCTTGTTAATCGACATTAAGGAACTGTTATCACAAAGCACATTAAGATGCTTACAGCAGTTTGATGAAAAATTATGGAGTTGTATTTGAAACTTTCCTATCTGAACATTTTAAATAAACCTGGAATCATTTTGATAACAATAATAACAATAGTAATACTATGACATTTTCTTGTTAAAAACATAAATAAATCTGGCAGATGGAATCATTTTAAAAACAGCTATTACCAATAGTAAGTATACAAGGAAAAGAAAGTTATATAGTGGATGATCTAAAACCCTAATGATTCGTTTCAGCAAAGATTGGGCAATGGGAATGAATTTGACAAGAATCTGGCATTGTTCGAGAATAATAGGCCTTTAGAAATTTAGGCCACCATAAATTGATCAACAAGTCAATTCAGACTTTAAGTTTGGACTTTTAAGATCCTCCTCCACGGTTTTCAGAAAAGTTTCCAACTTCAAGCTCCAAATAAGCTTCCTTAAAACAACAGCAACAACAACAAAACCCAAACAGACTTCCAACTTTTTTTCTCAAATTCTTCTTAATCTTACAGAATTATGGCTTCTTAATCACATAGTATTTTTATGAGGGTTATACCACTGTTAACCATACATTTTTTTCCAGAATGAACATAGTTAACAGGACTTCAGTTCCTCTTATCATTTTTAAAGCTAACTTCCAAAATGCAATTTGCTTTTCTTACAAAGAAAGTTTTCCAGACCCCTAATCATTTTGGTTGTTCTATTTTGCATCTTTCCCAGCAAACTGTCTCAAACCCACTTAAGCAGCTCTAGGACCAGCTGGTTGAGATACCTAGATCTGGTTTCTCTGTTATGATCTGAACATCACTCTATGCAGTACTTGAAGTTTCTCGTTTTTCAGCATTATTATGGTATGCAAAATTCTCTTTTGCCTGCCTGCCTGATTTATTTTACCAACTGAAAAACACTCTGAGAATTTTGATAAAGTGAGCATTTGCATATCTGTAAGTCTAATTTACATTTGTAAGCAGATATTTCATTCCGTGGGGATTGTGTGTAGGAATATATTTTAAAATTTACTATATTCAGTTTTATAGCCTTTATACCCTAAAAAGAAAGAGTGCACCCTTTCTTATCTGTTTTTTAAGACTGTATCCCATCAAGTTTCAGTTTTGCCACTATATAGTTTACCTCGTAAGAAAGTACTTTTATTTTAGCTCAACATCATCTTCATATCGTATGTTTTTAGAGTTTATTATGTGCCTTTTCCAAAACTTTTGTCTTGTGAGTGCATTAGTACATCCCTCCTCATTGATGGCATGCGTGCAATAGTACAATGACCTATAAGGTAGTTGCTAGGCTAGATATCCTGGCTTACACAGAATAGCTGAAGATGCCAACCAATATGCCCCAAACAACCAAATTTGGAGCTAAGTAGTTCTGTACTGAGAGCCAAATTGGTGTAGTGGTTAAGGCATCAGGCTAATTGAGTTCTAGTCCTGCTTTAGGCCCAAAAACAACTGGGTGATCTTGGACCAATCACATTGTCCCAGCCCTGAAAACCTTACCAAAAACACTGCAGGGACTTGTTTAGGCAGTTTCTGAGAAATGGACATGACTGAACAGAAGAAAAAACAATCTGCTCAACAGCTTTCTCATAACTTCCTGTTAGCCTTAATGTTTGCCAATTCTGGTCATGAGCTTTCAAATTGCTTCTCCTCTTTTGGAGAGCAATGGCTGAGACTGAATTATCACGATTCTGCTTTCCAAAGGTCTAGATGAAAGATATCCCTCGAGGCAGGGCAGATATGTTTCACACAGAGTCTCCTCTGACAAGCTGAGCTAGAAACCAGGCTGATAAGAATCTAGGAAGATCAGAGTAGCAATTTATAGTAAAATAAGTTTCAAATGCAAGTTCTAGTTAGGACAATCAATATCTAAGTTTCTTAAACACAAATGTTCTTGAATATTTTCCCCCATCCAAAGTATATAATGTATGCTGTGTAGTGTATCCATAGATCATAACATTATAATTGAAGCATGATTTCCAAAAAGCTTTGTTCCTGTCTTCTTCCCACTAACATTTAAGTATTCCTTATATAGAATGTTTCATGTGTGCGGGATCTAGATAAGACACTCTGTCACTAATCTCACTCAGTTTGAGTCTGTTCCTGCAGACCTTCATATACTGTGTGGCAGCCAAATGTCTGTAGCAATGAAGAGAAAGTACTTTCTAAGAACCTAGCAGACTGATTCTAGTTCATGTCGACATCAATACAAGCAGGGCTGTATGTTTGAACACTTTGCTTCTATGAACATCCATACTTAATCTATGAGTTATTCCACTAGCAGATGTCATTAAAAATAATTAACCAGGCTCACAAGAAACTAGGAAGGCAGCAGCCATCTCAGACAGCTTAAAATTGGAAGAAACCTCAGGAATAATAATCTTCTCTGTGTCAGGTTTCACATCAGATCTTGGCAGCAAATTACAGCTCTCCACGAACTTAATCCCTTATTCAGCATTTGGCTTGTCTTGGCACAAGACTCTCAAGCATTCGTCTGCTATATTAGCGTTTTTATTGCAAACAAGAATTAAGTTTTAAAGACAACAATTTATTGCCCATAGCATTGGAAAGAAGTCTGCCTGCCTGCCTGCCTGCCTGCCTGCCTGCCTGCCTGCCTGCCTGCCTGCCTGCCTACCTACCTACCTACCTACCTACCTACCTACCTACCTACCTATCAATCATCTAATCTCATCTTCTCCAGGATTTAAACACTAGACTTTTTCCAGATATTCATTGAGTTTCCAGATACTCGGCTGCTGCTAAGATGACCTTGGGAGGTAGCTGACTTATGTTTATTGGTTTGTTGTCTAGCCTGACAACTATTTGTTTCAGGCCTACTAATCACATCCTATATACTCAGTGAATATAAAAGGAATAAATTACTGAAATTATTAACTTTAATAATTACTAAAATTAGAGATTTTAAATATCTTGATTTTTCTAATACAGAAAATGATTTTTTTTTAAAAAAGTGTAGTAAAATAAGAATAAATTGTACGTTATTGTAAGATAAAATAAGTATATTTTATCTGTAGAGTAGATACTTGATTAAAAAATTACAAGGATAAATGCAGGAAACAGCACTTTATGAAAAATACTTTCAAACATTTTGCTCAAACAACATCAAAATCAAAGAAAAAGTAATAGAGTAAAAATAAATTATGGACATAAACATAAAACAAAAAATAATGTTCACCCTAATCACAACATTTAAATTTAGCAGCTTTAAAAAGGTAGTGGTGAGGCCCCTCCTCAAGAAGCCTTCCCTGGACCCAGCAGTGTTAGCTAATTATCGTCCGGTTTCCAACCTTCCCTTTTTGGTGAAGGTTGTTGAGAGTGTGGTGGCACGACAATTCCCCCAGCACCTGGAGGAAACATTGTATCTAGACTCGCGCCAGTCCGGCTTCCGGCCTGGGCACAGCACAGAGACGGCATTGGTCGGGTTGGTGGATGATCTCTGGAGGGCTCGGGATAAAGGTCATTCCTCTATCCTGGTCCTATTAGACCTCTCAGTGGCTTTCGATACCATCGACCATGGTATCCTACTGCACCGGCTGGGGTGGTTGGGGTTGGGAGGCACCGTTCTGTGGTGGTTCTCCTCCTACCTCTCTGGCCAGTCGCAATTTGTGTTGGCAGAGGGGCAGAGATCGATGTCGAGGCCCTTGACGTGCGGGGTGCCTCAGGGGTCGGTTCTCTCGCCCCTCCTGTTCAACACCTATATGAAGCTGCTGGGTGAGATCATCCGTGGTTCTGGGGTAGAGTTCCATCAGTATGCTGATGATACTCAGCTGTACATCTCTACCCCGGACAACCCCAACGATGCTGTCAAAGTGATGTCCTGGTGCCTGGAAGCCGTGTGAATCTGGATGGGGAGGAACAGGCTTCGACTCAACCCATCCAAGACCGAGTGGCTGTGGTTTCCGGTGCCACGATATAGCCAGCTGCTTCCATCTCTGGCTATCGGGGGCGAGTCATTAGCCCCCGCAGAGAGGGTCCGCAACTTGGGCATCCTCCTGGATCACCGGCTGTCCTTGGATGACCATCTGACAGCCATGGCCAGGAGGGCATTTTATCAGGTTTACCTGATATGCCAGTTGCGCCCCTTTCTAGATCGTGACGCTGTACGCACGGTCACTCAAGCCCTCGTCATTTCCCGCCTGGACTACTGTAATGCTCTCTACATGGGGCTTCCCTTGAAGTGCACCTGGAGGCTCCAGCTAGTCCAGAATGCGGCCACGCGGGGGATTTTGGGAGTCTCTAGATACTCCCATGTGACACCCCTCCTGCGTGAGCTGCACTGGCTCCCTGTGGCCTTCCGGGTGCGCTTCAAGGTGCTAGTAATCATCTTTAAAGCGCTCCATGGCACTGGACCCGGTTACTTGCTGGACCACCTCCTACCCCATACCTCCCTTCGACCTGTCCGCTCGCACAGGGTGGGCCTCCTCAGGGTGCCATCAGCTAGCCAATGCCGGCTGGTGGCGCCCAGGGGAAGAGCCTTCTCTGTGGCAGGCCCTGCCCTCTGGAATGACCTTCCCCCGACCTCCGCACAATCACGGACCTTCGCCTCTTCTGCCGGACACTAAAAACTCACCTGTTTCAGATGGCCAGCCTGGCATAATTTTAGATTGGTTTTTACCAGGGTATTAAATTTATTTTAGCACAGGTATATTTAATTCATTTTAATTATCTTATATGGTATTTATTGAATGTGGTTTTATTGTTTCCTGTGCACCGCCCTGAGTCCCTTCGGGAAGATAGGGCAGTTTATAAATAATAATAATAATAATAATAATAATAATAATAATAATAATAATAATAATAATAATAATAATAATAATAATATGTAGACTTCAACCAAGAATTCCTTAGCCAGTCACAGGAAATTCTAGGATTTAAGTTCACACATCTTAAAGTTACCAACTTTAAGAAACACTGTCATAGAAGAAGAATGTGCATAGCTTTCATACAGAAGTAATGAAAAAAGTTATATTTTACTATTTCATACATATTAGAACAAGAATAGAAAAAAAGCACAGCCTGAATCCACATAATCCACAAAAAATCATAATTTTCATTAACTTGAAAATTAGCAGATAATTCAGGAGTTACATATAAATATAAATTATATTTGAACAGAGCTTTGTAATGCTTCATTAAAAAAAAAACCCTCTGACATTGGGAAATGTATTATTGTATTATTGTAAATCATTAGAAGACTAACTAAAATGGGATACGTTTCTGAGAAAGTGCAATTAAACCTCTGAATTATAGAATGAATGTTCATATAAGTTCAATAAATTATTATAGGGCTTATTATAATCACTCTTAAAACCATATTGGTTCCTGGAAGGATTATTATTTATTAAATATATAATTGCCTTTTTCCAGCAAGCTCTGTTATGGAATTTGACCGGGTCTCTGTAAAGGGGGTGGAAGGATAAATAAAAAATATTGATCAATGGTACAGTATCTAATTCCAAACAAAACAAATTTTGCATGACAATTTTTACTTAGTGATTTATATTCCAGTGGTATTAACACTATATAGTTGTCCATTCCTTTTCTTTTGTATAGTGCAACAGGTTCTATCAAATTATGTTCAGATTTTTCGAATCTTATTTCTTCTGTTCCATGTGAATGTTTCATTATGATTGTTTCATCCATAAACGTCCATAAAGGCTACCAGATTCTGTAAGAAAACTATATACACTATATTCTATATAAACTATATTCTTCTCTGCATTTTCACTTGCAATATCTTTAAATCTATAAAAGCTGCATTCTTTATCCAAAAGTTTCATGGCAGAAACCGCAAAACCACCTTTATTTTGGTCTCCAAGAATTGGTATTTAGAAGATGTAGATTGCAGCACCTAACATATGTCATCTGTTCTTCCAAAGATGAGCAATTTCAAATGTTATTAGCATTTAGATTGTAGATCACCATGCTAGGTAATGATTAATGCCAAAATTAATAAGAAGCCTATTCCTTTGTATTATCCAAAAATAAACTCGTGGTCATTCTTTTCAAATAATTGAAGCATTGGTTGAAAAAAGATCCATGTTACAATTCCAAGAAGGGCGGAAGGAAGGAAGCTGAGAAAATGTCAAAAGCCTCTCAACACAGCAATAATATGAGAATGATACCAATAGTAGAGACTTTGGGAAAATTTTATTTGTGATTTACAATGACATTTTAGCTCATAATTTGAAATTGCTAAACTGTGGTTTAAAATTATATGCTTAGTTATTATCCCTGTTATCTAATAGTGTTTACTCTATCCAGAAAGCTTTCAGTCGATTTTTCTTAAATTCCTGCTTTCTTAACATCAGCCTTAGCTTTGCCTACACAACAAGCAAAGCAGCAGTTTCTTTCTTCCCTTTTAATTGCTTCTGGGTTCCAAGACAATTCATTTCCCAGCTTTGTTCCTGATGTATCCTGTTCTCAGATCTTTGTCAGAAACATTCAGGTATTTTTGTGTAACACAAGGATGAAACGTTATTGCCACCTTACCACACACAATCCAGCCAGCTCATTATCTGTCCTCCATTCTAACCTTTAGTGTTTTCTAGCTACCGTATTTTTCGGAGTATAAGATGCACCGGAGTGTAAGACGCGCCAAGGTTTTGAAGAGGCAAATTATAAAAAAAAGTAGGTAGATAGATAGAGGGAGAGAGAGGGAGAGAAAGAAAGAGAAATACAGTAGGTAGATAGGTAGGTAGAGTAGGTAGGTAGGTAGGTAGATAAAGGGATATATAGAGAGAGAAATAGAGAGAAATACAGTAGGGAGGGAGGGAGAGAGAGAGTAGGTAGGTAGGTAGGTAAAGGAATAGAGAGAAAGAATAGAAAGAGAGAAATACAGTAGATAGGTAGGGAGAGAAAGTGTGTGTGTATGTAGATAGGTAGAAGGATAGAGAGAGAGAAAGAAAAGGAAATAGAAAGAGAGAGGGAGAAATACAGTAGGTAGGCAGGGAGAGTGTGTGTAGGTAGAAGGATAGAGAGAGAGAAATAGAGAGAGAGAGAAATACAGTAAGTAGGTAGGGAGAGAGAGTAGATAGGTAGGTTGATGTTTCCAGGTGTATTTATCCATGTCCTGGATAAAGAAATTGCTGACAAACCTTAAGGCTTTGTTTTTGCTGGCACAGAAACAGTTAAAGAGCAGGGGGGGGGGAAACCCTTTTGTATTCTGCAAACCTCCCCCCAAACGGCCTGTTTCTCCATGAAAATGGGGCCATTTTTTTCAAATAAAAGGCTTGACTAGCCTTAGGGGGGCTTGCAGAGTGCTCCTGGGTGGGTGGGTGGGGGTCAAAAATGAGCAAAAAACCAGCCCATTTATCACGAAAACGGGCCATTTTTGGATCAAATAAATTGCATGCATAGCCCTATGGAGGCTTATAGAGTGCTGCTGGGGGCAGGGAGGGGGGCAAAAAATGGCCCATTTGAGGCTAATTTCTGCCCTTCCCAGTCCCCAGGAGCTCTCTGGAAGCCTCCATACGGCTAGGCACAGTCAGTTTGGTGAAGGGGGCGGGGGTCCAGGAGGCAAACAAATGCTGTATTCGATGTATAAGACGCACCCAGATTTTCAGCCTCTTTTTAGAGGAAAAAAGGTGCATCTTATGCTCCAAAAAATACAGTAGTTTTGTTCAACCTGGAAAGTTTACATCTCCTTGTTCTTTTTTTATAAGATGCAAACAGGTTCATCAGTGCCTGAACTGGTCCTTTGATCTGAACTACCCTTCCATCTTACTCTTTTTAGCAACCATTCCAATTTCTTATTGAAATGGTGAGAAGATTGAATTAATCAGATAATTTTCTCCTTCCATCTGCTACTTTGATGACTCCTTGACAAATACAAATTTGCTTTGTTATATCTCAGTACATTTTAAAGCATTCATTGGAAGCATCCTTTTAAGAGCAACCACAGTCAAAGTATCCAAACTGACCTATATCTACTAAAGAGTGGGGGGGGGGGAGTTTATTCTTCTAATTCATTATGATTCAACACATAAGTCATTCTGAATATCTTACATGCAGTATTACTTCACATGTATATTCTAATATGCATTTGTCTTTAGCCTAGTGAACTGGAGACCAAATAGTAACAATGATGAATTTAAAAAAAAGCCAGATCTTGTGCCAAACATTCTTCTTGTAACTTTGGTTGTTAAATCAATCAACACCAAGTCAATTATGCACCGGTAATCTTCTAGCCTTATTAATGCATCCATATCGTAGATGCTACTCTGACATAGCAAGCTAAAACTCATTGGTATGTTTGTAACTTCAGGATGAACAAGTCTGCAAAGGATATTTAAGCAGCTGGGAAACAGATTTTGAACAATCACCTCTGAACCTGCATGTTGGTTTAAAATGCACACTACACCACTAACCAGACACAGGTGTACATTAAAGAAGCGGGTGAAATAGTAATTGACAATATGATGGTTGTTAATTGTCTTCACTGTATTTATCCCAAGCTGCACTTATACATCTGTTGTATATTTAGATGTTTGTTACTAGTAGTTTTTCTGATATCCACACAGTGGAAGATCTATATCTAAAAGACAATTTCAAAAAGGAGAAAATGCTACCAGGAGACCTTAAAATGACAGGGCAAAGAAACTGAGCCTTCGTCTACATCTTGGAAATAAATGGGGCTATTTAATTTGATGGGATTTGTAATGCATTTCCCCATATTATGGTGTAAGTACGAAATGCCTGATCACTATTTTCAGGCTGTAATTGTTCGGCTAAACTACTATAGACTGAAGTATGTTAGTAGACAGATACTTTGATGTTCCCTTTCCATTAACAGTACTTCTCTCAGCTGTTGGCTTATCGTTCTAATTAAATAGTTTCATACTTCAGATTAAAATAAT
This sequence comes from Rhabdophis nuchalis, assembly GCA_039707465.1. Classification (NCBI taxonomy): domain Eukaryota; kingdom Metazoa; phylum Chordata; class Lepidosauria; order Squamata; family Natricidae; genus Rhabdophis; species Rhabdophis nuchalis. The sequence goes on from CM077645.1 coordinate 34,308,473, forward strand.
GTCTAGCCTGCCACTGAGATTTATATGTGGGAGTACCACAACACTGTCTTCATGCATCCATGAAGAATAGAGCTGGTAATTAGTCTTGTCATTCATTTATGGATGCAATGCCGATATATAAGGTGAGAACAACAGTAAGGCATTGCAATGCAATAGTGCCCTGAATTCTAAATGTTGTCAAACAGTGGGTGTCAAAAAGTGATGATTAACCATTAAAATTTGCTCCTCTTTATGTTCAAGATGACTTTATTGACTTATTTTATGCATTTAACCTTAAGCAGGTCTGAGAAGATAACCATCTAAATTCATAAATATATTCTTTTACTTAAAATAAAATAAAATAAAAACAAATTAACATTGATAAAACCAGTATGTATAGTTATATTTTGTGAACAAGGTCAATCATATTTAAAATCATGTATCCATATCTATTAAACATATAACCCATATTTTCATGAGCTTCTCCAAGGTAGAAAATAGTAGTCTTTTCTAGTCTGAAATCGCACCCAGCAGTTGGTCTCTTCCGCTTGGTAGGAGTCATATTCAGATGGCATAAATATATTCTAATCTGCTTAAAGACATCTTGAATTGTGAGTTGTGTGGTAAATAAATTTAATAATATTAAAATGCCCAATCAAGACTGAACATCTGGCTAACTGCGATGAACCGTAATAATAATGCATACAACTCAGTTTATTCACTTTGATTAGATAGTTCTTGGGGTCAGATCTCCTTCAAAGAAACAGGTTTCACTTATTAGCAATAAAATGAAACATGACATTTTTAATATACCTTCTACATAGGTGGTTGTAGAATGTTGCAAGTATATCAGATGGTTGAAGAAGGAAAGAAAACATTGCGTCTAAAGAATAGCAGAGAAGTTGTACTGAAGCTGATATACAAGGAGATGTACTGTGTACTGGAGAAACCAAACTGGTCTACAGGAAGGACCAAATGAAGAACAAAAAAGGGACACAGGAAGACAAAGTTGTCAGGGTTCCAAATAGCATCCAATATGAAATCAGAATCCGATGCAAGAAATTACTCAAAGTTCCAATTTATTAAAAGAGCCATGTTGGCACATCTGGGAAAACCCGAATCTGAAAGTTTCCAGGTTTTCCCACCCAGTTGAAAGTTTAAGATCCTGCCCCTACATCCACAAGTTCATCACATGGACCACTCTTCCATTGCCACAAAGAGAGATTCCTACCATCCAGTTACGGTCAGGTGCAGAGACAAAGATGACCTTGACTTTCTAAGAAGAATGTTATTATGGCTACATATCACCCAACTCCATTCAATCCCCCTCCCATTTTCCCACAGTAGAAAGTGTGGCAGGCCTGAAGTCCAAAAAGTAAAGATGGCTTGCAGGCATGACAGGCAGCCTCCCCTCAAAAGAAAAGCATATCCTGTAAAGAGAATACACATGATAAAAGTATTCATGTATCCATGCAGCTCGGTATTTTCTATCAGATCTCCTTCAAGGAAGAAGGTTGCATTCACTACAAAAATGAAGAAATGTAGAAATGAAATGAAACATTATAAAAAGACATTATAACTATGAAATTACATGTCAATTACACACACACACACACACACACGTAATTGGTGTGTGTGTGTGTGTGTGTGTGTTCCAGCATAACTCTGGAATGTCTCAAGCAATTTCAGCCAAACATGGTACACAGATGATTTACTCTCTGGAAAAAAAATACAGTGTTTGTAAGACACCCTTTACACCACTTGGAGTGTGTGTGTTCTGTTAAGATACAGAATGTTGTGCCTTAAAATGGCTTCTACTATACAGCACAGTAGAGTTGCCATGGTAATGGCTTCACAGTACTCTACAAGGGGAATCCCTCTGTAAGGGGAAAAAATCCAACATTAGAAATTACATCTGGACATTTTCACCCTATAAATACAGTAAATACCTGGGCAATGCCAGGTTATTGGTTAGTATTTACATAAAAATACATGTCACATTATAGGAAAGTTTGGGAACAAGTCACCTAGATGCCTGCTCGGACTCTAATCCAGTTGCTCATTGTGGATGTATAAGAAACCTGTTCCCTATATTTTATTGGAATATTATAAATAATTCTTGCAATGCTGATACCAGACAGTTTGGATTAAATTCAACCTGCCCACATGTATGCACATATGAAAAATGAATTTGACTTTCTCTCTTTATAACTATAACCATATCAACATTGTAACTATATCAATAAATAATATTAATAAATAATACAATGCTTGACTTTTCCTTTGTGTGTGTTTGTTTTACATCTAGGGAGAACATTGAAGGAGATGTGAGAAGCAGATATATATTTCATATCTGCCAGCCACTATATTAACTGCAACTCAAAATTCACATCTATATTATTTCCCCCCAAAACACTTCAATTCAATACTTACATTATCCCTATATAGTTTCTACATGTATTGCCATGCTTTGCATCCTTTTCATCTATTGTTTTTATATGCTCTAACCCACCCCCTCCTCCGGAATCACTGTGTGACATGGGCAGCTATATGAATCAAATAAATAAATAGAGGTTAATTTTTTGAGAGAGAATTAAAAAAATGCTTCATAGGAATTTTTGCCAGGAAAGGGGGGGGGGGGAAGTATATATGAAGAGAGTTTTCAAAAATACTTTTATGTTTTAAAATTTACATTGCATAATCAATTCCATTTTTAGTGTGAAGTAAATTAATTAAAAAAGAGATAAAGCTAATTCTATGCATAGAAAATGAAAGAAATGAAATTGGCCAATTCAAAAAACAGAAACTAAATAAAGAATAAAACAGACAATTTCAGATATCCAGAAGCAGATAAGATTTCTAAAGGATTTTTGCTATGCAAGGTGTGTACCAATCAGGCCGAAGGAGGTGTTTTTATCATGTGTTGGCTTATTGGGGAGAAGTTCTTGGAGTTGGAATACTTTGCTACTTAAATCTCCAGGTATTCAGCGTAAATAACCACGGCTGAAAAAAATTAATTGGAAGATATGATATCAGTGTTCCCTTCTAATGTTTGGTTTCATTTTCACATACTTGTTTTCTAAGAAAACGTGAATTATAGTTTTTTAAAAAATAAAACCACTTTGCTTACTATGCATTGAAATTCAGTTCCATCTACATTGTGAGTTATTATGATGCAAGGGTTAAAAGTACTGGATGGATGGGGAGACCCAAATGCATGTCCACTCTCAAATATTGAAACTTTCGAGGTGCATTTAGGATAGACAAGCCAATTTCCTTCCATGTTTTTTGTTGAGGGTGGAAATGGAGAAGGGAGGCATGGCGAGGTATTGGATTTCTGGAAAAAAGGCAAGGTATTCATATAACAAAACAAATAAAATAAACTTAAAGTAACAAAGAAATAACATAGTCATGCTACAAGTGCAGCACGAGAGGTATACAAATATAATTTAGTAGGCACTAGAGATGTTATGAAATAAAAAAGTTAACCTAACAGTTCTAACTTGTTTTTTTTTTAAAAACAACAACAACCTCTTGGATTATAAAAGAAAGACCATGACTGAATTAATATATTTCAGGAAACACAACTTAGAATTGTGGTTTGTCTTACCAATAAACAACTAAATGTTGTATGCTGATATAAGAACAAATATTAGCACTGCATAGAAATGCCTTCTGTCCTGTGTAGTAATCTGCTCATTCTTTAGAGAAGCCTAATGAAAGTGTGGTTGCTGTGGTAATTGTTATATTATGTTCAGAAAAGTGCCAAGCTTATAATTACTTGCAAAGTGACTTCACAGTTCAACTTTAATATACAGAGTAGAACTGTGGGATAGTAAAAGGCAAAGAAAACTAGATAAACAAGTCTATTTAGTGGTAGTTTCTTTATTAAATTAAACTTTTAATACCATCACTGTGTTTACAGTACATTAACTAGTCACAATTTTTAATGCCTGCCATTTGTTCTTTTTTTTAAAAAAAAAACCAAACTTCTAAGCCACTAGAGGATAAATTCTTTAAGAATGTGCTCCCAGGTATGTGTAGAATATTAATTAGGACTGTCTATTTCTGTTGGATAATAACAATGTCCAAGAAGTGAATAGAATCTGTGACCTGTGAAAGAACTATTCATATGCTTTAGACTGCCTTGGGACATTATTTAACAAGAGAACATGGAAACTTTTCACAGTCATCCCAAACTTTTCAACTGCATGTTTCATGGTTTGCTTGTTGTGTCTGAACACACACACACATTTTGTCCCCTCCTATCCCTACCCTCAAAGCCTGTTCTGTTCTTGGGAAGGAATCCACACTTCTACTCATTTCAACAAAAGTTTTAATGCTTTTAATGATTAGTTTTGCTACGATCAATATGGATACTTGAATGGAATGTTGATAACAGCAAGAAGTGACTGCACTTCATCTTAATCTGTGCTGTATCATTCAAATAGAAAGATAAGATTTTCTTTTTTTAAAAATAACTCTTCAAAGTTATATAAAATAACCAGATTTCAACATAGTTTGGATTAATAGATTCTTGGAAGTTGGTTTTTGTTTTACACATTCTTCTGCTTGACTTCAAGCTGAGTAATTTTTCAATGGAACAGTACAGAAAAAAGTATGCTGGAAAGAATGTTATATTATTAAAAATATTTCTCAAGGATATGGGAAGAACATTTTTCCAATTTGTCTTGGAAATGTCAGTCAGAAACCTATCATAGAGTTCCAAAACATGTACGCTACCATTTGGACCTTATTCTCCTATATTTATACAAACTTGGAGTAGATAGCAGGATTATACAACTCACTTTGTAACATAATGTCAATCCAGTGTTCATTTCTGTGGAAAAAGCAAAACACACATTTGGGAATGATTAGCAAAATAATATCTTAACACAAGAAATGAAACAAGATAAATTCCTCCTGCCTAGACTGGAAAAATGCTGGACAACTGACAATTCCGTCAAGATCCTCAGTCTTTTCAGACATGGAATTTTATTGGATACATATTCTCATGATGATACAGAGAATACACACACACACACACACACACACACACACACATTCTTACAATTAAATCTGATAAAATCTTGCAATGTTTCAGTGAAAATGAGAGGCCAAGATATCAGGTGAGATTGCAAAGGAATGGGTATTTTCCATGAACACTAACTAGAGTGATATTGTTGTCCTGGAATCCATCTCTATTACATTGTTGTATAAATAGTATAAGTTTCATCTGATTATAGCATACAAAAGATTTAAGATAAGGAACAATGCAGTGTTGAACTAGTTTGTTGAAATGATTTTGTGGAATAGTCATAAGGGAGATGAGATGAGGAATTAAGAAATGTTACCCTTGTCCCAACGCACACACACCACACGACACCACACACCATAAACACACACACACACATGTTCATTTTTGCCTTTTTTATTTCTTTACTTCAACTCAGTCATCCTTCCAGAGGATGACTTTAAATCCATAACTAGATCGCATTCAGTGTTCAGCAGTAGCACAGGATAAAACAGTTTTCTGGGGAAGTGTATCTACTATTAATAATTCTTGCAGAGGAACTTCCAAGTATTGAATTTCTAGAACAGGATAATCTACAGATGTCACGCTTGAAAAACCAGTCTTTCTGATGTAGAAAGTTAACTTTTGAATAGATTTCTGAAGATGCAACATACAAAAAATCAGTGCTACATAAAACTTACATAAAAACCATGATAATATTTGAGGAACTTCATTTGGAAACCCATAAGTGGTTAACATTGTTCCATTGATGTGAACTGCTTCATTGTCTAAGGAAATGAAAGGGCATACATTGGAACCTGAACTGAGATGACATGAGATCTAGTGTCACATAGTGTTAAAATGTCAAACTAAAGACAAGTTGAAGACATTCAATGAATAACTTTGATCTTTCTGCCTAACGTATTTGTAAAAATAAAATGGGGCAGCTGAAATGCTGCTTTGCGTGCTTGGTGGAATGTGCAGAAATATGATAAATAAAACATTAAATGTCTGTAGAAGAGATTTTTGAGCATGGGTGTTTCGTTATTACATCTTATACATCCTGAGTGATTAAAATGCATACTTTCTCACATGGAAGTTGCTATTCAGAAAATAAATGATACTCTGACACTTTCATAGTTTTTGTATTCACATTTTCTCTCCTTCATCTAAGCTATGAAGCCCTTTGAAGCCCTTTCATTTCTTTCTTATAATCATCTCTCTTTATTCATCTCCCCGTCCCTGTTTTTTTAAAGTCACAAGCACACTTAACTTATAAAAAGAAAAAAAAAAGATATACACACACTACATTTCTTCAAAAGAGAAATATATGATAATATTTGTTATAACAATCTGGTTTGTTTTGGGTTGCCTTGAGAACATAAATTAAGGACCATGCATCCGACAATATTAATTTGGAAAAGATTACAAAATTGCTATGTGAGACAGAAAAGATTGAAGTTGCTATTAATTCCCGTATCTTCTAAGAATTTAACCATTTGTTTAAAAATAAATTTATATCAAACCAAATAATTGATTCCAGGCAAGTCCATGTGGTCATTTCTTCCTTCACCACACTTTCCAAAGATATAATATGCACAGAATATTTGATATTAATTGGATTTTGAACACATGCAGCCTCTAGTTCTCTGCGATAATTCCTCGGCTGCAAATGATGTGATTAAGAAAACGCTGCAAACTAAATACAACAATATCAGTTCAAATTCTTCACACGAGAATTTCTTTCTTCAAATACATCTTTAAATACTCTCAGGAAACATTCTGTAGAGAAAAAAAACAACCTCACAATTTGCTTGATTGAAGCAATCGAGTACATGAGATTAAGTTCTGCAAATAAGGAATCAAAGAAAATTGAGCTTTCCATCTATGTTTGGATATCTGCTATGATGTTGTAGATTTTTTATGATATTACTTTTCATAACGCCTGTAAACTTGTAAGGTCATAAAAAATATACCAGATCACTAGAGATGGCCAACAATTTGCAAAGATTAATCCACATCATCCAATTTGCTAGAAGCAAATTGCAAGCTGACTGCTTTTATATGAGATAGGATCATGGAATTTCTCCAAGACACATTCTGGCACACTTGGACCAGTGGTGGGTTTCTGCAGGCTCGCACCTACTCGCAAGAGCCGGATGGTGAAATTTAGAGAGCCGGTGAGAGGGGGTTCCACCGGCGGACCCAGAAGTAAATCTGGCCTGCCGCTGCCGGTAACCCAATGGGAAGGAAAGGAAAGGAAGGCAGAAAGAAAGAAAGAAAGAAAGAAAGAAAGAAAGAAAGAAAGAAAGAAAGAAAGAAAGAAAGAAAGAAAGAAAGAAAGAGAGAGAGTAAGAATTTATCATCACAATTGGGCCCAAAATTTTGGTTGCTAAGCAAGAGCGTTGTTAAATGAGTTTCACCACATTTTACAAGTTGGCCACTCTCACCCTGCCACGTCCACAAAATAGGCCACACCTACAGAGTAGGTTCTAAAAAAAAATTGAAACCCACCACTGACTTGGACTTAATATTTTCTTCTCTCAAATTTGATAACAATTATTGGTGTAGTCAGGAACATCTACCTTCTCCAACTTGGTACCCTTTTGATACATTTAGAGAGGACTGCTGATCCAGTTATGGCAGATTTTAAGAAAAGGGAAAATCCTTCAGGATTAATTCCAGTATTTGGGGGGAACTGCTAGAATTTCTATCCTGTGATTTTCCTTCACAAACATTTTTAGAATGGTTTCTTTTCTGCATCTACTATTACTTTTAGGTGAAGATAACCAGTGCATCTGCAAAGCTTTATGTAATCTTGCATTTCCATGTATCTTTCTTATCCCTGCAAAGTGTCTCAAGATTTCTACTGGGAGTATTTAATAGAAAAGTATTTTTACCAATTATGGCTTATATAAAATGTTTCATTTTGGTATCTTGTAAAAGCTTGGGGTATAATACATAAACTGTCAAGACTAACTAAGAAAAATGCCAATATTATACTGCATTGCAAAGGATGATATTTTTGGAAGATGGCTATTTTCATCCGCTGTAGTCAATGTCTTGGCAAATATAAAAAAAAGCGTTATCACTTCATTTTAGATGATGCTGATATGTTGAATCAGTTCTGGGGAAGATAGATGTTTTGGATTAGCTCAGTAAGAAAGTCACATATTAGAAAGATTGGAACAGGAATCATAACAGAATTACAATCAATCCATTACAGACTCCTTTTATAAGGTATAGATCTGGCCTGTTTTTCCATTAGACATTTAAATCTATATAAATAAAAATGTAAAATAGTTTGTACGAATCCACTAATCTCAAAAACTACTGGACCGATTTACACCAAACTTTCACACAATGTAGCCAAGGGCTTCCGATAATAGAATAGCTACTCATTTTGTGCCTAGCACGCGTGTGTCGTGTACAAATTTCACACAAATAAAATGTACCCACTGAAATGTGTTTTAATTTCCCTGTAGCCATGCCCATCAAACTGCTTTTCAACTGTTAGTGTTGGAATGGAGGCCTCTTGGGGCCAAAAAGGCACTGGGATAGCAAACTCCCAGGTGGCCAATAGAGAGAGAGGGGGGGAGAAATACTGCTCAATACTGTTCTCTGAGGTAAAAACACGGAGGCAGGCAGCTGCTTTAAACTGTTTAATACGAACTGAACCAAACTGTAACAAAGAACGACCCATCTGACAGCAAATACAGTTTAATAAAAGAGGGACTAGGGAAGACATGATAGCAGCCTTCCAATATCTCAGGGGTTGCCCCAAAGAAGAGGGAGTCAAGGTATTCACCAAGGCACCTGATGGCAGAACAAGAAGCAATGGGTGGAAACTAATCAAGGAGAGAAGCAACTTAGAACTGAGGGGAAATTTCCTGGCACTGAGAACCATTAACCAGTGGAACAGCTTGCCACCAGAAGTTATGGATGCCCCAACACTGGATGTGTTTTTAAGAAGAGACTGGAAAACCATTTGTCTGACACGGTATAGGATCTCCTGCTTGAGCAGCGGGGTTGGACTAGATGACCTCCAAGGTCTTTTCCAACTCTGTTATTGTATTATTTTATTACAGTAGGTAGGTAGATAGGGGAATAGAGAGACAGGGAGAAATACAGTTTAATAAAAGAGGGACGGGGAGACAGGATAGCAGCCTTCCAATATCTCATAGGTTGCCACAAAGAAGAGGGAGTCAAGCCATTCTCCAAAGCACCTGAGGGTAGAACAAGAAACAATGGGTGGAAACTAATCAAGGAGAGAAGCAACTTAGAACTGAGGAGAAATTTCCTGACAGTTAGAACAATTAATCAGTGGAACAGCTTGCCTCCAGAAGTTGTGAATGCCCCAACACTGGATGTCTTCAAGAAGATGTTGGATAGCCATTTGTCTGAAATGGTATAGCGCAGTGATGGCTAATCTTTTTTGGCTCACGTGCCCAAAGCAGGGGGAGTGCAGGGGTGATGTGCACAGGTGTGCCACATCCATAATGCTATGTGCATGACCCCCTGCATTTGGCATGCTTTTTACGTCATCCCCAGGCTCCAGAGGCTTTATAGGAGCCTGGGGAGAGTGAAAACAGCCTTCCCCCACCTCCAGAGGGCATAAAACAGCCTCAAAAGAAGGCCTAAATCAGCTGGCCAGGGCACACATACACGCTGAAGCTGACAGGGCAATGCCTCGCGTGGCCTAAGAAATGGTTCCGTGTGCCACCTGTGGCACCCGTGCCATAGGTTCACCATCATGGGTATAGGGCTTCCTGCCTAGGCAGGGAGTTGGACTAGATGACCCCCAAGGGATAGATAGATAGGGAGAAATAAGGTAGGTAGGTAGGTAGGTAGGTAGGTAGGTGGATAGATAGATAGATAGATAGATAGATAGATAGATAGATAGATAGATAGATAGATAAAGAAAGAAAGAAAGAAAGAAAGAGGAAGGAAGAAAGAAAGAAAGAAAGAAAGAAAGAAAAAGGAAGGAAGGAAGGAAGGAAGAAAGGAAGGAAGGAAGGAAGGAAGAAACATAGTAGGTAGGTAGGTAGGTAGGTAGGTAGGTAGGTAGGTAGGTAGAGGGAGAAAGCAAGAAATACAATAAATAGGTAAGTAGAGGGATAGACAGAGAGGGAGAAATACGGTAGGTAGGTAGGTGTATAGATAGATAGCGAGAAATACGGTAGGTAGGTAGGTAGAGGAATAGAGAAAGAGGGAGAAATACAGTAGGTAGGTAGGTAGAGGGATAGAGAAAGGGAAATACAGTAGGTAGGTAGGTAGATAGAGGTAGAAAGAAAGAAATACAGTAGTAGGTAGGTAGAGGGATAGATAGAGAGGGAGAAATACAGTAGGTAGGTAGGTAGAGGGATAGACAGAGAGGGAGAAATATAGTAGGTAGGCAGGTAGGTAGGTAGGTAGGTAGGTAGGTAGAGGGAGAAAGCAAGAAATACAATAGGTAGGTAAGTAGAGGGATAGACAGAGAGGGAGAAATACCATAGGTAGATAGGTAGGTAGGTGTATAGATAGATAGCGAAAAATACAGTAGGTAGGTAGGTAGGTAGGTAGAGGAATAGAGAAAGAGGGGGAAATATAGTAGGTAGGTAGGTAGATAGAGGGAGAAAGAAAGAAATACAGTAGGTAGATAGGTAGAGGGATAGATAGATAGAGAGGGAGAAATACAGTAGGTAGGTAGGTTGGGCCTTATATGATGGTTGTGTGTATGTGAGCAGGTGTAGATCTACACACAGATTGGTTGGCCATTTAACCAGACTGGGCCACAGCAACGCGTGGCCGGGTACAGCTAGTATGATATAAACATGTTTGTTTGTTTATTTATTTGTTTGGTTGGTTGGTTGTCAAACATGTACAATATAACAAGTCTAGGTATGAACATAAGCATGAACAAAGGAAGTAAATACAGATAAATGGGGACAGTAAGACAGGGATGGTAGCCACACTCATGTGCGTATGCACATCCCTTTACAGAATGGGGTGATGTCCACAGTAGACAGTTTGAGATTGAAGCTGTGAGGGTTTGAGGCTGTAATAATGGAGTCAGGTAGTGCATTCCAGGCATTGACCACTCTGTTGTACTTCCTTCAATCGAGTTTGAAGCAGTTTACCTTGAGCTTGTATCGATTGTTTGCCCATGTATTATTGTGGTTGAAGGAACAATGTTAACATTATGGGTAAAAGAAAAAGTCTGCCTATTAAATACTAGACTTTTTAAGTGTAGCAACATTTCCTTTTTATACTTCTAAATATTTTGCATATGTTTAGCATGCAGAAGTACAAATACAATTAGCATAAATACATGGATCATATTGGTCAGCATGCTCATCAGATAAAGAAACCCTCTTATCTATGAGGGTTTTAAAAAAAAATCTATACCATTCATTCTTAGAGAAAATGTATTTAACTCTAAATCTATTGTACTAGATAAGATAAGATAAAATAAGATAAGATAAGATAAGATAAGATAAGATAAGGATGAATGGACCAGATTTTAGCCTTTGCATTTAATAGGAATTACTCTCATCAAGCCAAACTCCTTTAGGGATAAGAATTTTCCTCTCTGGCATATTACTGCAGCCAATCAAAATTGGCAAACCACCAGATGGATTGCTTTTCCCTACATAGATGCACAAAGACTTATCTCTCTTTATGGAGTCCAGGATACTTCTACTTCTTCACTAAATCTGCCAATTGATGCACTGCAGCAATGGCCACAAGTGTGAATAAATGGAAAGGATTATAGAATGCCTGAACTAAGAAAAGATATGGTGGATCACTGTATTCTTCCATATTTTTAACAGACAATTTTATTTAGGTGCACATCAGTCCCTCCATCCTTTGTTAAAAAAAAAACACCTTATGTTTATCACATAGAATTCAGTCACAGTAAGTGAGAATAGCTGTTGTTATTCTAATAAATAAGAAATGCAACAGAGATATCCCTGTTAATTTTAGAGCATTAATTTTTGCAACATCAGAAATAAAATGTGTATTACACATTTAGCTTAAGGACTAGATTATCCAAGAGAAAATTTTGGTGAGGAATAGGCTAGATTTAAATTGGGCAGAGGTATCATAATTTATTCTTTGGTCTTGTGGCATCATTTAGAAAAATATCTTTTTAGACTTTCCCAGATTGCTTTATGATTGACTTCGACTGGTCCCAGGCATATGTGACATAGAAGAGGTTGCAATGATCACCACTGTAATTTTATTCTATATATTTTAGTTGACAGTACATTAAAATCTTATTTTTCCTCTTTTAACACCAATCTCTGGTAATCCAAATGACTTCTTTGTGATATTTTTTTGCAAATTAGGTTTTGATCTAACTTATAATGTTGCAAAATTTAGGTTCAAGAATAAGATATAGTAAAATTACCTGAGACATAGGTGGACTGTAAGTGGTTTAACAACCGGTTTGCTGATCGCCCACTTCGGTGATTGCCTAGTGCACTTGTGTGCAGCGTTCAAAATACAGCAATTTGAGGCTCAGTTGCTTACCTTCTAAGGAAGCTCTGGTAAGTAGAACAGCCGAGGGGCAGAAATCAGCTCTGGCGCGTGAATCAGCTGAGCCAGAAAGAAGGAAATATAAGACAGGATAGGGCAGGGGCGATTGTCATAACTACCTGTTTGCTTGAACCATTCTGAACTGGCAGCAGGCCCACCACAAGTACTACTGTATATGCTGTTGCTTAATATATTGATTTATTTTTATTTTAATCTTTTCTTGTGTCTGTATTTGTTTGCTGAATTGACTTTTAATTAAATTGAATTGAACTGACTTTTGCATTACTCTGATAAAGAAGCAGGCGCCTCACTGATAGTTTGTGTGATTTTTAACAACAGCAGAACAACAGAGGAAAAACTGTAGTAAAAACATGAATGTGAATGAATGTAAACATTTCAAATAGCATCCTGTTTGAAGCTTCTCTACAGAAAATGATTAAAAGTAACCAGTCTCACATACTGAGGGCTCAGTATGAGGGTTGTATGTTGTTCCAGAACAGTGGAGAACCCTCAATCAAGAGAGGTACCTAGCTGTAACATTGTGACTTTGGGGGAGCAGTCAATAGGTTTTTTTACTTGGACACTTGGACAGAAATTGCTATTATTTATGAACTTTTAATTGGGTTTTAAATTATGTTTAATTTAATTCAATGATTATGTGCCAATATTATGGCAGGGCACCCAAACACTCTGTGGCAGCCCCCGCCCTCTGGAATGACCTCTGGAATGACCTACCCCCTGACCTATGGACAATCACAGACCTACGCCTCTTCCATTGAAGACCCACTTATTTCAAGCGGCCGGCCTGGCATAGTTTTTAATCTGGCATACTTTTAAACGTTTTAGTTTTATATGGTTTTAGTAGGGATTTTAATAGGTTTTAGGCAGGCTACTCATTATCTAATGTATTTTAATAGGTTTTTAATTGTTTTCTATGTTTTATTCATGATTTTACTGCTGCCTGTACACCGCCCTGAGTCCCGGAAGGGAGAAGGGCGGTATAGAAATTTAAATATTAAATTAAATTAAATTAAACAGCCAATTTCTATCTCTTTATACTTTTTGCTTTTACTGACCTTGAAATCCCTTTTAACGGAATAGAGTCCAGACAACTGAATGGAGCTGACCCTTTACTAGATGGAAACCCTTCCTGATGCCTATATGAAGTTCACAACAGATATTTTGTCTTTGGGCCCAGAGGCAGAAATATCTGCCTCAACCTAGGATCGAACTCTGTCAAAACAGAATTGTTATACAGGGTATTTCTGTAAACTTTTGTTATGTTAGAATTTGTTGCTGGTTTCAACTGTATTTCTCTTTTTAATTTCATTATGGTAAAGTACTCAAATAAAGTTTGAATCTCATGTTAGCAATATTTGATAGGTGTGAATTAAAACTGGGATAAATTGTAATTTTTACTGAAATCAATAATATTACTTTGTTCAGACAATGCTTTTTGTATATTACTTAAATGCTAAACTAAAATGAATATTTGAATATAACTGAAAGAAATACATAAAACAGCTATGAACAGGTATTAATTTTTCTTTTACTTGGTTTCATTTCTCATTTCTGTTTCAATATAGTGTTTGATGAGTTATTTATGTTTTTTTAAGCACCCTTTGATTGGAAAATGTGGACACAATAAAAAAGCATCTTGAGTTCAAAGTATTCTTGTTTTCATATAAATCCTTCCTATCACCTGCTGTTTGTTGCTCTTTGGTTATGTCATGAATCCCACTGGATTGTTAAAAAAATCTAACTGGTCTTCTATAAACTGGTGATGCCTATTCATTTTCCATGTATGGGTTTGTCCCCACAGCTTCTGATGTGAAACAGATTTTAAGTTTCTGGAGAGTAGAGGTCAACATGAAAGCTGCTTTAAAAAAATCTTCTGACATTCAGCTTTCTGATTTGTTAAGTTCTGGTTTCTATTATGCTTTAGAACTACATCACAAATGTAAAATGAAATTATGCATTAAGTTCTACATTTCATTTTGGTGCGAATGTTTCAGTTCCACCATTCCATTTGGGTGGTAAGCTTACATTGACCTCTCATGAGATTTGCAGAAACTATAATCTTTTATGTTCATAGCACTTCATAAAGTCTTGGTGGAAATGCAACCTTTTTGAAGGTTTTGCACTTATGTTCCACATCCCATACATGGAAACAGATTAACTGACTACTTCACTTTCATGGTTAAGGTATCTGCAGATCTATTTTGTGTATTATCTGGGGACAGCTGAATCAGCTGATTTTATATTATGTCAGTTGCACTGTTTTCTTTGTTTGATTTATATTCTAGCTTTTTTTCCATGGGCTCAAAGCAACTTATATGGCAATGTTCTTCTGCTTTTACTCCCATATCTTTGTGGGACAGGTTGGTCTGAAGGTATCAGTTATTGACTGAATTTCTGTGGTTCAGGTTGGCTTTAAACCTGCATGTCCCAGGTTTAATTCAATACTACACTGATGCTATTTGTCCATTCCAAACTTGTTCCAAAGTAGTTCCATATCAATATGCACATTTCAGAAACATTTTCTCATATACACTCTTTGTATATGGCTTGTTAATAGTATAGTATAGTATAGTATAGTATAGTATAGTATAGTATAGTATAGTATAGTATAGTATAGTATAGTATAGTATAGTATAGTATAGTATAGTAATATAACAAACATAACGTAATGTAACAAAACAAAACATAATAATATAATAAACGACCTTGCTATAAGGCATATTATCCATTATTTTCATTAAAGCACCATCTCACAAAATCCAATAAATAAAGGGCAAACTGACACATACATGTATATAAAAACACACACACCTAGTTTTAAATACTAAACCTAGTATTTATAACTCAGTGACAAAATGTTCTAGTATTAACTACTGATATTCTTCCCAGTAGGGTCTTCATTGTTTTTATCCCATTGTAAAAGAGAAGCAATAAAAGAATGTTAAACAATAACTGAACTCTTACTTGCATATTGTTCCATGGAGTTTAAATTTGTGAAGTTTTAACTTAAAGGAAAATTAAATGAAATCTTCATCCACCTTTAAATATGACTTTGACTGACTGACTCTTTTGATGTAGACATATGAAGTCCCCTATTGATTTATAGAATATGGAGTTTCCAATTATTGTACATTGGGATAAAAACAATGAAAACACTACTGTGCAGAATATCAGGTGTAAATGTCAGAACATTTTGTCACTGAGATGTAGATGTAAGGTTTTTTTTATTTTTGCATGCATGTGTGTGTCAGTTTGCTCTTCATTTTATTGGATTACAAATGTGTGACAACCTTTCCTACAGATAACGGTTGGTACTATGTGAAAGGGCATTTTCTTTGAGTTTCATAGCACTGAAACTTCTGCTTTTGAGAAGTGAAGCTTGGTTGCTGTGCTGCTTCACTTCACACCAAATTGTGCTCATTAAAAGCAGAAGAAGAGGCATCTGTGCATATAAGACACATGCACCAAAGCCCTATTTGGCTCTGGACATGCCAAGAGAGGTTGTTGGAAGAGCACTAGGCAAAGCAGTGAAGTGAATAATGTTCTTTCACACTTTGAGTGCTGATGCCTCACATAGGCCTAGTAAGTAGTTATTTAAGGTAAATAATTACCTTAAGAAGTAATGATAAGTTGTTAGGAATACAAGAATACTACTTCTATTCCACCTATCAATAATTATCCCTAGATAGCAGTTTCCTACAGGAGGAAATTTCTACATTGTTATACAATGAATTCTTTTTAGCAAAAAATTGAAAAAAAAGTTCTTACTTTGTCTAATTAAAGAGGACTGGACATTTTATAATGGTGATACTGGTGCAATTTGAACTTAAATATATTTGTTGGCTTTCAGAACAATTACAAATTCCGATGTTCCTGCTCAGAGATTTATTTTCCATGTATAATACCTGAAGAAACAATTTTCCAATTGCTTCTGAAAAGTTCTGGTTTTTGATATAGACTGATATAAAGATTATTGGTACTAAATCCTAAATCCTCTTGCTTATTGTTCATGTTTCTCTATTCCTGTTTTTGCCTATATTTTGTCTTATATTTAGCAATAATTTTTTTTAAAAAAATGTTTGTTGATAGTTAAGAAAAACCACAATTCAAAGAAAATTAGAAATGTTATCTACAATAATTTTCCAATACTTTTATGACCATGAGATGAAAGTATTTGATAATTCTTTTCAATTGGAACATAACTCATGTAAAATATTCCAACAGAATAAGACACGGGGCAATTTTGTTACAAGCCAAGAAGAAACTTTTTTTCCCCATTTTGTGTATTCTCTAATATAGCAGCCAAAAACATAACAACAGGGGACAGAGGCTGTTTACATGATCCCTTTAAAATGTGCTTTCAGTGCATGATGATGTTTGTTCTATACTCCTTATATCAAAACTAGCAGTCTAATGCAATATGTACAGGTTTTACCAAAGCACAGGGGACAATCTATTTGTTGCTCAGACATACCGTAGTCCTGTTTTCTTCTCAATGCATTAACTAATTGTACACAAAAAAATACTTGGTGGTGTGTTCCAATATTATGCAATACAAATAGATTCAGAAGAAAAGCCCATTATATCCAAACAAGCTAACTTTGCAAACCAGTTGGGTTATGTGTGTGTCTGTGTCTGTGTACATGTGTATGATTATGTGCCACCAACCACACTGATATATTTAGAAACCATACTGATATATTTTCAGCAGGATATTTTGTCCATAGCCTGATTTTTCAGGACTTCCAAATGTGCACCCATTGATGCTACAAGTGAATCCATGTACCTACCCAATTTGATGCTACAAGTGAATCCATGTACCTACCCAGTGGTCATTTCCTTCTATTTATTCTTCCTTTTCCAGATTTATAGGGTCCTCCAGAGAGCTAGTGCTTTGCATGATGCATCCAAAATATGATACTGTGACCCTGGTGATTTGTACTCCAGTGAGATCTCTAAGTAATTTAATTAAAATTCCAATTTTAATATTTGTAATGCTTTAGGAAATACATTCCAATACCAGCTTCAAAAGTTTGAATACTTTTTCTATCCTGTATCCATGTTTTGTTTCCATGCATACAGTGCCTGCACAATTCTAACCTTTGCAGCTACAACACATCACATCCTGTGAACATCTTTTCCAAGACCTAATCTGAAGCATGTCTTGACTTCTGGCTCCTTTACTGTTGATGGTCCAATTGTAAAATGCAGAAACTCTCAATCTCTTCAATATTGTTTACAGATGACTGCTGTACCTGTTGTTACTATTTACTTTATATTTAATTTTAGTTTTATTTTTTTTCACTGTGCTCTTTGACTTTCATTACCTAGGGTTGGTTGATCATTTGGTTGATCATTTTCAGCCATCAGTGACATCAGCATAACAGAAGTGATTGTTGTTTCTTCTTCCAATTTTAAGATCATATTCATCTTTTTCCAATACATCTTTACTCAATATAAATTCGGCATATTGAATAGATTAAAATAATAGAGTGACTATACAGCCTTGCCTCAAGCTGGACTAGCATAGAATTTAGATCTAGGAACGATGGAGCCTCAGCTAAATTAGATTAAAATTAGAATTTTAGCACAGGTTTGTCATTTAATTTCTTTTTAACTTTTGTATATTTGTTATTCATGTATTGGTTTTTAATGTCCTGTGCACTGCCCAGAGTCCGTCCCGACAGAGATTGGTGCGGTTTACAAATCGAAAAAAATAAAAAATAAAAATAAATAAATTTCTCTGCCAAATTGGAGCCAATCCCATTCACTGTATTCTGCACCTATTGTGGCTTTCTGAACTGGGTATAGAGAGTCTCTTTCTCTCTCTTTCTTCCCCCTCCCCTCTTTCTCCCCATCCCTCCATCTCTCTCTCTGTGTGTCTTTCTTCCCCCCTCTCTCTCTCGGCAGCTAGGTGTTTGTGTGTAAATGTGTGCATTTGTGTGTGTACTATAGGTATTTGTGTGTATATATGTATCTATATATCTATATCTCTATTCTTGACTTCAAATACTATCATTCAAGTCTACTTTACACTTTATTTCAAAAGTGACAAGAAAGGACATACAGGTAACTCATTCCCTTTCTCACATTCCAGGAAATGTGCAAAAAGGAAAATCCTATCTGTCTTTCTTGTGAAAAGTTATACCCTTCTGATGCGGATGTAGCACATCCATTGTAATGTAGGTGAGATATGTTACTTTATTTTTACAATTTAATCAGAAGTATAGAATATATGGATGAAGATGTCACTTTGATTCTTTGGTAAGCACCTCCAGAGAAACAGAGACACTAGCTGAGCAAGCATTTTGTTCAGAAGTTCAGCTGGCAAATTGTCTAATGTGCTTACAAACTGATCCAGCTAATTGATCCAGCATCTCCCACTGTTTCCTATGTTTCCATAGGAATTTATTGTAATTTTTGTTCCTTTGTCTTGACTTCTGACTATGTTGAGATAATCCCAACCTTTTTATTGACAAGCCTTTCAGCAGTTGTTTTCCTTTGCATTCTTCATAGGGATCAGAAAGAGTGACTGTCCCAAGGTCACCCAGCTGGTTTTGTTCTTAAAACAAGACTAGAATTAACAATCTCCTGATTTCTAGCCTGATGCCTTAACCATTAAACCAAACTGGCTCTATTGAAAGCTAAATACTGATTAATTCTTCTGAATCAAAATCATTATTACCTAAATTTGCTTAACCAAGTCAGTCTGGTCCATAAAGTTGTGCAAGAGAAACAAAAATGTATT
This sequence comes from Rhabdophis nuchalis, assembly GCA_039707465.1. Lineage (NCBI taxonomy): Eukaryota > Metazoa > Chordata > Lepidosauria > Squamata > Natricidae > Rhabdophis > Rhabdophis nuchalis. Next base: position 34,327,756 of record CM077645.1, read on the forward strand.
GTGTGCCAAGTTGGTCGATGGCTTTCGAGTGCTATTGGTCGAGTGCTATTGTCTGTCTAGGTCAGTGATGGCAAACCTTTTTCGCCTCAGGTTCTAAAAGCATGCACACATTATTGTGCTTGCTCATGTGACAAGCCACATAATTTAATGTTCCCTGCGCCATGCCCCCTGTACATGCGTGACACCACCACCCAGCTGCCCTGCACATGCTTGCATGGCTTTCTTGATGCCTGGGGAGGACAAAAATGGCCGCCCCCCCCCCTGGAGGCCCTCCGGAGGCCGGAAATGGTCCATTTTCCAACTTCCTGTGGGTTCCAGAAGCTTTCTAGGAGCCTGGGGAGGATGAAAACAACCCAACATGCAAACTGGAAGGAATGGACTTCCGGATTGCCTGTTGGGCCATTTTTCTCCCTCTGGAGGCTTCAGGAGGCTTCAGGGAAGCCACCAGAGGGTGAAAAATGGCTGAAAATCAAGACCAAAAATCAGCTGACAGGTCAATGCCTCACATGCCCTCAGAAATGGCTCTGCATGCCACCTGTGACATGCGTGCCATAGATTCGCCATCTTGGATCTAGGTTATCAGGCCACAGAATCAAAATCTTCAGCCTACAAAGGATATATTTTCTACTAAGATTTTGCTAAAATGATTGGACTAAAGTAGCCCTGTTGAGGGAGTCAATTGAATGCCTGGAGTTTCCAACTTGGTAGAGAAGAGGATTGTATTTGGGGATTTCTTCTCTTCTCAATCGTCATGTATTCAGAATCTAAAGAAAGCTCTACTCATATTTGCAGGGAAATAACTCTCCTTGGCATCTGGGTCAAGAGTGTAAGAAGTATAGTTGCACTCAATCCATTGCAAGTATATCTCTCCTTCATATCTATAACTACATGCCTGAATTTTGTGGGGTGGGGGAGATGCAGGTTTTTTCTATGCCTACTTTGAAGCCCTTTGTGCATTTAGTTAAATCCTTGAATGCCTACTCTTCGGTTCACCTGGATGTATGAAGGGGAATTGTACTTCATGGTTTTAACTCAAGGAACTCTGTGCAAAATAGTGGAATTAGCATCTTCTTAATTTTATAATTTTATGAAACATCTGCATTACTTTAGGATCTCAGAGCTAAAATGTATAAATGTATTTGTCCAGTAAATTTGGTCTGTTCCCAGGAAAGTTGTTATTTTGGTGATTTCTTGGAAACCTTACAATTTTTTTTGTCAGCCTATTGCAAGCAGTGCACCATTTTCTTCTTCCAGTAGCTGCCTTTCCCTCAAGTTTTTTTTTAAATTTGGATTTATAAACTGCTCCCTTTCCCCAGAGGGACTTGGGGCGGTGCCCGTATTGAGATTGTCTCCCATCTAAATTTAAATGATGTCTGACATTACTTGGCTTTTCAAGATCAAAATTAGTTATGTTCTGCTTTCTGAGTAAAATTCTAAGTATACGCTTCTATTAATTGAAACAATTTCTCATATCTTCATTCCTCAACTTTATTTTCCTTACAGCCTCCATGTATCCTACAAATTTCCCAGGACTCTGAAATAGATTTTAAGGGTATGTAGGGAGCCCACAAGAAGAAAGAATGAACTGAAATGAACTGAATGAACTGAAATCTTCTAATGAAATGCTGAATTTCACCCTTCAATTTTTAAATTATGCATATAATAAAAATCTAATATTTTTTTTAAAAACCGTCAGCTTGATATTAAACACATGTAAACCACAGAAATGTTGAACCTAATTAAAATCTACACCTTTGGTATGAAGAAAACATTGCTGACTGACATTTATGAGGTCCCATATGCTTTTCCAATGATGTGTCAAGCCCATTATAGCAGAATGAACTACTAATGTAACATTCCTGACATAATGTGATGTATCTAACCACCTGAATGATGCATCAAGCAGACAGAATTTCACTCCTGCAAAATGAAAGAGAAAGAAATATAGGTGAAGTGGAACATCTCTCCTTTTTACATAGCTCAACATCAATTTAATTAATTAAATTAAATTATCAGGTATAAATGTTCAACCAATTAGTTAGCGTGATCAAATGAAAACTCCTAGATGTATAGCTTTAAAGGTAACTTACAATGTGCAGCTGAAAGTTTTATGATGAAAAATGACCAATGGCTGCTTTCCCATAAAAGGCAAATAATAAAATAAATAATAAAATAAAGTATTAAGTTTCCTAGAAAAAGAAAGCAGAGGCATTACTCCAATTAATTGGAGATATATGGGCTCTTTAGCAATAACAATAGCACTTAGACTTATATACTGCCCCAGGATGCTTTACAGCACTCTCTGACATTACAATGTCATCACATTGCCCCCAATAATCTGAGTCCTCATTTTGCTGATATCTGAAGTATGGAAGACTGAGTCAACCTTGAGCTGGTCAGCATCAAACTCAGCAGCATTCTAACCACTCCATCACTCCATTTCTCTTCCTTTTTGAGGTAGTCTTCTTCAAGTGGAACTCAGTGATCCATACAGTTGTCTTTTAAAACAGAAATTATTTGATACTGTCTTCTTCTGGGATACTTTTGACTTTCCAGTAGCCTAGCCCTAAAAGTACCAGATGAACCAGGCCTGGTCCTTTTTAAGCTTCAGAGTCCAACAGGGTCAGTCATATGCTGCCACCTGCTGAGATTCTTTTTTCTCTACTAGGAGGCAAATAAGCAATGCAAAAAGCACTGAACAAAAAATGGTAAGGAATTGGAAACCTCACTTCCAATTCTGTATTTTATTATAATAATTTGGTCTGGAACCTTCTCTCCATTTGACTTTATAATCATCTATGATGAACTTCTTTTGTGATGATTTCTATCTTTTATAGTAGCAAACTGGTCAGTCAGGACTACATTTATAAAAGATGCCAATGATATGCCTTGGTCACAGGACTTAGTAATTGACATCACTCTTGGATATGTTATGACAACCAGTTCCTAAAGCAATTTAATACAATTGTAAGTACTTTGCTGGATATTTATCAAGGGCTGGATGGTTGTAATTGTCCATACATTCAGAATATTATATTTAAAACCTTGCTTTGGCTTCAGAGTCTTAGAGGTTCATGAAGCAACCTATTCGATTTTGCAGCAGCAAACTTGTCTGTTGATAGCTAAGTGTGTATCATGCAAAACATCATGCATTTGTAAGCAAAAATTGCACACATGCAAACAGTTCCATTTTTGACATGCAGCATGTGCTTTTATCTCAGGAGCAGATTAATTCTTCAGCATTTATAATCTTTTACTTGATAACACAGATGTAAATAAAAAGAAAGTGCAATTCTTCTCAAATTAAAAAGAAGAAGAAGCATGGGGCTCTACCCTATCAAGACTCCAGGTAGTTAGGAATTAAGAAAGCCATTTTCCTTCAGAACACAAAGATTTGATCCTGTTGGAAAATACAAGAGGTTTAAAAAATATACAAAGGGGAAAGCCACATAATAATTGTGATCAGAAGTGGCGGAGGGAAAAAGCATTTAATACATTTGTATTTTTCTAGTCATTTTGAACATATTTCATCCAACATTTTTATACCTGGCATTAAAAAAAGGAACACACACACAAAATTAGCATGAAAATTAATACTGTTTGGTCCAAAAATTTGAAACTAGCAGTTCTATTCTTTATATTTTAGCATTTGTAAGGGGGGGGGGGGGAAATCTAGATATATTTCCTAACTTCTTTTTTTACCAGGTCATTTGATTCTATGTTCACCTTAATCTGTTTTTGTAACATTTCAATGGTCTAGTTTCATTCTAAAAATTAACTGCCTTCATTTTACGCTACACACTTTCTTGTACTTATAATACCACACAAGGAGAAACACACACGTATATATGATTACCTTTGCTTAATGTCAGCACTGCCAGTGCTTCATTTATTTGTGGATCCCGCAGAAATCAGCTCTTTCTCAGAATGTTGGCTGTCTCTCAAATGCACTGCAGGAAAAAAAAATTCCCACTTACTAGCTGCCGGCAGGAGCAGCAGAGAGAGAATATAAAACAACAGTCTTCATTATTAGAGACATGCCACGTGCTATTGGGTCCCCAGCAGGGGTGGGTTCCTGCCAGTTCTAATCTCTTCTATAGAAGAGGTTCCACAAATCTGCAGTGCCGTTTAGAACCGGTTCTAGCTCCCTTCCCCTGCCCATCCGCACATCATCAAGATGAAGAGCGAGAGGAGGAATTCTGGGAGTTGAAGTCCACAAGTCTTAAAGCTGTCAAGTTTGAACATCCCTGGGGTTTTTTTTTCTAAAGGGTTAGGGGTGCAAGGGTCTTGTAACTTAACAGCTTTAAGACTTGCGTGCTTCAATACCAGAGTTTCTGAGCCAACATTTTGGTTGCTAAGCAAGAGCGTTAAGTGAGTTTCACCACATGTTACAAGTTGGCCACACCCACCCAGTCACATGACTGCCAAGCCACTCCCACTTGGTCACATGGCTGGCAAGCCACTCCCACAAAGCAGGCCACAGAAGAGGTTCTAAAAATTTTTGAAACCCACCACTGGTCCCCAATATATCTTTTTGGAAAGGGGCAGATTTCAGGATTATCTTCTGATGCTTCCAACGCCAACCATATTCAAATGAAAAGAAATGGATTGGAACCCAGGATTTTTCTCTCTAAATTCAGAATTATACTTTTAAAACTTGCATACAACAAAGGCACGTATTACTTCTTCCCTCTCTCTCATTGTATAAAAGCAGAGGTGGTATTCAGCAGGTTCTGACCAGTTCTGGAGAACCAGTAGCGGAAATTTTGAGTAGTTCGGAAAACTGGTAAATACCACCTCTGACCAGCCTTGCCCCCATCTATTCTCTGCTTCCCGAGTCCCAGCTGATCGGGAGGGAATTACAATTTTGCAGTAATTTTCCCTTGGAATGGAGATTTTACAGTATCCTTCCCCTGCCACACCCACCAAGCCACACCCACAGAATCAGTAGTAAAAATTTTTTAATCCCACCACTGTATAAAAGGTAAAGGTTCCCCTCACACGTACGTGCTAGTCATTTCCAACTCTAGGGGGCAGTGTTCATCTCCATTTCAAAGTCAAAGAGCCAGCACTGTCTGACGACATCTCCATGGTCATGTGGCCAGCTTGACTAAATGCCAAAGGCACATGGAACACTGTTACCTTCCCAACCAAGGGTGGTTCAAATTTTTCTACTTGCATTTTTACATGCTTTCGAACTGCTAGGTTGGCACAAGCTGGGACAAGTAATGGGAGCTCACTCCGTTACGCAGTGCTAGGGATTCAAACTGCCAAACTGCAGACATTTCTGATCGACAAGCTCAGCATCTAAGCCACTGAGCCACCACTCATATATAATATAATATAATTGTATATACACATATAAACAATCTTCATTTAAGAGGTATAATTTGGGATGGAAGAACTTTTTTATTCTAATGATTGGCAATCTTAAACAACAAAGAAATATACAAGTAGTTACTCAGCTACCTGTAAAGTTTAAAATATAGCTATCTTTTTTTCCTTTAGAATGAGACAGACTAAGAACCTCGTGGAATATATTTAGGGCAAAGAATTTGGGATACAGAGCAAGAGAACGTAGTTGGATCAAGCATTAAGTATACGATCCTACCTCTATTTTCCTAAACGTTTCCACTTTTTTCATGTTATTTGTTTCTTTTTCCACGTTATTCAGACCTACAAGTACAAAATTTAATTTTAACATCTTCAAACTCCTGAAAGCTGAGAAAGTGACGTTGGGTGCTACAAGCTTTGGGGAGCTGATGGTAAATCTATCTCTGCTTTCAGAATCTTTCAGATACATGTTTGTATATTCTTTTTGGTAAATAAATAGGCTTTTTTATTATGAGTACATAAAAATGGTAAACTGCTGATAATGGTAAATATAGGCTCAAATGTTATTACAGAGTAGATACAATCTATTTTCTGTCAACTACAAGGAAAATACTACCCCCCCCAAAAAAAATAAGCAAAGCCATTCAATAATCTCTCTCTCTCTCTCTCTCTGTGTCTGTCTGTGTGTACATCATTCTTCACATGACTGAGCATAATCCAACAGTAAAGCTTTTTTTTAAAAAATTGAAATTGGGTTCTTCAAGATTAGAGCTTGATCTTGTCCAACAGTATTGTAATTTATCTCTATTTCAGTGGCAATTTTTTAAGATTCAGCAATACATAAAACATCCACTCATACAAAATACGTAATTAGCCCTTTATTGTTTGAGAGTTGTTTTGTTTTTTTAATTACTTAAAATTGCATCTGTTTTAATTGTATTTTGAATGTGTGTCCAAAAACAGAAAGGCCATATATATAGTTACTTACCAATCAGATACTAATATTGTGGATGTGTCTTTAATGGGCCTTTTTTTAAAAAACAGAAAATGAACTATAAAAGTAATGTCTTAACTGCCAATCAAAATATAACTTTGAAAAATTTCTTCATGTTCAGTGCAATGGGGAGGTTATATCACCAATCAGCTGGGTAGCAAGGCTCTACAGATAAAAGCTTGTAAGAAGACTGGGTAACAGGGAAGAGGCAAGGGTCCTTGATTGTGGACTCAATTTTTGCTTTAATTCATAAATATATACACACATAAGTGTGCACTCATACAAAATGTGATTAGGAAAATATTAATATAAAAAGCATATTAGCTATTCCATTGTTCATTTTATTTCTCCTTATTTTTACCTTCTTGGGAGGTGGGCTGCTGGAACTTGATAGTTCGTAGCTAAGAAATCTTTATCTAGTTGGATTTAAGACATGGTAAGTTCATAACTCATCCATTATATAAATACTCCCAAACTAAAGAAATATATACATATATGGTATATGTTAAAACTGGAAAAATATACAGACAGCAGGCAGATTTGTGCATCTGTGACAACTCTGTTTGTTAGCAGACAAGGAAAATTCTATCAACCTTCCTAAGGATAAGATCAATGATTTAAAAAAAAATTGTTTTCACAGTTGCAAAACTGAAAAAGAAGCAAAAATCTTGTAAACTTTGCTTCTTTTAGCTGACAGATTTTTGCTTTCTTTACTATTCCTAGAATGAAGACAAAGGCAAATTCAAGAAAACGAGGGTAGTTTTATGATTAGAACTTTTTCTTTTGAAAATTCAGTAAGATACTAGAGCAGCACAAATAAGACTTATCGAATAAATAAGAATCTGTTGATGCTGATTTAGCTTCAATTATATATAATGCTCTCTATGAAAAATTGTCCTTGAAGATGACTCAGAAGCTTTAGTCTTCTTATTCACAAATTGGAAAAATGTGGCTTCTTTTCAGGCCTGCCTTCCAATAAAATACAGATAATCCTTGAATTATAATCCCAACTGATCATTTCTGTTGGTAAGTGAGACATTTGTTAAGTGAATTTTGCCACATTTTACAACCTTTCCTGTCACAGTTCTTGAATGAATCATTGCAGTTGTTAAATTAGTAACACGGTTGTTAAGTGAATCTGGCTTTCCTTTTGACTTGTCAAAAAGTTATGAAAGGTGATCACATTGCAACCATTACAAATATGAGTCAGTTGCCAAGCATTTGAATTTTGATCAGGTGACTATGGAGATACTACAATGATCGTAAGTGTCAAAAATGGTCATAAGTCATTTTTTTCTATGCTGTTGTAACTTCAAATGCTCACTAAATGAACTGTTGTAAGTTGAGGACAACCTATATTGTCTCACCCTCTCCTTGACAGTATTTCAGAAGATGGGGAAAAATTCATTAGCATAACCTTGGACTTTTTCTCAGTGCTGAGATTAAAGGCTTTCCATCCATCTTTTAACTGGTAGAAAACAATACCAGTGAGAAATGCATTGTTCCCTTTACCAGTTTCTATTCTGCTTCTTTTTCCTCTGTCCTGACTAACTAACAAATGATATTGTCCTAAATTTTCATATGCTTTTCATGATTAGACAAAGCAGTTTGGCTTAATTCTCTAATTCTCCCTTTTTACCACAATAGCAGCCAGGTGGAACAGAATCCACAGATAATGAGGGCCACCTGTATTTCCTGTGCTTATTATTTGTTGGCTAAACACTTTATAGGAATTGCTGAAGGTGTATTTCTTTTTCAAGAAGAGACAAATAGCAGAGTTTCACTGTTTGCAATCCTTTCAGTAGATTGTATCATACAATGGAGAGTTGAATGCCTAGGAGCAGACATGTTGAAAACTATTTGCACAGTAGCATTCTGTGAAGTGACTCAGATTTTGGTATTTACAGCTATTATATGTATTAATTTCTATGTGGTGGTATTTAATAGTGATGTTGACTTAGTAAGGGGAACATGCATAATTTTAATAATCTGTTAAAATCTGTATTCAGCAATAGACAGGGACGGAGCAAAGTGAATGGCATTATAGATGCAACTTAATTCATATAGCCCATATTTGTTTACTGGTATCTTCACCAATGATGCAATTTGTTTTCCATCCATATTGACAGATGGAGAAGGCAAGATAAAGCAGATTGCAAAGAAGGTAGTTTTTTCTTTCTTTCTTTTCATGTCATTCTTTCCTTTCTTTTTATGTCATGAGCAAGCAATTCTCAGGGAGCTCCACATTGTGATTCCCTTCACTCAAGACAAGGTATTTATTCTGATTCTGAAAATTCAAATTGGATTTGATGAACATTCTTAGTATTTATTTATTAAATTTATATATATATATATATTTATTTATTTATTTATTAGATTTCCTTCAGGTGTCCTCACTAAAGATTGGACTGATATGCAAGCTTCAGATTGGAAGATTGGTTCTTGGCTGAGGGTCAATATCTAACTTACAGTCCAGAGTGCTACTATAAAGATAAGATTATTAAAAGCTGAAATAGGTTGAAGTTGAAACCCAACAGGATTCTTCAATTTTTGCAATAAGGATCACTGGACATTTTGGATGGGATGGATCCCTTTATAAAGAAGAGATCTGTGACTTGGGTCTCCTGTTTACTTCAAAGTAGGCAGGTAGAGGCCAGCTCCAAATGATGCACCAGTTATAGCCCTGTCTGAAGCTGGAAGACCTGACAATGATAAATCACAGAATTAGCCAGATGCAGTGGCTATACAATAATGGCTTGAATCTAGGAATGGCGATCATGGAATTGCTAGTCTAAAATCTAGTAAGGTATATAGTATATTAGCAACCATACTCACCAAAGTCATATAATAGTTGAATTTAAGGCATTGTATTAGATATCAAAAGTTTATATGTACTATTCAAAATGCTGGTTTTAACCTGTAAAACTTATATGGCTTGGGATGTAAGTGTTAAGATGAATACTCCTCATATGAAATCAGTCTGATTAATCCAGTCCAAACACCTCATCAAAATTTATTCAGTTTCCCAGGTTTGTGCAATAAAGGGAGTAGGAGTCCACAAACAATGTTTTGCAATCATTCACATGCAAGGAAATGGTTGGGTAGACACACTCATTATTGGCTTTCTGGAAGTTGTTGAGAGTTGATTTGTCCTAGAGGACATTCAAACTGTGAAAACAGTCTCGATTTGGTTTAGTGCTTATTTGTACTAACTGATTTTATTTTATCGTATCTTGATTTTATCGTCCTGGAGTATTGTTTTAAGTTTTATGCATGATACACCACTAGGAGTCATTAGTCCAGCAGTACAAAAATTAAAAAGTGCTATGTAAGCTTCTTAAGTTCAACAAATTCATTTGAAAGGATAGTCATAAAAAAAATAAAATTCTTTCTTATTGGGATCTATTAACTAAGAAAAGAAAAGTAATTATGCTGCCCACCTTGAGGTAATTTCAAAACCGGATGAAGACTACTAGGCATTTTTGTAATTAATATTGATTTTAAGTAGTAGCATTATATTGAGATGGTGATCCTTACAAATGTGTATATACACAATCTGTCCTGTGAAGATTCCTGCGTACTATTGATTTAAGTGTTTTATGATTTTAATATTTCTCTTTTAAATTATTCTGAAATTGTCCAGAAAATTCCAGTTACTCAGTGCATAAAAATTGAATGAATAAACATTAATAGAGATTTTAAATACAAATAAGACAGTATATAATTTTAAATGAAAAAATGGATTTTAAACCTCAGTATTTTCTTCTGTGAATGCTGATTTTATTTTTTGTCAAATTTCTAAAGTCATGAACTTAACTATCTCTAAGCACATGTGAATAAAATGTTTACCAAAGAGAGGGAAAGAATACAAAGCAATATAGAATGAAAGTTATTTACTAATTTGTTAAATAGCACTGAATACCTCCAAACAAGTACATTCAATGAAACTTTTTTTCCAAGAAGGTCTACCTGATTTTAAGTCAGAGAGTATGCATGTTTCTCAGAAATAAATGCTACTGCATTCAGTGGCACTTCTTTCCAGCCAATGCATTCTAAAATTCTGTATAAATTATATATCCATATCATCAGGAATAAATGTTCTTAGAAAAATGCCATATATTGAAAAAGCTTTTCACATTTTCTACAAGATACAGTAGTGTCTACAGTCGCTAATGTTGCAAATCCACCAGATCCAATTTTTACTATTTTCTGACTAGCACAAAAGAAGATAATATTTTTTTAAAGTGCCAATACAATTCTGATGGCTAGCCAGTTTGCTATGGTAATGCCAGTTCATCCTTTTTTAAAGTTTACTTTATTGTCATTGCACCTCATACAACAAAATTAAATGCCATCTCCAGTGTACATTATAACTATAAAAATAATAATAATAATCTTTATTGTCATTGTACTAAAATTACAATGAAATTGGTTAAATCACAAACACACATCCTTCACTTTCTATACAATATTTATATCTTGTTAACATTCATAACAAATATAGTTCTCAGCCAATTTTTCATGGTATAAACAATATAATTTCCTATATAGTACATCTGATTATTATTTTTCTTTGGGGCTATTATGGTACAAAGCATACAGTTGGCTGATTTACTTATAAAAGGAGACGTGAAACAACTTGAGAAACTCAACCATAAGTTTTCAGGGTTTTTTAAAAAAATATTCTTTTTCAATTAAACCCTTTGCTTCAAATTAGAATCATGACTTTTTATAGTGCGTGCTTATTCTGAGCTCTTAGCTCAGGGTTGAAAAACTAACATTTCTCGACATCTTTGACAAGTTAAAATAAAAAGCCATTAGACTCTCCCAGGCTTAGATCTCAGTAGGAAGGAGAGTTTTATGTAAATGCCTATTGTTGTGGTATACTTAATTCCTATTGGAAATCAACAATATAATACCAGAAGATCATGGCAAAATTATTATTTGGCAAAAGGCATTTTCATGTTTGCTATAACACATTGGATGAATTTTTTTAAAAATGAAATAAGGAAAAGACAGGTGACAAAAGAAAGCAGTGAGCTAACGAAGAACATTGACATACCAGCTTACTCAGGAATAAGTCCCTTTGTACTCTGGGGTCTACTTTGGTGTAGTCTTACTGTTACTAGAAGTAATCAAAATAGTCATAAACTGCATTTACTTTCACCAAATTGTTTTAAAAATGAAATTAATGTACTGTATTGGCAATACTTCCTTTCACCTATTGTTTTAATTTAAAAGATTGTATTTCATTATTTTACAAGCCATTCAGAAGCTAGTTGATGGGAAAACCCAGAAGCCACAGTAAATCAATAAATTAATTAATTTTTAAGCAGCTCATTAAAAAAAAAAAGATCTGAAGATCATGTGACCATGAATGAAAAATAAAAAACAAAAGATAAGAATTAATAATGCTGTAAGTATTTTGTCATTATTTTCTCTACCACTTTGGGCAATACTGTTGTCATTAATAAAGATAAATGTATCTTTTACCAGGCCTTAAGGGGCAGCAGAGGGAAATAAACAAAGCTAGGGCACACCACATCTAAGTAAACAGAAAGGATGTAAACCCTTCAGCCTCAACTGTCAAGAGTCCTGCAAATTAACAGCCAGCACAATGGATCCTTTGGAAACAAACTTAATCCACCCACATGTATCTACATGAGGGCCATGCATAACAATGTGGACACTGGCTTTCCATTACACTTGCCACTACAGGCTGTCAGTGATTTGAAGAAATGACAATTTCCTAAGCTTTTTTTCCCTTCAGAATGTCCCACTAATGTGAAATAGAAGTGACTTTACTTAAAAAAGAAAAAAAATACTATACCTCCACTTTACCCCCCCCCCTTTCCTCAGAGATACAAAGAATGGAGGGGATGTACTTAGACCACTGACCCCCTACCAGTTTACCTTGTGGGATTATCTGTGCAGGTGTTAATATAATTGAAGGTGTGGTAGCAGATACAACCCCTAATAGCTTTTGCTAGATGGAGATTACCTAGGTAGAGAATGCAGAGCTGTACCTGAAGAATAGGCATGTGAGTGCCTTATTAACATATAGCCATTCAGTGGCAGCTGCATATCTGCAAAGAGGGGAAAAAACCTTTAAAGAGCCTATTCATCTATGTTAATGGGCCCATTGCACATTATATTGTGTGGGAAATTAAGTCTCTGGCTGTGAACTTCCTGTGCTGAGCTAGCTGCCTTGAACTCCCCCCCTTTTTTTTTCATTTTATTATTGCTTCGGCATTATTATCTACTCCTGGAAATAAAAACAATCACGTATCTCATTGGAGAAGTGAAAACATTCTCCAATAATAAACTAGTCAAAAAGTTCCTTTGCTTTCTTATTTTTCAGTGAGGGAAACAAAAAAAACAAACAAAAACAAACCAGTGTTTGCAAATTGAAGCAAGTCTTCAAATTAACATTATGGCCTATCAAATGAGTAGTGCTGTCACATGCAAGGCGACATGGACCCAACCCTCTCCTGCTCACAAAATATGTGCTAGTTAAATTGTTTTCCATATGCAATGTCCTTGCCTGCAATTTTTATGTACAGTCCTAAGTTAACGTGCAACACAAATGGTATAATTGTAAAGAGTTTTTGTGCATGAGTTTAGATGAGAACAATAGGGACTTTTAAATCAAAAGATAGATATGACATATTTTAAAGTTGTTAAAAATGATAACGAGATGGATTCATTCTATTTTTCTGCTTTCCCCGTTTTTTTTCTCCAGGACATTTACAACCTGTGAATTTCTGAAATGAAATACCGGTAATTAATCTCACTTGCATATAAGAATCTAACATCTAGGAAACTGGCTTCTAAAGTTCCAAGAATGTTTATACTTGATTATAACTGGATTATCAGTGTGTGTGTGTGTGTGTGTGTGAAAGACAGGGACAGAAGTGTGTCTTTTGTCAACAGTTGGAACAAAGAGAATATTGCAAATAATTACAATAGGTAAAGATTTGGATTTATCAAATTAATATTAAATAATACACTATCTATTTATGCATAGATATATTAGTGTTCATATATACATAACATACACAACTGCTGGCTATGTAGATTACAATAAAGATAGAACCACAACCATGACAGCGATGGTGGAAAAAGAGTACCTATGTTACTTTTCTTTAGTCTGAAGCAAGTAATTATCATCAGAATGTATTGTAACAAATCTTCATCTTTTCTTTATGACCCAAATGCTACACATTGAGTCAATGCTATTATCACCCACTGCCATCATAATCATCATTACCATCAGCAGGCTCATAAAAGAAAGCCTTAATGATCAATACTAACTGATTGCAACTCAATTAAGAGAGACCCTTCCAGAGTATTTTTAATCTGGCTTCTTTCTTTCTTTCTTTCTTTCTTTCTTTCTTTCTTTCTTTCTTTCTTTCTTTCTTTCTTTCTTTCTTTCGTTTTGAATCTTGTTTCTCTTCTTGTGTAACATAACAGACATAGCAGAAAATAATAGTATGATTCAAGGAGGGAAGAAAAGATGAAAGAGCAATTTTGCAACAGTTCATTAAGGCTAATCAGAAAGCACTAGCATTTGGTGTGGGAGAAAGCTCCTGACACTACCATTGGTAGCAATAAATAAAGCAAGCAAATGGATCACCAACAAATCAATTCAGTATTTCCACTTGAGGTGGACATAACCAAGTATCATAGTTCAGACATGTTATGCAATCATATGATCCAAGTACCATAGTTCAGACATATTATGCAAACACTCAGCTCTCTGAAGAAGGTTTTAATGCTGGGAAATGTGGAAGAAAAGAGAAAAGAACATGAGCAATAATGTGGAAGGACTCAGTTACAGTGGCCATGGAGGCACCATTGGAAGACCTGATGGGGGGCTAGAGAGAGATCATTATAGAGAACACCTACGTGGTTGTTAAAAGTTGGCACAAAAATTCTCAATCAAAATGGCTAGCAGTGATTCTCAGTGTTTCACTTTCCAACCAGGAATATATTTTTCCTACATCGCAGTATATATCATATTCAACCTGCTCCCCTGTATTCCAATATATTAACACAATCCATTTGAAATTATTACAAATAAATGATAAAAGAAATAAAAGCTAGTTAGTTTTGTGTCTTTATTGTGAAAGGCAGATATATGAAATACTTCTAATTCAATTTTTTCTCCAAAGTTTGCTGGAGAAGATCATACATATTTATACCCCAATTCTTCACTTTAAAAAAAAAATTTTTTTTTACATTTTTTTAATTTACAAACATATAAAATACATATAAAATACATTCACACAAAACTTAGACATACACTACATTTACACCATACAATACGAACAGGAGCTTCCTGTTCTTTCTAATAGCAATTGTTTATCGAAGCCGCTTATCTTATATTGTTTCCCCTGGTGTTATATTTCATTTGGATTTCACCATTCTAAACCCTCTTATTTTACTCATAACTACTGTTTTTAAGTTTTGCTGTGTTCCTTCATTAGTTCTTGTTTCTTTCCTCCATCTACCTATACCATTTATCCCATATCTGATAGAATTCTGATTCTTCTTTTCCCTGGATTTCTTTAGTTAATTTGTCCATTTCAGCACAGTCCATAACCTTTCTTATTATTTCATCTTCGCTTGGAATTAATTTATTTTTCCATTTCTGGGCAAAAGCAATCCTTGCCGCCGTAATTATAGGTATCATTAAATACTGGATTTCTTTTTTATATTTCACAGACACTATTCCTAATAGGAAGACTTCCGGTTTCCATTCTTTTTTCACTTTTTATTTCAGTCTGGGAAGAATATATTTGGCCTGAGAACATTTATTATAACAGTTATTCTTTGTGATATTTGATATTTAATGAGGTTTTATATTTTATTCTTAAAATTCCACCATTACACAGAAATTCATTTATTTTTACATTTAAGTCTGTGTACGTAATTTCAAGAGAAAATTTGAAAATATATTATTACTTTATAAAGTAACTATGCAAAGATCTGTATATGATCATTCTTATGAAGAAAACATAATTTTTGCATAAATCCTTAATAATCAATATATGCAAGAAAACTTGAGTTTGTGCCTAAACTGCTATAAGGGTTCATATTAAATGTTCAGTTGCACTAGTAGCTGTCATTTGATATATGGAGGAGACCATGATGGTGCCTTGTAGGCTATCTGCTTAGTTTTTGAGATCGGCCAAATATGACTAGGTTGTGGCACTTATCTGGGTTTATTAATAAAAGAGTTTTACTGGTTTTCTAGCAAAAGGCTGTGTATGTGAATTCACATTAGTCCTTAGTCACGTCTCTTTCTCACAACAATCTAAGTAATAAACCATGAATTGTACATCCACAGTAGCTGAATTCACTCAACATACTCAAAGTCAGAACCAATATACTTTATATTTAATGTCATGTGTGAACTCAATTGTTGACAATATTCAAGTCAGAAGATACATAAAAGTGTGCAGCGGAAGTAATTCCTTTTAAAAAAGCTTGGCAAGGTGATTTTACCTCCATGTGTTTATGATATCCATGTTGCAAATCAACAGGAGTACTTGAGAGAATATTAAGAGATTGCATATAGATTACCAAGTAGTTTAGACTATACCAAAAAATATAATAGAGAATTAATATATTCTGGTTCTCTAACTTCCTCTATTGTAAATTGGAGGTTGAATAGGAAAAGAGGAACAGAGAGATCTGTTGTTTCCAATCCTCCATGACTGAGAATCTCTCTTAACTCATCTAGAAGCAGATGAACTGACCAATTTTTCCCCCTTCTTTCTCACTCTGATCGGCATTTCATGCATTTATCAGCCTTTATTACTCACTAGCCACACTGTGATGCTTTTTGAAGTTGAAACGAGCCTTGCAATTTCTTTCAGTCTCATATAGTTAACAATGAAAGCAACAAAAGGACCTTCAGAGTGCTTCATATTTCTAGACAAAAGATAGCTGAACTACATAAAGAAAAGAGTCACCATTCATATTTAAATGAAGCTTAACTTAAACTTTAAATTAAATTTCCATCTTCTGTGTTATCTTGTCTGCTCTGTTTTTGTTGGTATTTGTTTTGTATGATCTAGCTGCAAAAAAATTCACACAATTTCTTCCTTCTCATCTGGAAAGAGTGTGTACCTGAACAATATCTGCTCTATGGGATGAAAAGAATTACCTATCAAATTGCTGGTTACATAGATTGCCTCTAAGTCTGGATTAACAGAAAATAAATGACTCTACTTCTTGTTAGCACTTAATAGCACCAATGATCCAACAAACCTATTTTTTTTTCTTTACAGGTACAGGAAATACATTTTTGTCTTTGCACACTGAAAGTTTGAAAACCATGTTCATATCTATTATAGGCAATGGGTATTTATCTTTGGAATCTCTTGCATCAAAGAAGCAATTGTGAAAATTTCTCACATAATGTTTTTCCTTCCTTCCTTCCTTCCTTCCTTCCTTCCTTCCTTCCTTCCTTCCTTCCTTCCTTCCTTCCTTCCTTCCTTCCTTCCTTCTTTCTTTCTTTCTTTCTTTCTTTCTTTCTTTCTTTCTTTCTTCTTTCCCATGTACAAAAACGCCATGTTGTTGTTGTGTTCTGGGAGGGAGGAAGAGTACGAATTAAAACAATTGCAGAGGCGGAAGCCTTTCTTAAAAAACATTCCTCAATCCTGGAGGATGAAAATGGGAGAGCAGAGGGTGCCGCGGCCCCGCCCACTGGGGGCCAGGGAGAAGAAGATACAATTGCCAAAAGACTTAGATCTCAAAAGTGACTTTATTTTAGTATAATATAACTTTTGTTTGGATGTTTATACATGATTGCTAGCATAGTTTCTACAATGATATATTTGCATTTCTTTCCACTTTGTAGTACAAATGAAAATTAATGTATTTTCTATATTTTGTTATGAAGCCTTGGAAGGGGTCTTTGACTTCGACGTGAAAGTTCTCGTTCTCACAATATCTTGTATACACCTTACCCTTTACCCTATCTATAAACCTGTGAAGTTTACAAACCTATCAATTATAACCTTAGTTTACAGACCTAAGTGAATATTTAGATCTCTATGAAGTGCTTAAATGATCGACATCTAGTCAGTTCCATGAATGAGTTCCATACCTGCCATCAGATATCTTCTAAATGCAGGAGGACCTTTTCAGTCTTAGCATTTGATATGCACTGTCCTGTTAAAGTGATCTGTCATGTATCTCAGTCCCAATCTCTTCATGTTTTACGCATAAAGGCAAAAACCTTAATCTTGGGTTTGGATCTAATTATGCAGTTCATCTTCTTGTGGTGTAAAAGTGCACAACTGCTTTCAGAAAACAGGACACCACAGCGTCTGGACATGTATAAGGACCAACCATATAGACTACATTGTAGCATTTTTTCTGGACAATTAGAGGCTATTGACATTTTAAATAAAATATGGAGAAATGTCCTAACACTAAATTAAACTATTCTTTTAGGAATTTTAACTGAAAGGGAACCAGCATTACTACCAGCATTACTACTGTAATGCTCTTTACATGGGGCTCCCCTTGAGGTGCACCCGGAGGCTCCAGTTAGTGCAGAATGCAGCCATGCGGGGGATCTTGGGAGCTTCAAAATACTCCCACATAACACCGCTCCTGCGCGAGCTGCACTGGCTGCTTGTGGCCTTCTGGGTGCGTTTCAAGGTCTTAGTGACCATCTTTAAAGCGCTCCATGGCATCGGACCTGGCTACCTGCAGGACCGCCTACTACCACATACCTCCATTCGACCTGTCCGCTCCCACAGGGAGAGCCTCCTTAGGGTGCCGTCCGCCGGACAATGCCGGCTGGCAACTCCCAGGGGAAGAGCCTTCTCTGTGGCAGGTCCCGCCCTCTGGAACGACCTCCCCCCAGACCTCCGTACAATCATAGACATTCGCCTCTTCCGTCGGACATTAAAAACATATTTTTTCCATATGGCCGGCCTGGCATAGCTGATATAGCTATTTTATTATTTTAGCTGGGTTTTAATAAATGTTCTTAGCACGGGCCAAATATTATTTAATCCTAGTTTTAACTTTTTTGACTGTTTGTATTTTTATATTTTATAGTTCCTGTGCACCGCCCTGAGTCCCATGTTGGGAGATAGGATGGTATAGAAATTTAATAAACTAAACTAAACTAAACTAAACTAGCAAAAATAATTATACTGAACGACTGAATTCCAATTAGTTTTTATTCTATATGACAAAACTTCCAGTACTTGAATAATACTATCTTAATTGCTGCTTTCCACCCATCCATCCCCAGACATATTTCTCAAGGCTAGTATTTACAGCTTCATCAATCTCTCTTTATAGAGAATATCCTTGATCATTTTATTTGCCTTCTCTGAACCCATCCTATTTTCTCTGAATTCTTATGGTGATGGTGCCCTGAACTGTTTATAGTATTTGAAGCGGTACTTGACCAAACTAAAAGAAGGAAAAATGATTACTTCCAATATTTTTGAAAGTATTCTTCAGTGGAGGCTGCATAAAATAACATTTGCTTTATTAGCAGCGTTTATTTATTATTAATTGATATAGTCATCCACTACAGAAACATAATAGCAATGGCACTTAGACTAATATACAGCTTCATAGTGCTTTACAGCTCTCTCTAAATGATTTACAGAGTCAGCATATTGCCCCAAACAATCTGGCTTCTTATTTTACCAATGTCAGAAGGATGGAAGGCTGAATCAACTATGATGGAACTCCAGGCTGTAGGCAGAGTTTACTGCATTTTGGTCAATGTCTGTAATAAAGAACTGAACCCTATACCATTTCAGACGAATGGTTGTCCACTTTCTTCTTAAAAACTTCCTGAATTGTAACATTCATAATTTCTGGACCAAGTTGATCCACTGATTAACTGTTCTGTCAAGAAATGTATCATGAGTTCTAGGTTGATTACTTGATTCCCTTCATTACTTCATTACTTCTTGTCCTGCTTTCTATTCCATCTCCATATGCCAGACTATGGAAAAACAGGCTTTAGAAAGATCAGGCTTCCCTTTCATCTGAAAGATAAACTATTCCAGAGAGGATGACATTATCAAGAATATTAAAACCCAGGACTCCTAAGTTTATGTTCCTCCAGCATATGGACACAAAACAAATCACACACACACACAATCACGCATGCGCACACACATACACACACATGTACACACACATGTACACACACACACACACACACATACACATTCCGTCTGGAACTAACCAGATGGATACATTAGATTCTTTACAGAATAGAATCCTAAACCCTAAAATCTCTAAAGGTGACATGCAGCACCATGAATTGTACTTGGAAGTCAAATTGTAGCACCTTTATATCCCATAGGGGACACGTTACATGAGCAAAATAAATTTAGTCATTAGTATGTGGGCTGCTGCATTCTAAACCAGTTGAAGTTTTTAGATTTTGAATTTGAATTTATTCGCATTTATATACCACCCTATCTCCCTTGCGGGACTCAGGGTGGTGCACAGGCAATAATAAAATACTGTAGACAATAAATACAATAAAAATATCTTAAAAATAAATTAGACTAAGAAACCTGTGCTAAAATTACAATAGAAACCCCTACTAAAACCAAGATCTATAAAGGCACATAGAGTAAATGATAGTATTCTAAATGTGAAGTGGCAAAGACATGAAAAATCATCAATAGAGTCTCATAATTCAGAAACAATAATTACTTGCACATAATAGTAACTGGCATAAATTTATACAAAATTCATCTCTGATTCTTCTATTATCAATCGTATGCCATTATCATAAACATATGAATTCCTACTTTTAGCAATAGCAATAGCACATAGACTTATATCATTTTACAGTGCTTTATAGCACTTTCTAAGTGGTCTACAGAGTCAGTGTATTGCTCCCACAATCTGGGTCTTCATTTTACCCACTTTGGGAAGATGGAAGTCTGAGTTAACCTTGAGCCTGGTGAGATTTAAACTACCAAATTGCAGCCAGCCAGCAGTCAGCAGAAGTAGCCTGCAGTACTGCTTTCTAACCACTGCGCCACCTCAGCTCTGTGCTAGTGTTAGTTGATACTTTGTATGAATGTAACAGAATTACTTATGAGCATGATTTTTTAGGAAGTACATCTTTTTCCATCTAGAAATCGGAGCTGCTGAAGAGAAAATATTGACTAATTACAAAATGTAGTTCCAGTTTCCTTTGATTTAACCACATGTTTATATTATGAACTTCTCTATTTGGTGGTGCAGTGTTTATTCTGATGGGACTCAAGGTTGACTCAGCCTTCCAAGATTATAAAATGAAGATTGAGATTATTGGGCAAATAACGCGCACATTGCAAATCACCCAGAGAGTGCTGTAAAGTGCAATAGGTTGGTATATAAGCCTAAATCCTATTGTTATTTCTGTTTGTGTTCATTAACTCTACTCCTTAAAATCAGGCCACCTTCATTCAGGTCCATTACATTCTTTTTCTTTCTCTTAGTTTCCTCTTAGATATCTTTCCTTCCTTCCTTCCTTCCTTCCTTCCTTCCTTCCTTCCTTCCTTCCTTCCTTCCTTCCTCTTTTGTTATTTCACGTAATATATTTTATTATTTCACATCTCCTCATGTTGAAGTTGCATACTTTAAGAAATGTCTGATGTTATTTAATAAACCTCATGATTAAACATAAATCTGAATTCCCCAATCCTGGCCAATACTCTATGCACTGCATCATACAGGCATTCATTGTTATACACATATATTCAGAGACATACATTAAGCACACAGCATGTTAAGCGAACATGATTTTCTGTGCATACATGCCTATGCCAAGAGGCATTTAAGAGCATATTTAAAAGCATTTTTGTTGTCGTTTCTTCTTATGACATATGGTATTAAAGTATATTGGCTTTTTTATCCTAACCTCTAAGGAGTTTAATGGGGAGAACCTGTCTGCCCATCCTAACTGATAATTATTTAATTAGCAATTTATAATGATAATAGGATTTTTCTTCCCCTGCTTCCCCCAGGCATCCATCTTGTTTGCAAGAAAGCAGATATAAAATGATTGCTAGACAGATGGGCAGTTGGCCCAAGTTATTCTTATGTGCCAGGCTAGCATTTTCTTACAGTTAAATCATTAAAGGCAACCCCCCCATTTTTCCGTCTGCTTGGCCTTGTTTCGCTCTCTCATTACTGGGGTGACTTGCATTCTCACAAAGTGTGTGGGTGCGACGACTTGTGTCAGTAAGGACAGTTCTAACAGCAGTGTCATTAGTTCTTTTTACAACAAAAGCCAGAGGGTTTGCTTTTCTCTCTCCCCCCCACCCTCAATCCCTTCCTCTGCCTTCTCTTTCTTTCTCTTAGTTGGCATGCAGGCTGAATTTTTTTTCTGGACCCCCTGCTTGACTTTTTTTTTCCTAGAGCCCCTTTTGAACAGTACAGAGGCGTGAACAACTGAGAATTGTAACTGATAGACTGTTTGCATGAGAACCCATGAAAGTTGCCTTTGTTCCTTTCACATCAGCCAGGTTTAAGCAGCCCCCCTTCAATCCTTGACTAAAGAGAAGGGAAAAAAGGAAATCCACTTTTAATTATACATTGATGGAAATCGCTGCATAGTGGAGTTACATCAAGAGGAGAATGGGCAGTTTATATTCCTTTATCTCAGGAGCCCAAAGAGGTGCTGTCTTTAAAATAGATATGTCAGCACAGGCTGCCAATTCCCAATATGTGAACAACCTTGCCTAATTTAAATCAGATTACCAGCTTCATTTATAATCATGAAAACATTTTCAGAAGCACAGCCATATTACTAATGGACTGTTTTTTACACCTTGAGCCTTCAAGCGCTTTCTTATATGAGCCAGCTTTACTCAGATGGAGCTTGATGAAAGAAACTGCAGCTTAAATGGAAAGATTTGACACCAGATGAAAAATACTCCCCTGGTTTTCATTAAGAAAGTTTTTAAAGGCAATTTTCTATCAACATTGTTGTTCTCGGTTATGAGTGAAAATAATTTATGTCTGGACTCAATAATCTAGATAGTCAACCAGCCAGCCAGCCAGTCAAGAATACTTAGGAATGATTAGAATTCTGTTTGAGATCAGTTTTGTTTTTCCATTTAAAATCATGTTTCATTACTCATTTAAAATAAAATAACAGTTTAATCCTGTTTTTAGGGTTATCGAATATCGAATATCGAATATTTATTTGTATAACCGCGTCCTCTCCCCTAGGGGACTCTGAGCGGTGTACAGGGAGGAATAAAACAGCATAAAATATATACATGAATACAATAAATACAATAAAAACAAATTAAATTTAACTATCCCTGCACTAAAATTCCCATTTAAAATTAACAATCCCTAATCCCTGGGCAGAGACTAACCTAGGCCGGCCAAGCAGAAAAAGTGAGTTTTTAATTTCTGACGGAAGGAGCGGAGGTCCATAGTTGTTCTAATGTCGGGGGGAAGGTCGTTCCAGAGGGCTGGGCCCGCCACAGAGAAGGCCCTTCCCCTGGGCGTCGCCCGCTGACAAAGTCTAGTGGACAGCACCCGGAGCAGTCCCTCTCTGTGGGAGCGAATCGGCCGGGAGGATGTATGGGGCAGAATCCGATCCCACAGATAGCTAGTTATGAGAGAATTGATACACTCCTGAATGATATTCAATTTATTGGTGCAATAAAACCAGAGAATATTGTAACAATAAGTTTTAATAAAAATAATGTTAATACTTGGGTGGTCTGAAAATGCTAATAGTTAAGAATGTTTTGTTATTCTGCCGCACCCAGGTCTTACATTTTTGTTAAAATGCGTACATTTCATATTTCTATTAAAAATATATGTGGAATTTAGATGCAAACAAATCAACTTCATGAGGTAATTTCATGGTTTTTGAAGCACTAAAGTTTACTCTGAGGTAAACCCAATTATGTATCATGGGTTGGCCCCAAAGCATATGTACATGTCTACTATAAATTTCATTTGGGAAAAAATGAAAAAAATGAAAAATGTCCTGAATCCATATATACCATGGATGAAAGAATGTTCATCTGGAATTTTGAAAATTAAAGTTGACAGGCTGAACAAAATACTGGTACCATAATTATTTCATTTATTTCAAAGATTGTTGTATCTGCTTATTCTTCCCTATAGATACTTGGCATTCATGATTACAGAATGGAGATAACATAGCAGTTTATAACAATGTGTGTTGTTTAGTAACAATAGAAAGAAGACCTAGGGAAAAGATTTACTATGTAAAGTTATGCTAAAATCTGGTGCTAAATACTTGACTGTCAAAAATAGGAGCTCTTTTTGGTCACCCAACTGTTAAATGATGACATATTTGTTAGAACTTTGGCTGACCTACCAATGAGAGCAATAAGTGATTTTTTGCATCACAAGGTGTTGAATCACTGAGAAGCCTAAAGTGACAGTCTAGTCTGGAACAACTGACACACAGCAGGGGCCACTGCAAAGAGTCCCGCCTCCCTTGTTGAGAGGAAGTCTTTCAAGGGGAAGGAAGCAAGCATTAAACTGATGAGTAATGGGTGGGAAAGAGATCAGACAGGGATAAGAAGCAGCAGTATACCTCTATGCACATCTTTTAATTTGGTTTGCTTGGTTTAATATTGATGACAAGGTGTATATTTATTTAAATGAATTTGGGAATGTTGGAATATTTTTATAAGCAACATCTTGAATAAATAATATGGGTGACTGAGTTATCAGAAGTTGCAGTTAACTAATATGAAAATGACATTGGTATTTATGCGCTCTATGGCCCTGGATATTTCTAAATATGAATTAAAAAGTTACTAAATCAATTTGGCTTTCTGAATAATGCTATCTCACTCTCCAAGTTATTGGGGTAGAACAAAAGAGGTCTGGGGCACAGTTGGGAGCATAATGAAATTGACCAGCTATTTCAACAACTGGATGGAGATTGATTCCACTTCTAGTTTTCTGTTTCTTTCCCAATGTTCAGCTTTTATTGTTCTGTACACCATCCCATTTGTTCTTATTTACAAGTCTCTATGTCTATATCCACTAAACAGACATGACATTTTAAAGCTGGTAGTCTAAGTCTGAGACCTTTCCTTATTCATAATTTAACAAGATTTATTGTGATATGCAAACAAGACTAAATATTTATTTAGGTATTTCAAAATTTCTGTTCTGTTCTACTAAGAAGAAGAAGTAGCTAGGTTTGGTTGATCATGCCAATGTTCATTAATTATCTCAGTAAAAGTTGATTGGGTTTTTATTATTATATGTACTTTTTAATATATTTATTTGGAATTCTATGCATGTGATTCTTGCCTTCTTCTCCCCTAAAGCACACTTTTATTGCTAGAGTTGGGTTCATTGCTTTAATAAAATAATTTCTCATTAAATGCCCTATTTCCAGAATTGCAGTAGCACAGCTATTTTGTTTTATGATTGCTACAAATTTATTATATTCTGTATTTTTATACTTTCCTTTTACTAGGCTGAGACAGGTAGAAGAATTAGAAATTATGGAGCTGAATAGACTTGAGTGTATCAAGTGGCAGTTTACCATAATTATTGTTTAATAGGAACATAGGGAAGAAGTTGCCAGTGAGATTTTAAACATTGTCTGATCTCATTTTTCAAAAAATAGCAAAGGTAAATGTCTCAATAAACATCAAAGGCTTTATTCCATTGAAAGAATGGTAGACACTGAAAATATATTAGGTTGTTTACACGGGACAGATATGCCTTGTCCCCATAATAACATTCTACGTATGCAAGTGACTGATTGATTGACATCTGATGTCATCACTTGCTTAGCATCTTCTCTCATGGAAAGCTAATTACACCCAAATTGCAAGGGATGGTTTGTCATTGCTAAATTTTGTTACAGTAAATTTAATCAAAATGTAAACATTTGTGCTAGAAGTCAAGAAGTATCACTGTTTTAAAATGTTGATTAAGAACAAACCCTGTTAGGGAGGTAGAGTTAGAATTAAAACAATAGAAGAGGCTGAAGCCTTTCTTAAAAAACATTCCTCAATCCTGGAGGACTAAAATGGGGGAACGGGAGGGGCCATGGCTCTGCCCACCGGCGGGAAGGAAGATGATACAATAGCTAAAAGACTCAGATCGCAAAAATGATTTTCTTTTACACAGTGTAATCCTTAAACGGATGTTAATAGAAACAAATGATTGAATGCATGAATTTATGATATGATATATATGTATTCCATTCCACCTTACACCGAAAAAAACCTTTACTCTTTGTATGGAACTTCGGAGGCGACCACCACTTCCGATATGGAAGCCCTAAAATATTTCTTTTATATCCTATATACCCTTTCCTTTGTTATAAAATTTGTAAAAACCAATAAAAATGTATTTATTTTATTTATTTTAATCACATTTATATCCCGTCCTTCTCCACGAAGGACCCAGGGCGGCGCACAGGAATTTAAAAATATACAAAACGATAAATACAAAATTTAAAAACATATTAAATTACGGTCCTATGCTAAAACCAATTAAAATCCCCCATTTAAAAACTATCTAAAATAGCCCCGACGGGAGGTTAGGTTAAAAATTGTTATTCAAAAAAAAAAAAGAAAGAAAGAACAAACCCTGTTGCAAATGTTTGTGGAAAAAGAATGAAAATGCCACTCAACTACAGAGTATATATCATCATAGTATTACGGATACTAAGCTGTAGAAACCCCTAGAAAGAACAATTTAGTTCCACCCATTTATTGCAATAAGCAGAAGCCACACATTTTAAAAAACACTCATTGTGGTTTTGAAAGTAGAGGTCATAACTAGTTCCTGACCACACAATTTGCTTCAAGAGTACTTATTATGATTCCTAGCTTGACTTAACACATATCAAGTACACCTTTGTCCCCCACCCCCACTTTCCTGCTTCATTCCCTTGCCATTATTATTTAAATATCTAATTTGAATGAGTCAAATTATTGTTGGTCACTTTCAGTATTTAACCAATCTATTCCACACTATTTCAAAAACATACTTTGCTAAAAGGCTTGCAAAGACTCTATTAAGGTGGGGGAGGGAACCAAAGGGGTGGGGGAGAAACAATTCCATGAACAAAGGCAAAGCACAACTGAATGAAAAGCACTTATATTTGTAAGGGAAAAAAACCCATTTTTACTCCATATGAAAGGTGAGTTAATTGAAATATGGAATTGGGCTTATTTTCTGTTGAGTTCTGAAATGTATTGCATTATGAAAAAAAATCCATACTTTTTTTGTTTCCTGCATTTCCATTGCCATTTATTCATATCTTCTGGATGATATTTAAGACTGGTTTTAATGGATTAGAGTCTGCATTGATCGCAGTTGGAAAATATGACTCGCTGTTGCTGATCAGCTAATGTTATTGCCAAAGCTGACTTTTTGCTAGTAAAATCAGCCTCTATTGAAGTCTCTCCCAAATAGTCATCTGTATAAACAATGATATGTGATTCTAAACTTTTGGGAAAGTTTTTTAAACATTTTTTGTCCAGCTGTACTAACCATTTTTTATGAACCTTTAGTTAAGAGCACGACACGCATATTGCAAAATTGGAAAATGAAGAGATTACATCCAAACTATTAAAAACATTATAAGTGTTGTAGAGTTTGTTTGATGAGTTATGAATCACTTTCAATTGGAATAATGAAACTACATCTAGATTAAGCCTAGGTAGTTGTTTCTTAAAATTAATTTTTAAAAAATGCTTTTAAAAAAGTAGTTTCAGATTTTTAATTTACATTTAACACATTAGAAACGGATCATATGCGTTTTCAATTACGCCTACCACTAAACAGTGAAAAGTAATTAATATTTTTTTTAAAACTGAAAATCTAGAAAGAAACTAAGAAAATGAATAATAGATAGGGAACGATGATATAGTAGTAGAAGTGTAAATCATCAATATAATAAAATGGAAAAGTATTAATATCTTGATCTCCAGTCAATCAATGTCTCAATCCTATATTTTAATCTTAAAGAAATCAAATTTTAAAAGAAAGAACATAGAAAACAAAAAGCAAAAGAAAGCTTAGAATTTTTGGATGGACATGAATTTTTGGGTTTTGGAGATGGATGCAAATTATAATCAGAACATATTTCAATGGTCCTTTTTCAAGAGGCAATTGGACTTTCTGGTTTTTCTTTGAAGAAATCTCGCTTCTCATCCAAGAAGCTTCTTCAGCTTTGAAGCATAAGAGTTTAGAAGGAGAAACATAAAGTGTAAACAAATTTCATTAGTCAAATTAAATTCTCATTCTGATTTCTTTGTAGTTCATATCTTATCCACCATTAAAACTGTGGCAATTCACTTTTTTTTTTAAAAAAATTGTCAATATGAAATATTAATCCTATATCCATTTGACTTCCTCGATTGCCAGGGATGTTGGTATACAAGGATAATTTTATGATTGAGGTACTAGGTTAGCAAAATTATATGGAGCCCACCAACACTTTGCACAAAGGTCATTAGAAATCCATCAGAAGTCCAGCTTTTTAACTCAACAGGGACCTGTTTAGAAACAAACCTGTGACCTAAAGGTGAAAGGTTTTATACACCAATAATATTCCCCTGTGCCATCTAGTTTTCCAGCATGACATACTTTGATAAATTACTAGCGTCAGGAAAGAACCAAGGGCTTCTGTACTATATCAGATTTAATGTGACACACTTTTATGAATCATTCCCTCCATTCAGAATTTTTAGCATCCATTCTTTTATTGCTAGCTGAAAGTATTTGCAAATGTTTTAAAATTCTCATCAAGATGCATATCAAGAAGTGTTCCACAGATGCAAAGCAATAGAGAGGAACAACCACTCACTTTTAAAATAGTAATTTCCATTTTCTTGGTATTCATAATGGAAATTGTTTGAACATGTAAAACATTTTTTAAAAGTTAAAAAAAATTTAAAAGCTGCACAATGTATAAGACTTAAAACACATTTCCCTGCTGGAAGGATTAAAAAGTGATCAGATATTGTCAGATACATAATTGCAGTAGATACTTAATTAAATATGTGATGTTTGACAGATTTGTGGATTAGGCAGCTCACATACACCATTATTTTTAAGCTGCTGCATTTAATTTAAGTCGTTCAAGGAGACTGGATTTGACTATTAATATGAAATATGTCATCCTACCTCTCGAATGTTAATATAGTGCTTCTATAAATGCTATAAAATAAAATGTGTATAGTGAAAATATATAATATTGTCTTGCATTCTAGGTCTGAATACTGTAAAAATACTAGAAGACTTGAGTTTCTAAGTTGAGAAAAGAAATGGACTATTCATAGTAGTAAAATATGTTTCCTTATGTTTAGGATTTTTTTTTCATGGAAAACGTACATTCCATGCACAGGCTGAAAGCGTTAAATGTATGCTGTTTAGAAATTCAAATTGTATATGGAAATTATTCCATGTTACCTATCCATATACATGTCAAATAATAACTCACAGAAACAAAGCTTGACTCACCATTTAGCTTCAGAAGCTAGTCATTATGATTAATACTTGCATAGCAGATTATCTAGGAATACCAGGATTGGAAGATGGAAAAATAACCTGGAAAAAAGCAATGGCAAATCACTTTTTTATTGTTGCCGAGCAAACTGTATGATTGTGTCTATGAAGTCATCAGAAGACAAGATTGATTTGAACACATCTTCACTTCCCAAAATAGCAAATCGTATTTATGTTATATAATGACTCATGTCATATCAGTCATCTGTTTTATCACATGCATTTATTATATGCAGGCAATGCTGCAGACTTTTAATATTAATTCTGACATTAAATTTTCCGTTTGAAATCATGCTGGCGCACACCTTACAATTTTCTGTAAATCTGAACACCAGTTCTCAAAATATTAAAACACATACCTCTATATGCTACTAAAACTCTCATAACCTTTAACTGGGTGAAACGGTGTGTAATGGGGCAACACGTTTTGAGCCAAGGTATCTTATAGTTAGAGAATGCGCCCAAATTCTAGGACCCATGACTTCCAAAAGAATGGTATTTGTGAACGTTGTGGCTGTTTCAGTCTATTGGATGATATTCTGCTCCTGCTGTGATCATGAGATCTTTATTTTCAATGTTCCATAATAAAGATTCTTGGCCAGTGTCACAATCCCTTGGTCTTCACCCACCCTATAGTATCAACTTACTTACCTGGTAAAAATAGTAGAAAAGGAAGAGGAGGAACAGAAAAGAAGGAATCCTGAAGCATTCTTTCGAGCACATGCTCCCCATTGTGCTTCTAATCTGGATTCCTTCTGCACAGCTTCCCTAATATATTGGCTACCCCACATATTTTTCCTGAACACACAGAATCTCTTCTGCACCTCCACACATTCTTCCCAATCTGCACTCTTCCCGTTGCACCTTTTGAACATCCCCACACTGCCTCCATACACATCACTCCCAACCTGCATGCCACCTTTCAAACATCCCTACAATTCCATGCATTTTTCCTGACCTGTACCATTCTCCCACTCCTGCACACCTTACCTGTCCTAATAGCATCTTTTATGAACTCCTGCGCATTATTCATAACCTCTCCTATGTCCCTGAATGCCTCCCAAACCCCTACAGATCTTTGGCATGTATCCATACACTCTCAATCCATACAACACTTCTTATGCATTTCCACATATTATTCCTGACCCATACCTCCACTCATCCCTTTGCTCCCTCTCCCACGTGACAATAATTACTAATCTATGTGCTGGCCTTGGATTTGTAATTTCCTGTTTTCTACTGATTTTCTCCCTGCAAGCTTCCCACAGACAAAGTAAATGAGAAAGCCAGCAGAAATTCTAGGGAGAAAGGGAGGAGATAAGGATATTAACAAACTTAATTCTAAGTTGCTTCTCTTCTTGATTAGTTTCCACCCATGGCTTCTTGTTCTACCCTCAGGTGCTTTGAAGAATAGTTTGACTCCGTCTTCTTTGTGGTAACACCTGAGATATTGGAACATTGCTATCATGTTGCCCTAGTGCTTCTTTTCATAAGACTAGACATA
The DNA here is from genome assembly GCA_039707465.1 of Rhabdophis nuchalis. Lineage (NCBI taxonomy): Eukaryota > Metazoa > Chordata > Lepidosauria > Squamata > Natricidae > Rhabdophis > Rhabdophis nuchalis. Next base: position 34,358,133 of record CM077645.1, read on the forward strand.
TTCAGTTCCAGCAACCATTCTTTATATGTTTATCCTTGGGTCCCCTAATCATCTTTGTTGCTCTTCTCTGCACTCTTTTTAAAGTCTCAACCTCTTTTTTACATCGTGGTGACCAAAACTGAATGCAGTATTCCAAGTGTGGCCTTACCAAGGCATTATGAAGTGGTATTAACACTTCCCGTGATCTTGATTCTATCCCTCTGTTAATGCAGCCTAGAACTGTGTTGACTTTTTTGGCAGCTGCTGCACACTGCTGGCCCATATTTAAGTGAATGTCTACTAGGACTCCCAAGATTCCTCACACAGTCATCACTATTGAGAAAGGTGCCACATATACAGTACCTGTGTATTTTGTTTTTCTTGCCTAAATGTTTTGTAACATCTTAGCTGATAAAGGCCTGTTAGGAATTTTAAATTTTATGCTTTTTCCTGCCATTTTTAGTTGTTCCTAGTAAGGATATTGTTCTGCTATGGGAAGTTGTATGAATGTTCTCACAGAACAATCCACCTATTTTTTTCTTTCTTTATTTATTTTTTGTTTATATCTAACAATTACTGGGAACTTCTAGATTCATTATGTAGTTGATATATTCTCAGTTTTGGAGGAGTCTTTGAAATTTCCAAAATTTAAGATTCTTCTGGGTTGTTATTTCCTGTCATGTCCATCCCAAACATCTGGAGATTTCAAGAATAGGAAGTGACTGTTATGCAGCAATTAACATTCATAAATGTCCTTTCTGTACTTTCGCTTCAGACTAAAAGTTACATTTTTACAGTAATTGCAGTAATTGAATATAATCCATTTAAAGGCATAACTGTTTGCATGTTTGACGTTTCCTGAAGTCTTCTGTGTTCTGTCCAGAAAGGATGAAATCTGCTATGTTTTTACAGCAAGAAAGAAAAGGCTTTTTTTTTAGTATCAGCCAATATAGTGTGTGTGACAAAAATCATACTGGGGAGAAACCTTCCCCCGTCCAAGAACTGGTCCTTTAAATGAATATACTATGTTTCTTCAATAGATGACAAATTACAGCTGTACATACAACAGAAGAAAAATGCAAAGAACATTTCTTAAGAAAGATCTAAAGAATATTCAACATAGAACAATTCCCCCCCCCTCCCCCAAATATACACACTGTCCATTTGAATCACTACCAGGTTTTGAAAATCAAGTTGAAGTTTTTTGAAGAATCTTAAAACATACAGTAAATGATACTTGATTCATCAGGTAGTTTTCTCAAGTCATTCAAAGGATAATGAATATGGGTGTGGAACTCATAGCATTTTACAAACTTTTGAAAATGCCTTATATTGAATCAATCCATTGCTCCTTTGAATCCAGCATTGTCTTTTCTGATTGACAGAGCTTCACTAAAATTATTGTTATGAGCAATCCTCACATAAACTACATCTTTTTCAGATTAACCTGCTCAATGCATCATACAAATTACTGGCCTCACATTTCAATTACTCTACTTCAAGTTGGCTGCTGTGGAAGTTACCGCTCAGGATCCTTCAGCAAATTCTGTTTATATACATGTTGTCAGATTATTATCTGTATAAGAGCAGGGCATAGTTCTACTATAATGAAATAAAACTAGAAAAAGAATTTTAAAAAGATAAGGAAACAACAACACTTAGCAATAAGGGTCAAATTTGAATTAAATGTATTAAGCCTGAAAAAAATTATTTATATTTTTGAAAGTGTTTTTATTTTAATTAGTTAAAATTATGGTGAGGAAAAAGAAGATGGATCAAAGAGAGAGTTAAAATTATACAGGGTAAATATAGTCACCTTATATGTGTCAATGTTCATTATCTTAAATAAAAATGAAATTTATAAACATAAGAAATTACCAAGGAAATTTGGAAGTTTGAGGAATGTTTTGGTTAATTTTTAATACATTTCAATATGCAAAGCCACACTTATTATTTTTATTTAAAATTACATATAATTAGATGTATTTATTTTATTTTTATTTATTTTATTAAATTTATATCCCGCCCTTCTCCAAAAGGACCCAGGGCGGCGCACAGGAAATTAAAATACATACAAAAAACAACAGTAGAAAATTTAAAAATCTATTAAATCCCCATCCTGCGCTAAAACCAATTAAAATCCCCAAATTAATGTAATTCTCTCTAATCTTTTCTTATTGACTTCCCATGATAAATCTGATACACCATTTCTATATCAAATAAAACTTTTAATTAGTTTGTAATTAAGTTTGTATGCATGTCATCCGAAAGTATGCAGTTTAAGTGCAGTGTGCACCAAAATACATTTTAATTTGCAAAATATGGAAAAATAAATAATTGGTAGTATTGCCCTATTATCTTAGTCTTGGAAATTCAGATTATGTTGCTTTATTTAAATACATAAATTCTAAATTCTAATTTTATAATATATTACCAAAATAAATGATATGAAGGAAAATAAACTACGCCCACTGGATTAAAACAAATGTTACAAATGATTTAGATAGTAAAAACATTTACTATTAACTGGGGAGATTATAAAATATTATTCAAAAAATCAAAGTATTTTTATATCAGACACAATTAATTGGGTGTTAGTGAGTTTTTGCCTAAGTTTTTTGGTCATCATTACAATGAGGTTGCATTTTCCATTGAATTTCAACTGATTACAAATGCTACCGGGGGAAAAAAATCTGATTTACTGTATTGTGAAAATGAAAATATGGTTTACATGACAGTTATCCCAATAGAAAATAAAACATAATGTTTTATTGCAGATGCCCTTGAAGTGAATTTCAATATTAAATATTATGAAACAGTGCTGTTACATTTCTGCAGGTCTTCAAAGATGCATACAAAAAAAACCCATTACGGAACAACATGGACTTTACAAAGAGTAAAGTCACAGAACTACATTGCCTTATTTAACTTTGCTTCAGTTGCCTTCTCTGGCAATTCAGTAGCTGGTAAATATTTCCACACATAGAAGATTCTTCTACTTATTGAATATGTCAGGTGAGGAAGTCAGACTGACACAAAGCAACTTGAAGTAAATTAGAGTGATTTTTTTTTTCAGATTACTTACTCAAAGAAACTTTATTGTCCTGAAGCAATGATCAAGACTTTAGGACTTGATCAAGACTTTAGGACACGCAGGGGGTTGGACTAGAAGACCTACAAGGTCCCTTCCAACTCTGCTATTGTATTGTATTGTACTATATAGACTTTTTACATCAGCCTTTGCACTATTTGTAATGTACTGCAAATTTTTAGGGAAGGAGAGCTATAGATGGGAATGTACAGTTGTGTGTATTATATATTGAACATAGCTAAGGTTGAACTGAGCATAAGAAAGAGGAAGAAATATAATTCAGTCTCAGACTAAGCATAAACAAAGATAAATATGCAAAGTTTCAGTGTTAATAGGCAGTGAGTTTGGCACAAGACATGAGGCTGCTTCAGGTGACAGATATAGTTTAGAAAGTAAAGTTTTGTTCATTTTGTCTTAAAACATAGAAAACTATTACCGCTTAAGGGGAACATATTCCTTGAATTTCCACTCATTCTCACTTTATGCTGTAATGTTATTGACAGTGTCACCTTAGCTAGCCAGTTACCTATGGTCTAAGTGTAAGTAATTTGCCAGCCAATAACAATGGTTGAGCTTTGCTAAATGGTACAAAGAATAGCAATTACACTTAAAAAGGCACTGGTGCTCTATATGTCAGCAGAAAAGGATCTACAAAGACATAATTACAGTGTAATTGCTCAAACATTCATGAAGTAAACATACATTATTAGAAGCCATTCATCTGTTCAATTTAGATGACATTACCAGGAGCATATTGCATAAATAGGAAGCTATTTGTGACTAGTTACTGTGACAATTTAAAGGAGATTTTAAAAATGAAATATGGTAAAATCTGTGTTTTCAAGATCCTTGGTGGCCAAGTGCCCTTTTCCCTAGTTCCTATTATGCTACCTCAACATAGTAGGGACAATGTTCCTGGGAGAAAGGGATGAACAAAGAATGTCAGGCGTATATGCCAAGAACACATATTGTCAAAGTTTTGATGGTAATTCCAACTTCCAGATAAAGCTTTTTTGCAGCAGCAATGGGAACACTGTGCCATGGAAATCTTGAAAGTCAGGTTGGTGACATTCATCCTGAAAATCTATTTGGTAGCTGAGAGTCAATTCCAACTTGATGGGTGATAAAGACCTATTTTGAAAGAGAAAGGGTTAGAGAAAGGGATGAAGAAAATGGTTTCGAGAAATAGTAGTTGAGTTGTTGGAGTTATCTGAGTGGGAGTCAGAAAGTTGGAAAGAAAGATAAGCAGCAGACAAAAGAAGCAGCATAAGATCGACAATAATAGTCAAGAAGAGTACCTGAGAAAGCCATGGAATACCTTGGTGATTGATATCCCCAAAAGATACCGATTCACAACAATCTTAGCATGAAAGACCTAAAGGATCCTTGTGACTATGGTTTACTAGAGAACTTTTAGTCTATGAGCCCAATTTGCTATGGCATTTTTTAAATTTTATCTCTAGCATATTCCATTCTTAAAATCCAACTTCAATTCACTACTTCACCCTATTACAAGGGAGACTAAGAATATATTTCTTCTTTTTTTCCTTTCCTTCACCTAGGAGAAAAGAGAAAAATATTTTATAATTTTTTATTTTATTTTTAAAAAAAGACAAGGAATAGAAAGTCTGTTCAAAGAAAAAGACTCACTTTTCATTGAAAGAGGTTAAGAATGACTGAATTTCAACAATTTCAGTATCTATTGTTTTGCTATCTATCCAATCAATTGAGAAGAGGAATGGGAATCCATTGCTTCCTTCTCATTCAAAATTGAAGAATATCCTTGAAAGATGAGTCTTAGGAGAAATGTGGGTTTTTGTGTAGAGAGAGATAACTTGACTTTTGAACTAAACTTGTTGCCTGAGCTTTATGATAGCAAATAGTAACAAGGGACTACATCTAGATCAGGAAAAAAAATGTATACCAATATAGCTCCAAGTACAAAATAGGGTAAAGGTAAAGGATCTCCTTGCACATATTTGCTAGTCGTTCCCAGCTCTAGGGAATGGTGCTCATCTTGGTTTCAAAGCCAAAGAGCCAGCTCTGTCCGAAGACATCTCCGTGGTCATATGGCTGGCATGACTAAACGACAAAGATGCATGAAACACTGTTACCTTCCCACCAAAAGTTCCCTATTTTTCTACTTGCATTTTTACATGCTTTTGAACTGTTAGGTTGGCAGAAGCTGGGACAAGTAACAGGAGCTCAACCGTTACGTGGTGCTAGGGATTCAAACCTCCGAACTGCTGACATTTCTGATCGGCAAGCTTAGCAACTTAGCCACCATGTCCCTTAAGTACAGGATACCTACCTTGAAAAATAATGATTTTTTTTCTTCTTCTCAAATAGCAGGGGGAACTTAGAAGCTGTGCTGCAAAAAGACTGTTAAGCTTTTATGATTTTTAACATTAACATCTTACAAGTTAGGCATTGTACAAACCAATGTCAAATTAAAACTGTTGATGAAATCGATCTTGTCATATTTCTCAGAAAAAAATCTCTGCATAATAAATTTATGTGAATACATTTATCATGGTTTGAAAGAAAGGTTGAATCTGGAAACTTAATACAGAGTTCCTCTAGCCACAATGTCTCATATGTGAAAGCTTTGTAATTTTTCTGGTCTCCGAGAGTCTATGTGCTACTTGCAGATAGATAAATTCACATTTGCAATTGCTGAGGCTTTTTTAATTCTGGTGAAATCAGTTGAGATGAGATAGATGATTTTTCTCTATCTTTCTTTCCTTGGTTTCCTTCAAAATCTACTTTGAAGGATTGGAGTGCAAATTCCTACAGAATAGCCCAAAGGCAGCTTAGAAAACCAGAAAGTGGTGAATTACAATGGCTCACCACCACCACCACCACACATACTTCAACATCAGGAATTTTAATTTAATTCCTATCTATTGTTTGAGTGGAAGGAACTCAGAAAGTCAGTTTTCCTTAATTTATTGCGAGTGAGATTCTTGTCCTTATTTCTCTTTTTTTAATTAAAAATATTTTTATTAAGCATAAATTAAAACGTTGGACACAGTGTAAACCGTCCTGGCAGAATCTATGCCATACATGCTAAGATATTCAGTTATATATTATAGCCACCCTGTTTTATTTTTTTAACTTTTGATCCCATACTGTATTTACAAAAAAGAAAAAAGTAACTTATTTCCAGCCGTGTTGGTTTGTTTATCTTGTACATTCTTGCATTTATCATTTCATACATAATTCTAGTCTCCATTCTTTGGATCTTGACTCATGCCTATTTTGGGCTTTCCCTTTTATATTCCAACGATCAATAAAATTTATCCCAGATCCTATAATATTCTGGTTCATCTTTATTCTTCAATTCCCATGTCAATTTATCCATTTCAGTGCAGCTCAAGATTTTCCTAATTATTTCCCCTTAATGTAGAGTTTTCCTGTTTTTCCAATTTTGGGCAAACACAATTTTTGCTGTTGTGATAATATGTATTGTTATATTTCTTGTTTATAATATAAATTTATAGTTCCTGTGTGAATTCTATTTCCTCTTAGTTTATCTCTATCAACTTCTTTTGGATAGTCTGCCAAAATAATATATTCAATATATTTTGGATATATTTTGGCTTTTTGGTAAGACCACCACATATGGTAGTACCTGCCTGGTTCTTGGTCACATTTACAGCAATTTGGCAATGAATTTCTAAACATTTTGGCGATTCTTGCGGGTGGAAGGTGCCACTTAAAAAATATCTTATGTAGGTTGTCCTTATACGGTATTGACAATGTTATTTTCCTGTTCCTTTCACATAGTTCTTGCCATCTGTCCAAATGTATATTATAACCAAATTTTATTGCCCTTGCAACCATTGTCTCCTTGACCTGCTCTTCTTCCATCTTGCATTCAAATAAGTATTTGTAAATCTTTATCAATTTATCATTTGTCCCTAAAAGAATCTTGTCTATTGCCATCAATTCCCTACTCTCTCATATCTTTCGAATAGCATGATTGGATTTGGAGGTAAGACCACCATTCCAGATCTATCCCCTGTTCTTTTAAATCTTGTCTCAATCTTAATATCCCTTCTTTATATAATATATGTTTATAAGTGACCTGTTTTCCTGATTAATAAGATTGGGATGCACTATTGCTTCTAGTGTTGATAGCCAAATGGGTACCTTGCTATAAATTTTCCTCTTAAATTTATTCCATGTTTCTAATAATGACAGTCTGATGAAGTGTCTTTGGAAGTATTGATGTGTTACCTGTTTCCTTTACCACAAGAAGGCATGCCATCCTAAATGCAAATCATGGTCCTCAAGTGTTACCAATCTATTATTTTTTAAATTAATCCATTCTTTTACTCAGGTTAGTGTTGCTGCTTCATGGTATAATTCCCATTCTGGTACACCAAATTCTCCTCTTTATTTTACGTCTTGCAAAAGTTAACATTTAATTCTGGGTTTCTTCCCTTGCCAAATGTATTCTGATGTTATTTTATTCAGATTTCCAAGGTACTTTTTATCTAATTTTATGGGGATGTTTTGAAACAGGAATAATTTTTTGGGAAGAATGTTCATTTTGATTACTACTATCCTTCCCACGAAAGAGAGTCTCAGATTTTTCCATCTCTCCAATTCTCCTTTGCAAATTCCTACAGAATAGCCCAAAGGCAGCTTAGAAAACCAGAAAGTGGTGCATTACAATGGCTCACCACCACCACCACACATACTCCAACATCAGGAATTTTGGTTTAATTTCTATCTATTGTTTGAGTGGAAGAAACTCTTCTGCTCATAGTCAGTTTTCCTTAATTCATTGGTAGTAAGATTCTTGTCCTTATTTCTCATTTGCTACCTGTAGTACAAATAGTAGTAAATAAATATATGAAACTGTTATTAGTTATATTAGTTATATCAATATGTATACACTCTTCTCCCTCCACTTTTTTTCAGATTTACTGCATTAAAGGATTGTAAAATTCCACATTGTGCTCCTTTCTGACCCATGACCACTTACAAAAAGGAAAATTTGACCATAGTTTGGAACAATGTTGTAAGTGCCTTAAAACCTTCACATATATTTTAAGGACTTCTAAAATTACCATAAAGCTATTTTGCAAGCCAGCTGCATTTGATCACTTCTGACATTTGGAATTGTTGCAAATATTTTAAGGTGATTGTTGCCAATTGTTTAATTCCTCTTATGCCTTTACAAGCAATATAGCAGGGTGGACTATTTGTTTTCTCTTTCAGTGTAACAGTTTTTACTGGCAACTTTTAAAAGCTACTTGACATCACAGAGGTTCCACTATGCTGAGCATAGTTCTGATTATTTTATTTTTGTCATTGGATAAACAGAATTATGGACTACAAGCATGTTAAATATTCCCTCCAGGGAAGCATAGTTAGTTAGAAAGTTTCTGCAGTAACAGGCCACAATCTAAATAGGTTTATTTTTTTTCCTACCAGCTGTGCATTTATATGAGATCAACTAGACAGACCTTGACTCTTGGTTAAATATCAAGTTTAGTTTTGAAACATGTAGTTTACAAACATCATGTTTTCTAATGTACATTTTCATGGAAGATATTTTCTTTAACTATGTTAAATTGCTGAAATATATTTCTATATATTGATAACATATTTTTAAATGTTTTCCAACAAATTCAAATCCATTTTTTATTTATTCCGTACGCATGCATGGATTTGGACATATATTTCAATTATAGGAGGGTGACATCATTATCTGTGCTTTATTATCTCACTATCCTAGTTGCCTAAATAAAATTGAGTGATTCCTTATTCTTAAAATTGTTGAATATTTTATAGATATACATTGACAACATATTTGCAATCTATTTCTAACACGTCTTTCAAATCTATTGTTTTATTTATTTTATATGCATTCATGGATTTCGACATATATTTAAATTATACAATAGAAGGTTGATACCATTATCTATGCTTTGTTATCTCACATTGCCAATTCCTTAAGTAAAATTAAACATTTATCTATTCTTAAAATTGCTGTAATCTGTTTGTAGATATGTGTTGACAACTATTTTCAAAATCTTTCCAAAAAGTCCTTCAAATCTATTGTTTTATTTATTTAATATGCACGAATGGATTTGGACATGTATTTAAATTATAGAATACAAGGTTGACACCATTATCTATACTTTATTATCTCATTTTGTCAGTTCCTTAAATAAAAATAAGCAATTCCTTATTCTTAAAACCACCCTATTCTGTCATGTTAGCATAGAAAATAGATTACTTACAGTAAGAGTGTGAGAACTGAAGATGATTTTTTGATGAAGAAGGAAAAACAAAGAAGTCCAGTCTTGTAAAAGCACCTTTGGGACAATCATTTTCCAGATGGCTGAGAATCTTCTTAGACTAAATATAAAAGAAGAAGAAAAAGAAAGAAGAGTATGGTGATAGAAAGGTTTTGCATATTATTTGTTACTTTTCAAGTTGGAGTATAATGTACTTTTTCTCCTTTTTATATGAAAAATGAAAACTGGTTATCTCAGAAGAAACATAAAGTAAGCTGTCATTGAGAAGAGGAAGCTGAAGAAATGTGTAATTGATGGTAAAGGAAGAAGTGACAAGTTAAGAATGAATGGGTGGTGAATGAAAATGGTTTGCAAATAAAAATGACCAGGATGGAAGAATGTCTTGGTGATATAGGAAAAATTTAATCAGGCCTGATTGCAAACAAACATCTAAAGAATGAGGAATAGCTTGTGAGGAAGGGAAAAACCTACAAAATTATGGTTGGGTGGAGCTGATGAGATTGTCAAAACGTGTGAGAGAAATTTAAAACACAAAAGCAATGTATAGGTAGATGTGTATAGATAATCGAAGCAAAGATTGATTGTGAGATAGAAAGATAATAGATGATGATAGAAAAATGATAAATGCATTTACTTACCAGTTTATACCAATATCATCTTATTGTAAATAAATAAATACATTTTACTGTTGTAAACATGGGATAAAATGTCAGAATGTAACATAGCATAAAATACAACAAAACAAAATAACAATAAAGCCACACAAAGAAAGTTAGAAACAAAAAGATCAAAGCAATATTGTAAGTGTTAATTAGGGTTAGCCCTCCTTTGCAATAGAAAAGCTTCAGAATAGTCCCCACTATGCATTGGGAAGTTGTTATAATGGTGGTTTTTCATACAAGGGACTTAAGAAAGGTGATAACTGGGTATCTGATTAACATTGCTTCTATCAAAGACCACTACTATTTATTCCATAATTTAACCTCAGTTGTTTCCCTTCTACAATAATCAGCTAACCCAGTGGTAGTCAACCTGGCCAGCTTTCATGGTGGGTGGTAGGGGTTTTGTCCAATACTGAAGCACTTTCCTTTTTTAATGTAATTGTCTTCCCTGTTTTATAAATCACCATTACTGTGGAGCCTGTGGGTGGTTAGAAAATTTTACTACTAATAGAGATACAAAAGTGAGCAGAAGGTATAAACAGGTTGACTACCCCTGAATTAACCCAATAATATTCTAAGAATAATCTTCATTGTATATTGGTAATTGGTGCCAGATAGTGAAAACTATTTTAGTTCTTACCCAAAACAGGAAGTGAAGGCATATGTGAAAATCCAATTATTTATAGCATTCTATTATTTTAAAATACTTACGTACTGTATTTATCTGACAGGAAAGTGTAATTTCTTCAATATAGTGTTTCTCAATGTAGGAAGAGTTTTGCATCTACTACAAAGAATAGTAGACACTGCTGAAAACAAAACTCCAGAAAAAGAAGTACAATGATTACATACCTCAGAAGATCCCTTTAAATATTATTTTCTGTTTTCTTGCCACTTTAGTTACTTTCCCACTCATTTATATACAGTTTGTTCTCTCCTTTCCACTTCATTTCTTCAAGTATAGCTACCCAATTCCCTTATCATATATCAAACTTCTTTAATTCTTCCGCTTTTGCTAAAGGAAGAACAGGATTGTCTCTGTGTGAAATTTTTATCAGTAAATATAATTGTTATTTGAAGGGCAGCATTTATCTCTTAAGAAAAAATCTGCAATCCTTGACCTTACAGAGAACAGCATCCTGGCAACCATCCTAATTTTTTAGACCATGGATCACCATTAGACATGACCATCAGTCATACTAAAGTTGATCGATGACAATTGCAGTCCCAACATCTGGAAGGAACAAGCTTGAGAAAGACTTCACATCAGACTGCATATACTGCATTTTGTGTTTCATCAGTATATTACTTTATATGGGACTAGCAAAAACACTGTATATTACTATTTTTAGTCTATTCTCCCCCCACCCCAATGGTAGATATATTGAATAGAGCAATGGATGGGTTGAATCAACAACTTGATGTGGCTATGTTAGGCTTAGAATTTGAAAGATGGTCCCATATATCAAGGATGGGGGGGGGGAAATCTGGTGATAAAGGTAGAATAATTTTTTCAGGCATCAGGTATCATCACATACAGTAATTTTCTGAATCTAAAATCTTGCACAATTTATTGCAGCTGTGTTTCAAGCTTTGTGTATATTTTTTCACAAATTTTCATGAATGCAAGTCAAAAGAATTGTAAAACATGTCACCCACATGACCAACCTGATTTTATGACCTTGTTTTTGCAATGGTCATTAAGTGCATGTGTCAATTGTAAAGCTAACTTGCAGTCATTAACCAAATGCCAGGTCATTAAGCAAACCCATTGGTCATGATGCAAAAATTGGAAATAAATGCCAGTTTTTGACCAAAACATCATAAATTGTGGACATATGACTACAGGATGCTGCTAATAGTCATTAATGAAAGCCAGCTGTCCAATACCCAAAATGAGGGCATGTGACCATGGGGCTCCTTGGAACTTTGAATCAGATCATCAATATTTTTGAGGGTCTAGTGCAACTTACTTTGATTACTACATATCTGCTGATACAACTAGCCTCCTTGATTCCCTTTCTTCTCTCTGATAATATTTAATAAATTCAAATTCTCCTCTGTAAAGCATGATATGATATTATCATGTTATAAAAATTCCTCTTAAAAAGCAAATCCTTAGATAAAAATAATTTTAGGAAATCTCCTAACAGCTGCTTTCATTGAACTGAACAGAATACATGGAAAGGTCAGAAGGCAGTGGGTAGGTATGACTGGCAAATTTTAATACCAACTCTTACCCCTTCCACATAAAGCTTTCCTGTATAAGATTTTGATGAAATCTTGCATCATAGATAAAAAGAAACCCTGTAAATCAGGGATGTCAAGCTCGCAATGTCATCATATGACATATTGTGACTTTTTCCCCCTTCGCTAAAATGGGGGAAGGGTGGCTAATGCATGACACATCTGTCCCATGGGCTGTGAATTTGACACGTCCGCTATAAATCAATCTTTTCCAATGTGGTGTTTTCAGTAATATTGACCAAAGCATTGTGGAAACCAAATTACATATTTTGTAAATAAGAATTTTTCTTATCTGAAAGACATTCAATTGAGGGCTGCACTGAATTCATATGCAAGGTTACCAAACTTTTACAAAATATTCAATTCCATACAAATGAAGTAAAATATACTAATTACCATAACAGCTTACATATTGACTACTGCTTGGCATCTATTAGTATCAGGCCACATTTATCCCATTGAGTTAAAATATAACCAGTTAGAATATGTTGTCATATTATAGCAGCATGGGAAATAATGGCAATCTTTGGCTTTGTATATCATAAAGTAAGATATCAGTTATTTTTACAAATCAGAAATAAAACTATTTTCTATTTGAGATAAAGACAGACGATACCACAAACTGAAAGGAATAATCAGTCTATTAACTTGACTTTTCACAGAACTACACTTTAAAGAAAGAGATTCAATTGGAGCTGCTTCCTCTGAGCTGAATTATGAGAATGTGTTTATTTCCTGACCTTCAGAACAATTTCAGGCATACTCTTCAGACTTTATAAAATCTTAGTTAAAATGGAAGTAGACATGTTTGTAGATAAAAGAGAACCAAAGACTTTGATAATATCAAGTGGCACTTCAGAATGAAGGTCATTTAACATGATTTAAATTTCACATTGCCTTGAATCTTCTTTTACAATACGTTTCTCACATGCTTGTTAATCCATCACCAAAAATGCCATTTTTAAAAATTTGCTTGATCAAATTAAATAACTATTTAAAACAGAGAACTATTAGAAACAGTGGATTGTAGTCTGTTTTGTCAAAAGAGTAAAGTCATACCTTGTATTTGGCTTGATCTATATGGAAGGGATTTCTGTTGATAAGAAATTGTAAATTACTAAGTGAATAAATATTGTAATCAAGAATGTATCCCTGATATCCACTTGCTGTTTATCACTCCCTGGGGAACAGATGCTTAATTTGGGCCCATGATAATAAAAGCCTAATGAGCTACACATCTTACTGGATAGCTTAATACACTTCAAAGAAAAGGAAACTGGAATATGGGTGTAAAAGTACATCACTAGCTTTTCATTAAACAAAATGAACAGGAGTCAAGGCTCAGCATGGTTTCTGAAGTTAAAGCTACTGACTAGAAAGCAAATGTATGCAGAGAAATGTACAACAAAAGGCACTGCTTTTAAAGCTCCAGTTTGAGTTTCCATAAATGTTGCTTACAAAAGCCACCATTCTTAATGTTAACAAAAAGTTGTGGATGTGTTCTTCACAAAATCCTCTTTTCTTGTATAATCCACCTTGTGCACTTTATCTCAAGTGTGTTTTATCTGATCTAATCTTGTGCTCATTCACTTTCAGAGATAGAAGCAACAGGATTTATTTTGCACTTAAAATTAGGCATGGCCTCTTTTGGATCCATAAGAGGATACCTGGATAATGAGATACAAGCTGAGAAGTAAAAGGTTAAATCAGATGGTGAGAAAAACACCAGTTTTTAAAGGCACAAATATTTTCTGACTATGACCAAACAAATGAAGCTATTATATTTTAATCTTGACATTTTAAGGCACATACAGGAACTGTATATGATCCTGCACAAAGTTTAGGATTGAATGAATTAATTTTTCCACTTATACTGGCAGAATTCTGTTGACTTTCCTCCAAACTGCAGGATTTAAAGAGATATAGTTTGTATTGGGTGTATTGGTAAAAAAAATATATGTGGATAAACCTGGCTCAATGGGTTTTTTTCTGCCACAATTCCTTAGATTTGCATGGAATAAGCTTTGTAGTTCCGTAAATTATCTGTAGGTTTCTTTCATTCACTTCAATACAACAAGATAACTTAGTTGAAAAAACAATAACACATTTTGATACTGCACACCACACATTAGCACAAAATTAGTTGAAATGTCAAGTTGTATATACCAGGAATATTTAGTTAAATTTATGCATTTCCTTTAATATTCCTGCCTGGGCATTACTAATAAATGGGTGATTTGGAAATACTTCAAATTCTGCCTGATATGGGGCAACAATAGAATAGTTAATTATTCTGTTGATAGAAGCATTCAAGGAAAAGAATTTTGATGTTGATTTTGAATCAATTGAAAAAGATTTCTCTCTATGAGACTGATGCATGGAGATACTGTCTATCATTACTAAAGTTCTCTATATATTGAGGTACTGTTTATCACCATTCTAGTTTCACTGAATATATAGAATTATCTGAATATTAAGTGAAAATATAGAAGGAGCAGACTTACTGTATTTGTTCCCAAAGTTCATATATTCATTCAAAATGTTGAAAAAATAATCAAAGTATGCATTAGAAATTGTGCCTACATACATTCTCTTTACATGATTAAGACCATAACCAGTCTTTAGAGATTGTGAAGCTATATTGTGTACATGTCACATTTTCTCAGATCTTTATCTGAGCATACGAGATTATGAATAGTGTATTAAATGTTATTCAGTCTTGTTTCACTGTTTGATCAGCCACAGTTTGATATAGAACACTTACTTTGAGAACAGTTCTATTTGTGGTGGTTTATGGCTAGTAGACATATTAGAAATGAAAAAGTAATATCTTCATATTTCCATGCATTTCTAAATTAGAAACATATATTGGTAAAATGAAAATATAGGTCTGCATACAAGAAGTAAATATCACTGGACTGTTTCTATGATATTGTCAGCTAGGCTACGGTAAAAGATTATTCTATGAAAATGACCAAGTAGTTCTGTAGTTTCTTGCCATATTTTCTTTTTGCCATATTTTTAAAAAATATTTTCTCCCTCCTGACCTTAGAACCTCTTACCTAATGAACAGATCCCTCAAACATAATAAGTGCAAATGCTAAAAGCCCTTTAGCAAGATCCCCTAATATTCTAAGATATAATTTACTTGGTCCTTAAAGTGTATTTGAATTTATTTTAAGTTAGGTAGGTTGTTCGTAACAAATTACTCATGATTTTGAATTTAGTTCTCGATTGTGCTTATAAGTACAGTAGCATGTGCTACTTAAATAAAACTACGGTACACTGGTTCTTTTGGGACATGCTGAAGGATAAACAGGTGTTGGACCATTTATTTTTTATTTCTGTTGTGATGTTTAACTAACATAAATAGACTTTAACATAAACAATTGGTTTTACTATAGAAAGGGTAGCAATGATTTGGCACAACATTTTCTTAGTTTGAATGTATTTCTTTGCTGATCTTCCACTAACATATCTTCATGTGCACTTTGTGGCAAACGCAACCTGGGAGGTCTGAAGGGGAAGAGCTCCAGAATGGACCTGGCAAAGAGAGGGAGACAGAGGCAGGGCCTGGGTCATCCATCAGCCTTCAGATGATAGGTCAACAGCCCTCAGGTCTGGAGGTGGTTGATGAAGAAGAAGAGGAACAGCTAGTTTCAGTGCCTGATGTGCGACTGCACAGAAGGCAGAGGAGGGGAGACCAGTGGACAGCTGTGGGCCAATCCTGGGGAAGGAAGAGCCACCCCCCAGCAGCATTCTATAAGCCTATGCATGCAACTTTTTTGACCCTAAAACAGCTCATTTTCGTGAAAAATGTACCATTTTGTTGCTCATTTTTGGCCCACCCACCCACCCAGAAGCACTCTGCAAGTCCTCCCAAGGCAATTTCATGCCTTTTATTTGAAAAAATCAGCCCATTTTCATGAAAAAGGGCTGTTTTGGAGAGGTTTGCAGAGTGCACTTTTTTCTCCCCCTTTCGTAAAGCTGTTTATATATTTTTTATTTGTTTGTTTGTTTGTTTGTTTGTTTAGATTTATAGAACCGGCCTTCTCCATCGAAATGGACCCAGGGTGGTGCACAGGGAATTAGAATAGATAAATAACAATAAATACAGAATAATTAAAAATAAATTAAACTAAAAGCCTGTGCTAAAACATCCCAATTAAAATTCTAAAATACATTTACTCATTAGCTAAGCTAGACCGGCTTGATGGAAGAAGTAAGTCTTAAGTGAGCGGCGAAAGAGGGGAAGGTCTGTGATAGTCCGAAGTTCGGGGGGTACGTCGTTTAGTTAGAGTAGTTGAGAATTACATTGATCAAGTGCTGTGTCAGCAGAAACAAAGTTTTAGGTGCTACAGCGATTTCCTTCTCCAGCACATGGGAAAATACACCTAGAAACAT
This sequence comes from Rhabdophis nuchalis, assembly GCA_039707465.1. Lineage (NCBI taxonomy): Eukaryota > Metazoa > Chordata > Lepidosauria > Squamata > Natricidae > Rhabdophis > Rhabdophis nuchalis. Next base: position 34,374,794 of record CM077645.1, read on the forward strand.
CTACCTACCTACCTACCTACCTACCTACCTACCTACGTACCTACACACACTCTCTCCCTACCTGCCTATCTACTGTATTTCTCTCTCTATCTCTATTTCTCTCTCTCTCTCTATCCCTTTATCTATCTACCTATCTAACTACTCTATCTCTCTCCCTACCTACCTACTGTATTTTTCTCTCTTTCTCTCCCTCTATCTACCTACCTACTTTTTTTAAAAAAAAGCCTCTTCAAAACCTGGGTGCATCTTATACTCCAAAAAATACGGTACTTGATCTTGAAAAAAAATAGCTTATTAACTGTGTTAAAAATCATCCCTTCGAATAAATAAGTGGATCATTTGTATTTCAGAAGCAGCACAGAACTATATGGTTGTTTTGTAACATTAAATTTTGATTGACTATGAACAGAAGATGGGATGGACAAAGATAAAGAGAAAACAGATGTCTATAATGATTGTATATATTATAATAATTAACAGTATCTAAATGAAACAAGTTTGCTTTCAGTGAGGTATCATTTGCACACTGTTCCTCTTGAGCATTAAGATACATCATGAACATGATAGCCTTATTGTATACTGTCATCAGAATTCCTATTTGGGGTTTGAGTAGTCACAGAGTGGGATTTACCAGCTGTCAGGAAAAATGTATTCCATTTCATTATGACTTAATTTAACTCATCTAATTCTATTTTTCCCTGTAATTATTTAAATGCTTGGGGCACTAGTCTAAACTAAGACCTAAACAATAGCTAAAATTATACATACATGGATATATATATGTGTGTGTGTGTGTATCTATAATTGTTCCACAACATCCTGCTAGGGCCCCAAATAAGGGAGGAGACATAGTGTTTCCTTTTCTGCCTTTCGGCTCATCACCAGAGACCATCTAGACAGAAAGCCATGAGTTCCGTTGTGTGATTTTTTTTTAATATGTGTGTTAGTTTTTATGAGCTGATCAATAAATAAATCAGAGAGACTAGTATAGATCTATTTTGAGCTTTTTAGCTCTCATCAGCTAGCCATCCCCTTACTGGGATTCGAACCAGGGCTTTAGCCATTAAGGGGCTTTAGCCATTAAGAGGCTTTAGCCATTAAGCCAGCCAGGATCTCCTATTGCATCAGCTGAGACAGGAGCATTAGTATCTATAATTGTTCCATTGCCTGATATGCAATACAGCCCAATTCGAATCCCAGTAAGGGTATGGCTAGCTGATGAGAGCTAAAAAGCTCGAAATAGATCTATACTAGTCTCTCTGATTTATTTATGGATCAGCTCATAAAAACTAACATATATATGTGTATGTGTGTGTATGTGTGTGTTAGTTATATGAGCTGATCAGCTCATAAAACTAACACACATATTAAAAAAATTAACACAACGGAACTAATGGCTTTCTGTCTAGATCAGGGGTCCCCAACCTTTTTTGCACCAGGGACCAGTTTCATTTTCAAGAAAATTCTGCGGACCGGCTGGCGTAGAGGAGGAACGGGGGGGGGGGAACAGGTGGTGCATGCGCATGCGGGGGGAGGGGGAACAGGTGGCGCATGTGCACGTAGGGGGAGTTGGCTCACTTGGCCCTCTAGGGCCTCCAACGGTGCGAACGGCCGCCCCTGTGCTCTCCCGCATCCAGTGTGCGCTCTGCCCAGGGGGCTGCCCCGTCCTCCCTCCTCCTCCTCTCCGGTTCTGTGGCCTGGTTCCTATCAAGCCATGGCCCGGCACCCGTCCACGGCCCGGGGGTTGGGGACCCCTGGTCTAGATGGTCTCTGGTGATGAGCCGAAAGGCAGAAAAGGAAACAGTATGTCTCCTCCCTTAATTGGGACTCTAACAGGATGTTGTGAAACATACATACATACATACATACATACATACATACATACATACATACATATTTGTTTTCGTAGATTTTCCCGTGTGTAGGTATGCTGGTATTGCTGGCTACGGCGATTTTCCCGACAAGATCTCACTTGTCATCATCAGGCAGGCTTCTGTCTGTGACTGTCACAGACAGAAGCCTGCCTGATGATGACAAGTGAGATCTTGTCAAAACATTGCAATAACATTTCTATGCCTTATACACGGGAAAATCCCCGAAGCCAGTAATACCAGCATATATATATATATATAAGATTTTTAAGGGCTGATTTAATAAATAAGAGACCAGGATGGATCCATTTCAGGCTTATTAGCCTTCTTTAGCTGGCCATACTCCTTCTACTGAGATTTGAACCGGCACTTTCCAGCATATCAGGCGAGCCTTTCTATGCCTTGAGCTATCCGGTTTCCCTGATTACATCAGCCATTTACAGGACTCTATAATGATCTCCTGTTCAGGGCCCCTTTAAGGGAGGAGACTTAACGTCATCCCTCTCTGCCATATATATATGGCAGGATTCTTTTAAATCAGTATTTACCAGGGTTAATCTTGTTCTTTTTATTTGCTGAACATTTTTCAATTAGCTAAGATTCCTACTCTCTGTTTTATTGCAGTCAACATTTAGTGACCATACAGGTGACATAACAGTCAGTTCACAGCTTGTTGAAGATTCAGGAGACAATTTTCTAAGTAACCATTAGCATGTTCCTTGGTTAACCGTGAAAATAACTGCCTCTTCAACTATTTATGAGCAGGTCGCTAGTAAAAAAAATCTGAAATCATTGTCCCAATCACTGGATGAGAAATTGATTCTTGTATGTATATCATTTTCATCTTAATAAATCCAGTTGAAGAAAACTGTAAGATTTTTGCGCAAAGAATTACTCTTGGATTAATAGATGTCAAGGCCTAATAAGTAGGACATTTTGAAGTCTTTTTCCCCATCCATGTTGCTATTTACTGCTTTTTGTCTAAACATTCAATATTTTATATTACCAATATGGAAGGCAGAAATACAAGTACAGTTTTTTTATGATGTCAATCTCTGTAATTTTACATAAATTATAAATCATTAGCATTATGGATAGCTAGCTCAAGGATATTTTAATTTGGATTACTCCTTTTAGTTCTACAATTCTATAATCATATTTATAAATAGATATTTAATAAAAAATCAAAGTATTTAAACTAATCAGAGCTTTGTTGATTAATAGGGAACTTCTGCTAGTGACTAAATGTTTTAGAATTGACCTAATTAAAAAATTGCAATTGTTTAAGCTACTCCTTTGGGAATGAAAAGGCACTCTTGTTAAATCACACTGTAGTAGAGGATCCTATTCTTAATATTTTCTATGAGAATATGACCTCGTGGCTGCCTGATTCATGGCAATGAAGTAATTAAAGTAACTAGAAAAAATATTTCAAAAATGTGTATAATATAAGTGAATCTTTGCTATATAGAGCTTGTCTAAAAATACTACATTGCAGAAAACATCATTTAGATGGGTCTTAATGTGATGTTTTATGTCTTCATTCTCAATTGGTATTCAAAGCTGACTTCTTACTTGAAATGAAAACAGATGTTATTGTTGGAAAAATAATGTGCATTGTGCCCCCTCGCAGAATCTGAATCTTCTGAATCTGATAGGATAAATAAGATTACAGTTACATTTCTATTCTTACTTATCTGAGAGTAAGTATCACTGAACTCAGAGGAACTTATTTCTGAACCTTGCAGAGGATTGTTTTTTAAATATATTAGTTTCAAGTATCCACATGTTAACCTAACATTATTCTCTCTTACCCTGCTAGCTTAAAAAAAAAATATTTATTAGATTTCTAAGTATGGCATGAAGCATTATAATCAATGTGTTATTGACAAAGGCATATGAATTACATACCATTTATTTATTTTACATTGCTACCTCTTGCTTTGAGAAGCTTAATACACCCTCAACAATACACAGTGGGCATAAAGTATATCATTCAGAAGGCATTTAGATTTTACAACAACACACCATGATGTGAAAGTTTCATAATTAGGATGGCAATAAACTCTGAACCTATTCCCAGCTGTGAGCATTGCATGTTACACTTGTGTCAAGCAAGATATTAGTTAAGTGAGATTCAAAACTCAATTCTGTTTTTAACATTGGTTCTACTAATAACAATGGAAGCTTTTTATTACAACCTGGAGGGACTGTGAACATCTAAATTTATGGCATTTTTATAACCAATCCTATCAAACACAATCTGATTGTCATGCTTTATTTATGCCCATAGGATTTCCCCATTAGTTAGGAGAATTATATTACAGGCGTAAAATACAGCTAAGCATTTTAATGCTGCAAGATCAGTTACAGCTGCATTGCATTTGTGCTGCTTTATTTTAATGTATGCCAGCCCCGTAGATTAAAGTTGGAAATAGCATAGCACTCCACTAGATGACAGGCTTGGTTTAAAGCCAGAACACTTTGCAATATTTTCTATACCAATTTCACCTCCATAAAACAACAACAACAGCAAATCATATCTCAAAATTATAGGGCAAAGGTAAGTTCACAGATGGGACAATCAACTATTGTATTAAAATCAGAAGATCAAAATGTCAAACACAGAAAATTCTATTTGATCATTTTAATATAATTTGTTTTCATGGAATCTAATGTTTCATCCAAACATTAGATGCCATGAAAGCAGAGAAGAGCAACAAAGGTGATTAGGGACTGGAGGCTAAAATATAAGAAGAACGATTGCAGAAACTGGGTGTGTCTAGTTTAATGAAAAGAAGGGTTAGGGGAGACATGATAGCAGTGTTTGAATACCTCAGGGGCTGCCACAAAGAAGAGAGAGTCAAGCTATTCTCCAAAGCACCTGAGGGCATGACAAGAAGCAATGGGTGGAAACTAATCAAGGAGAGAAGCAACTTAGAACTGAGGAGAAATTTCCTGACAATTAGAACAATTAATCAGTAGAACAGCTTGCCTCCAAAAGTTGTGAAAGCTCCAACACTGCAAGTCTTTAAGAAGATGATGGATAGCCATTTGTCTGCGGTGGGGTAGGATTTCCTACCTAGGCAGGGTGTTGGACTAGAAGACCTCCAAGATCTCTTCCAACTCTGCTATAAAAAAAGATGGGGGCATTATAGTTAATAGATAAGGAGTTATATGTATTTTTTCACCTACTTGAAAATCAGTTGATAATTAGGTAGCCAATAAGAACTTATTTTAAGGAAGGAATAGGATCCTTGTGATTCATTGTCAATTGACAAAGTACTGGATGGGACAAAGGACACCTATTCAAAATATCAGTTAAGCAGAATTGAAATTTTGCAATTCTATTGCAAAATTCCGGATAGTCATAATATAAAGAACTAAAGCAAATTGTAACCAATGGTTATCTAGGATTTTGCATTTCAGATTTAGCCATTACTATTTCACAAAAGGACCACAGAAAGGCAGAATTTGATTCTAACAGGTTATCTAGACCTGTTGGCTCTATGGAGGTCAGGAATGGGAAGAAATCTCCCATATTTGAATTTTTTAAATAATCTCCATTTGTTTTACAAAGTAATAAATCAGTTACCAAAACTGACTGCTTTGCATCCATATTAACCAGTAACATTTATCTCAACAAGGATAGCCAAAACTAAACCAAAAATCTTACCTGTCTGTAGGGCGAGAATGTTCAGATCATGAACATGAATATTCAGAACCCTTGCCTAGGAAGATAGGACAATATATTTAATTAAAATTTGAATTAATAGGAAAATGGAATATATTTAATTCAAATGGGTTTTATTTTGTTTAGTTGTTAATATATAACCCAACTAATAGTAGTTAGTGTATATTAACAATGATAAAAGTAATTTTTAAAAGTAATCCCAGACAACTAATAAACTAGAATTCAAAATTAGGCATATGAAAATCAGATGTGAATTGTCTCACACTTAACTTTGAGCATTGGAAGCAAAGTAATTTGGCACAAACTCAAAGTGAAGCAATATGCCTGCCCCTCTGTCTCAGTTAGCCACTTTGTTCAAGGCAAGTAGCTTCTGATAATACACTGCATATGTACAGAAGAAAGCTGATGGGCCAAAGTTTTATTCCAACAGATATGATCCAGCTGATGTAATCCAGCAGGTCAAACTGCCATACTGTCAGGCCTATTCCAAT